>JAQFVV010006504.1:0-649755 GCA_028023455.1 Epiperipatus broadwayi
TACACGACCTCTTCCGACCTATGGGTCTTTTCAGTAAGGAGTTGGGACATTAGATCTAAAAAAACAACTCAAGCAAAGCATTTATCTAAAAGATAATTGTTAGAAAAAAATCTGAAACTTTTAGACATCTACATGTCTTTAAAGTCAGCTCTCCAACTGAAAAAATCATATGGGCCTGAACTTAATTCAGATACTCCATATATTAGTAGGCTTAGCTCTTTAATTTAGCTAAAGCCACAACAGCAAAATAATAATAGTAATAACAACAAGTCAGATGTCACATGGCTTTAGCTAAATTAAAGAGCTAAGCCTACTAATATATGGAGTATCTGAATAAAGTTCAGGCCCATATGATTTTTTCAGTTGGAGAGCTGACTTTAAAGACATGTAGATGTCTAAAAGTTTCAGATTTTTTTCTAACAATTATCTTTTAGATAAATGCTTTGCTTGAGTTGGTTTTTTAGATCTAATGTCCCAACTCCTCACTGAAGAGACCCATAGGTCGAAACTGGTCTGGGGATGGGGACAATCCAAGATAAAAATGATTTGAATGCCCTCTCTTGTAGTAGCATTTATCATAAATAAAATAAAAAAGCTTGTTTAGAGCTATTAGCACGCTCTTAATTTTATATATATATATATATATATATATATATTGAACCAGGTCTGAAAAAGAGAATGAAGCTTATTATTGCTAGGTTTAAATACCTTTTAAAATAATCCTTTGTAATACAGGAACAGCCCAACCCTTTAAGCAGAGGGGAGAATATCAATAGCATAGCCATCAATGATAGTCACCATCAGATCAAGCTATGAAAAATATGGTATGAGCATATTTCCAGACAGTGGCCCACTCTTGACTACTGGATTCAAATTTATGCCATCCAAAGCATTTTATTTATTTTTGTATATAAACTCAGGCACCATCTGATCATATGTAAGCTATATAGCCAATATGCTTGATGACGATAGACTATAAATCTAGTGCTTTAAGTATACCCATTGATAGCTCATACTCTGGTCTCCAGAGTCCAACACATTTAACACTCATAAAATAACTATACTTTTAAATTAATAATGACACCAGTGACAAGAGAGAATGAGGAAGAATAAACCAAATAATATTTAAAAAAACATTAATATTTATTCATACACATATCTAATGTAGAGTTTTACCAATAGACTACTATCAAGCTTGTTTACATAAACACTGAGAGAGTAGTGATCATAAAATGCAAGCTATAGCAAGTTATGAAATTTATAACTTGTTTTGTTTATATATATATATATATATATATATATATATATATATATATATATATATATATATATATATATATATATATTAGTTTACATAACAATATAAATAATTGCTTTCAGGCTAAAATTATGATAGATCTTTATTAATTAAATTTTATTTAAAATAAATATAAAGTGTCTATAGGCTATTATTTAAAAGTATTTTTACCTAGGTTTTCATGATTGTTAGTTTCCAACAAGTTGGCTTTTTTATCTCCATCAATAGTTCCAAGACTTGTCTTCATTTATTTGGCTCAACAATGGGAGAAAGAGAGTATGCAACATTTTTTTCTTTAGGGCTTACGCATTTGCTCTGGACATTGGCTCCAGGTTAATTTTAGCAGACATTGTGCTTGGAGTTGTCAAACACTCCTATGATTGTTCTGCATCTTCTGCATTTATGTGGACCATAGCAATAATTGACTAACTAACTAATGTGTTTACAGTTTTTGAATATATGGATCTCTGGTTATTTGGATTCTCAATGAAAATCTCGAGTCTACTTTCTGTTTGAACTGAATAATAATAATATGAACTGAATCATTAACAGAATGAAGACCAGATTGAATTACATATTGAAGACCAGACTAATTTGATTACAAAATGAAGGCCAGAATGATTCAATCACAAAATCCAGACTAGACTGATTTATTGATTGTAGACCTAACAGAAGAACAATAACCAACTTGTAACTTTTATACTTTTTTCTCTTCAATTGTTTATTTCATTATATTTTTAATTTTGATCATAATTTAAAATCTGTTTTATTTTTTTTTTTTTTTACTTTTGCTTTAGTCTAATCTTTTGCTTAGATTAATCTACCATCTCTTTATGGAATGGTTTACATGTTTAATCAGCCATCTTTTAAATTAATTACATTTTCCAAAGTTTTTCTTTTACAAAATACTTTTTTTTTCTGTTTTTAAATTTGCTTACTTTTTTATGCATTTTATTATTTTAATTTACAAAAGAGAAGAGTTTTCATTAAAAACAAATTTTATTCTAACTATAGATCTCCAAAATATATGCAATCTCTTTTTTCATTTTTAAAACTGTTTTAAAAACACTCCTTAATTAATTATTACTTTTGGATTATTCCCATTTCTTTGATTTTATTTCTTTCTTAATAAATCTGATTTCTTTTTAAATGAAAAATATGTAACATGAGCTATATATGTGTGCCTGGTAACATACTTTTTGCTAGCTTTACAATATATATGTTTGATTATTTAAATCCTATACATAAAAATCTAATAAAGTTAAAGGATGAACAATTCACTATCAACTTCTGGAAATATTTATTAAAGCTCTGACAACAAATAACTGAATGTCAAGAATTTGTGGTCAAGAAGTCAGTACAGTTGCCTTACAATCAGTTGTTCTGGGTTAGTGGGTTCATTTCTCGTCCAATGCTATGACACATGAGAGAAAAAAACAAATAACTGAATGATTCTTCATGTTTTTCAGCTACAAATTTGTTAAATTTAAACTGAAGCTGGATGTTACATAAACATCCCCATTTAATATGTAAACCATGTGTAAAAAAACTCATTAAAATTACAGATAAACAATTAGTGTAAAAATCTATTAGGTATATATTTACTCATTATTTTTGATTTATGCATTTTTATAATGCATTTTATAACTTATTTATATATTTGCAATAGTAAGTTAAAATTTTATGTTTCAAATATTTAAAGTTTCAATTAATATTTTAAATTTATGCTTAGATAATGAAATCCTCACAAAAGTTAATTTATGATTAATACTATTGAAAAAGAATAAACGATTTACTAGTAAATTTAATTAAATTTATCAAAAATTAAGTTAGGAAGTATAAACATTTTACATTCAACATTGTAATAACTTTTCATAAATTTATGACAGGACAAATGAATGAATTATAAAAGACAGTTAACAGTTGAAGTCATTAGTCAGCATGAATGATCTGAATTGAAATGTATTCTTTTATGTATTAAATAATAAAATGTTTTCTACAGATTTATGAGGTTTTGTTATAAAATTATAATGTACTTAATTCAAATGTGTGGACTTATATGTTGTTTATTTATAGAAGCCTTATACATATTTAGTATTATTTTATTCAGTCAATATTAAAGCTAAACATGAGTACCTTCAGTTATTAAAGATGAGAAATAAGGATTCAGTCACTAATTATATTTTACATTGTATTGTATTGCGTATAAAGATATTTTATTCCTGCTCCTATGCTTAATTATGATTTGCATGCTCACAGTGGTTTGCTAAATATTGCAGTATGTATTAATATATTTTATAGGTATAATTGTTTCTGTATGTACCTGAATTGTATGCAGGTGTATTAAAAAATAAATATTGATGTTGTGCTTCACTAATAACAAAAGACCCACCCACATCCACCTAATGATAATTTACATTTATGGTTTATGTTAATTTGTTTTCCTTCATATATTTATATGGGATTGATCAAAGTGAAACATTCACTGAGATAAATATACTAACTGTTGGAAATATATTATAAATCAAATGTGTACACTACTAAAGTGTAAATATATAAGTTAATAAATTTCTTAATTAGCTTATTCTCAGCTGCATGCTATTATAGAATAGAGTGGTGGTGGGGCTGTGCTTTGCTTTCAATTCATTTTTCTTATGGCCATCTTTAGTGTTATTTTGTTGTTTTTATGCTCATTTAATTATAAAAATGGAAAGTAAAGCAAATGTTGATTTATTAGTTTAAAAAAAATAAAAGATATCAACAGACGACTGAGAAAAACTACAAATCTGACAAAAGCCTAGAACATCACTAATACACTTTTTTTTTATCTTGGCATATAAAAAAAATGTGTAAACTTCTTATTCAGTTCTTGTTAGAAATAAATAATAAAATTGGTTATTTTCTTTTGTTCATTTTACTTTTTATGATTAATTTCAAAAGATATGTGTATAGTAATTATTAAAAAAAGAAATATTTTAATGTTTATGTCAACATTTTTTGCAAAGTGTTTGTTTATAAAAATACAAGTTAAGAAAATTGAAGTAATAATAAAATGGAAACTATAATTAATGATCTCTGTCAAATAATGTAGTATATTGCCTTTGTGATATATTATAATTATAAATAAAATTTTAAATTTTAGTACAGAATTTCATAGGTTTGTAATGACTTATTAATAATTTGTTTACATTTAGAAAATGAAATTCAATCAAAAAGATTTTGTTAATTTATGTTTTTTAAATTATCCAGTAAACAAAACTCATGTTCTCATTACATACTTCACATTATTTTTGTTTCTATATTTAACAAATTCAAATATATTTTTAGGATGTTTTTATTCCAATTTGATGATTTCTAATTTTAAATAAAGGTTTTAATATTAAAGTAAAATATTGAACTATTAACTCAAGTTCTCATTAGGATATGATGGAAATTTTTTTAACTGCAGAAGGAATAATAAACATTAAACAAAACAAACAATTAATTCAACAATTTCAAATTTACCAACTTTAACTCTAACTAAAATAATCAGCCAATCAATATTTTCAGACAATTTATTTGCAACTAAAGAATGGTACTATAAGTCATGAAAGAATTATCCTTGATAAGTTTATTGGCTAATTAATTTAAGTGTGATGTCAAATTAGTATGAATTTACTTTTGGTGTATTGATTGGCTGGTTTGTTTAAACTTTGCCAAAGAATACATATATATTTAATAATAATTATTAATAATTGTTGCCATGTTTATTTATATTTTCATAATAGTTTAAGCATATTTGTATTTCTTATATAAACGATTGACATTTTCAAGGTCATTAATAATATTATTGATTAATATGTCTTATAGATTTAAAATGAAAAGTTGTTATTTAAAATTGTTGTAACATTTTGACTCATTTAGATTCATATCTGATATTACCTGTTAACAATTTGTTATTTTTTGTTTTATCTGATGAGAGTTTTTAAAAATGATTATTATTACTACTAAATAAAATCTTTATTTTACACTAAAACTCAATAAGTTGGATTTTATTTCTTATTTTAATTTTATAAATAAATAATATTTTTACAAATCACATTTGACATTTTTACATATTTAATAACTGATTTGTAAATCAAACAATGTGCAGTATATGTCATAAACCAAGTTAACATAAACATTTTCAGATTATGACTGATATGGATTATTTTTATTTTGTTTTTTAATGGTAATAAAAAAGGCAACTTTATGATAGATATATCAAGTTTTGCTTTAAAATCCTTATTATCTTTATAATAATTGCAATATTGAAAAGATTTTAACACTATGTCAATTCAGACAGACAATGCTATTTTCTTTCATTATATTATGGTTAAGTTTATTAACTTTTATTTTTAAAAATAAAAAATAAATGAATAAATTGAAAGTTTACAGATGTCTTTTTTTTCTTTTAACTAATAATCAACCAATTAATGAGTAAAAATAATTAAAAATATTTTATAAACCAGAAAAAAAATCATATTTCATTTACATTAAAATATTTGCATGAAAACATGATCAGAAGGAAATAAATATTCAGAAGACATTTTTCCTATGTCAAACAATGCAGTATCCCATAAATCAAAGATAACTGTTCCTTAGATTTAAGCCAATTATCCATAGCATGCTGTTATCCTCAGATTTTTTTAAAATAAAATGTCAATGAAAGCATTATGGGGAAAATTATATTAAAAAAACTGCAGATTATTACCATTTATTATGATATTACTACAGCATTTTAAAATTGTGAAACAATTACACTCCTTAGAAGTAAACAATGAGGGTTTCATAATGATTGAGAAAACAAGTAAATTAATACTAGTCTTATAACTACTTATATTAATAAAAGAATGTATATTTTTTATAATACTGATGTCCTTTTGTTTAATAAAAGTCAGATCTATAGTAGATGAGCTTAAATGAATCTTCACATTTAAAAACATAAAGCAAATGAAATCTATTTTAAATATTCTTTTTCCAGTTGCTTTTAGAGTGCATAAATATCTATCAGAGGCTTATGATTATTTATATATTAGTTAGATTTCAGGCAATTCCAGTGAGTGTTTACATTTCAAATTTTACAAATCTAGATGATTTCTAATATATAAATATAATAATGCTAATGTTATTTATTTATGCCCTCTATAGAAATTTTACAGTGTTTTATGTGGCAATGTTTAATATTGCTCTTGCTAATGACATGTGTCTGTCAATCAAATCTGACATTGTCAGTAGCTCAGTAAACCAGTTAAGACTTAACTACATGTAACAATTAATTTTTAGATAAATATGCTATAACATTCAACATGATATCAAAACTTTAATGCAAATTTGGCAGCAATTTAACTAAAGTCTCATTGTATCAGCTTAACAATATTATGTCAAACCTCAGCCTTTTATAATTCATTTTAAAATCAATTTTGCTTCCAATATTTAAATTTATCATTAATATATTAAATAATATAAATAGTCAACAATTTTAATAGTATAATCTTTACCATCTTTGCAAAATTTTCAGTGATTCAAGTGACAATATTTGATGGAAAAAAATTAGTCAATCTTTTGATAGTCTCATGTTTCTAGCAATCAAATCTGATAAGATCAGTAGCCCGGAAAATTACTTGAGACTCCACTGAACATAACTTTCTAAATCTTATACAAATATGCTCTCAACATATCTCAACATAACTCAATTTGTTTTTGAGTTTTTGCATGAGAAAAAATAGCCAAGAGGCATTTGCAAACAAAGCTATAATGTAGGCAATCCAGACTGTTATTATGGTTACACATGACATTCAAAATTTATTACTAACATGGCAAAATATCCCAGTTATATTTATCACTACAATAGTAATTCTAATAGATTAAAATTTATAATTTAAAATGCAACATATTTTTCTTCTGCACTTTATTTTACACTATATCACTGTCCAATAATTATATATAAAACAAATTTTATATTGTGAATGTTTTAATTGCTAGACAACTTCATTCATGACCTTCAGTCAGAGTGGAAGAAAAGTTAAAATTGATGAGAACCTCTATAAGCTCAGATTTATTTGTTTTCTGACCTTCTCATAATGGTAAAAGTTCCAGAATAACATTGACTGGTCAAATGATAATAGATAATGCACTGATTATAAAAGAAAAAAATATTATTGTAATAAAATGCAGCCCTAGTTAGTAGTGATGAGGCAATATGATCCTGGGGCTTTTGCAATTATGATTTATTTCTTTTTGTTTGATTTGTCAATAAAAATGTCATTTAAAAATTTGTCTGTTTTTTTTTTTAATTTCTCCTGGGTACATTCCGTCATTTTATGTATTTTATTGTATATTAACTTAGTTTGCTCTGAGAAATTGGGGGCATTAGTTCTTGAATCATTTCCCAGCTAAAAAAATAATTTTGTCAAACTGATTACAGCTGTAGTGCACAGACTAACATTAGACTCTCCGATATCACGTGATTGTATAAATTCTTTTAATTCTTTTTCCATCTGATTTTATAATTTATTATGTTTCTAATATTTTTGTTTGTGTAGTATTCGTATATAAATATCATTGTTATAAAAAATGCAATTGCTTTGAAGTGAACGGTTAATCTTGACTACCTGATCTGTTGTTATTGATTCGGTTACACTGGATTTAAAAAGAAGCAATTCTACTTCAAACGCTTAGATAAATTGTTTTAATGGCTGTTTTGGCAGTAAAATCCACACGGTATTGTAAATCATTTTAAGGATCACACATTTAAGTATTCTCACGCCACTGCTGAAATAATTTAAAGTAATATTTTCAAACTGTCATTTAAAACATAAGTTTCTCGTGTTACCAAATTTGAAAAAAAAAAAAAAAAGAAACTTTTATTGATATAACTTACTTGGAAACATCATTGATGATCGATTACTTTTCTTTATAATTTCTGTACAAACAGCGGAACTTTGAAAATAACATTGATGATCGATTACAAGTTCTTAGACACATTTAAATTTAACACCTAATTAACTTCGATTACAAAACTTAGATAAAATGCAATAAAAGAATGTCTATCTTGATTTATTTATTGTTATTACTAATGACTTTCGGTATTTAAATGTCTATTCAAAGAATAATTTAATATGTTTAATAAGTTATCTGCATGAATTCAGGCGCAGTAACTAGGTAATAGAGCGTTATGATCAAGGGATAACACTTCACCATCATCGGTTGTAAATTGCCATTGATTGACGACCTCTTGACATAATTTGTTCTAGTTTATTTAAATAAACAATCACAACACTATAACTAACAACAATTGAATTAGTTAAAACAAAGATGACCTGCAATAACATTTTTAAAATATATATTTTTAAATTTTTTTAGAACAACTTTATATTACATTATTATTATTTTTTTTAATTATTCTAAGCCAACTCAAAAATATCGCATCCGCTCCTTTGTAATAAAGAAATCAACCAATTTTTCATTTTTTTGGATTACATCTTTTATTCTGTCACTCTTTTTAAAAAGTATTTTCTACTGTTCATGCTTATTTGCTAAATACATAATTAAGAATAATTGATTTTCTTTTCTTAAAAAAGCAATATTTTGCCAAGTTTGTTATTATCAACGAATAATTAGAAATCTTTCTAGTTAGCTAAGAACTAGTTATTTAAAAATCAAAAAATGAACGCAGTTTATTAATTAATCAATTTTGTTTTATATATAATGCCAGATGCCTATAGATTTTGCATAAAAAAACTGGGTAAATTATTATATTAATGGGAACAATCATGATCTACAAATAGCTGTTGCGTGGACAATGAATCAAGCAAATTATTAGTTAAATACTCAAAAGCAGTAAATAATGAATAATGTAAAGAATAAATTATTAATTTCATTTTTCCTAAAAATATAATTAAAATTCCCCCATATTATTTATTTGTACAGATTTCATGTATATCAGCGAATAATCATTCTTTACAGGTAACCTCTGACATTGTTTTTAGAGCTAGTGGGTAGGAGCTAATCATTCTTTAAAACTAATAACATATACATGAATGACTTTTAGAACTAGTGAAATACAGATATCCATCCATTACAATTAATCTTTTACACCTACTATGGCTGTTAGAGTCAGTGATATGGAGTTAATCTCAACTGTCTCCTTAGCATAGAAGCTGGATGTGTTATCACACTATCATGCATAAATACAAATACACATGTATTTTAGTGATCACACATGTCATTATCTAAAAAAATATATATTTAAAATGTTGTAGAGTTTCTGAAGTTAACATGTAAAACAAGTTTTTATGTCCTTTCAATGGTTGACAATAGATGAATAATCTGATATAAAATTAATGAACTTTAAGAAATGTTTCCAATGGGAGATAATTCAAATGGATCATCATTTAGTTGATATACCCCTGTCATGTAACAATCTTGATTATCTCTGATATTTGTTGATGATGAGTATCATATATGGATAAGATATTAGTAACCTCAACTTGAAGACATAGTGTTGATTAGTTCTGCTTTATTGCATTGGCAAATTCATCTCTTCTAAAATTTATTTGGTGCTTATTTATCTCCAAATAAAAACTTCCATAAACTTTACATAAGACTTCATAAATTTCTTGGATCCTAAAAGGGATCATTTCTTAAATTTGAATAGAATTTTACTAATATTTGATTAGTAATATGTGTAGTTTTGGTCTTGTAGTAATATCAAAATATGTCCAATAATCTCTGTAATTTTATATAAGTAACTCAAACTCTAATGCCTATTATTATTATTATTATTATTATTATTATTATTATTATTATTATTATTATTATTATTATTATTATTATTATTATTATTATTATTATTATTATTATTATTATTATTATTATTATTATTATTATTATTATTATTATTATTATTATTATTATTATTATTATTATTATTATTATTATTATTATTATTATTATTATTATTATTATTATTATTATTATTATTATTATTATTATTATTATTATTATTATTATTATTATTATTATTATTATTATTATTATTATTATTATTATTATTATTATTATTATTATTATTATTATTATTATTATTATTTGTTAATTCCTTTCATCGTACTTTGGATTATATTTTATGTAGTTCAACAGTAGTTAGTAATTTTCAAGTTGTCTCTGTTAATTTTCCTATTGATGCTCATCATCCACCTTTTGAGTTTTATATTAACGTTTGTCACTCAAAGATTAATTTTTCTAATATTTCAAGAAAGGATTATGGGAAGGGTAATTATTTTGATTTTTGTAGAAACTTTTCTAAAGTTAATTGGAATTTTTTGTATTCTTTTAATGATGTAAATCATTGCTTGGATGAGTTTTTAAAGATTCTTAATGGTTTTATTGATTTGTATATTCCCAATAAGCGATCTTTTTATAAGGGTTTTCCTCATTGGTTTTCATGCGATCTTATTAAAATTATTAAAAGGAAGTCTTATCATCGTAGACTTTATTTTAAAACACAGAATATCTTTTTTTATAATAATTTTATTAATTTCAGAAGATTGGTGAAGCATGTTTATAAAAGAGATTTGAAGAATTATATTAGAAGAATTGAGGTTAATATTTCATCTAACCCTAAAGAATTTTGGGATTTCATTAAAAAGTCTGGTTTGGGTAGAAAAAAGGTTCAAGCTACTCATGGTTTCACTTTAAGTGCAAATGACTTTTCAAAACATTTTGCTGATG
This sequence comes from Epiperipatus broadwayi, assembly GCA_028023455.1. NCBI lineage: Eukaryota > Metazoa > Onychophora > Udeonychophora > Euonychophora > Peripatidae > Epiperipatus > Epiperipatus broadwayi. Next base: position 11,051 of record JAQFVV010006504.1, read on the forward strand.
TATATTCATCACATGATGCAATATCTTCAAATATTGCATTATTTTGTAATTCTTCAACTGTTCATTGTATGATTGACCATATTTCTAAGGATGATGTTGTTATGGCTATTAAGCGACTTAAAATTCATTCTAGTTTGGGAAATGATCATATTCCTTCATTTATTTACAAAGGGCTAGCTGAATTTATTGCAGTTCCTCTTGCATTTATTTTTAATTTATCACTGAATTCTTGTGTTTTTCCTAATGTGCTTAAGTGTGCCAAAATGGTCCCAATTTTTAAGAATGTTTCACGTGATTGTCTTAATAACTATAGACCTATTTCTGTTTTACGTACTATTGCTAGAATTTTTGAGAGGTGTGTTTATAATAAAATTATTTTAGATGTTAGTAAACTCATTTCTTCTTCACAGCATGGTTTTATACCTAATAGATCCGTAGAAACTAATTTGTTAACAATTTATGATCATATAGCTCATGCAATTGAGGACCAGCAGAGACTTGATGTTGTTTATTTTGATTTATCAAAAGCTTTTGATAAAGTAGACCACAGTATTCTTCTTCACAAATTATATCAAATGGGTTTTTCTACTAAGCTTGTTTATTGGTTTCAATCCTTTCTTCATGGTCGTACTGCATATATTAAATTTAATAATACTATTTCATCTAAGTTTAAATGTAATTTTGGAGTTCCTCAGGGTAGTATTTTAGCACCTATGCTTTTTAACATTTATATGAATGACCTTAAGGATTGCTTAAAATCTTCTTATCTTTTGTGCTATGCAGATGACTGTAAAATCTTTAGAAGAATCACATCTGTGTTTGATTGCACTCTTCTTCAAAAGGATATAGATAATTTTAGTGCTTGGTGTGATCTAAATAATATGATTGTTAATTTCAGTAAATGTTCCTTAGTCTCGTATTCTAAAAAATCTGAAGTTTTGCATTTTTCTTATTTTATTAATTCTCACAAAATTATTTCTGTTGAATCCCAAAAAGATTTGGGAGTTATATTTTCTAGTAATGGATCCTTTCTTCCTCATTTGGAAATGATTATTGGTAAAGCTTTAAAAATTATAGGTACTATTCTAAGGTTTGGTCATCATTTCAGTGGTGATACAAAATTTAAATTATTTTTATCATTGGTTCTTCCCATCATTGAATATTGTTCAGTCATTTGGAATCCTAGCTCTAAACAGGGATGTAACTTATTACAATCAGAGATCGGAAGAGCGCTCTTCCGATCTAAGTTTTTTAAATATGTTTCTTTGGGAAATAAAACTGTTGTTCATCTTTCTTCTAGAAGACAATATAGAGATCTTAAATATCTTTATAAACTTGTTAATAAAATAGTTCTTTTATCTGACACAATTTCTACTGTTAGATCGGAAGAGCTCATGTGCATGATACTCGGTCTGCTTCTGTTTGTTACATTAAAACTTGTCATTCCAATGTTCTTAGATTTTCTCCTTTATTTAGACTGCCATATTTATATAATCAGATTTGTAGTAATAATAATTACTTCAATTTAGATTATAATCAATTTTGTAATGTTATTAAATTTAAATGTCATATTTGATTGGTTTAACTTGATTTTGTTTATATATATATATGTTAAATTGTTTTATTATTATTATTATTATTTTGTTATGTGCTTTATATTTATCCCTTTTATTTATTTGTTATTATTAATGTTTTAATAATAATTGTTTATATGCTGATATTTAATTTTACTTTAGATTTTTAAATGTGTTAATTATCTTTTATTGAAATATGGCACATAATTATATTAATAATTTGTCATTTAAACTCATTTATGTATTTATATATTTGTTATGGTGCAATACTGTAATTGGCTTTATGCTGTAGTTTTGTACAGTAAATAAATGAATTGAATTGAATTGAATTATTATCTTTCAAAAGGACTTTATTGAATATAACAAGAAAAGGTTACATTTATAACTATTTTACCACATGCAGATGAATTGAAGTCAGTATAAATAAGTTGAAAATTGTAATTGGGGGGGGGGGGTTTAACAAAGACAAAGGATATGCATGTGGTTTACAAATTTGAGTTTACATTATTTTCTTTAAAATATATACATCCAATTAGTTTTGTGCACTTGTAAAGCTCTTAGTTCTGTTTTTTATTAGTCTTTTTTTTTTCTCTATAATTTTGAGCGCTGTTGTAATATTGACCAAGTGGCTGTGTACATCTTTTGGGATACAATTTTTTCATCCCTTAAGCGGAGCTGTTCCATTTTGTTCCAGAATGTGTTTGGATGTCTTCTTGGATTATTGTTGTACATGAAGGAGCATCTTGTACACCATAGTGAAAACAATATAAAAGTACTTGCTCGAATATGTGGGTAGCTACCCTTAATAAATGATTGTAAAAGGATTTGAATGTCACAATTTCTTTGTTTGTACAATGATGGTATGGATGAACGAATATTATCAAATACTGGGCAGGTAAAAAGAAAATGTTCTTGTGTCTCAGTTTCTCTATGACACAACCAGCATATGTCTTCTGTATTTACGTAATGCCTTCTATATCTACAAAAGTGTAATGTTGGCAATGCTTCAAGATTTAATTTGAGTAGAAAATCATAATATTTGGGTTCTAATGACCAGAATTTAAATTTTCGGGTTAGTTGTCTATTATTAATGTTTAAAATTGGTTTTTTATCATTTAGGGGAGAGCAAATTATCTGGTATACATCCCAATATTTAAATTTATCTTGCGGTGGTGAAAAAATAATGTTTGGAATGTTAAGAATTAGTGTAAGCAAGGTTTTCCAATATCCATTGGTTGGTGGTGGTTTATCTGTTGGGGTAATCTTGAAGAACACTTTCATGTATGGAAATAAATAAGTACATGCAGAAATGAGATTTAATGTCTTTTGAATGTTAAAAATATGTATTGAATGTAGTCCTAAACCATTTTGTATTAGAGGAGCTTGAATACGTTTTAGTGAAACCGAAACAATCTTTTTTCCCCACAGCAACTTTCTACATAACGAGTTTATTTTACTAGTAAAAGATTTAGTGTATAGTATTATTGGAGAATAGTATGTGATTCGAGTCATAATTAATAGATTAAACAGGGATACTTTTGAATACAGTGAAAGGTAAGATTTTGATAGTGAATCAATTATATTTTCTATTTTATTTTTAATTTTGTCTTGTATTTGTCGACGCATTTCTAGATTGCTCAAATAGAAGGGGAATCCCACAAAAGAGCTGGGTTTTCCTTTAAAATGTTGTGTGTGAAATTGTCCCATATATATTGACCATGCAGAAGATTTATCCATGTTAAACTCCAGCTTGTATTTATTAGTGTATGAATTAAGAATTTTCAATAGAGTTGGGATCTGTTTTTTAGAAGTTAAAAAAATCGAGACATCATCCATGTAGGCAATACAGGAGATGTTTGCTTTTAGACCAGGTATGTATATGCCTGATAATTCTTTTTCTATCATATTCAGTAAGGGATTGATATAGAAAGTAAAAAAAAGAGCACTTAGTGGTGAACCTTGTGGAATTGAACAGTAAGGTACAAAAGAGGGGGAATTCTTACCATTAAGTGTAATATGTATTTCTCGACTTAATAGAAGATTGGTTACTAAATATATTAAGGAGCGTCGTGTAGGGAAAGAGTCTGCTAATGCTTCAACAAGGAGTTCAATTGGAATCATATCAAATGCTGATTTTATATCCAGTTGGATTACAACTGGACTATATTTTTTATTATTTCTGACAGAATCAATAACTGTTTTGAATAGAAAGGCTGCTTGCATTGTAGACGAGCCTTTCTTAGCAAACTGCATTTTAGATAGTATAGGTATGATATAGGGTTCTATTTTGTCTTTAATGATTGACTCCAGCAGTTTGATACCCAGAGGGCTCATTGATATGGGCCTTAGATTGTTTAGTGTGGTTATTTTTTCATGTGTTTTGATAAATGGTACTAGTAAAATAGGGTATAATCCATGTATATGATGGATCTTTTTTGTTAGAAAGTTTGCTAGATTACACAGATACTGAGCAGTAAAATTTTCTAAATGCTTGAATACAAAGCAAGGTATACCATGCATTCCTGGGTGACTGGAGTTTGGGGTTGATGCTAATTTTTGTATAAAGTCTTTGGGAGTAAATACTATATTTTCTTCTGGCTCACCGAGAAAAAATGGCGCAGGGCTGAATTTTTTCTTCTCTTGAAGTTTGGATTTGAAATGTGTGTAGAGGGGTAGCAACATGTTGTAACCAGAAATTATATCTTCTTGTATTTTAATTGCTGTCGGTATGCGAGTTGATGGCTTTTGTCCCAGTGCCCAGCGAATATAGTGTCTGGACCATGTGTGTGTCTGTGTCAAAAAGAGTTTTCTTTTTTTAATTGCCAGGTATTCTTTAAGTTCTTCAGAGACTGATTTATAAAGTTTCTTCAGGGCAATCACATTTGAACAGCCTTGTTTATTTGTAGTACTGTTTGTGATTCTTTTGTGTGTTTCATCTACAAGAGCTAGAAGCCTTGAAGGGGCTGGGGTAGCCCTTGTTATGACATCAATTGTATATGAAATAATGTTAACAAAGGCAATCCATGTTTGCACTGGATCCATTTCAATGTCTCGAAGTTTGAAGAGATATATATATATTTCTGAGAATAAATATTCTGGGGTTCGACATGGAAGAAGCACTCTAATTGTGTTTCCAATAGATGTTATTGATCTGTATATAAAATCATTCTTTAGTGAAACAATAATTGCAGAATGGTCTGATAATGATGAGTTTTTTATTGTTAGGCTGATCATGTGATGTAACACTGGTGAGTAGAAGACCAGGTCAATTAATGATGAAAACCTGCCATTATTAAATGTTACTGAATTCTGTGGGAGATAGCCTTCTCCACTCATGAGTGGTATGGCTAGTAAGTGCAACCATTTTGTGACAAACTCATTGTATGACATGTTGAAATCACCAAGTAAAATTAATGGATGTGATGAGGATGCTATTTTGGAATTTATAATTTGAATGACTTTATTAATTACTGTGTGATTTGGAGGTAAATAAACAAATGCTACATTCAATGTAACTGTTTTATCATATAGTGTTATAATTAATATGTGTGCATCTATATATATATATTATTTTGAATGAATAGAAGGGGCAGGTTTTCATTACTACTACTCCTGTTCCTGCTGAGGGTGAAAATGATGCTTGGGAGAATGCTGAGTATCCTTGATTATTAAGATAGTTAGATGGATTAATCTGAGATTTATTATAAATTTTTGTTTCGAGTAACCCTAGCAAATGAGGTTGTATAATTTCAAGCCATTTTATTAATTGATAGTTTTTTCCCGGTGAGTTTAATCCACGGATGTTTAATGACGCTATTTTTATATTCATTATAGTTTCACTCAATAAAAACAGAACACACCTGATGTAGTAATTAGATTATAATTTTATATAGTTTAGATAACTTGCACAAATTATGACAAAGAATTTTTATGTCTGGAGGTTCTACTTCCTCCCTCCTGTGATAATTTTTGCACATTTGCTTTTTTATTGGTGCTAAGGTCTTCATCTGAAGTGTATTCAAACTCGGTATCCGTTGAACTCATATTTGCTTTTCTTATTTTTTTTTTATGATCTAATGTCTGGGGCATATCATCTTCACTAAGATCAATAGGCACTGCTGCATTTTTTCTACGTTTGCTTCGCGGTCTGCCTGGTTTTCGGTTGGCAGTGTCATTTATTTTCGGGTCTGTAGGTGGCAAGCAAGGCACTAGATAGTCTATAATATCTTGCGAAGTTTTGTTAAGGGGTGTTTTTGATTGTTTGTGATTTTGGCAATCACTTTTTAATAATTCTTGTTGAGATGGGCTATTTTCTTGTAACACTGGTTTATCCTCGTCATTCCGTGATTGATTTTCGGGTAAAATTGATTCACTTTCGTCATTTACTGATTGCTCTCTGGTGATGTATAGATCGTCTGTTACATCGTCATTAATTGGATTATTTTGATAGCAAATTGTAGTTGATTCACTTATCGGTTGAGGAGTGAAATCTGTGTTATTTACTGGCGCATTTCCACATTGATGACTTGAGGTTGCTCTCATATCACAGTGTTTACATTTAAGTTTTGGGCATGCATTTATAATATGCCCTCGTTGTTTGCAGTGAAAACATTGCGGTTTAAGTCCATGAATTATTAAGAGTAGCGTCGCTTCGTGATCGGTTATAAGAGTGGGAATATCATTTGGATTTACGTTTTGATTTAATTTAACTTTAAAATGATAACTGTTTCCATAGATCGGTATCGGAGTTCCTTTTAAATATATAGGTTGAAAGGCAACAACAACTCCGAACGGTTGCATTAATTTATTGAGGTCATTTATTGTATAGTTAAAGTACGTATTTTTGATTGTGCCGGTAATAAAATTTTCTCTATATTGGTTAACTTTTACTAAAGCATATTTCCCTAACGTTTTAATTGTTTTATCAAATTTGTTTTTTTGTTCTTCGCTATAGAATTCAATAGCAAGATAGCGAGGATTTGGATGATCTGCTATGCGCAATATAGAATCCCATAAATTATTTGTGCTTAATTCTTCGTATAGCAAATCCTTAGGAAATCTATACAGCGAACAATTTATATCTGTAATTGCAAGGATAACAGACCGGTCAGTAAAGAAACGTTTAAACGACATAAACAGGTCACGTGGGATGGTCGTATTAAAGCGTTCAGAAATTTTTAATAGACTTTCATTAGTCCAGATCTCTTCTTCTATTACGTTAACTGGTAATGGGTCAGATTCTGAAATCACATCTAGTTTCATTAGATCATTTATTGTTGAACGACGAAATCTTGAAACTGGAGCTTGATTTTTTCCCACGTTCTGAGGAAAATCTCCTTTTTTAGTGGATGCTTTGATTGCGTCAGCATAAGAAATGCTTGCTGCGTTCAAAGAGATCGCCATATTGAAGTAAAAAAAAAACCCGCTTGCACACAAATTCCTCGTCGGAGGAGTTTTCTTAAGTTTAAAAAACTATATATACTGAATATTGGGTTGCTTAGAGACAATACGGTTTATTTTAAATAAAAAAATTTTTAGTTTTATTATTACTAGAAATATATAATATATCCTACCGATATCTACGATCATCAAACCAGCTATTATTAATTCTTATTCTTTTTTTTTTTTATTTTTTATTTTTTTTATTATTATTATTATTTTATTATTATTATTATTATTATTATTATTATTATTATTATTATTATTATTATTATTATTATTATTATTTTATTATTATTATTATTATTATTATTATTATTATTATTATTATTATTATTATTATTATTATTATTATTATTATTATTATTATTATTATTATTATTATTATTATTATTATTATTATTATTATTATTATTATTATTATTATTATTATTATTATTATTATTATTATTATTATTATGTTTCAAAGCAAAACTTTATTGAGTCTAAAAAGTTACAGAGTCACATCTAGTAATATATCGATTTTTTACAAATGAAAAACAAATTACAACTTTCAGTATATAAGTCTTTATCTTTTCTGCATACTTTTTTTTTTCTTCTTGTTTTTAAATTTGGTCTTCTATTTAGTTCAGTTTATGCTTGCATTTTTTTTTTTAAAGTTGGAAAAAATGCTGATGTTGAAAATGTCATCATCTATCTTATTGGTCTTTATATTTCATAGACTGGATCTTTGTTTCAAGTGTGACCATGTGGCTGCAAATATATCTGGTTGAGCTAGGATGCTGTCTCTTTTTCTTAACAGTTCTAGTTTTATTGAATATGTTGCTGGGTGGCGTCGAGGGTTATTGGCAAGTGCAAAAGTGCATCTGGTGCACCAGTAGGCATAAAGGCTGTATGTTGCTGCACGAATAGCAGGGTTGTTGCCTTTTTTAAATGTATTTATTATTTCATCAATTGAAATGATAGCCTTTCTGTATGTGGTAAACATTGTGCGACGTATTGTTTCTAGGGCACTGCAGGAATGAAGAAAATGATCTTGTGTCTCTTCTTCTCTATGACATAGTCCGCACATGGGGTCTATATTGGTATAGAATCTACGAAATCTAAGGAAATGGGTTGTGGGTAGAGCATTGAGATTAAGCTTAAGTAGAAAATCGAATAATTTTGGTTCTAATGACCATTTTCTGAATTGTTGCAGTAGTTGCCTGTTGTCTATTCCAAGAACTGATGGATGTAGATTGGGTGTCTGGTTTGGATGTAGTATATTGTAAATGTCCCAGTATGTATACTTGTTGTCATTATTGAGTGATATTTTGTTGTATATTGGCTTGAGTTCTTCAATCAGTGTGGATAGATATCCATATGAAGGGGGTGGTCTGTCTGTGGGTATTATACTGATTACACACTCCAGGTCTGGAAATCTTTTTATGGTTGCTGTTATTAGATTTACTGATTTCTGTGTGTAAAAAACATTGATTGTATGGAGTCCAAGTCCATTGCTATGTGGTGGTCTGCTCAGATTTTTTAAAGAGATTGCCACTGTCTTTCTCTTCCATATTAGTTTGTTACAGATTGACGAGATTTTAGATATGAATGTTTTTGCAAATTTGATTATAGGTGTATAGTATGTAATTTTTGTAGTTATAAGTTGATTAAATAGTGCTACCTTTGCATATATTGACAGGTATGACTTTTCAAGTGAGGCTGTGATTTTTTCAGCATCTATTTTTAATTTATTTTGAATTTTTTGCCTCATTCCATTGGTTCCAAGGTAGAATGGGAAACCAAGGAAAGCAGATGGTTTACCATTAAACATCTCTGTACAGTGCTTGCCTGTGTATATTGACCATGCAGCAGTTTTATTTGTGTTAATTTTTAAATTAAAATTTGAGGTATAATTCTTGATTATCTCTTGTAATATGGGGAGGTTCTTTTTAGAGGGGAGGAAAACGGTTACATCGTCCATATAGGCTATGCATGATATATTTAAAGCAGTGTTTGGAATTTGAATGCCTTTTATTTTTTTCTGTATCTCTATTAATAGAGGATTTATATATATTGTAAAGAGCAAGGCACTTAGGGGGGATCCTTGTGGGATGGATTGACTCGGTCTGAAGGCTGGTGATTTTTTTCCATTCAATGTGATGTGAATTTCACGGCTGAGTAGCAGATTGGCTATTATATATAGTAGGGATGGAGGTGTTGTTGTTTTTTTCAGCACGTCTAATAATTTGGCTATAGGCACTGAGTCAAAAGCTGCCTCAATGTCTAGTTGAACTATAATTGGTGCATATTTCTTTCTTTTTTTTACTACTTCAATAATTGTTTTGTACATTAAGGCACCCTGGCCAATGGATGATCCTTTTTTGGCATATTGTGCTGATGATAACACAGGGAGTATGTGTTGTTCTATTTTTTCCTTTATCACTCTTTCAAGAATTTTTATTCCTAAAGGTCCCATTGAAATTGGTCGTAGATTAGATAAAGATGATATTGCTGTTGGTTTTTTGTTAAATGGAACCATTGCAATTGGGTATAGACTTTGTATGTTGTAAATTTTTTGGGATATGTAATTGGCTAGATCGCACAGGTATTTTGCTGTGAAGTGACTAAGATGTTTGAACACAAATTTGGGAATTCCTTGTGGTCCTGGGTGACATGTGTTTGTTATTGTTGCAAGTTGAAATACAATGTCAGTTGTTGTTATTGGTGTGTCTGTTTCAGGGTCTCCAAATATGTCTTCATTTGGTATGTACACTCTCTGTTTTTGCAGTTTTTTTTTAAAGTGTTGATATATTGGGTTTATCATGTTATGTCCAGCTGTTATAGAGCCATCTATTTCAAGTGCCATAGGCACTCTGACTGTGGATGGGTATCCCAATGCCCACCGTATGTATGCTCTGGTCCAAGTATGTTGTTGTGTAAGGCATATTTTTTTCTTTTTTATTGCTACATATTGCTTTAGTGTATTGCATGTATTGTTGTACATTTCTGTAAGTTTTTTAATTTGTGTTTGATTATCTGTAGTTGGTCTGGAAATGGTTATTCTTTTATGTAGTTCATCTGCCAATGCTAATAATCTGGTGGGGGGTGTTGAGTTGCAGGTAATATGATTGATGTTGAAAGAAAGTATATTGGTGAATGCTATATACTTTTGTACTGGATCGAGTGACATGTTTTGAAGTTTTTGGAGCATTATATATGTTTCTGAATATAGGAATTCAGTTGTTTGTGCTGGAAGAAGTATTCGCATAGTCTTTTGGAGGGCTATTGTTGTATTCTGTATTTTTGTTAGGTCGAGGGTGATGAACTGAGCAGCATGATCTGAGATTATAGATGGACAGAGTTCAAGATTAAAATAATGATGTAACATTGGTGAGTAGAAACACAAATCAATAAGTGACTTATATCTATTGTTATTAAAAGATATTGAGTTTGATGGGAGAAAACCCTCAGCACTCATAAGTGGGATTGTTATTTGATGGATCCATTTGGTGACAAAAGTTTGGTAGGTCATGTTGAAATCTCCCAGGAGTATTATGGGATTTGGTGTTGCTGTAAGCATTGAATTTATTGTTGCTATTATTCTGGAGATGATGACGGGGCCTGGTGGTATATATACAAATACTAGGTTAAGTGTGATATTTTTATGATGGAGTGTTAATATGATAAGATTAGAGTCAATATATATAATTTTAAAAGAATCAAAAGGGCAGTTGTGGGAAATAATTATGCCTGTGCCACCTGATGGTGATGATGATTGCCTTGAGCAGGCACAAAAACCTTGGCTGACTAAATATTTTGATGGATCAATTTGAGAGCTGCTGTATATTTTTGTTTCCAAAAGCCCCAGTATGTGTGGTTGTGTTGTATGTAACCATTTTTTGAGATCAAAAAGTTTTTTGGTGGCATTTAAGCCTCTAATGTTGAGAGATCCAATTTTTATCTTCATGTTTTAAATAATTTTTTAACAGGGTATTGATTTTTATTTTATTTTTAATACTAAATTTTTGTTTATATTGCAGTAGATGGATGCTGATACATATTTAAGACATTGTTGGGTTTATTATCAGTTTTTCTTTCATTTAATATTGCTTCAGACTCTATACAGGCAATTTGTGATGAAACCGAACAGGTGTCCATTTGTTGTTGGCTTACATCCATTTCTATTTCATCATTTTCTAAATTGTATATGTCTGATGAGTTGTGCTTTTGGTCTGTTTTTTTTGCCTTTTTGGATTCATGATTTTTACTTGGTCTGCCTGGCTTTCTTTTTCCCTCTGGTGTATTCTCTTGAATAGGTGGAAGAGGGGCTTCTATTGCATCCATTATGTTTGATGCAGTTTTGTTTATAATTGTAGTTTTTTTTATTATTGGTATCTTTATATTATCTGGATTTATATTTTCATTATATAACTGTGTGTGTTTACTTTCTGTTTGTTGATTTTTACTTGGTACACATTTTGTTTTATTGAGATGCTGATCCTGTGATGTAATTGCTGTATTTTGTGTTGTGGTTTCTTGAGAATTATTTTCGTTTGAATCTTGGATTTCTGTGTTAGTTTTTGTGTTATTATTTTTTTGGTTGGTCTTTGGGATAGGCAATTCTGATCCATTATTATTTTTGTTTGTGGGTGTTTGAACCTGTTTTTTTCCGGTTTCTATTATTGGGTTGCCAATGGATGTAGTGTTATTATAAATTTTATTTTCATCACTGGGTTGTTCTGGGGAGAGGATTTTAGTTTGTTCACAGTGATTGCTTTTTGTGTTATCGCACTGAGTTGCTAGGTGTCCTCTCTGTCCACAGCCAAAACAAAGTGGCTTTAGACCTCTTATGTGAAGAGAGAGTGTCGCTTCTTGATCTGTAATCTGTGTTGGAATCGTTGAGGCGTCTACGTTTTTATGTAGTTTTATTTTAAATTCAAAACGATTACTACATATCGGTATAGGTGTGTCTTTTAAATATATAGGCTGTAGGGCAATTACTTTTCCAAACGGGTTTATCATTTTTTGAAAATCTTGTACGTTGTATTTAAGATAAGTATTTTTAAGCACTCCAGTAATTATATTTTTCCGGTTTTCATCTATAATTACGAGTGCGTAATTATCAAGTGCTAAAATAGTGGATTGAAACCGTTCTTTTTGCTGCTGAGTATAAAAATCAATGGTTATATATCGAGAATTTGGATGGTCGGCGATACAAGAGATTGTTTCCCATAGTGCATTTTGCGTGATTGCTTCATATAATAAAGCTTTTGGGAAACGATATAATGAGCATTGATTATCGGTTACTGCGAGTACTAACGAAGTTGGTGAAAAAAACCTGCGAAATGTTTCAAATAACGTCCGAGGCACCGTATTACTGAAACGGTCCGTCACATTTTCAAGCGTTTCTTTTGTCCAGATTGCGGCTGGGGGTTGATTTTCCTCTCGAGTGTTTAGATCAAGATTTTTAATATCATTTGTGTTTGTTCTACGGAAGCGCGGTATTTGAGTTGGTGCTGTAGTATTGCTATTACTTTTAAGTACTTTTGCATACGAAATAGGCGATGTTGAAACTAACGATGTTGTTAATTTTGTATTGGTGCTTAATTCGCTCACGCTTGACTGGGCAGTAGCCATGATTTATTCTGACTCAAGTCAGTATTTTTTTTAAAAAAGATATTAAAACACACCGATATTTTTCAAAAAACACTATTAATCTATTATATAATTCGATTTTTCCTGTATTATGTTTGTTTTTCGCATAACAAGTTGGAACAAAAGTAAAAAATAAATACTTACATCGGAGAACTTAACGATTGCTTCTTACCTCAGCAGAGATTTGCTGCGGGATATTATTATTATTATTATTATTATTATTATTATTATTATTATTATTATTATTATTATTATTATTATTATTTTGGACTTAGAATAAAGCTTTGTTTATAATTTGTTCATTGTAATCATTAGTTTTCAATATATTGTGCATATAACTTAGTTCTTCATTTAAGTAGAATGTATCTCCAAAGTTAATTATCTTTTCATATTGCATTGCCAAATTCATATAATATTAATATCATCTATAATCTTTATTACTTTTTACAAAGCATTGTAAAAAGTGATAAAGAATATAGTTGATATTCATATTATAATGTTAACTGTTCTTATAAAAAGTATTTTTACTTCAGAAAAATATATAATATAGATAAAAATCATAAATATCTATCTATGAATGTATTATTTTTTTGAAAATATAATCTGATAAATAGATTAATAGATCTTAGATTATATGTAAATAAATTTGATGAATCATTGCATAATACCTTTTTTATTATCTTTGCCATACAACAAGAAAAATGTTAAGTACATGCATTTCAGGAACATCTTTCATCAGCTGTGTGAGACACTAACAAAAATTAGTGCAAATATTATAGAAACACAACTTACATTAAAACTATAATGGTGATATAATACCAAAGCATGATACCAAGTTGTTTACCAATGAAGTATTAATATAAATTGTATACTTATTATATTAGTGTGGATTACTAACATTATTCTTTCTTAAGCAATTGATGAAAAAGTTATTACTTTAATGCATATACAGAGCAATTTCTCCATTTTCTTCCCTCTAGTATGGACTTATAGTAATACTTGTAGTATATAAGATAATTGATCCTGACATGTTTTTAAATTTACTTACAAACAGTGATGGTTAATTCTATAATATTTAAAATTGTTATATGAACATGTAATCCTAAAAAGTTAATTTATAAAACATCATACAGAACTGTGATAAAAAAAAAAAAATTTTCTTAACTTTTATTTTTTGCTTCTTATGCAAAGTAAAATGAAAGAAAAATTATATATATATATAATTTCTTATTTAATTATTTATTTTAAAGCAATGTTTTCATATATTAAAGCATGTAAATAAAGAAAAAAAACATAAGTAGATGCATGATTGAATAGAGTGGTCAAATGGATGTTTTTAATAATTGTTATTATATTTTAACAAAAATTAATAGATGTATTTGTTTTAGGTTTATATTAAAACGCTGTAGCAGCAAGATTTGATTCCACTAGCTCTTCCAGAAACAATTGTTTCAACGATTTCAATCACTTCATTTGGAAGTATTTAACAAAAATGACTCTGCAGGGTCTAGCCTTATATATATTTTTCTACTTAGTGCAGATTTGTAACCTTTATGTTATAGGTAAGTGTTTTTATTATTACTATTATTAAAGGTATCAAACTTCCACCATATATATATATATATATATATATATATATATATATATATATATATATATATATATATATATATATATATATATATATATATATATATATATATATATATATATTGGTATGTTTAAGATATAAAATAAAATTTAAAAAAAAAATTTCTAGTTTTATTTAACTTGGTGCATTTTTAGTGCTGAATACCTTAATCATAACTATTTTTTTTTAACTTTAAAGCCAGATTTATAAAAATTATTAATAATATTTGATAATGTCTTAATTTACATTTTCCAATAGTTAAATAGTTAGCCACTATTCAATCTTTTATTAACATTATTATTGTTAGCAATATACCACACTTTTTTAATTTATATGTTCCAATCTGCTCATTCTAAGCAGAACCATTTGAACTTTTTTCAAATTAAAATAAGACCTTTCTTTCTTTTGTAGTCTAAGAATACAGACCACAAAATGGAGCAGGATCGTTTATCCTGCAAAAGATCAAACATGTCATCTTACTGTGAAACAATTGAAAAATATAAATAAAAGAGGCAACATATGTTGTTAACAGAATGTCATTAATAAAAAATCAAATGGTGTCCAACTATTTAATTATTAGAATATGTAAATTGTGTTTTTAAATATTATTAACACTTTGTTATAAAGAAGACTTTATAGTTATATAATAATAGCTATGAACATGATGCTTAACAGTGAAAATGCATTAAATTATATAAAACTGGGAGAGTTTCTTCATTTATAAAGTTTGAAGTTTATTTTATTTATATTAATGATGTTTTTTTATAATTATTATTAAGTATTGTGGATACCACCAATTGTTCCAGAATTCCATAAGTTATATGATTAGATCTTTATAGTATACATAGATAAGGATAACTCATTCCATACCCACAGTTAAAACCCAACTCATCACCATACAACAATTTAAGGAGAAAAAATCAAAAGTATAAATATATAAGTACACTAATTTTTATGTATATCAATCTAATTTTATTTTGAAAATAAATTAATTTGTATTTTAAAACTATAAAATTGAAATTTGATCATGCATTTACTAATAAAAATATATATTGTTGATTTAACAACTTCTATTATCTTGTGAGATAACATTCATCAGTGGTTCTATCTGTGATATAAGTCTCACTATGACTTATAATGTTATGGAGTTGAAGTTTTTTATTGTTTCTTGTGTTTTATTCTGCTAGCAATAAAATCTTTTGCAGAAATAGTAATTATGCTGGCAGCAAATAATTCTTTAAACAAATTACTTAATCATTTTACAAATAATTGTCACATTTATTTATCATTTGTCATTTGTATTTCATTAATCTTAAGAGTTTTCATTAGTTACAACATAAAATATTCAAGTTTAAACAATGTTTACTCTTTAATTTGTTTTTTAAAATGATTTTGAATTAATTATGTCATATTCAAAATTTAAATCACTGACATTTTTTTAGGTTTTTTTTTTTTTTTAAAAAATAATTTTATTTTCATTTTAATATTGTTCAATTTTTGATACTACATTTTCTGGTTTATGATTATATTTAATATTTGTAACAAAAACTACTGAAATTGAACAGTTTTAAAATAATAAACCAAACAGCAATAACTTTACAAATCATATTCATTGAGTATTTTTCTAACATATTTTCATTTCAACCAAGACAATTAATCAATTTACCAATTCCATACTTAGTGCAAAATGTAATATAATTTTACTGTATGTTAGTTTTAAATATTTTTTTACTTTAAGATTAATATTAATTGGTTGTCAAATTATTTTATGGCACATAGTTAAAATAATTTCAATATATGCATCTAGGTATATCCTTATAAAGAAAATTATATAAAACATTTTTATCCTTAGAGTTAAAAAACAATAAGAGAATTAAATTAGTAACTAAGTTTTAGATGTCAGTCATTTTTATCAGCCATTCATTTTGAAAATTTTTTTTACCATAACTTTTTTAATTTCAAACATTTATCAGGTTCAAATGCTACAATAATTATAGTATATTCACTTAAAAAAATAGTTTTAAAGAAAAATTTGTACATTTTTAATACTATATATATATTCTAACCCAGTATTTATTAGTTTATTTTAATAGAAATTTATTTATTTATTTTATTTACTAATATTTTTATTAGTTTAGTTTATTTGCACTTGTGACACTAATTTTTTTTCAGGTTGTGGTTAAGGCAACCAAAATAAAAGCAACATATCCATTAATTTTCCAATATGATCTACAATACCTTTCATATAATACAATTGTACATTCAATTCTCTTAAGCCATGCCACGATTGTAATAACAACAATAATTGATCACTTATTAATTTAAAGAATAATTATAATAATATTAATCTCAGGGTTCTTTGTTTCATGTAAGGAAATGCTCGGCAGTATTGTGTTGTGACTGGCATTCTGGTCGGCTATAGGAAACATTTATTTTACTTAAATTCAATGTGTCTTCATCTCTCATATTAACTGCTATATTATTTAAAGAGATGATAATTCTATTCAATAATGACGTATAATTTTGAATAACACAGCCCTTTTTTTTTTTTTTTTCAGAATCTCAGTCAGAATAATAAAAAGACAAGGGTGCTTTTTGTGTCCTTCCATCATCCATGACAACACAATAATATAACTAAGATTTATTACTTTTACAATTTAACTAAATGGGAATGGAATAATGTGCAACCAAAGTTAATGGTTTGGGAATAAATTCATTTTTTTTTTTTTTTTTTTTTTTTTACACAAAGGTGAATGTTTAGTCTTAAGTTTTCAACTCCATAAATAATTATCATTAAACTAAAATATAATGACATATTCCGATCTGCTTAACTTTATTTATCTGGTATATTAAGTTTTTAAGAATTTGGAATGATTTCGGACTCAAGAAAAAGTTTTGCAAATATTGTGCAAACACTTATATTTAGCATATAAAAACAAAAAAATGAATCTACAACAAATTTTAACAAGACTAAAATTTATTATTATCACAAAAAAAAATATATGAACATTTATTCAATAATCCCATAGTAATACAAAAATATAAAATATAACTTTTCCTATATTTACTCTTTTGGTTATGGACTAGAGGTTACTACTTCTCCTGTATGCAATCATATGGATTGATTAACTAAAAGTACATTTCATTACCAATACATTGTTTATTAAATTTTGGTAACCTTGTAGAAGCTTTTATTCAAAATTATTGACTAACTATTTTTTTTTTTTTTGTTTTTTTAAAATGATTAATCCCATCATATGCAATACGCAAAATATTAAATTTATTTCTAATACATTTACTTTATTTATGGTCTTTAATGGGATAACCTATTCTAATTGTAGGCCAGTTATCAGAAGTTACACTTACCATCTTACATTTAACTTAATGCTAACTTAAGTTATGATACAAATTTTATTCATACGTATAATTTTAAATATGAGTATTATTTAATTACTAACCAGAATTAAATATTGCATTTGAATATTCCTTCAGTAAATAAGCGTTTTAAATTACGCAATTTTAATTACTTTCTCCATTGATTTACTTGTCAAATACTAGCAATATTTAGCAGCACAATACAGATATTGATCCTAGTTACTAACGCACTATTTATACTAAAGTGGATCTTGAGGAACTAACACCTCCAATATAACCTTTATCTTGCCCGAACTTTCAAAATTAAGCACAATAATCAACACCTTCAATGGTGGAGCTATCTCTATGTTCACATGAGGAATATGGAATAACCACTGAGGTCTGTAAAGTAATCTACTACATTAAAATATTTTGGTGGTTTCTTGCCTCTTACTTGGGCATACAACGAACACACACCAAATACAATCCTCTCCTGGGATTTAAACGAATGAAGCATACTAAATGCTAGATAAATTCTTGATCGTCCTATCTATGAGAATCGATCACTTGGGCTTTAAACATACCTGAACATTATATTTAAAATCTTACTCTCATGGAAAACAAAGCTTTTGGGGAGATCATTTTTAATCCCACAAAATAAATACATTATAATTATTACCTATGCGAATATTAAGCATATACCAATGCTATATCTGGGCAGGATAAGTAAAAACACTGATTATAATAAACTTATGTTACCGTGTATACTTTGATCAACATCTGAAATCAATGGACATCATAGAATAAAAGTATAATAATTTTAATTTTAATAAAGGAACATTCAAAATAGTTGGTAGCATACTATCTTAAACTAAATAAAGTGGATGTGTTATTTAAGAATAATTAGGAATAACTTCCTCAATTAATACAGTATAAATTCGTTTCAAAACTTTAACAAGAAATATTTTGTTATAGCATTTTTTTTTTAGTTACTTCTGATAATTTTCAATATTTATTTCACCCCTTAAATATCTAAATATTTTTCTTTCACGTATCTAACATACAAAATTTCTACCTACAATTGTATGTAATAATTAAAACATATTTTATAGATTTTTTTCTTTCGTGTTAAATATCAACTTAACCTATAATAATTATATTAAAACATACCTTTGTCATTACACGGCTATTAAATATCACTTGACCATACAGACTTTAATCTATGTGATATAAAAAAAATACATACCATTTATAACTTAGTTTTAAACAATCATTAATTAACAAGTGCATACTCTCTCATTAGAAAATGTTTTTCTGTTGAGCAATTGGTCCAGGTGAAGAGCTTTATCCAGTCGTATTTCACGAAGCAAGTTTGAAACAATAAATGCATGGTATTATTTCCTTTAAATAAAAGTTTTCTCTTATTTTGTGCGTTTAATAAATTAGGTAAAGAAAAACATAGCAGAATTGAAGATTAATTCTTACTTGAATTAAACTACTACAATTTTGGGATCCAAGAAAATAAAATATACATATTCTAACATAACAAACAGTTGACGATAGACGATAAACATACACAATATTTTTTTTATTGACGATACGTATACTTATTAGCTAGCTTACTTATGGACGAAAATGCGCAATTTTCCAAGAGATTATTATGATAATAACTGCAGTCAATTTACGTGTACATGAAGTTTTAATAATTCCAAATGATGTATAATATAATATATCATTTATTTTTATCATTAAGTCACTAAGGTATTTAGTTTTGTTCATACTTTATGAATTATAAATTTTTTTTTTAACGGTAACTTCTCCGTAAGAATGCCCCTATATAACTTTTCCTATATTTACTCTGAGAAAGTTTATATTTTTTTTTTTATTTTTTTAAAAAATATACAGGTGCATAATTTAATCTTATTTATCATTATTATTATTTCCAAACAATTCTTGGTGAATAAAACATATTTTAACGTATGTAACTACATTACTTGTAAAGGCAGACAATATTGAGAAAGAGCGCGAAAACGTTTCTAGTTGATTTTCCTTGGTTTCAAAATATTTCTTTCAATTATTATTTTTTTTTTTTCTATACCAAGAAAATATCAATAAATGACATAAAGTTAATAAATAATTATTTCTTTCTTGAAAATTATTTATCTTCCTTAATTTAGACATAATAACACTTTTCGTGACTCTTTTAGTTACATCTGTCATTTTTGAACTTTAGCGTGAGACAATAAATTTTTAAGTATAAAAGGTCTTTAAATAGGTAGATGGCAAAGAAAATCAGGATATCTTATCAAAAAATTTTAGCCACACATTATATTATTAAAATTTTACTTTGATTACATTAATTTCTGCAAAATAAAATGAAAAAATTGAGTTACCAAATTTCAGCACTGTTCCTTCCTTGAAAACTAAAAGCAGACTATATTTTTCAAAAAAAATGATCTTGATTATGAAATTGGTTGTTTCGTTTTGTTGTTGTTTTTTTTTTTTTACTTTAGCGACCTCTTCCAGAAAAATAATCATTTGATTATAACATAAACAAAAGAAAGGAAAAACTTATTACAATCATATAGTTTTCATTATTATCTACCTTGATTACAAAGTAATTTGACAATATATAAAAAAAATAAGAAATACATTAAATTAACAATCAGTGATGTATAATTCTTTAAACATTATTTTTTTTTTTCTTTTTTTTTTCTTTCTTTTTTTTTACAAAAAGAAATTACCAGAAGTTATTGTGCTTTATGATAAGACACTCATCCACTCTCCCCTCTACCCATCCAAAATCAATTACTGTTTAGCTTTTATACCATATTAATTTGCTCTAATTATTAATATCTCAATTAAATTATTCATGTTCTCTCTTTAAAAAATGACATTGAGTTATTAAATCTATTAGTTATTCACCCAAAACATGCCAAAGTGAGTGAATAGCATACTTTATTAATCAATTATTACTATTGTTATTTTATCTTTTTATTTCTTTAAAGAATAGCATTGTTTTCCTGCAGAAATAATGCCAAGTAAACCAAGTGTCAATAACACTAGGTTACAATATATATATATATATATATTTATATATATATATATATATATATATATATATATATATATATATATATAAAGTAAGAGAATTAAATTGATAATTATGATTTAGATAATTTAAAAGATTTTCATTTCAATTTTTGTTATTAACATTAATCAACTTTAAAATTCTTTCTTTTATGGATAAAATTATTACAAAATATACATTTAGAAAAATATTTTTAAACAAAAATATATACAACATTTTGCTGCTAGTTTACATTTTTGTTTATTTATTAACATTGACTATTATACATTTGGCTTTTATGACTTCTAGCAAAAAATATTACAGTATACACATCTACAGCTTTATTGCTAGAACTGGAAAACAAAAGCAAATTAAATGATTACATGTCTATAGTAAAGATATTTGTCAATCTATGATGATGTCTGATTTTGCATTTCTTGCATAAATCATGATTTAGTTATAAATGTATTCATTTTACTAGTTATTTACTCTAGAAACTTTCCTTAAAGCAGTTCATGCTGTAATCACTTTTGTTTAGAAAAAAAGGAATTGATTAGACATAAGCAATTTCTGATTTCTCTGTTTGAGATATCTCTTTCATCATCAAAAATTTCATTTGACGGAGTGAGGTAAAACTCTAAACTTTTGATTGGTCATTTACAAAATCAGCAATAGAAATACATTTACCTTTTAATATTATATCCATTTTAGTATCATTTATAAAAAGTATATTAATAATTTGTCAGATTATGAAAGTGAACGAAAGTTTTTTCAAAAATAAATTTCTATTTATAATTATAAAAATATTTAATAGAGAAAAATGTAAAAATAAATTTTGTAACAAATCAGAAAGTGATGCTGGCATCATTGATTTCTTTCTCAATTTACATTAGTGTAAAAGTAAAGAATTTTTTACTAAAATCTTACTATTTTTCTAAATTAATTATATTTTCAGCATATTTTACCAAGAGACATTATAATATGTAAATAAATGCCAGAAAAATATTCTAAAACATTACTTTTTATTTGAAAATGAAATAAAGAGTTTGGGGCAATGTAAACTGTTAACAGGTGTCAAAATTGTTGATAGCACTGGTTTCATTTTCAATTTATGCTTGTGTAAAAGTAAATAATTTTTACTAAAATCTTAACTATTTTTTTTAAATAATTTTATTGTCAGCATATTTTATCTAAATAATTTATAATATGTCAAAAAATACTTTTAAAATGCTCTAAAACTTTATCATTTTCATTTTCAAAATTCAAAACAAAGAAGTTGGAGTGCTGAAAATTATTGATAAGCAATCTCTTTTGACCAATATGAGCAACAAACAATCAGCACCTAGGAAAGACCACTTTCTTTCATTGTTAAAACTTAAATTTGAATATTATTGATTTTTTACTTGTAAAATAATTCTAGAGAGGGTAACATCTCATGGTACTTTTTTAAGTTTTAAAATGACCGTTAAGTCACTATGATAATGTAAAAAGTGATGGGATTTGAGCTATTTGTTGTTTATAACTGGAGACTTCTTTGAAAAGGATATTATAATTATAAAATCAATAACATTATGTAAGTCATTATTATCATCTTCATGGTTTTATACATTTTTTCTAAATTTTTAGACCTTCATAATATTGATCAAAATTAACATAGATGTTTACCTAATTATTTCAAATATTTATAGAAATTAAATGAGGAATATCTTATGAACTAAAATGTAAAAAAATGAAATTAAAGAGAAGCATCTCATTATTTAATAGACTTGGAAGTGTTAGTTCTATAAGAACTATTATACAGAAGTAATAAAAGATTAAAGATAATACAGAAAAATATTAAGGAAATATTAATAGCTCGTAATATTTTACACAACAAATATATTGAGTGATGGCAGTATATTAAAAGAATTTAACACTATCTTAAATTATTAATGCAGATGAAAATGTGATAGATTATGTTAATGCTAAAATTAAAATTGTAAAAAATGATCTATACAAATAATTTAATATTCAATGAAATGTTTGCTTTAGCATTTGTTTACAAATCTGATACTTTGGACTTAATCAAAATGCAGTACAAAAACTGCAAATCATCAAAACAAATCAGAAACAAGTTCCAGAAAAAACCAACAATTAAAATTGGAGCTAAAAATGAACACTCATTTTGTTTATTTTAATAAAAGCAACTGAATAAAAAAATGTTTTTCAACCTCTAATAAAAATATTTCCTAAAACATCTTTCTATAGAGGATCTATTGTTAAATAAGTTTAATTTAGGATTGGTAAAAGGAGAAAAAATAACAATTTTTTGCTCTAAAAATATAAATAAATCTACATTTACATCTTCATAAAATGTTCATATAGATCAGTTAAAGGCATTTGAAAATATAAATCTTGATAATTTAATTGAATTTGTCTTGCTTCTTCTTTCAAAACATTTCTTTCAATTAGTTAACTGAATCTTGCAGAATACATTATTTATTTGTTCAATGATCAGAAAACCTATTATGTGTTAAGAACACAAATCTTATGATAAATTACATATAACACATATAACAATGACATTGTTTGTTCATATATTTTTCAATGTGCTTAATGAATGTCATAGCAATGTTGCAGTTTGTGATTAAATTCTCTAAAGTTAAATAAATCACTTTATTTTAGACATTTTGTTGCAACTCG
This sequence comes from Epiperipatus broadwayi, assembly GCA_028023455.1. Taxonomy (NCBI): domain Eukaryota; kingdom Metazoa; phylum Onychophora; class Udeonychophora; order Euonychophora; family Peripatidae; genus Epiperipatus; species Epiperipatus broadwayi. The sequence continues at coordinate 34,440 of JAQFVV010006504.1, forward strand.
GTAAATCCAAAGATGTCACATGTCATATACTCATTATAATTTATAATTTACATCAAAATAAAATAAATAATATGATTTAAATGGTGAAGCTCCAGACATTTTATTACTGATTACTTCTAGGTAATTAATAAATTTTTGTATGTGCATCACAGTCATCACAGATTCATTTTTAGTATATATTGCTTCTTAATTAAATTCTGAACATAAAATATTGCTACATATTTATAAAATCAATAACATTTTCATTAGCAGCAGAACAGGTCTTTTTTATGTTACAGATATTTATTTTATTCAGCTAAGTGCTTTTAATATTAAAATGTATCATAATTATAGCATGATACAATTAAGGATTGTTGAACTTTCGTTTTAAAATTGTTTTGCATATTATAAAATGAATTAGCATAAAATTGAATTTTAGAAGCTACTTTACATTCTAATAATTGTAAGAGAAGTTATAGATGCCACTTTTTAGAAAGAGGGATGCTATTTTTTTAACTATAGTATGCATATCTTTAGCTATAGACCATACTACTTTCACCTATCTCTTCCTGTTATCTCTCTGAAAGCAAAAATTTCAGACTCTAGAGGGATCAAAGTTGTGGCCTGACTGTAGCTTGTGATTTAAAAATATAAAAGATGATTCTCTGCCCTTTTTAACCTGGTTGTATAGATAATTGTGCTGGTTCAGTCTTGTGGATAGGTTAGCTCTTATTTATCCATAGTAAGCCTTTGAGAAATTTGTCACTTTGCATGCCATTTTGTACAAAACATGGTATGCAGCCTCTTTGATTATCTTTGGAATTGTTTAATAATTAATTTAAAGATGGAAGTGACTGAAAGTGGATGTTATATTTACTTCTTCTTTTACTTATTACAAATAAATTATTGTTTAGCTACTTTTTAAAAAAACTTCAAATACTATAATAGCAAATCATTTCATATAAGATGAACAATCAAGGCCTGATGATGGAATGTTAGCCCATATCCTTATCTTTCTCAAGATATTAGTTTGAATCTATAATGTATAAAGCATTAAATCATTTTTGGTGCAGTCAGATTTAAATTTTCTTTTAGAATCAATCCAGTTAATTATCTTAAATTATCATTATACATTATTTGTACATAGGGCTGGATACTGTTAAAATCATCACCACCTAAAAATTGTCAAATCTTGTAAGAATGTTTTCTATTCACTGTTTTTTATCAAAGACTATTGTTTATGTTCTATGCAGTTGACAATTACACATTTTATAACTAAAAATATCAAATTTGAAATAATCTGTTGCATAATTTTCAAAACTAATAATGAGTGCAGAAAATGAACTAGTAAAGCAAAAAACTCATAAAACCTATACTACTATTGCATTAACTTTGATACAAAACTACAAAGAACTTACATAATTATGATCAAATTATAGTTAAAAATGTTAATTTTTGAATAAAATTCTCAAATTATTAAATATTTGTACAAAATCTTATTTTATTTTTACAAATTTAATATATATATATATATATTGTAACGAGCACAGACGTTCGTTACATTGTTTTTTTTTATATTTATTAAACATGAAAGTAAATTAAAAAGTTCGCATTTAAAAATTTTCTTTAAGAATTAAAAATTGAAATTAAATATCATCTTAAACTCGTATATATTAAATCGCACAGATAATGAAAAATTATTAAAATAAAACTTTATTAAAGAAAAGGTATTTTAAAAACAAAAACTTAAAAAGATTTGGAGATAAAATTATATCTTTAAATTTATCTTTAAATATATCTTTGATTTGGAAAACAGGTTAATTAATCAGAAATGGAAATGATAAATTTAATTAGTCAAATGTAAACCAGCCTTGGGCATTTAAATGTAAAAACATCGGTCAGATAGGAAAACAATAGAAACAAATAGCCAATGAAAGAAATCCATCGGGAAATCGGACCTCAGCGAAAGGATCATCACATCGATGACATAATGCCAAGTCAATCCTTCGAATATGTATAAAAGGAAAATTTGGAAATTATTAATCAGTGAGTTATTATGATTATTACGATGTGACAGATAGATGTTAGTGCGGAGGTGCGGGAGAAGAGATTGAAGGACGCACGTTCAATCCCTTCAGTTGTTATAAAATGGAAAAATGAAACATCGCTTTTCTTATATTCAGAGGACCACAGGATCATCGGGAAATTTAACGCTGGATTTCAAATGGCAAGCAACTGTAAAAGATGAACATTTCTAAAACCGTAAGAACTTTCTAAGATATAACGAACAATATTAATTTGAAAACACTAAGAACTTTAAATTTTAAACTTTCCTAGTATTTAATTGTTACAAATAGAATCCTATCTGACCAAACTAAATTCTTTATTAATAGTGTTATTTGATGTATTTTTTTTCTTATTTATGTAAAATCATTTCCATTTATTTATTTTTTATTCTTTAAGTTTTTATCATGATTTTTTTTGTTTTTCGTTAAATTAATTATATAAATGTTAAACTTAAGTCGGGCGTGAATGGCTGTATAGATTTGTAAAGTTATATTAGGGGAGGGTAATCTTAGGTTATTTGTGTCGTTGTTAGATTGGGTCAATGGATTGGATATATTGATGTAGTTAGTAGATGTAGTCGGAGATTCGCTACTGGCAGAATCGCTTCATACGCCGCACTCTCCCGTTTTGCCTATGGAAGGAATTATAAGACGCAGAGCGCAGTTCCTTTCTATGGAGTTTTTTTTTTTATTGTTCTTCTCGTTAGATAGAAGTAATATTCCTGTCTAATGAGAGTCAATATCTTCTCTTAATCTTTTTGGTGCTGCCGTATTCCGTATTACATTGAATACATCGATGTATCAGATGGATTGATGCCAGTTTGACTGCGAATTTTAGCCTAAGGTTAAATAGGGATAGAATATTTTATTTTCAAATGCAAATCTATGTGGTCTATTCATACTTGACCCTAAATAAAAATGCATTAAATTTAAGTTGTTTATAGACGCTTGCATGGATTGGTTATCGGTTAAGTATGTTTTGGGTTTTCATATTTGATCAAAATATATAGACATTCGATAAATAATGATACCTTACGGTGAGTATCTAAAATGTATTTATTCGGATGTCTTTTAAGTTATTGGTGACAATGCAAGTATCTTATGGTGAATACTATTGGGTTACGTATAAATTTCCCTCCGCAATTGTCAGTAATCAATAATTTTGTATTTTGATCGTTTATGTTTACTTTGAAATGTTTTTGACCGTGAAATCTATGTAACCGATCTATATTCAACATTATAAACAAGCTTTCATAAATTTATCTGTGCGAACTTAATTAAAATGTAAAATTAGAATATAATAGTAATTAAATGTAAATTAAAGTCAAAAATCAAAGTTAAAAATAATGTTAAATGTTAAAATGTAAAACTAATACTAAAATAATTTTAAATCTTATATATATGTGCATAAATAAATGTTTGTATGTTAATTACTGGCAGTGGCTTATTTTATTTATTTTTTTAATATTGAAATATAATTAGATAAGATATTATATTATTTAATCTCTGCTATTCCACTGAGCTAGTGACATGGGCTAATGACCGGAATCAAAATAAAAAAAAAAAAAAATTTTTTTTTTGACTTACGTATCTGCCTACTTTATAAATTTTTCTAGGTTCAAATGCCTAGATGGCGCCCTGTAGTGCAGTTTACGTAAGTCACCTTCTCCGGATTGTTACATAGATGGCGCCCCGTAGTGCAGTTTACGTGAAGTCTCCTCCTCCGGATCGTTACAACTGGCGAACCAACTCGGGCCAATCTTTAATAAACCACAAATACCCTGAGCAAATTTTGTCAAAATGAAATATTTTTATCTGTTTACATATAGTCGTATACTTTAAATCTTATAAAAGCACTGCCAGAAGAAATTGCGCATATATATTAAACACAAGAAAGTGTAAAAAAATTTTAAAACTAATTTTTGTTAAAAAAAAAAAAAAAAGTCAAAAGGTTGCAATAAATATGTTTTTTTTGTTGTTGATATATATTATGCTTTAACGTGTATAGGCGCGCACAGCCACGTAAGTTTATGATCGTAAATGTGGTACCTTACGGAGAGTACCATTGGGAATTTACTTCAGTGTAATCCTATTTAAGCATTTTAATCAGTCATAAATAAGTTGGTGGTATTTATAATTGTGCTGCAAATATACACGTATAAATCCATTATCTTTCAAAATATATTTACTTCAATGCAACCTTCTTAAATAAATAATTTATAAAATAACTTGCTTGTCATGCCATGTGTAAAAATAAAATGTATAAAATAAAATAGAACTCTTGTGGGGAGGGGTGTAAACGTAAATGGTCCTTAGGTAAGCGATAGTAAACATTTTTCTTTTTGTATATAGTCTTTTTGTAAAATTATTAACCGGATGTTTTGTAAATGTCTTCGTCAATCGTGTACCGTAATTACTAACCCTAAGTAAAATATTTTTTTTTTGATCATTTTTTTTTAAGCAACTTTACTGATATGTAACGAGCACAGACGTTCGTTACATTGTTTTTTTTTTTTATTTATTAAACATGAAAGTAAATTAAAAAGTTCGCATTTAAAAATTTTCTTTAAGAATTAAAAATTGAAATTAAATATCATCTTAAACTCGTATATATTAAATCGCACAGATAATAAAAAATTATTAAAATAAAACTTTATTAAAATAGAAAAGGTATTTTAAAAACAAAAACTTAAAAAGATTTGGAGATAAAATTATATCTTTAAATTTATCTTTAAATATATCTTTGATTTGGAAAACAGGTTAATTAATCAGAAATGGAAATGATAAATTTAATTAGTCAAATGTAAACCAGCCTTGGGCATTTAAATGTAAAAACATCGGTCAGATAGGAAAACAATAGAAACAAATAGCCAATGAAAGAAATCCATCGGGAAATCGGACCTCAGCGAAAGGATCATCACATCGATGACATAATGCCAAGTCAATCCTTCGAATACGTATAAAAGGAAAATTTGGAAATTATTAATTAGTGAGTTATTATGATTATTACGATGTGACAGATAGATGTTAGTGCGGAGGTGCGGGAGAAGAGATTGAAGGACGCACGTTCAATCCCTTCAGTTGTTATAAAATGGAAAAATGAAACATCGCTTTTCTTATATTCAGAGGACCACAGGATCATCGGGAAATTTAACGCTGGATTTCAAACGGCAAGCAACTGTAAAAGATGAACATTTCTAAAACCGTAAGAACTTTCTAAGATATAACGAACAATATTAATTTGAAAACACTAAGAACTTTAAATTTTAAACTTTCCTAGTATTTAATTGTTACAAATAGAATCCTATCTGACCAAACTAAATTCTTTATTAATAGTGTTATTTGATGTATTTTTTTTCTTATTTATGTAAAATCATTTCCATTTATTTATTTTTTATTCTTTAAGTTTTTATCATGATTTTTTTTGTTTTTCGTTAAATTAATTATATAAATGTTAAACTTAAGTCGGGCGTGAATGGCTGTATAGATTTGTAAAGTTATATTAGGGGAGGGTAATCTTAGGTTATTTGTGTCATTGTTAGATTGGGTCAATGGATTGGATATATTGATGTAGTTAGTAGATGTAGTCGGAGATTCGCTACTGGCAGAATCGCTTCATACGCCGCACTCTCCCGTTTTGCCTATGGAAGGAATTATAAGACGCAGAGCGCAGTTCCTTTCTATGGAGTTTTTTTTTTATTGTTCTTCTCGTTAGATAGAAGTAATATTCCTGTCTAATGAGAGTCAATATCTTCTCTTAATCTTTTTGGTGCTGCCGTATTCCGTATTACATTGAATACATCGATGTATCAGATGGATTGATGCCAGTTTGACTGCGAATTTTAGCCTAAGGTTAAATAGGGACAGAATATTTTATTTTCAAATGCAAATCTATGTGGTCTATTCATACTTGACCCTAAATAAAAATGCATTAAATTTAAGTTGTTTATAGACGCTTGCATGGATTGGTTATCGGTTAAGTATGTTTTGGGTTTTCATATTTGATCAAAATATATAGACATTCGATAAATAATGATACCTTACGGTGAGTATCTAAAATGTATTTATTCGGATGTCTTTTAAGTTATTGGTGACAATGCAAGTATCTTATGGTGAATACTATTGGGTTACGTATAAATTTCCCTCCGCAATTGTCAGTAATCAATAATTTTGTATTTTGATCGTTTATGTTTACTTTGAAATGTTTTTGACCGTGAAATCTATGTAACCGATCTATATTCAACATTATAAACAAGCTTTCATAAATTTATCTGTGCGAACTTAATTAAAATGTAAAATTAGAATATAATAGTAATTAAATGTAAATTAAAGTCAAAAATCAAAGTTAAAAATAATGTTAAATGTTAAAATGTAAAACTAATACTAAAATAATTTTAAATCTTATATATATGTGCATAAATAAATGTTTGTATGCTAATTACTGGCAGTGGCTTATTTTATTTATTTTTTTAATATTGAAATATAATTAGATAAGATATTATATTATTTAATCTCTGCTATTCCACTGAGCTAGTGACATGGGCTAACGACCGGAATCAAAATAAAAAAAAAATTTTTTTTTTTTGACTTACGTATCTGCCTACTTTATAAATTTTTCTAGGTTCAAATGCCTAGATGGAGCCCTGTAGTGCAGTTTACGTAAGTCTACCTACTCCAGATTGTTACAATATATATATATAATCAAACAATTTACATAAAGTCAAAAAATATATATTAACTAACCAATGGATCTTTATTTGAATAATCCTATTAACATATTTGAAATTAGTATTAGTATTAATTATTATTCAACTTGTAATCTTTATCTTTGCATGTATAAATGTGTCAGATACTGAACTCAGGCTGACATATCAAATATGAAGATTGCCAGAAAATTATTAATAAGAAAAGTATTTTAAGAATACCTTTTTCTAATACATATATCATCATCGTTTATTTTTCTTTCAAGTTCTCATTTTTAATTTACTCTCTGGTCTCTTAAATTGGTATAAGAACTCATGTCATTAACCATCTCCTTTCATTAAATTAAACAATAATATTGCCTTTGTGAAATCACATTTTATTTCTTAATTATGAGCTAAGCAATTCAGATTTTTAAATCTACATAAATAATATATACCAAAATGTAATATTTTTAAAGAACATTATACATGTGAAATATTTAATAAATGGATATTCCATTTTTAATTCTAATTAAAATTGTTTCTCAGATTCACTTAAATCTATTTATAATCTAATTTACAAAGGCAATGATATTTACTACTCATTTAAATAACATTACATGTTTACAAAGTTATTTGTAAATTTAATTATAAACTGAATTGAATGATATAGTATGAAATAGATTTAAATTTAATATTCTTCAATGTTAATCACTCTTGGCCATACCTTGTGTTAGAAGCATCAATATTGCAATATGAGCAGAATGTTTTATTTTTGGTGATCTGTAATGCTTGCTTTATGGTTTTGTGCATATTTGACAGCAAAAACTAAAATGATGACAGCATTTTCTTGAACAAAATCAATTCCGAATATAAAAAATAGAATCTTTACAAAAGAAGTAGAAAGTATCCAATGCACATGATTAATTTTGTTCATTTTGCCACTGACTTCCACTTTCAGAAAATTAAAAAATGCTACTTTACATGCAATTTCTTTATTTTTTTCATAAAATTTAGTTAAGTATTTATTTTTCAGTAAATAAGTGAAGTATTCATTTAGTTTATATTTGAATATACTTAGTTTTGGCCAAAAAAATATTTGATTTAAAATTTATGTTCAAACAGAAAGCACCATGAACTTTGAAAGCATGGAAAAATACAATTTTACACATAATTTACTTGCATATTTATTTTTATTTTTGTAAAATTAATTTCAATATTTTTGTTTTACTAGATAAGTCATATATTTATTCAGTTTTTATTTGAAAGTATTTGTTTTGTGTTTGAAGTAGAAACAGAAATCATTTTTGGCATACATAAAAAGCCTATCTTTATTAAAAACTCCTATTTTTATGAAAATATCTGGGGCAATATTTAGTTTAATGTTTTTTTTTTTAATCATAAATGGGATTTTAATACTTTAAAAACTGTTTTGAGTGCAGGGTTGTAATATCTATTTTTTGACCAATTAAAACTATTATAAATTATCATATTTTATTAAAATATATTTTCATACCCATAAAACTAAAAAAATGATTTTTTTTTGATTGTTTATTTTATTTATTATTATTTTTTATTTGCTAAGTTGAAATTTTACTTTTTTAAATACTTTTCATTTATAAACTTATGTTTAAATTAATTATTTAAAAAATCGTTTGAAAATTTAAGAAATACTAAACTAAAATGATAAGATAAAGAGCATTGCCATATTAGATGCTCCAAATTGCATGCCAGAAAAAATTAATCTAAAATAACAATATAAAAGCTTAGAAAATAAATAAAATGATTCATTTTTGCTTATTATGCTGATATATTTGACCTTGAAATATGTTTGCGTTAATGTCACCAGTCCAAAATTAGAAGTTTATCTCTCTGAATATATATATATATATATATATATAAGTATAGTTATCTTTCCTACTAATAAATTTTAAAAATACATTCATTTTATCACTTCTATTATTATCATTTGATAAATCATAGTTATGCATTATTTTAATAATCCTAAATTTGTACTTAATATCTTCTTCTAAGCTGGGCAAAATTTTGTCAACATTTTGAAAACAATCCTATATCTCAAAATCACCATATATTTTTATCATTTCCTTTGCATTAGTGTTTATAGATATTATTTTCATTACACAATTAAATCATAACAGAGCTTTGATTATTCTAATATTCATCTTTCACATAAAATTATCAATTTTGATTTTGACATTCCAATTATACCTGAAAAGTGCAACAATAATAAATCCTGGAAGAAAGATGTGAATATCTTCATGCCTAACTATTGATGATAATTTAAATATCTTCTCTTTTGTTATATAAGTTTTATTGTATTTAATACCCTGCCTAGCTACCACAATAATAATAATTGTCTCAAATAATAAATATATTTGGATCAAAGTTAATCTATCTCTTTCATGATTCATTTAATGGCATATGGTATTTCTGACAAGATTCATTTAATTATTTTTTATTATATTCAACATAAATACATTTACAAATGTATAATCATAATGCATAATAGAATCAACAAGAACATATTTTATGTTTATTTTAAAAAAATAATAAAGGTTATATTTTTCATGTGCAACAATATTTTTATTAAACTTATATGTTATATATAGAGCTTGCAAAATAAGCTCTTAACAAGCTTTGAGAATATCCTCAACTCCAGACCGGTTTCTGCTTCTGGCGTCGTCAAAAATATCTTTTACCAAACTGTGGGGAGTTTAAGTTGACTTGTCTCACTTTTTATTTAGTCATAATTATATAAACTGCAAAAAAATAATCTTTGCAATTCTTGTTAAAGTTTCCAAATATATTGTAAATAAATAAGTGTTAAACCGTAAGCAATCTATTCATAATTATATATTGACTAATCTTTAATTACTAAATACGTTTTGTTTTGAACTGACAGAAAAGAAAATGAAACAACAAATAAGAAAATAATAATAATTTAGAAATATATATATATAAATCCTAACAACCTTTTAATTTGTGCCTTTAATGAAACCGATAATTATATCTAAAATAAAGTGTATTTGAAACTATCAATTTCATTTCTTTAAAGTCTTCTTTTGTCTATTAATTATCTAATTTAAAATTTTAACAATTACTACTTTTTTAATTAAAGTAATTAACCGTCTTAATACAAAAGCTTTGAAAATTGTAATTACATTTAATTAAAAAAACAAAACCCCTCACTATACTCGTTAAATAATATTGTCGCTTTTTTTTTTTTGTTTAAAAGCAAGACCTTTTACTTTGCTTATAAATAATAGATTATTAGTTTATAGATAATCAGAATATCACTGACATTAATCAGTCTTGCAGAAGAGACTTCTAAATCTTAAAAATGGACTATTATAAAAATTATTTCTGGTCAGTAACTCAAAACCTTTTAAAAGTTTGTTCAAGTTTAGCTTTGATTTTTCTTTATCCTACAAATTCTATGAAAATGTATTATATAAATTGTATCAAAAATTTCATAATTTTAATAAGATTTTATAATTAACAACTACTTAAGTATAAATTATATCATAGTATTTTAAATTTTATGATTTGACATAATAACCAGTTATTTCTTTCTGATAATTACAAAAGTGTGACAACAATCTTATACTACCTTTTTCCTGAAGATGTGCATACTCCTACTAGGCTGCTGTTCCTGGAAAGCTCATTAAAATAATTGAAATAATTATAATTTTAATAATATTGACGAAACAAGAGTAGAACTACAGAGAAGTATTTTTTTTTTCTATTTCTAAATTTAAATATGTGAAATATGTCATTTCACTCAAGGAAACACAGCAAGATAATACTATGAAATAATTGTACTGAATAAAAAGAAGACCAGAAAAACATGAATCTACTAGAATTATAGTAATAATAAATTCACAATAAAAGAGGTTAAAAAAACAATTTACGATTATTCAGTCTGAAGAAATATTCACAAAATAGTTAGAACGGAAACTAACTTGATATTATTTATCACTTGATAACTCAATTTTCTATTTAAATACAAATATATAAACTTAAAAAAAGAAAAATATGTTTAAAGAGTATATTTTGATAGAAAGAAATTGTAGGATAAATAATGTTTTACAAAGTTGAATCAACTTTTCGTTTTTAAGTCGTTGCTCTTTTGAGATCTCTTACAACACTGATTAATGTTGCTTGATATTCTGATTTTTCTGTATAAATTATTTTATTATTTGTAAGTAAAATAAATGATCTTAATTAAAAACGAAAAATATGTATAATTTAATAATGTTTTGAATGTTCTGTTTTGTTTTATTTTTTTATTTTTGAGTATTTAAATTTTCAAAGCTTTTGTACCAAGACGATTCATTTCCCCCCAAAAAGGTTAGGAGTTATAATTAAGATTAGCCATGAAGATTAATGTTCATGTAGCTGTTTTTATTGAAGCTCAGCATCCCAATGAAAACAGTTTAATAAAGCAAACATATGGCTTTAAGGTTTTGGAAGAAAACATGAGCCAGAGAATGAGACAGTTTTGTGTTGAATTTATCATAAGGTCTAATTTAATATCTCTTCTTCAAATTCCTATATTTTTTATATGTATAATGGTATCTGTTGAAATTTTTTAAGTTTATATACTCTAATATTAGACTCAGAGAATTCATGAAAGAAAGCTCTTATCTTGTGGGATAACAATATTATATTAATAATACCTTTAAAAATAATTTTTTTCTTTATTCAAGATTTACATGCACATACTGATATTAAAAATAAGCTTTGGAGAAAAATTATTAAAATTAATGATGTTGTTTGCTATAACTCAAATGGTCTGATGATGTTGAATTTTTACATAATATATATATTGACTTTCATAAAAAAATTTTTTTATATAAAAATCATTATAAAAAAACATGGATTTATTTGGAATTCAAAACAGTGGCATCTGATAACTACACTATAGTTAAGATATAGTTTATAAATGTTTATATCATAGAAATACTTTTAAGTGCATATTGTTAAAATTTTCATAAACTATTCTGTTTCAATTAAAATAATATTTACAATAAAAAAGTAAATCTTATTCCAATTATATTTTCTAAAAAAAATCATCTTATTACCAAGATACAAAACTATATTAAAAAAATCAATTATTGGGATCTCTAAAAAGAAGAAATATAATTAGTTCTCTGACAATACTCCTGTTATTAGTAAATTGAATAAAGAAAAATTGGGTTATTTTCTGATGCAGACTAATAAAGTGAATGTGGGTCTTCACAACTAATATAGAGATTTAAAAGCAGAAGTTCAGTAATTGACAATAAAAATTATTAGTGGATTAAAACTGCAAAAAGATAGATATTTGTTCATCATGGTCACTGCAGATCTTTATTGACTCATTGAACATAACATATGGGCCTATAAAATGACATTACTAATTATGATGACACTGATATTTTCAATAAGTTGTGGGAATGATAATAAAAGAATAAAGATGTTTAGTTGTAAAAATATATTCATTCTATCTACTTGTTAAATTTGGACAAAGATATAGAACCTAATGAAGTAAAAATAGTGTTTTCTTAAGTTTAAAATTGGAAAGGCTGTACTGGGATATCTATATAATGCTTAAAATATGTTTGAAACAAGTTAATTTTATAATAATAAATTTTTTCTGGACTATATAATATTAGGATATTATGAATCTAAACTCAAAGCTTCTTATTTTATTTTCATTTTTTTAAGAATGATAAGACTGGCATAATTACTGTAGAATGTCATTGTTCTCACTAGAGCAATAATATTTTCAATAATTTTGTTGAATACGTTACTTGCAGATATGGATTCTGGAACTAATTGTAGTTTTAGAAAATCAAAAAAACACTGTAGACATATTATTTATTGTTAGACATATGTGATAAAAGTGGTGGAAATAAAGAAGTAATTTATATATTGCTTTTATTTGATGATTTTCAGAATGATTGTGATGATGGTATATAGTTATCAATTTACAGATGTATTAAATAGTCCAGATTATAACTACATATTGTTTTCATACATTTTATTTAAGAATTATACTTCTATTAATTGTCTATATATGTGGCACTATTTAAAATTAATTGATGGTTCACCAATAGTTATGTATAGCACACAAATTCTACATGGTCGAATACAAGAAACTGTTGACTAAAAAAACGAATATGCTCTACCTATTATTACATTTCCTACTTCTACTTTCTCCATTTATTATTTTTCAAATTATTTCCTTGTCTACTGGCTAATGACATAAAATATACTTATTTATCGGAGCATATATTTTAATATTTCAATCACAAGACTGGTTTTCAATTAGAATGTCATTATTTTCCACTAGTAAACAAATAATATTAATAAGTATTATTCTGATATTTGTCATTTTGTATGTTTGCCATTGAGAAATTCCGGAAAATGAGTTCAACATATAATAAATCTATACACATTATTTAAATAAAAATGGACATTTAAACTTACTTCTGAATGTTTTATTTTTGCTACTGTAATTAACTTTAAAATTACATATTATATAAAAAATATGCACAGAATGTATTGGTTGTGTTTAGTCTGGATTACACATAAACACAAAGGAGCATACACACGTTTTAATAATACATTTATTACAGAGTACGCATAAATATATTTACAATATTTAAGTAATGAGACTGTATTTCATTTGCTACTGTCTAGAGGCATCTAAGCTACTAGATCTAATATGAATTGTTGATGAAGGGACTGGACGTGTCTTTATAAATTTCTCTACCCACTTCCAGCTGTACTTGACTGCCTGCCTCTTGAGTATATAGTATTGTAGTAATTCAAAAAAAGATTTCTGCTGAAAAAATTAAAAGACAACATCATAAAATATCAAATGGAAAAAAAAGTGGATGAACATGTACTGTATATGGACATTTATTTTCACAGATTTTATATAGACACCACAAAACTTATTTCTAGAATATTTTTTTCTCTTTTGCTCTCTCTTCTTTCTTTCAATTTTTTATTTTTTGAAGTTAGAATGGCCTACTCATTTACCAGTAGTTGCTTATTATTAAGAACATATTTTTGAGATATGCAACCTATAAAAAAGAAAGTCACCCACATTTAAATGACTTTAATCTGCATTTCAGTTTGAGATTGATAATAAAAATAGTGACATAATAAGAATTCAAATAATTCTAGACTAAATTAGCAAAAGTACATGATTGAATATTAACTGATATTCTAAACAAATGGACATACCATTGACTAGCAAAGGAGTCTTGTTATTTAATATTAGACATTGCTTTAGTGTTCATCTCATTACTTTTGTACTCAAACTTCTTAAATCTCATGAGCAACACACTTTATATATATATATATATATATATATATATATATATATATATATATATAATGTAATGGAAAATGCATTAATCACCAAACAGTGACTGCTTAATTTTTAGTTTAACCTCTCAAAAATAGTAATAAGATCAATTAGCAAAAATATCTGTCACATGAATAGTATCCATTACTATACCACTATGATTGAACATCAATATTAATAATAAATCCCAGGGATTAACCAGCATTTAAATATTATATATGCTAATAATTTCATATACAAGTTCAATAAATAGGATACGTATCACTAGCATAACATCACAAATGTTAAGTAATATTTTCACCTACATATTATTTCTTCTTCTCTTATAATACTATCTGTATGATAAAGTTTTTCAAGTACAACAGGATACAAATGGGTATTTTGCAGTTGTATCCAGAACATACCTTATAGCTTATAAACAGAACTGTGAGAGAAGTGCAAATGAGCTCTAATGCAATTTAACATAAATAGCATTCCTTGATTAGCTGTAATAAAATATAATAAAAATTTTAATATTAAAATTATACTAATATGACCACATGTATAAATTAAAGTGTAAGTGATGATGATTAAAACATTAAGACTTCCTTTTATAATGATAATCAATTAATTTATTAAACAAAATAAATGCATAAAATAAAATAAATAAATATATGTAACAAATGTTACTCTTCCCACAATATTCTTATATACAGTGTTTATGTGTAAGTGCCATTCTAAATAATGATTGCAGATAGATGCTCTGATGTGTTATGAGGAGGATTGATTACACAAATATACAAACCAATAAAGGTTAACTATAGGTAGGATTTTTAATATATCAACTATTATCTTAAAATTCATTAAATTAAATAAAAAATTACTTTATGTTTTATAAATCTTCAACATTTCCCATATTTTAATATCATCTATGTTCTTTATTACTTTTTACAATGCTTTTTTACATCCCACTATTGACAGTTTCAATTGCCCCAGCAATCTTCTTCTGAACTTCTACTTATATTTCCAAATCTTAACCTTAATTTTCTTTATGAAGTATTATACTTTCCCTTTCTTATTGCATTGTTAAATCCATATAATATTAATATCATCTATGCTCTTTATTACCTTTTACAATGTTTTTACAACCCACTATTGTATTTGGAAATATAAGTAAAAGTTCTGAAGAAGATTGCTGGGGCAATCAAAACTGTCAATAGTAAGTTGTAAAAAAGCATTGCAAAGACTAATAAAGAACATAGATGATATTAACATTACATGGATTTGGCAATGCAATAAGAAGGATAAAAGGTATAATATTTCTCATATTTGTAACAGACTGTTATAATGGTATTGTCTTATTAACTATCTTATTTAGGAACGTTTATTTTTCAGTAAACATGCATAATGTCTGCATGGCCCACTTATACAATGTTAAGGTTTCAAACAAAATGTTCTACTTGACCTGTATCCATGAAATAATTATTATTTATTAAGTTTAGTATTACTATTGTAAATACATTTCAGCTACATATAAATGTTATCTGTCATTTATATTAACATGTACCATAGGGTAAACAGCAATAAAATGTGAGATATATAAAGCATGACAATCTCAAAACAAATAGGATAATTAAGAATACTATTACTTAATGTCTGTAATAATAAAAGAAATACCCTTTGTTTATATAATACATTCACATATCACACTAGTTTGGATAAAAGACAAACATACTACCAGATCTACTTATTGTTGATGAGAACATTGACTAATCTTAATGCTTACAACTAAATTTATTATTAAAAAAAATAAAAGCAAAAAATCATTCATATAATTGTCATTATGCATGAAAATTTATAAATATTTTTTCCATGTTGATGTGCACATTATATGTCTTCCAATATGTTTCATGTTAATAAAATTCATTCTAATAAATCTAATCATTATTTATTAAGTTTTAAATTTTGCATATATAGTAAATGGCAAATTTTCTGTTATTCATTTCTAAAAGTTTATTTCACAACTGAGATAAAAGAAATCTTTAGTCACATTCATGCATCCATGATATGGTGTTCTCATTTAAAAACAAATTATGTGATATTGTATCCCACAATTTTTTTTAAAATAATCCATTAAGAAGTAATTAAATTGGAAATTCCTCAGTCAATTACATTTTCTTCTGATTTCTATTAAAGAAGCAAGGGATGATGCATCATTTTATAATTCTCACAATTTTGGTTTTTTTCATTGATCAGCAAAACAAAGCCATTAGGTTACACCAGAAATTTCACAGATGAGTTTAATTAATGATTTGCATAAAATTGACAAACACAATAAAGCCTAGCCCATTAAGGTTAGCAGATAAATCATCCTGTAGTTTTAAGAAGTTGAAATCCTCAATTATAAATTTAAATGATTTCCATGTTTAAAAAAAATTTCAGATGGCAAATTTTTTTGAATTATTACCAGCTCCAGCTATTAAATACTTAATTATGTTTCTATTCATAAATCATTCTGATTATGATGATGATCAAGAGACTAATATCCACCCTGGAAGGTAACAATTTGATGATTTCTGCTTTTAATCTATCATTGTGGCTTCAAGCTGTGTAATAACAAATTTAAAATGACAAAATTCAGTAGGTTCAAGCAAAAGTTCAACAGGAAAAAAATGACACTCCATATCAGTGATACTTTTTTATACAGTGCTGAGCAAATGAAAAAAAAAATGTCATAAATTTGAATTTCTTTTCTTCTCAATAGTGTTTTGTATGCTGAATTTTCATTAGGAAAGCCTGGAAAGGGGTTCTTTCCAAATGATACTGTCCTCATGGTTATCTTCTGCATGGGGAAATCAGACATATTTATAAAACAATTTCCATAGAAAAATTATTTCAAATCAAATTATTATCATGACAAATATATTTTTATTTATGTTTCTTTTTATACCAAATAATAGCTTATTATATCATTTTATTAAAATCAACAAGATTAAAATTTTTGAATTGACAATTCTCTTACATTTTATATTGTATGCACTTATGTGCTATCCTTATAATTTATATTGAATATATTCTTCATTTCTATAAAACATCTTTTTATTTTAATTATGCACATATGCAAATCTATATATGCACAGTTAAATGTTTTGTGGAAAGAAAATTTGTTTAAACATATTTTTAAATTGAATATAATCCATGGAAATTATAGTTATGTTGCGATCGATTTATTTATTTCATTACGAGATATTCAATCATAAATTATACCTCTATGTAATGTTGGATTGGTGACCTTAATTCCTTAATTAGTGTTTTTATCCAAATTTAATTTCAGCCACGATTTTTAAAATTTAGTAACATCTTTTATCCTTGTTTTAAACCATGATTGCCATTTTGGTAATCCTTGGCAACACTATATTCATACTTATAATTTGAAAATTTCTGTTTGCATAAAAATAATAATAATAAGTTGATTCTTTTTTACATTGTTGAATCAATGAGTTTATTATCACTATATATATATATATATATATATATATATATATATATATATATTATATGAATTTCAAATGAATTTGTAACTTTAGGTAGTTGATAGTTTTTTAAGTAAGATTATCATTTTCTCATCTATTCATTCCATATCCAGTATATCCTGTCATCAAATATTAATTTTATAAATGGATGACTACTAACTGCAAAGGAACACTTAAAAATTTTAAAATAATTAAAGCAAGATCAGATGAGAGTCAATGTTATACAAAATTTATAATTTTCTACTTCTTTTTTTATTATGTATTGATTTCTATTATAACATATCATACCATTTACACCTTTGTAGACACTTTATCAATACTTTTATTTGTATTATTTATATTACACAAACAGTTTTGACTGTCCTGCAGTCATCATCAGAGCTACAATATTCAAATATATAATTATACAATTATTACACTTATCCACATAGATATACATAATTAATACACAATATAAACAAAACTAATTATACATTTTAATATGATCTTTATAAATAATCATTTCCCATTTTATTACCTTATCTTCTAAATATTTTTTTCAATATTTTATATTAATTTATTTTATATCACTTTATTTTATTTTTTAAATATTATTTAATATAATAATTATAACTTTAACATTTATTTTACTATTTAATGCATATTATTATCATTTTTCTTATATTATAAAATCAACTTCTAATCTTGTCTTATTTTTATTAAATATTTCTATCAATTAACTTTATCATTACAAATTATTTTTTATTATAAAAAATTACTTACTTCTTGTTCATTCAATTACCAAAACCCAACTGACAAAAAAATTTAAAATTTCTATTTGTTTAAACCTCCCTCTATTGTCATTTACTTTAACTTTTTTTCTTTTGATCTTTTCAAATTCTAATTATTATTGTTAAAAAAGATTGTATAAAAATGATTAATTACACAAATAATTGTAGGGATAGGAAAATTAAAGAAGCAATCTTGATTAAGAGTATAAAACCAAATCTGAATAAAGATTTTGGGGTAAGAACAATAGTTTTATAAACATTTGTTAATAATAATTAGAATTTGAAAAGGTTAAAAAAAGTTAAAGAAAATGATAATAGAGGAAGGGTTAAACAAATACAAATTTTGAATTTTTTTGTCAGTTGGGTTTTGGTAATAGAATCAACAAGAAGTAATTTTTTGTAATAAAAAGATAATTTGTAATGTGGGTAAAGTTAATTGATAGAAATATTTAATAAAAATAAGACAAGATTAGAAGTTGATTTTATAATATAAGACAAATGATAATAATATGCATTAAATAGTAAAATAAATGTTAAAGTTATAATTATTTTAAAGTGATATAAAATAAATTAATATAAAATATTGATAAAATTATTTGGAAGATAAGGTAATAAAATGGGAAATGATTCTTTATAAAGATCATATTAAAATGTATAATTATTTTTGGTTATATTGTGTATTAATTATGTATATCTATGTGGATAAGTGTAATAATTGTATAATTAATACATTGTACAGGCTTAAACCTGTATTAATATATGTAATATATGTGGGATTTGAACTCAGACTTTCACATGACCCACTACTCTCAGTTCCATTTCATATTGCTGACCCACCTGATCACACACATGTTGAAAAGATAAATAATCACCAATATACATATTTCATGCTAAACCAGCAATCATCAGTTGGTCTAGATTACTATCCTCACACATATATGCAATCAGTGCTCAGCTTTATATTAAGATAGCCAATCTTCATACTTTAATGGACAGGCTTCAAACTATTCTAACACACAACTCTTCAGCCTTCCATTTCATTGAAAATCTGTTGGTGGAATGTTCAAAACCCTTGTTAGTGCCAAGAATGTTGTAGCTCTGATGATGACTGCAGGACAGTCAAAACTGTTAGTGTAATATAAATAATACAAATAAAAGTATTGATAAAGTGTTTAATAAGGTGTAAATGATATGATATGTATACAAAATTTAATTGTTAATTCAAATTGCAATAGTCAAATGAAGATGAAATTAATATGAATGCTATCAAAAATCCCCAACAAGCTATATATAAAGTAATATAACTAACAATAAATTTAAAAAATAAAGGATGGGCTCAGTTTGGATTGTATATATATATAAGTTACTATTAACACTAACTGAAAGAATTATAGAAAATATACAAACCATTATACAATTACAAATATCCAGTAACGCCCTCTGTTTAAAGTACTATAAACAGAGGGCGTTATCTGCAACACGTTTCTAGCTATCAGATAAGCAAACAAAAAATTTTCTTTTAATTTGTTTAGTCTGAGAGCATTAATATTTATTAATTATTATTGTGTGTGAAAGTATAATTAGTGGTTAAGAGTATTTGAAAGATTGAAAATTGTGTTTTTTATTTGTTTTAAAGTTTTTTCAGTTTGTTATTTATATATATAGAAATTTTTTTAAAAAGTTATTATTTATTTTTTGTTTTGTTTTATTATTTATATATTGTTATTTTATATATAGAATTATTATTATTATTTTATTTTTAAAAAGTTATTTTGTTGATTAGTTTTTTGTAAATTTGTTATTAAAAGATTTACTTTTAAGAAAAATATAACGTTCGAAAAACGTTATTTATATATAGAAATTTTTTAAAAAAGTTATTATTTATTTTTTGTTTTGTTTTATTTATATATTGTTATTTTATATATAGAATTATTATTATTTTTTTATTTTTAAAAGTTATTTTGTTGATTAGTTTTTTGTAAATTTGTTATTAAAAGATTTACTTTTAAGAAAAATATAACGTTCGAAAAACGTAAAATAAAAAAAAAGGATTATATTTGTATTTCAAAATGTTTATATAATCGGGAAAAGGAAATTAAGCGTGCTGTTGTAGAATGTACTATATGTGATGGGGTATATCATTTGAAATGTTTAAATAAGACTAGGAAGGATGTAAATGGTTTATGGTTATGCAGTCAGTGTATTAATATGATAAAAGAGGTGAGAAAGTGTTTTCAAAGTGTAGATAGTCGAAGAATAGTGGGTGGAGAAAGTAATAGTGTAAATAAGATAGAGGAAGAATTGAAGGATGTAGAAGTAAAATTAAAATCATTAGAGATAAAATGTGAGGAGATAAAGGAATTATTGAGTAGGAATGATAAGGAAGAAATAGATAAGGAGGACCAGAAGGTATTAGAAAATGTTATAGATAGAGCAGAAAAAGTAGATTATGAAACAGTATTGATAGGAGATTCACTAATTAGAGAATGTGGGGATATAATTGCAAGGGAAAATAGAAGTAGGTATGTAAGAGTATGTTTGCCTGGAGCTAGAATTAGGGATGTAGCAGATAAAGTTAAAAAACAAGGTAGTAGAGATGTATATGTTATGGTGGGGACTAATAATTTATTAGAATCATCAGAGAGAATAATGGATGATTATGTAGATTTGATTAGGAATTTGATTATGATTAAAGGAAGAGTAGGAATAGTTGGATTATTACCAAGGTTTGACAAGAGTTATTTGTTAGATAGGGCATGTTCTATAAATGAGAGATTGAAAAAATTGTGTGAGAGAAATAATGTTATGTTTGTGGATGTGTGGGATTGTTTTATTGGAAAGAGAGAGTTATATAGTAAAGATGGGTTGCATTTAGGAAAACAAGGAAGTGAAGTTTTAGGGAGTTTGATTTATAAAGAATTTTTTTAGGGAAACGTATAAAGGGGGGTGGGTTTTTAAATTGTAATATTATTAAAAAGAATGGATGGAATATAAGAAGTAAGCAAAAGGAATTTGATTTTGATATAAATATAGATATGGAGAAGGAATGGGTTTGTAAAATTAATGGTAAGAAAGTAATTTATAAATGTAATGGAGAAGAAAGAATTAAAAGAATTTATAAAAGAGTAGTTAGGAAAGAAGAAATTGTTAAAATTGGGTTTTTGAATATGCAAGGTGGTAGGAAACCAGAAAAGTGGATGGAATTAAATAAAACAATTGAAAATGAAGAGCTTGAGGTATTAGCAGTAGTGGAAACACATTTAAGAGAAGAAGAAGAACCTATTTTGGAACAGTTGGTATGGCAGGGTATAAATAGAAAAGAAAAAGAAAAAAGGGGTGGTGGTATAGGTGTTATATCAAAAAAATATTTAAATATTGTTAAATGTCAAGAACACTTGTGGTTTGAAATAAGGTTGGGTAGACAAGAATGGATGGTGGCTATAGTTTATATAGCTACTGGAGATAGTCAAATTATATTGGAGTGGAATAGTAACATATACGAATGTTTAGTTAAGGATATACAAAGTTTTAAAGAAAAGGGAAGAGAATAATGGTTATAGGGGATATGAATGGACATATTGAAGAAATTGATGATGTAGATAATAAAAATGGACAGCTTTTGAAGAATTTTTGTCAGAAAGTGAATTTGAGTATTGGAAATTTATTAAATATTTATGAGGGACAATACACATGGTCCAGAAATAATATATTTCACACAATAGATTATGTATTGGTAGAGAAAGAGGGAATAAATAAAATACGGAAAATTAAGGTATTTGATAATGAAGAAAAAGTATGCACTAGTGATCATAATTTCATTGTAATTGAAATGGTTAGTAATGTGATGGAGAATAGAAATAAAAGTAGAAATAATAGTGAAAGATGTGGATGGAGAGTAAATGATAAGAATAAGTTGGAAGAGTATAAAATACAAGTTGAAGAAATAATGGAAGAGTGGGTTGGGGATGAGTATAAGGATTGGTGTAAGGAAGTAGAAAAAGTTGCAAATAGGGTTTTAGGTGAGAATATTGAAAAGAATAAAAGTAATAAAAAAATTAAAATTAGTAAAAGTGTAAAAGAAAGGAAAGAAGCATGTAGAGAATATAAGTGTGCTATTAAGAATAAGGAAAGTGAAAAAGATATTAATGCTAAATGGGAAAAGTACTTAGAAAAGAAGAAGTTGGCTAAAATAGATATTTATAGAGAGAGAATGAAATTGAATAGTAAATTGTTGGAGGATATTAATAAAAGTGGAAGAGATGGAAGTAAAAATTTTGGAATTATATTAAAAGGAGAAATGTAGGGGAGAGAGAGTTAGTATTACTAGATGATGAGGGAACTGAGTGTAGTTCTAGAGAAGATTTAGAGAGAATCTTAAATAGTTATGTAATGAATATAGAAAAGATGTTAAATGTGAATGATAGAATATTAGAAAATATGAAAGAATATAGTAATGGGAATATTAGTTTTTCAGAAAATGAACTAAATGAGGTAGAGAAGAAATTGAAAAGTGGGAAGGCAAGAGGTTTAGATGGATGGGCAGCAGAGATGGTAATGAATTTAGGATATAGGGCAAAAGTAAAGTTATTATCCTGTTTTAATAAAATGGCACAGAATAGAGTTTTCCCAAGTAGTTGGAGTAATACAAGAGTAAGGTTATTATTTAAAGGAAAGGGTAAGGATCATAGAAAGTTGAATAATTATAGACCGATAGCGGTAACATCAGTTTTATATAAAGTTTTCTCAGTATATGGTGGCTAGTAAAGTTGTAAAATGGATGGAAGGGAATAATGTAGTGGGTGAAATGCAAGGAGGTTTTAGATTAGATAGGCGTATAGGAGATAGTTTATTTGTAGTTACACAACTTATGGATATGAGTAGGAATGCAGATAAACAGTTATATATGAGTTTTATAGATATAGAGAAGGCATATGATAGAGTAAATAGAAATAGATTATGGATAAGTTTAGCAAATTTGGGAATGGATGAAGCTTTAATAGATATTATTAAGAAATTATATGAAAATAATTATTATATATATCAATTAGAGAATATAGAATCAATTAAAGTTAAAAATGGTGTGGGACTAAGGCAAGGATGCCCTATGTCACCTATTTTGTTTGTGTTGTATTTGAGTGAAATGGAAAGAGCAATAGAAAGATTAGGAAGAGGGATAGAGATACCGTTAATAGGTAGTAAGGGAGTATATATTTTGTCAGGTCTTTTTTTTTGCAGATGATATATTTTTGTGTGCAGAAAAAGAGAAGATATGGAAGTTATGTTGAGGACATGTGCAAGGGTGGGTAAAGAGATGGGGATTAAATTTAGTGAAGAAAAATCAAATATAATGATGGTTAATACTGAGGAAAGAGAAGATGTAGAATTTTTATTGGGAGATATTAAGTTAAGTGTGGTGAATAGATATAGTTATTTGGGAATTATTTTAAGTAATCAGAAAAATTATTTGGATGAATGGGAGAAAAAATTGATAAATGAAGCAAAGAAAAGAAAGGGATTGATAAAGAAATTAACAGTATTTTCATATAATAAATATGATGTAGCTAGAATTATATGGAAAGGAGTTGCAGTAGCAGGGTTAACATATGGTAATGATGCATTATATGTTAGTAAAAAGATATTAGATTATTTAGAAAAAACTCAAAGGGAAGTAGGAAGACATGCATTGGATGCAGAAGTATGGACAGCAAGGGAGGCAATTCAAGGAGAAATGGGATGGTCAAGTTTTCATATGAGAGATGCAAAAAGTAAAATGAAAATGTTTGGTAGATTGCAGTTTATGGATAATAAAAGAATAGCTAAAATAGTATTTAATTGGGTTATGAGTAAAGGGCAGGTAACAAGATGGGTGAGAAAGGTAATGCGCTATGCAAAAGATTTGGATAAAGAATTTATATCAGTATATTTGTACAAAAGATGGGATGATTGTGTTAAGAGGATTATTGAGTGTTATAGTAGTAAGGAATGGGATAAAAGAATAGATTTATTAATAAAGACTAGGGAGTTAGAGAGATGGAGAAATAGTATGGAGAGTAAAAAGAGTTTAAATATATATAGAAATAAACAGAATATTAGGTGTGAGTTAATATATGATAATAGTAAGGAAAGTAGTTTATTGTTTAAAGCTCGAACGGGATCTTTAGCTACAAAAGAATATACATGTAAATGGAAAAATATGGGTGATTTATTTTGTAAATTATGTAAGGAAGGAATTGAAAATATTAGGCATTTGTTAATTGAATGTAAATGTTTGAAAACAGAAAGGGTACATATAATGAAGTTGTGGAAAAATAAATATGAAAAGAGTGATTATACAGAAAGTGAATTATTGGTTTTTATGCTAGGTTTGGGAAAAGATAAGGGGGATTTAGATATAAAGGTTATAGAGTTGACAAAAATTATGTTGTGGAAATGGGATAGAGCAGATTATGGGTAAATTTAGAGTGGGGAATGTAAAAGAAAGTGGCTAACAGGTTTATCTGGGCTTAATTGCTGAGATATTCTTGACTTCGTTTAAGGAGAAGCCATAATACATCACATATAATGGTTTGTATATTATATATATATTTGGATTGTATATATATATATATATATATATATATATATATATATATATATATATATATATATATAAGCATTCAATTTATTGATTTATTACAATGGAGAGCATGAATTATTGATATTAACATGATTTCAGGATAACTATAAACTATTCTAAAATCACTATAACTGATCTGAATGAACGTCTGAGTCTTATATTTAACAATCCTTGAATATTAAATAAATCGTCAGTAAATAGATGTAAATGTTAACTGTGATAGTTCAAATATAAATGAAATTTATGCAGCAGCTACAAAAAAATCCTAGTGAGCTACATGTAAACTAATATAAGGTCATCAATAAATAAAATAAACATATTTTATATTTACATCTATTAACTAAAGATCCATTTAATATTCCTTCTTATCAGTTATAGTAATTTCAAAATAATTTGTAGCTGTCTGGAAATTACATTAATATATATCATTAACACTTTGTATTGTAATACTCAATAAATGTAATGTTTTTTTTGTTTTTTTTATGATTGAAGCAAAAGTATAGGTGGATCCATTCTGTACTTTTTTTATTTATTGATGAAGATGTATTAATTTTTGTATAACTCACTGGGAATTTTCAGTAATTTTGCACAAATTTAGACATGGTTGCTATATAATGTAGACTATTGACAAAGGTAATATCATTCAAGCACCATCATCTTTTTTGTAACCTTTATGTATATGACTGTTATAATATACAATTTGTAATCACAAAATAATAGGAACTTATTTTTCGGTTTTTGTTAAAAATAATTATAATAATATGGGACTGTTTAGGAAGATGAGAATTTTATAGATGTGGAGACAGAAGACATCAATATTTTAATGAGAACTTTCAAAGCTGTTGACTAATTTAAAACTAAGAAAGCAGAAGGATTTGTTATTTGTTATAGTGTGATATAATATAGTCAATTTTCCAGAAAATGTTGATATTAGCTCATATGATGCAACAATAACACTGTTTAGATGAGAAAGTATAATATATTTGATAGTTTTAAGAGCAATATCTTTCAAAGTGATGAATGGTAAAAAAGATGTAAATGTAGACAATTCTATCAACTAAATAATTAACAATGGCTACAACAATTAATGTTGGTCATAATTGAGTGTTATTTAGAAAAGAAGTGGAGTCAGTTTATATTAAGAAATATTTTGTATATAATTTGAATATAATGGTTTATGTTTGACAAGAGTGCTCAGCTTCAAGAATTCATTAGGATTATAGCTAATGCTTCCAGTGTTTGCTTAGTATGATATTAGCACTGCCTTTAACTTTAAACTGTGAAAATGTTTGGCCACATTTTTATGCTTTAAAATACTTTGTGATGCAGTAGTTAATAGTATACCCTATTATTACCCTTTGGATTTTTTATAACTGAATTATATTAAAAGAGCTTATTAGTTTTGCTGTATTTATTTTATAACCAAACCATTCAGCCAATCAAACAATTTTTAATAGATGATTTTCTACTTTTAAACAGAAATTGAAACAAGAAAGAAAATTCATTTACTCTATTTTTATAGCTATCATAGCATTTTAATCTCATGTCAAGCATTATTTTTGCATTTGTAGTTTTTTATAGGAATATTAAAATATTTTTCACTCTGCAATTACCTATTGAAACGTTCGAGTAACTTTTACTTTTGTTTGTAATTTATTACAAACATAAACTTATAGCTTATGAATTGCAATATTTTTTTTATAAATTTTGCATCTAAGTAACATGTAATTAATTGTGAAGAGTGAACGATACCCTATTATGAATTTGCTCTATTTGCAATATAATTTGGTCAGATTTAATGTACTAATATTTTAAACACATGTCAACAAAGAGTCTATGATTTCTTTCTATTTGTGTCAAAGTTAATCCATTTAAGTTTTTGCACTAATTATTTTTATTATATTTGAATAAGTGTGTTTTAAGTGATTATCATAAATGTTTATAAAAGTTAAAATTATTTGATGTTTATCTAATTCGAAAATAATTCTATAAAATAATCGGGCTGGTTAATTAACAACTAAATAACATAACCATAACAGTGATATTTTCTGATAAATAAATAAAATCTGTAATTTTTTTTTTTTTTTTTTGGCTAATATGTTGAAAATCAGTTTCTACATTCCCACAATCTTATTAATATAAATCTAGATGGTGCATTCTGTATTTTTGATGCTTGAAATATTTAGGTTACTTAATATGCATTAGAGGTGCAATAGTTTTTAATACAATTTTGTGATCAACATTTTTTCAGTTGCCAATTCAAAGATCAATTGATAGATTATCTTCAAGATTGATTAATTTCCTACTATTTGAAATTATACCAAATTAAGTTATATGCCCTTTATGTAATGAAAACAAGTTAAACTTCTTGACACTACTTTTTATTTTGTCTAAAAATTCTTTGTGACATAAAAATTAAAATCAATCCAGTTGGAATTATAATACATTTATGTTTTTCCACAGGACTGAAATTTGAATCATTATAGATATCATAAATATGAGGAATTATTGCAGGTGTTATGAATTATTAGTAAACTATCTACTGTATAATAAATTACATGTAATCAAAAATTACTTAATTAAATTTTATCAAACTAAAAGCATTTTTTTCTATTCTAATGTGCAGTTTTTTATAATGTTGAATAACTATTAGTTATTAGAGGGCAGAAAAAATGTAATTCCTTTCTTCAGAATGTTTTGGGAATTACTTTTAATCAATGGGAACACTAATTTCAAAGTCAGAATGTTATCTGAAATTGCACTACTATCTGATAATCAATAGTTGTCACTGATTATTCAAGCTTATGGATAACAATAGAATATAAAAATAAGAAATGTTATTTAGTAATAATTGTAGTAAGCTAAAAAAATCAGAATTAAATATGATTCTGTTAATATTAAATCAAATTGTTATCTTCCTATAATTCTAGAACTTAGAAAAATAGACTTGAGACAATTTTGTTTTACCTTGACAGTTTACTTTTTTACATTTTTATTTGGTTTATTATTGATTTGTTTTATATTTACTTCTACATTTTTATTATTAAAAATAAAATAATAAACATTATTTTTTTTTCAAAATTATAATTCTACTTCCCAATTATGTAGCTTTATAATTATTGTTAAATTTACATTATTCATTAAAAGAAAGAATCTACCAAAAGCCATTTGTAATTTAAGTATAGTGAGATCTGGTACAACAAATTAATTGCTCAGAAGGTAATTTGTTATATTATCCATTTATTACAATTTCTCTTGAAGTATGTGCATTTGGAAATTATCCTTTTCAGACCCAAAACCTAGACAAATATTAGTATCCAAAGCAATTATTTAATCAGAAAAAATGATAAATTATAAACTTAAAAGTAAAAAATACATGTAAAATTAATTGTGATATAGATCATATGATTAGATTTTAATGAAAACTCAAATTCAATTTTATGAGAATGAAATAAAAATATGAACTAATTACATACTCCAATAAAAATTTATCAATTATTAATATGAGAATATTTATTTTAGTATGGAAATTTTTTTTATTAATTGCTCAAAATAGCATTAGACCAGTGTTTCCCAACCTGTGGTACGCGTACCACTGGTGGTACGCGAGTTGCTGGTTGGTGGTACACGAAAAATAATCAATAATGGCGGACATAAAAAAAAATTAAATCATAAAAATATAGAAACGTCTTTTCCTATAATTCATAAAAATTATTTTAATTAATAATATTATACAGTAAAGTTGTTAATATGTACAGTCGATAACGATCTTTAATGTTAATGATAAAATTGAAAGTATGATTAAGAAATTAGATTTTTGGAAACAGTAATATATATAAGTATCGAAAACAATCAACTGGAAGTATTCGAAACTCTACATATTTTTTGTTTGAAAATAAGGTTAGTCTATCTCAAGATATACGAGAAAATATAATAGCACATTTAACAGGATTAAAATTGTCTTTTATGGAATATTTTCCAAAACCCGAAAACACAAATGATAATTGGATTTCAAACCCCTTCTATGCAGAAAATTTATAAAAAGCTACATCATTATCAATAAAGGATAAAGAAAATTTAATAGAATTATCATGTGACAGAACTTTACAAGTAGAATTCAAACGACACAATCTAATTAATTTTTGGTTAAACATTAAATAATATGAAACTTTCTGAGAAAGCTCTTAAATTATTATTACCGTTTACTACGGAATTAGTAGGAAGAGCTTTTTCTTCATATATTTTTTTTTTAAAAAATAAGTATGGAAACAGATTGAACGCAGCTGTAGAACCAAATTTCAAAAAATTATGTTGTTCGAAACAAACACAAAGATCTCATTAAATTTATTTTATAAAAATATTTGATTATGATAAGAAAATATACTAATTGTTTTTTTATAATTTTGTGTTTTTATTAAAACCATTTATTAGTAAACAAAATATGACAAAATAGTAGATAAATAATGAGTTGGATCAAGGCAAATCAATCTAAATTATTTAATTTGAAAGAATGTATCAGAAAAGGATCATACCCAGAAATTAGAATATCATTAATTCTTGATCATCTATTGTGGATTACTAGATGTAAGCTAGTATTTAATCATCAAAATTTTAATCCTATTAACTTCATGCTGAACAATATAAAGAAAACAAGAACAAGAGATAGCCTGATAACCCCTGACGTTATTTTTACCATGACTTGGGATATGCTGGATTTATCCTCTCCATGGCCCAACCAATAGCAAGATGCTCCAAAAAAGAGAAAACAGACTCAAATTCGGGAAAACCAAATGAAGGAATGAAAAAACACTTTGAACAAAATATGTACCAAATAACCTTTAATGTAATAATGTAATCTTTAATAAATTATTATGGAAAAAAATATGAAACTTTGAACAAACACATACATATAAATATGTTACAGTGAGTTTATAATTTCAGTGAGTTTATAATCTGGTGTGACGTTTAGGCGTGTTTCAATGTAATTTGTCTCATTATGAGATGTGAATACATACATGGTCACCCTATAATATATATATAATGCAAATAAAATAACACACTCACAATAACAAATTTCACAAAATACAATCATTTTTACGAAGTGGTACAATTTAGCGTGATGTACTACCAAGTGGTACGTGAGCCAAAAAAGGTTGGGAAACACTGCATTAGACAATCATTCTTTATGTTGTAGCAGCAGCATCATCATCTTTTACAATACTATAAAATAGTTCTTTTTCTGAATTTAATAAATGATAACCTATTGATCATAGACTTCTCAGAAACAACACTTATATTAGAAATCTTTGCAAAATCTTTTCAAATAATTGTTTTGCCTTTAAACTAATTATCACCTCATTGATGTAATCATCTGCCAATTGTTTTTGACTCAATTTTGAATTCTACTCTAATTTTACAATGTAAACTGCTCAATCTGAAAATACCTTACACTTTATCTTTACTTTAAAATTACTGATTTAGTTGTAATATTCAAAACTTAAATTGATGATTTGTTTATTTATTTTTTATTATAGAAAATATCATTTTCTTTCTGCTTTAATACTCATTAATGGGTTTGACTATTTTTCTGGCTCATTGTTGAGAATAATATATGTTTGTGCATAAAAGTAATTTTTTAAAAAATTAGCAAAGTAACAACTTGTAAAATAAAACAACAAACTATTAAGAACACAAAATCATGACAAAGATGTCTGATATTTTATTTTAAAATAAAAATTTTTAAGAAATTATACACAAATAGTTTTTATCATTCACATACAGTCATTGTAATATATCTATAACATAATTTAATAATTATACACATTAATGCATCAATAAAAATAATTACAAAGTAGAATAATTTACTTTTTATCATATCTCACATGCATATATATTATTAAAAAAATGAGTTTAGGGAGAAAATGGATAAAGAATTGAATAATGGTGAATATATGTTTTTTAGAAAAAGATTCTGGTAATGTGATTAAAAGGAAGTTAATAGATATTATTAAAAAATGGTAAATATAATATTGTTTAAAAGAAAAGATTATTTAAAATGTTATCCTAATGACGTCATATCAGCTAAGATGTTTATGAATATTAAGACTCATAAAGATGGTTTTCCATTAAGATTTATTTTTGACTTGTCAGGTAATATTTATGAGAGTATTTCTAGGTTCTTTAATAATTTTTTTAAATAATTTGTTGATTTTAGCCATTATACAGTTTTTTCTTCTTTTTAGGCTTTTGATAAGAGTAATAATTTTAAAATGGAAGGTAAGTGGGTATTTGATGTTTTGGATATTGAAAATATGTATCAATCTTAATAGATTAAGCAATATTGATGTTCTTATGTCTGTGTTGATTAAACATGAATATTTGTCAAAGGATCAGATTAAAGTTATTAAAGATTTACTTTTATTATTTGAGAATTCTAGGTATTTTATTTATAGTGGTCATTTTTATAAGATTAAGAACAAGTGGATAATAGGTTATATTATTTCTCCTTTAATTTATTCAGTTTACATTAATTATTTGGAAAAGAAAATTATTATTAAGTAGTATTATTTATATTGAAAGTTATTTATTAGATAAGTTGATGATTGTTTATAGTTGAGAATGATAAAGTGAAACAGTTGGTAAATGAGTTTAATTGTTTTGATCCTTCAATGAAATATGTTGTAGAAGGAGGGGGTTAGAATTTTCTAAATTAAAATGCTTATACAACAAATCATACACAAGCTTCTTCTTTATAAATCTTGATTTATTATATGAACTATTATAATGTACTAAAATATACTCCAATGTTTTGACAATTTTATCAAAGAACAACTAAAAAATACATAAAAGCATTAAATGCCAATATTCTATAATACATATAATAAGTACAAATATCTCTTACCATTAAACTCTTCTAACAAATAATTTTAACTTTTTATTACATGAAAAGTTACCATTGTTTATTAGAAGAGTTTTAAGGTAATAAGTATTTGTTATTTGTATTATGGAATATTTATTGTTTTATGTACTTTTTAGTTGTTCTTTGATAAAGACTATAAAAGGATATAGTTGAAACTTTGGAGTATGATTTAGTATGTTATAATACTTCATATAATAAATCAAAATTTATAAAGACAAGTTTGTGTGTGGTTTGTTTGTTATTTTAAATTTTTTTTGGATCTATTAATGATTAGAGGTGTAAAGAATAAAACAAAGAACACATAACATCCTGATTAGACTATTAAACTCCCTTGGATATCAAATACCCCATTCCAGTGGAGGAGGTTAACCCAACTGATAGGCCCCCACATAAGTGCAGTCTCTGGTTTCAACAACAGGTCACTCTAGGGCTAAGGAACATTAAATCTTCCAACACCCTGTTTGGCTCCATGATCACTTACTGGGACACCTACCAGCTGATGTTTAACTCTAAAACCAAAACTTCCAACCTTCTCCCAGTTGCCATTCCCAGGTTCATCAAATGGACCAAGTTTCTCAGGCTTGAGCCCAAATATGTGGACTTCCTGATCAAGATTAATCTTGGGATCCTACCCATGGGGGCTTTCCTATGCTATCACCAAGGCTACAACATCAATTCCTTGGGCCTAATGTGTGGGAAACAGGAAGAGACAATTGATCACTTTCTATTTCACTGTGATTCTTGATCAAAACTATAAAACTATGCACTGATGAAAATGACCATGCAGACCTTACCTGTGTGATGACATGGACTGCCTTCAAAAAGGTTTTATTCAGCTCCATTCATCTGGCAACCTGTATAAATTTCAGAATATGAACCATCAGGTGTAAAGCGGTGTTCGAGAAAGGATCCATTCTCCAGAGTGAAGACTTTTGTGAAATTCATCCATAAGGTAAGGGGATCTGATAAGAAGACTTGTCTGCCTTCACTGGCTGACCAAACTTGGGGGTAGCTGAAAGTATAGTGAACTATGATCAACTGAACATTCCTGCCTAAACAGATCTGTGCAATTACTGTGTTTTATCTCATAAACTATCCAATCTATTTGGTCAATTGTTTAGTCACTGTTGAGGGTTTATTGAATGGCTGCCGGCATCACAAATACATGTTTCTGACAATGATTCATATAGATGCTCAATTTCTTTAACTACTGTAACCAATTATTGTAACCTCATAACTCATTTGATGCAGTACCTAATCAATGGGTCAACTGTTTGAAATGTCCTCAAAAGTGTGAACCTTGACTGGATAATTCCATTTGTAATTTTTTCTGTATTTCTTTTAAACTATCCTCTTAAACAATGGAACACCATATGCAAGTTTTTAATTGTATTTCATATTTATACCCAATCTTTTTTTAAAAATTATTTTAGCCAAATTTTGTGGTTTTTGTAACTTGCTTGATGTACACCTCAATTATTAGGCTGATTGTATAAAAATTTGTTTGTATACCTATCTTTGTACATTCTACAGAATTGTTATTAATGTTTATCACAAAACAATAGAACAACAAATGTAAGTTCCTGAGAGTATTCAAATTTTATTGTATCACCTGTATTGTACATTTTCTATGAATAATGTTTATTCTTGAAATGAAGAATAATTGTTAGGTATATAATCATTATGTTAAGTGTAAAGAATTAAGATGTATTTGAGTGTTGTCTAATCTGATAAATTTGTTTAAAGTATTTTATTTAATAGTAATAATATTTGTAATAATGTAAAACATAAAGAAAAATATCAGTTTATTTCTTTGCCATTTTTTTTTTTTTTATATAGAATTGTATGTAAAAATAGTAATTTGTTTGAAAATAAGAAAATTGCTTTGAAAAGGGGTATTTATTACTCTGAATAATTTATTAAATAATAAAAAGAAAACTTTTGATAAAAAAAAAACTATTCCTTTGAGTAGAGTATATTATCTCTTGTTTTTGTAAGAAGATATATGTAGGTCAGAGTAATGGTACATAATAGTAGGGTTAGAAATAAATATCTTAGTTCTGTGTTATATATGCATAAAAAGGATACAGGCCACACTATTAATTTTGATGATGCTATATTGGCTTCTTGAGAAATAAAATAAAAAGAATTAAACAATCTTTTTTATTAAAAATGTATGATTTTAAAGTAATTAATGTATTTAAGAGGTTTTTAATATTAAGAATGTATGGATGGATGTGGAATAATATTTAGTTTAAAAATATTGTTATTTTGTAGTTCTTTACACTTGAGAAGTCTTCTTGCAATAATGAAACCATTGGTTGTGTTTTAGAGCTGTTTTTTTTTTTTGCTAGTCTGTTTGAGTTGTGAATTTGGAGTAATTTTGATATATATATATGTGTGTATGTGTGTGTGTTAAACCAAAGATTTGCACAGGTTAAATATATAAAATACATATTTTGCGGGTTCATCCATGTTAAAAACTTTTAATATTAATATACTGACGTTTCAACTTGGTCACACAAGTCATCCACAGAGTTATAAAAGGTAGAAGGACAGTTGTAGAGGCGCTACAATCACTGATTTGAATAAAATGTTAAAATTCCACCAATAGCAAAAATGTTAGATTCAGGTCATAAAATTGATTTTTCTAGTACCAGGATCATATCCAGATGCGATAATCTCTACCAGTGCAAAATTAGAGAAGCCATTGAGATACTTAAAAGGCCAGATTGCATCAATAAGCGAGATGATACATGTAAACTTTCTCCTATTTGGAAATATTTTTTTAAAAAACATTCCTAAATTTAACATTTTTGCTATTGGTGGAATTTTAATGTTTTATTAAAATCAGTGATTGTAGCACCTCTACAACTGTCTTTCTACCTTTTATAACTCTTCGATGACTTGAGTGACCAAGTCGAAACGTCAGTATATTAATATTAAAAGTTTTTAACACAGATGAACCCGCAAAATATGTATTATATATATATATATTATTCTTTAAAATGAAATATATTCAATTTATAGACAACTAAATACTTAAAATATATAAATAATAAATGTATTAATATCTAATCGATTTTCATTCAAAAATGAACATTATCAAGATATTATAACAATTGAAAAAAATTCACGTGATTTACATATCATCTTAACACATCATCTACAGGTCAAACTTAACAATAAAGATGTTTTTATATTTTCCAATTTTTATTTAATGATCATTTTCCACCTAACTTTACCAACCCTTGTACTAAATTCATACATTTCTCTTTATTTTCATGTATATACAATGTTTCATATACTTTTCTTTCTTTATAATTTTTACAATATTTGATGACTTCAATACTTTCTTCACAATTCATAATGTGTCCTGTTTCTAAAAAATGGCAAAATGGATCTGATTTAATATCTTTTTTATTTTTAGCTCTCTTTACCCCTTTCTATTTTACTTTTTGCTGACTGACCTATGTATATCATCTTGCATCTTTTACAAATAATTTTATAAACTGTTCCTATCCTATCATTCTTATCATTCCTTATTTTAGAATTACTTACTAGTTTTTTTTAAAGATTTACTATTTTTCCATCCAATATCTATATTAAGATTCGTTTTTCTTTTCTATCATTTAGAATTTCATATACATCCTTAGAATATGGAATAGTCCATTTCTTATTTTTTCTTTCATTTTTATTGCTAACTTTTTTATACCTATTTTTATTTATTAAAATATGTCTTACAATTTCACTATTATATCCATATTCAATGTATTCATCATGGATTTTCAATTTTTGCTCCATTGCATCTTTATCATCTAATGTAAGCCTATCATTTTTTTCTTTAATTCCTATTAGTACCCCCCATTTTTTGACACCAAAGTTGATAAGATTCTGGAGGTATCATTCCTCTAACATTTTTATTTTTTATGTAGTGCTTTATATTAATCATTCCATTTTCATCCTTTTTTATTAATAAATCTAAATATTTTATTCTTTCTTCATTATTTTTTATAGTAAATTTAATATTAAACATATTTTTATTAAGCTCATTAAAAGATTTCATTATGCTTCTTCCATTTCCTACAATTAAAATATCATCCACATATCTAAAATATGTTATAATTTCTCTATTTTCAATATACTTATCAATTACTTTCTGCTCAATCCAATCAGCCATAGTTGATACCATAATTCCACTTATCGAACAACCCATTATCCATCCTTTTTCAATACTCCAAGATTCATTATTATATTTTACATATAAAGTCTCATTAATCATGATTAAAACCTCTTCCATTATTTTATCCATTCTTTTGAAATTATCTTCTCATCTTTGACTTTTCTAACTACAATGTTAATTTATAAATTTATAAATTTATTATTTATATATTTTAAGTATTTAGTTGTCTATAAATTGAATATATTTCATTTTAAAGAATAGTATATTAGAATAATGGTATTGTAATGCCACCATTGTGAAATATATATATATATATATATATATATATATATATATATATATACACACACACAAAGAGAATATATTAATCCACTTATGATATAATGTAATGTAAAAGTTATGCATTATTTCTTTCTTTTTGCCCCTCCCTATGAATAAAGCAAAAAAAAATTGTACTGCCTCTTTCATGAAAAAATGGTAAAAAATAAAATTATACAAATAGTTCTTCTAAATATTTATTTTTTATCATCATATTTATAAGTGGATAAATAACAACAGTTTATGGCTCTATTATTTAGTATAGTTTTACATTTAGCTCCACTTAAAGTACAAATGAATAATTTAACACAGTAAATTTGGGCACTTGTAAAATACAACAGTATTCCAATTTTTTTTGCATACCAATAGTTTGCTTTAGCTATAAGCTTGTTTTACTAAGACAAATTAGTATTGAAAATAGTCAGGTTTTTTTTAAACTTCATTTTTACCATATAAATATATACATATTATTTAATTTTTGATGATTGGAAAGTACATATTGCTGTGTCCATTGATATCAGTTGTATTAGCTGCATATCAATAGAGGTTTTTTGTATTTCATTATTATTATATTTATTAACCATTAAACTACTAGACTCAAGATTATAAAATGGCATTAGAATTGTAGGTGTCTGACTCATTTAGTATTTTTTCAAACTTATATGAAATAAAAAGGTTTCTCTTTGACTGAAACCAATATCTCATAAATATCTTGCAATGAAAAAAAAGACTTTTATTGAATTTTCAGAACTAGTATTTCTGCTAGTCGGACTGTATATCCATCTTGAGTAATATTTTTACTAGTATAAATAATGTTTTAAATGGACTCACATAGCATATATAAACTTTTTGACTTGATTTTAGAAGTAGAATGTTAGTGCTTCATTGGCATGCTTTACATTATTGATTTGGTCTTTGATGTCTCAGTCAATTCCAGGATTTTATTTCAGCCTTTAAAGAGGATAATTATTCTGTTTTAGCATGAGCTCCAAAATTAGAGAACAATACTTGTACATATTTATATAGACATTCTTTAGATTATCCATTGAAATATTTGTTGAAAAGCTTTTTCCTCCTTTGATTATTTAGTCATATGTTCACCATACAAAGCTTCCTTCTTCATGGTATCAATATAATCACTCCTAATAACTTTTTATGAAGTTTAATTTTATCTGGAGTACGTGATAGGTTGTTTTTTTATTTTTTCTCATTAAATACTAATAACTTTGTGGGCTTGTGAATAACATTGAACATTGTCAAATCTTTTTTGAAGAAATTTAATTTCCCATGTTCTGATGGAAAGTTATTTTGAATTATAACTTTAATATATATATATATATATATGCAGATTTATAAATAAATACTTAAATATAATATATATATATATATATATATATATATATAAATAAATATTTAAACATACAGTATTTACAAGCTTATAAAAAATATATATGTATAACAGTCACTTAGGAGCGCTTTCAACTAACTTGTAGCTTTGTCAACTATCACGTTTAAAATGTCAGCTTTCCCATAATTCAATGATGTCAACTTTCCCATAATTCTGTGATCTTAATGTTTGCTGCTTGCCTATTAACCAAATGTTGCTTGTATTTACATATTAACATCGCCTCTTTAATTTTCCTTTTATTGTTATTTCTTTCAGTTTCCAATATTTTTATGTTGTTATAATTAAAATCGAAACCATATATACATAATTTATTATGGTCATAAAAGACAGAAGCTGATAAATTAGCATTATTTTTAAAATTTTGTTTTGTATTTTGAATCTTTTAAATAACAATAAGTGTTCCTTTGTTCTTTTTTCCAATGTGCACCTTGATTCACCTATATATCCATGGCCACACCCACATGTCCATTTGTAAATGATACAATTTTTATTTGTAAATAAAGTTTTATCCTTTGAATTGTTTATTAATTTACTTAATGTAGGTGGTGCATAAAATGCAATATCACATATTCCTTTATAAATTTTCTTAATGAAACTTGCCTGTTGATTTGAAATATATGGTATTGATATCCACATTTTTTTATCAGAAGAATTAACAATATTATTATTTTTATATTTGTAAGTAAAATTTTTAATAGTATAATAAACAGAATCATAATTGTATCCAACGTTTAACAATTCATTATAAAAAGTTTCAATATTTTTAGTTTTATCTGATGCATATTTACAAAGGTTATCATTTCTAAATAAAAAGGATTTCAAACCTGCCATTTTATGTGATATTGGTACTTTTGATTCATATGGAATATATCCTCTTTTTGCTATTGTTTTAAGAGTCATATAGTATTCCAGTTTATCCTTGTTTCTGGTTATCTTGAGATCTAAAAATTGTATACTCATTAAATTTTCATCTGTTTTAATCCACTTTAAGCCCTTTATATTATTTAATCTCTTGAACAAATCATTAATAGCATTTGGCTTTCCACAGACAAAAACATCATCAACATATCGACTGTATAAAATAATATCTTTCTGATAATGATTCTTTTTTAAAATATTTTCTTCATACGTAGATATAACAAAATTACATATCTGAGCAACTGTAGGAAGTCCCATGGGCCACCCATTATTCATATTATAAAATCCGTGCTTAAAAATTGCATAAATGTTTCTATCAATAAAGTTTAATGTTTCAATAATAAATTTTATTACTTTAACGTTAACATTTTTTAATATCAATGCATTCTTAATTCCTACAGTTGCTCAGATATGTAATTTTGTTATATCTACATATGAAGAAAATATTTTAAAAAAGGATCATTATCAGAAAGATATTATTTTATACAGTCGATATGTTGATGATGTTTTTGTCTGTGGAAAGCCAAATGCTATTAATGATTTGTTCAAGGAATTAAATAATATAAAGGGCTTAAAGTGGATTAAAACAGATGAAAATTTAATGAGTATACAATTTTTAGATCTCAAGATATCCAGAAACAAGGATAAACTGGATTACTATATGACTCTTAAACCAATAGCAAAAAGAGGATATATTCCATATGAATCAAAAGTACCAATGTCACATAAAATGGCAGGTTTGAAATCCTTTTTATTTAGAAATGATAACCTTTGTAAATATGCATCAGATAAAACTAAAAATATTGAAACTTATTATAATGAATTGTTAAACGTTGGATACAATTATGATTCTGTTTATTATACTATTAAAATTTTTACTTATAAATATAAAAATAATAATATTGTTAATTCTTCTGATAAAAAATTGTGGATATCAATACCATATATTTCAAATCAACAGGCAAGTTTCATTAAGAAAATTTATAAAGGAATATGTGACATTGCATTTTATGCACCACCTACATTAAATAAATTAATAAACAATTCAAAGGATAAAACTTTATTTACAAATAAAAATTGTATCATTTACAAATGGACATGTAGGTGTGGCTATGGATATATAGGTGAATCGAGGTGCACATCGGAAAAAGAACAAAGGAACACTTATTGTTATTTAAAAGGTTTCAAAATACAAAACAAAATTTTAAAAATAATGATAATTTATCAGCTTCTGTCTTTTATGACCATAATAAATTATGTATATATGGTTTCAATTTTAATTATAACAATGTAAAAATATTGGAAACTGAAAGAAATAATAATAAAAGGAAAATTAAAGAGGCGATGTTAGTATGTAAATACAAGCAACATTTGGTTAATAGGCAAGCAGCAAACATTAAGATCACAGATTTATGGGAAAGTTGACATCATTGAATTATGGGAAAGCTGACATTTTAAACGTGATAGTTGACAAAGCTACAAGTTAGTTGAAAGTGCTTCTAAGTGACTGTTGTACATATATATATATATATTTTTATAAGCTTTTAAATATTGTATTTTTAAATATTTATTTATAAATTTGCATATATTATTTTGAAGAAATACAGACATATGATATATATATATATATATATATATATATATATATATATATATATATATATATATATATATATATATATATATATAAATCTTCATCACTAGAAACTTAAACTATTCATAATCTGCTAAGGGAGTAATATTTTCATGTACTATATATAAAAATATTTTCAACAATTTTATTATTTAACCAGGATTTTTGCTACTTCCAGTACTTTGACTTTGGTTCCATTAATATCTTTTTCCATTATTTTTAGGTGGTATATGATAGGTTCAACTTTACTTTTATCTGTAACTTATTTATAATATTTTATTATGAAATCTCTTGAACCACAATCACTTTTATATAATCTTCTCAGAATAAATATATTCAGGAATTATTATTTGTTCAGAAGAATTCTTCTCATGGTTTTTTCCTTCTGTATTTTGTCTCAATTTATTAGTTTTAAAATTATATTTAGTTTTGAGAAATTGTATTTCATTTCTTTTTGTTTTTAATTTTTATGACATGTTTTTTTTATTGTTCTCTCTCATTCTTTATCATCTCCATGTTTATTATTAACACATGTAAATATAACTAATAACAGCATATCTTTTTACACTTTATACAATGGAAATATATTATTATCTTCAAATAATTTTATTTTTTTACATATTGGACTAAATTTTGCAACTGATATAAACACTGAAGAAAACTACTGGATAGTTGAAACTATAAGAATAAAGCAGAAAAAGAAAGTTATTAATTATAATTATCATATTTCTTTTGCATGAACTCTTATTGCAGAATTCATTTCTTCATCTGAATTTATTTGCTGAATGGTCTGAATTTTCACAGCAGTAAATCTTTGCTCTAATGTCAAATTTATTCATGAATTTTCTGGATATTTTCATGTCTTTTATTCAATTTTATAACCCCAAAATATGAATACATAAATGATTCCTGACCAAATTGTTTTTGTATAAACAAATTGTCCTTAGCTAATTGCAGCTGACAGAGGTTGTCCTCTTCTATAACCCCATGTAAATTAATCTGAAAGTGTTGCTTTTAAAAAATTATTACAGAAGCATGTGTAATTAATTTCAAAACATTAGTTCATATTTCAATACTTGCTATCTTAGTGGGTTTTTTTTTCTAAATTATAATCTGAAATATGCTAGCATCATGGTTGACCTAAGATACTTAGTTAATTTTTTAATCACTTCTAAATATGTGGGTTCTTCTTACAATTTGGATTACATGGATGTGTTAATTGAATCATTTTCTGTACTAGGAAATATAGCCAAGTTGCTTTTATGTTTTTAATTCATAATATAAGTTAGAAAAAATTTACATCTGTTGCGTATTTTCAAGCTTTGGTAAATTCGTTTATTCTTAGTTGGCCTTAGATTTTCTTATCAAATCAATGTTTTATCAAAAATAATATCAAATCTAGGTTTATCTCTGTATCATCTTTATTGTATAGATCAATCTGTCCTTTCTTTAACTGTTCATTTTTTTTTAATCTAGCTCTTTTTTCTTCCACTTTTTTATGGCATAAATGTTTATTTTTCTGTAGGAAATTTAACTTTTTTCTTTCCTAGATTTTTATTGCCATTGTTTTGCTCCCATGTTAAAAAGTTATTAAAATCGTGTGAAATCTATTTACTTGCAGGAAATTAATCTTTTACAAAGAATACACAAATTTTATTAATATTCTACTTAATATGGAAAAAATACACAGAGAACTCAAATAATTATCTTTTAAGTATAATAAAAGTGATATATAAATATATGACAATATAATTCTGCTTTATAGTATATACAATTTTACATAAATAAAATTTACTGGCAGACTTAAATTAAATAATAATAAAGATCAAATAAGAATTGTAGTAGTTTTTCTGGATCTATGGACTTATTAATGGGCCTCACGTCGAAAAGCAGAGGCAAAAAGGGTAAAAACGATATTTTTTTAAAAATCTATAGCGACTTTATATACTTTTACAGTATTTTGTCGATTTTAATTAATACTTCTCGAATAAAATTAAATTTAGCTTATTTCTAATTAATTCATTTTAACTATTAATTTGTTGTAGTAGACATGATATTCTAATTAAACAAGAAATCAATTTTTGTATTAATGGATTATCCTTTCTTAAGATTTTTAGTTTATAAATCTCTAAGACAATAGATTATTGCATTTCATTCTATTTTGAAACAAAAAAATTTATATTTGTGTTTTCGCAATCTTATTTAAAGTATTCAAATATGTTTTCGATGAACTTTCTATAAATAGAAAACTTTTAAATTACAAAAAGATATTTTAATCAAAATTCTAAACAACAACAAAAAAGTAGAATTAAATGTGTATCAGGAAATAATTAGTTAACTTTATTTTATTCTTTAAATAAAACATATGAATTCAGTTTGCGTTTATTGTTTATTAAATGATCATTATTACTGCCATGATTAAAATATACATTAACTATTTCCATATTTAAGAATAAATTTTAGCCTCTTAAATTAAGTAACGTAATGGAAAATAGAAGAAAAACAAAAACTTTCATTTGCAGACCTTGTCATTTAAATCCCCCATCATACTCAATGTATGGTAAAATGAAATGAGTAGAAGACTCATGAGCTGATAGTCATAGGTTAACTTAGTGAAGAAATTAAAACCTCACGTTGATCATTTAAATGAAATTGTTGTGCTCAAGCTGCTAATTAGAAGTTGCAAAAATCACATAACTTCTAATATATCATTACGACTATTAACATTATACAAATTGTTTTTGTTGCATATATTAAACCTTTTTAATTATTTAGGTGCATTTTTATCCATTCAACAAAATGTATTGTATATATTGTACTGGTTAAAATCGTGTGTTCAATCCAAGTAAAATATAGCAATCTAGTATGTGTGAGATACACAGGTCTGCAAAAATACTAAGCACTAATCTAACCTATGCTCAAAGGTCTCTGACTATATGAACAATGCTTTTGAGGATACTAACAAGCTTCCCATTACTCCAGTCCCGACAATGCGAATAGGAAGAGCGAAGAGACTTAAAACCACCAATACTAAAATGATTGACCAATATTTGCAACCTGAAATAAAGAGTTTAATTGATAATAAATAATTAATTTGGGAGAATCCATTAATAAAAAGAGTATAAGATAATTAATTAATGAATTAACACTAGAGATTTGGACACTGAATGGCAACATACCACAACATATAAATGGTATAACATAAATTTATTATACAATTAACTACAATAGTTGATGATTATAAATGAAACAACTATATTTGTGGGAATGTCTATACATTCATTATGACAAGTTACATATCTGACTACACATACTGTGTTTAATACATAAATAAGTCATTAGATGAAATTTGGTTGGTGCAGTGAATACACCAAGAATATGGCATTAATTAATCAGATAATCAATGGTAAATTATAGCTTACTCCTCATTGAACAATATTATGAATTTAGATAGAACAGATATTATTACAACATTACATATAAAAGTAATAATTAATGATGTGTCATTTTAAGAGTGTGTTTTATCACATTTCTACAAGATTTGGGAGATCACCCAGATGGACAGGAGCAAAATGATTAATTACATAATAGGGTCTATACTTAAATTGACTGATTGGTGAAAGGCATTCAACTACATCTTGCAGATACCATTGCAGGTTTATCAATAAAATAATAAAGCAATAATAATCAAGGTGGGATTATGTTACGATTTACAATCATGTATGGAATAAGGTAACTTAAGTCACTCTGCTCACTTTGTCATATTTGCATAAG
Source organism: Epiperipatus broadwayi (assembly GCA_028023455.1). Taxonomy (NCBI): domain Eukaryota; kingdom Metazoa; phylum Onychophora; class Udeonychophora; order Euonychophora; family Peripatidae; genus Epiperipatus; species Epiperipatus broadwayi. Next base: position 78,602 of record JAQFVV010006504.1, read on the forward strand.
AGTTAGAATATGCCTGTGTGATGACTAAAACTTAACTCTGAAGAATAGTGATACAAGTAGTATGTTGAGACAGTTTATCCATATTTCCCGTACACTTATTTATCAGGAGTGTCTGAAATGAATCCCCAGTAGGAAAAGCATCTACTTTATGAGAGATAATGAGGAGTGGGACTAGACATTCAGAAGCTCCCAAGGTACATGGCAAAGCAAGAAAGTAAGTGAATTAAATGATTGTAAAAATGAACTTTATAATGCCTATAACATATGGATAATTTGTGTCACTAATGACTATAATAAATTAATTGATCCTGGTTAAGATAATCTGCTATCAGATGCAATAGAATGCACAAACACAAACCTTCTTGGCAGTTAATCAATGCTGGGTAAATGTAAAATTGATATGAATCTAAAACTAAGGGAATAAATTCTCTCTTCCACATTTCTAAAATATCTACCTACATTTCAATAATGATTAATACATACATAAACTGACATATCAGTTATATAAATAAAATTACAGATCACACACATGCTGATAATACATTGAATACTAAATTTATTTCTTTTAGGTTTTACTGAATAACTTGGCAAAATATATTTCAATAATAATATAGAAGATTTAAATTATGAGTCGCAAGGGTAAATAAGTACAGGCATTAAAGCTTCACTTGTTATTTAAATAGTAAACAATATTATAGAAAGAATTGGTATACAACTGTGATGCCATTGACAAGTTACTTTAGGTTTGATGCAGTAGAATACTGAAATTAAGGTGGTAACTTAAATCGAATAAAATTGTAATTAAAAGATTAAATAAAATTAGGGGTACTTAAATAACTATAGAATGGTATAGCTAAACAATTATAGAACTGTATAACTAAATAATTATAGATCTAGAAACAATGTAACTATGGCATATATAAAATAACCATAAATGTTGTGAACATATAAATAAATTTACCACCTAAATACCTCACCTTATAAGGTAAATTTAGAGATGAATCAACACTTATAGGGAAAGTCTCACTTAGCATATCATAATATTCATGGAATGTAGATGGAAATGTTTTGAACTCCAGAAGTTGGGTATATAAGTGGGATATATAGGAAGTAAGAATAGTAGTAACAATTTGAGACTACAGCGGCACTAACAGGCAACACTATGATACCTAACTGAAAGAAGTGCTTATCGACATTATGTAACATTTAATAATGTAATTAAAATTGCTGAAATTAAACTAATAATTAACTTACCTAGTCTATCTGAAAATCTCATTTTTTGATGCATAGACACCAAAGCTGGCACAGTTATGACATGATCCCCATTAGATAGATTTGGGAACAGCAAACGAATATCAGTCTACATTCTTATACCAAAAAAGGGAACTGCAACTGGAGATAAATTTGTCCATTGAAAAATGGTTGCCAACATACAATTGTAAATAGCAGACTTTGATGTTGAAAATCTGCCCAACTGGCCTTATTATATGTAAAATTAGTAGAGAAACATTTCCTGGTAAATAGTATCAAGGAAAACCACATAAAAATAACCACACTTTTGGAGTTTGCAGGGATCATGGTATTGAAAATAGCCAACTAGTTGTGTGAGCCTGATGAGCCTGAAATGTTACATACAATGAAGTTGTCAGGAAATTAATTGCAGAGTTTTTCCTCCTACCATCAAAACATATCATAAGTTTATATTTTAGACTATGATAACGGAAAGAAGGTGAAACCCTTAAAAATATGATGCGGCTCTATGTGAGTTAGCAAAAAATTGTGCTTACCATCAATTTTTAAAAGTGCTCCTCAAACAATTGTTACTCGAATTGCATAAAAATTAATAGTAAAAAAAGTAGCCATTAAACAAGGACTAGCACATCAATTAGTAGTTGAACAAGTGAAGAAATATGTAAATAATGCATGGTTGAACAAGAAGAAAATGGCATAAGCCAAAAAGATTATACATGCAATCATGTATGTTATCATTGCAGAAAACCAGGACACCTCAAAAAAAATTGTAGTCAACTTAAGTGAAAACCGGCAAGCCACAGATTATAAGGACCTCTGGTGAGGAACTTCAACCAATTAAGTTTAAGAAAGCAATCCTTTAAAACCTACAAGATCAAAGCATAAAAGAATGTAGAAATTATATGTAAAAGTGAATCAATGCAAAATGGAAATAGATAATGACTCAGGAGTCTCCCTTATGTCTTTAAGAAATTGAAATAACATTACTAGAGGTAGCAGATCTAAGAAAATTGAGAGGACCAATGTTTGCATTAGAGATGTAAATCGAAACATGGTGGAAATTGTCAGAAGAGTTATGGTGAAAGTAAACTTGAACATGAACAGCAGATTGCTACTGTTACTTATAGTTCATAAACAAATAAACCCCCTAATTAGTAGAAACTGGTTCTGACCATTGGGAATCACGATCAATGTTATAAAAAAATAAACATTGGAAGAGAAATACAAAGTAAATTCCCATTTTTATTTAGTTCAAAGTTGGGTCAGATACAAACAACACCAGTGCAACAAGAGTTAAAGGATCATTTAATTCCTGTAATATGTAAATATTGGAATGCACCATATGCACAGTGAAGCAAAGTGAAAGAAGCACTGAATGATCTTCATGCAAAAGGATATTATAAGCCCAACTGAAGATGCAGACTGAGCTACCCCAGTCATAGTAGTGAACAAACCTGATGACAATGTGCACCTGATGACAATGTGCATTGCTGTGGAGAGTATAGAGGGATAATAAATAAAAAATTATGTAAAAGCACCTACCCAGTTCCCAACACAAAAGAAGTTCTGTCCCTTTTGGAGAAAGCTTCACATTTTTCCAAACTTGATTTCTGTGCCACATTCCATCAAGTACCTATAAGTAAAGAAACATTAAAGTTGCTGACCATAATGACTCACCTAGGGTTAATTAAATATAGTTGGCTGCCTTTTTGGATTAGTGTGGCCCCAAACATTTTCCAAGCAAAGATGGATCATTTAGTAAAAGGACTGACAGGAGTCATTCCACATTATGTTGACATCCTTATTACAGCTGATTGTGAGGAAAACCTCAGAGATAGAGTCATCCAAGGGTGCAGAAACTTGGAGAAATTTGTAGCATACTGAATGCTAATAAATGTGTATGGAACACACAAAATTTTTTGGGAGACATAATATCAGAAGAGGGTAAATCCCCAGCACCTGAGAAAATAAAGGCAGTGAATAATGCATGTAGACAAAGGAATGTGAAAGAGCTACAAGCATTCCTGTAACTTATCAACTACTTTGAAACCTTCGTAAAAGGAAAGCTCATGATGCCAAACCACTGTTCAACTTGTTGAAGAAGAACCAAGTATGGGAATGTATGTCAGAACATGAGAATACCTTCAATAAGACAAAATCCCTACTGACATCATAGAAACTACTACTGCATTATGATAACAAGGCAGAATTGTGGTTGACAACAGACATATCACATTATGGAGTAGGAGCAGTGCTAACACAACCCACCCCTAATGGCAAAAAACCAATAGCTTATATCTCAAGAACTCTAACTAGTGATGAAAAAAATTACAGTCAAATAGACAAGGAAGCATTAGCAATATTTTTGGAGTTAAAAAAATCCACCAGTCTACATACAGAGTTTACTATGACCATGAATCACAAAGAATTACTGGGAATATTCACAAAGGTGAACCCTATTCCTATCATTTGAGTCCATGAATGTTACTCTGAACCACCATATTTTTGGTTCATGATTATGAGTTATATTATAGGAGTGGAAAATTGATCCAACATGCTGATGAATTGTCTAGGTCACCAGATACCTCAAAAGAAGAACCTATCATAGAAGTCAATTACATCGATGATTGGGAATTAAAAGTGGTGAATAGCAGACACATAGCCAAATGGACAGATGCCAAATGATGTACCAAATACTTAAGGGCTGGATCAGTAAGACCTAGTTCAACAGAAGACTTAAAAAAATTACCAATAGCATTCATGAATGCATGTGCTTGACTATCAGTCTGTGGGGGTCATGTTATTAATGGCAATGGAGTGGTGATACCTCCATGAGGATGAAACAAAATTCTAAGTTTACATCTTAGTGGTCATCCAGAGATAGTGTGTTTGAAGGCATTGGCTAGGAGTTATGTTTGGTGGCCAAAACTGAATCAAGACATAGAAGTGTTCACAAAAAACTGTGCAGGCTCAAGTATATACCAGACAGAAAAAAGAAATGTAGTTTGTAACCACCAGCTACAAGAGTTTGGGAGCATCTATATGGACCACATGGCCTTTTCATGAAGTACATTTTCTTAGTACTGGTTGATGCCTACACACACTAAATAGAATAGAGTGGTAAAAATCATTGGGACAAATGAAGCCATTAAGCATTTAAATTCAATATTGACAACCCAAGGATATCCAGAAAACACTAGTCATGGACCATGGTCCAGGTTTTGCCTTATCAAAATTCGAGGAGTTTTTGATGAGCAGAGGTATTAGACATATTTATGTACTACTGTATCATCCTCAAAGCAATGGGTTAGCTGAAAATGCAGTAAAACAGCTACAAATGCTTTAAGAAAGTGAAACCCGCAAAAATATCAAGCATTAATTCAAACACTCATACAGCAACACACCACCCAACAGTATCAAGTGGAAAATCACCAGCTAAATTATTCCTGAAATGAAGTTTATGGACCGAGTTAATTTATTACTATGTGTCCCAACCAAGAAAACTATAGAAGCTGAGCATGAGAAGTTCATCATTGGCAAAAAAATGCAGATTAGAGATTGTCTGCAAAAAAATCAGGTTAAAAGGTGAAATAGTCAACATAGTTTCACATAATATTGCAATAGTCCAAATGGAAGATGAGATGTTATACAAAAGACATTTTAGCCACATTCACCACTAAAGTTTTCAGAGCTGTGAAGAAAGATACCCCAACAAGAATGAATTAAAGGAGACTAAAACAGAGATCAGCAAGATCCAAGTGGCTGACATGGAAATCCAATCAGCAATTATAGAAGAAAATAATACACCTGAAACTACAGAGCAAGTGATGAATGAGAAACAACCAGAAATAAATTCCAAGTGAAGAGGATCAGCCAAGAGAAGATGAAGAGTACTGCACTCAAGATGAAATAGAAAACCACCCATATACCTAAAGGACTTTTTGAAATAAATGATACTTCTGGAATAGTGTGGTGTCTCAGACAAGTTAGTTTAGGTGTGATACAGTAGAATACTAAAATTAAGATGTTAACTTAAATCGAATCAAATTGTAATTAAAGAGATTAAAATTTATTATGTAATTGATATTGTAAAATTAGGGGTTCTTAAATAAGTATAGAATTGTATAACTAAATAATTATATAACTATATAACTAAATAATTATAGATCTAGAAACAATGTAGCTATGACATGTATAAAATAACCATATATGGTGTGAAGGTCTAAATAAAATTTACCACCTAAATACCTTGCCTTATAAAATAAATTTAGGGATAAATAACCACCCATAGGGACTAGGGGAGGGCTCAATTAGCAAACCATATAAGGAGAGGTATTCATGGGATGTAGATAGGAATGTTTTGAACTCTGAAAGTTGGGCATATAAGTGGGATATAGAGGGAGAAAGAGTAGTAGTAAAAATTGGTGACTACAATGGCTCTAACAGACAACCTTTTGATACCTAATTGAAAAAAGTGCTTACATTGGTAATTAAAATTGCTGAAATTAAACTAATAATTAACTTATCTAGTCTGTCTGAAAATCTCATTTGTTTGACACATGCACATCAAAAACCAAGCGAGTTTTTAGGATTATTGACTTGCAAGTAACATTTATGTCTATGAGTGGTCGAGTTAAGCTACTTGCTCGGTTGGATACCAACTTGACATATTAAAAATAGATTAAATAACAAACTAAAGGAGAAATAAATTTCAATCTAAATTGCTGCACCAATGTTAAACAGCTTTAAATCAGATTGTATAGATATTACATAGGATTTATAGAATAACTTTGAGAAGAACAGGAATCTTACATCTATAGTTTAAAATTAAAATGTTAAATTAGTAAAGGTTCACTGGTCGGTGGCAATGCAGACATTTATCTTGGCCAACTTGTTGACATGAAGCAGGTTGTCAGTGGATTGTGATCATGCACTGGTTTTTCTGGAAACTGGCATCAGTTGATAATTAAAGTTCAAATTTAGGCAAGCATTCTCCTTGGTCCAATTATTTTGGGCTTTGGCATCCCAAGCAGAAAGAGAAGAGTCCCAGGGTCATGGGAAAGCAATTGGTCATTTCCTTTATCCCGACATAATTTTTATTTCATAAATTAAACTTGCATGGACTATGTTAGCACTCTAACATAAAAAATAAAATTAAATTAAACTGATAGCCAAAACTTTAGTTATTTATATGTAATGATCCTTTGTTTTCCTTACATTTTTGTTTAGATGTTAAATCTGATTAAATTCTTGCTAGCTATTGTTTCAAACTCAGTATACTTGGTCATATCTTAAATTGACTCATATTTCCATATATGCTAATGAAAAACTGATCAATTAGCCAAATGGAATTTAAATAAATACTCTTTTTGCCCTTATAAAATTTTATACATTCTTTAAAGTATACTTCCATATATGGTAATAGCCAAGTAATAATTCAATTAAATCATTTTTGTTCCTTTCAATTGTTGTACTTTTTTTTTAAATAAGACAATAGCTGTCAAAACCACTAGATTTAACGATTACATTACGAATTGCAAATATCTATTCTGCAGTCCTATAAATTATTAGTAAAATTATTTGAAATATACAAAATATTATAAATTATACAAATATTATAAACTGATTTGTCTTATATAAATTATTAGTAAAATTATTTAAAATACATAAGCTTTTTAATTTTTCATATGCATATGTGAGTTGAATGGGTAAAAAAAATAATATGTTCTTGATAATTTATCAAAAATAAACGTCTATTTAGTTTACCAATCATTCAACTTTTGGTAGAGATCCATTTAGAATCATGTACCCACAAATCTATACACATGCTACTGCCTATTGCTCAAGATGGATATCAATTACATATATAAGTAAGACTCAAACCCGTGTTAGTGCTTATATAATTGGCACTAGGTAAAGCACAAATATGCACAGCAATATTAATAGCTTCATTATGGTATGCATGGAATATATAAGCTTTATTAATGTGACCATTATACTTTTCACCCAAGTGCTTTAAAAATAAAACTCATCAACATAATCAGAGTAATAGTTTCAGTTTATTTCCTTGAAGGTTATGCTTAATTCATCTTGTATAAATTCTGTTTCTTTAAATTTTGTATCAATATGATAAAAACTCATTTCTGTGTTATTGGCTCATAGTATAAGTGCAGTCTATTAATGTTTGCCATAATTTCCTTTTGATTTCGTATGGGTAAAATTAGATTGACTTATTTCTATTGCTCAAATAAGTCATTTACAGAATAATATAGAAGTATACAACAATCTTATATCTGATCGATTTTTGAAAATTTTGCATATTAACTACAACGTTTCAATAAACATAAAAATAAACTACAACGTTTTTGGCAGATTTTACTACATATATAAAAATTTAATAAATTTAAATTTGCTCCATAAATGAGATTTTTTACAACCTATATCTTCATATTTACAGAAAATTAAAATAGGAATATCTACATGTGTGGAAGGGGAGTAAGCATTCCTATATATATATAAAGTTACAAATGTTCTCAAATAAATCATACAATTAGGACAAAAAATCATTTCTAAAAGATTAATGATTGAGTATTGAAAAAGGAAAAAATAAACTGTTATAAATATTGTGTTCATGTTTATAATAAAAAAGAAAACACAATGGAAGATAAAAAATTAATCATAGAATTAAAATTAAATGATAGAATTAAAATTAAATGAAGTGTATTTTGTAAAAATATGCCTTTATAACTGAAAAAGGTTATTAAATAATGTTTTAGGAATCTTTATTTATGGATCTGAAACTCGGATAATTATTTAATGCAACAAACAAACTTCAGACTACACAACAAAGAATGTAGAGATGGATATGGGAATTAACAAGGAGGAATCAATGTCCGTATTTACAGAAACCACCGACATTTTTAATAGGTTGTTTTCAAAATAATGATTTAACTTTTAAGCTTTATCCAAATAATTTGTAACAAATGTAAAAAAGATCGTGTGTAAAATAGATAGATGAGATCAATATGTTAATTGAAGAAATGGGAAGAAGAGAAACTATGGATCGGATAACTTGGATTAAAATCCGAGACGTTTTGAAAATAATAATGATGATGATTAATATATATATATTAAATTTTTGATTAACAGCTAAATTGCTTTTAATTCTACATTTCAATAAATGTATGTGCGTGTGTTCAAGCACATATTACATTAACATTATTTCTAAACAATTATATATTATTTACTAAACAAAACAGTAAAAACATATATTATGAAACTTTTAACTACTGTAGTTTTGTAATAAAATAAAATAAACTGTTTCTATTTTTAAATTAGTTTAAGATAAATAAAAATTTTATAACGAGTATCAGACTTAAGTTTATCGTTAAAGTGCAATAACAGGAGTCTCGCATGTAATTATTTCAATGTCTTCCTCTATGAAGAAAAGACATTCATTTATAATTAATTCACTACCATTGACTTAACTTTGTCTGTGTTTTCAATTTACTTAGACGCCTAACAAAGAACGTGAATGTTTTATTTATGACGTGCATAATGTAAGCAAAGGGTTAGCATAACTAGAAGATAAAGCTTGATCATCATCTATGATAGTTAAATTTGTTTATCATCTTCTTAATTTATTTTAGACAATTTAATATTACAATTTAAAACTTTTTTACATCATTCAGATATACAATGGATATATATCTAATAATATTGTAAATTGATGTCTGTATTTCTTCAAAGCAATATACGAATCTTATAATTAAATATTAGTAAATGTAGCAATCAAAAATTTTGAAAAGTACAAAAAAATGTACTTTTCAATTAGGAGCGCTTTCGACTATTCTTTGTAGTCTTTGTCAATTAATACTTTGAAAGATTAACCTTCTCATAATTCTGTGATCTTAATGTTTGCTGCCTGCCCATTGATTAAGCCCCATTTGTATTTATATATTAACATAGCTTTATTTTCCTTTTATTATTATTTCTCTCAATTTAAAATATTTTTACAATTATTATAATTGAAATTAAAACCATATATACATGATTTATTATGATCATAAAAAACGGAAGCTAACATTATTATTATCTTTACAATTTTGTTTTATATTTTGAGTCCTTTTCAATAAAAGCAACAGCTCTATAGTTCTTTTCTTCAAGGTACATTTTGATTCCCCTATATATACACTACCACACCTACATACCCATTTATAAATGATGCAATTTTTATTTATAAATCAGTACTTATCTTTAGTGTTACTTATTAATTTATTTAATGTAGGAGATGCATAAAATGCAATGTCACATATATCTTTATAAATTTTCCTTATGAAATTTGCTTCTTGATTTGAAATATATGTTATTAATATCCAAATTTTTTTATTAGAAGAAGAATCAACCATATTATTAATATTTTTATTTTTATATTTCATATTAAAATTTTAATAGTATTATAAATAAGTTTGTAATTATAGCCAACATTTATCAATTCAGTAGAATACATTTCAATAGTTTTGTCTTTATCCGATGAATATTTACAAAAATTATCATTTCTAAATAGGACTTCAAACCTGTCATTTTACATGATATTGGTACTCTTAATTTATATGGAATATAACCTCTTGTTGCTATTGTTTTAATAGCCATATAGTAATCTAGATTAGATCTATTTCTAGTTATCTTAAGATCGAGAAACTGAACACACCTTAAATTTTCATCTGTTTTGATACATTATAAGCCATTTATATTATTTAATTCTTTAAATAAATCTTTAATTGTATTTGGCTTGCTACAAACAAAAACATCATTGACATATCAATAATATACCGTAATGGTACTTACGGATAATTTGCCTGATGACGTATTACCCTGAAGGCATACCGGTGTAATGTTGCGATGTTTAAGATAACGTCTCCAAGTGATCTGCAGACACATCTACTCGCTAAGATGTATCCCATATCACATGAACACGTCACATTAAAAAGCGCAACATTAAATTGGTATGCCTTCAGGGTAATACGTCATCGGTTTATCATGTGATAAAAAACAAAAGGAATGTCACGTGATACACACCGACTGAACACCAGCATGTTTCTTGGTCCTGAAAAAAAATACAAAAAAAAAAAATTAGTGAAAATTTAATACGGTGAATACAAAATATAGTAACACAAAATTATTTAAAATGTACATGCATGAAAACTATTCAAAAATCTTAAAAATGTGGCCAATTATAACAGCGCGTAGCGCTGTAGTTGTTGGGGGGGGGGCGCCCTTTGTGTTTTTTGACAAGCGAAGCTTGTAGTACAAGATATAAAATACAAAATATAGCCAATGAATTTACGAAAAATAATTTGATATTTGTAGAAATATTAACCCCAAAATACAAAAAAAAAACCAACAAATTAGTGAAAATTTACATGCATGAAATACAAAATAAGGTCAATACAAAATATAAAAACAAAAAATTATTGAAAATGTGCCATTAATGGCGATCACATTGGCTAATTTTAAAAGCGTACTGTATAGCCAATGAATTTACGAAAAATAATTTGATATTTGTAGAAATATTAACCCAAAAATACAAAAAAAAACCCAACAAATTAGTGAAAATTTACATGCATGAAATACAAAATAAGGTCAATACAAAATATAAAAACAAAAAATTATTGAAAATGTGCCATTAATGGCAATCACATTGGCTAATTTTAAAAGCGTACTGTATAGCCAATGAATTTACGAAAAATAATTTGATATTTGTAGAAATATTAACCCAAAAATACAAAAAAAAACCCAACAAATTAGTGAAAATTTACATGCATGAAATACAAAATAAGGTCAATACAAAATATAAAAACAAAAAATTATTGAAAATGTGCCATTAATGGCGATCACATTGGCTAATTTTAAAAGCGTACTGTATAGCCAATGAATTTACGAAAAATAATTTGATATTTGTAGAAATATTAACCCAAAAATACAAAAAAAACCCAAACAAATTAGTGAAAATTTACATGCATGAAATACAAAATAAGGTCAATACAAAATATAAAAACAAAAAATTATTGAAAATGTGCCATTAATGGCGATCACATTGGCTAATTTTAAAAGCGTACTGTATAGCCAATGAATTTACAAAAAATAATTTGATATTTGTAGAAATATTAACCCAAAAATACAAAAAAAAACCCAACAAATTAGTGAAAATTTACATGCATGAAATACAAAATAAGGTCAATACAAAATATAAAAACAAAAAAATATTGAAAATGTGCCATTAATGGCGATCACATTGGCTAATTTTAAAAGCGTACTGTATAGCCAATGAATTTACAAAAAATAATTTGATATTTGTAGAAATATTAACCCAAAAATACAAAAAAAACCCCAACAAATTAGTGAAAATTTACATGCATGAAATACAAAATAAGGTCAATACAAAATATAAAAACAAAAAATTATTGAAAATGTGCCATTAATGGTGATCACATTGGCTAATTTTAAAAGCGTACTGTATAGCCAATGAATTTACGAAAAATAATTTGATATTTGTAGAAATATTAACCCAAAAATATAAAAAAAAACCCAACAAATTAGTGAAAATTTACATGCATGAAATACAAAATATAAAAACAAAAAATTATTGAAAATGTGCCATTAATGGCGATCACATAAAAATGTGCCATTAATCGCGATCACATGCCCTACTTTTACATACATTGGCTAATTTTAAAAGCGTACTGTATAGCCAATGAATTTACGAAAAATAATTTGATATTTGTAGAAATATTAACCCAAAAATACAAAAATTATTTACAAATTAAATGTAATTAAGTGGAAGTTTGATAATTGAAGAAATATTAACAAAAATTGTTTGTACATTTAAAATAACGATTTAATGCGAATATGGCATTAATGGTGACGTTACTTTTACATGCATTTGGATTACTTATTGTCTATATTCAATAATATAATTAATTCTAAAATTATAATTATTATAAAAAAAATTAAAATTACTTACAAATAGCGTTCACTGTGGAGGACTGAATTGGGATATATGTTCTAAAATTGCAGCGAAAGGATCAGCTTTGTACGACTGCCTCCACATAAACTCGCTCAAATATGAGTCCAGGTGCTGACATGCTGTCCCTCTGTGTTTTTTATTACGCCATTTGACCAAACCCCACAACCTTTCAACATTCTGTGTATGTACGCCAGTTGTGGGGTCTACGAAGTTGTATGTGTGATTAACACGATGGTGTTCGTATCCAGCCTCAGCTAACTCTTCGCTCTTGTATCCCTTCCAGCAATCGCTGTAGATAGTCGAGCCTTCGTGTACATTTTGCAAAATTTCTTGCATGAGAGTAGACGCACTTCTATCTCAAATGGCTACAATAAAGCATTCCTCAGTCTCTCTGCACATGCCACCAAATAGCCATTGCTGTGGTAGGACTCTTCCGGCATTGTTCTTCTGTTTTGTGAAGAGGCTTTCATCAATCTCAACGATTGTGTTGGGACCTCCGATTTTCCACCTTTCATTTCTTAACAATCTCCAGGTACAAACTTCCCGGAGGTAGTTGTTCCAATCGATAACAGTTTTGTCCGAAATATTCAATTCCTCCGCACAAGGTTCTTGGAGCTTCAGCCATATCACAAAGTAAAATATCAAGGACGCAATGGAAGAGCTGAAAAAAATCACTGTGATCAAGTGGATAGCAAAATCACAATAGACAGAAAAATCAAAAAATTTCCCAAACCTCTCTCCGAATTTTAAATCTCGCGGTTAAAAAAAAAAAAAATTGACTCTCTGATGGATTAATCACGCCAGTCACTTCGTTGCCATGACAACGTTGTCATACAAAGATCGTCGATGCCTACCGGAAGGGAAACCAGTGGGTCAAATATGTCATCAGGCAAATTATCCGTAAGTACCAAAGTAATATTTTTGATAACATTCTTTTTAAAAAATACTTTCCTCCTGTATAGAAATTACAAAATTACATATTTGGGCAACCATAGGCAGATCCATTCACCATACCTACCCATTTTATAAAAATCCTACTTAAAAACTGCATAAATATTTTCTATCAATAAAGCTTAATGTTTGAACTATAAATTTTATTATTTTCACATTAACATTTTTAAAATTTAATGCATCAGAAATAACTTCAATAGACGGCATTCAATCAATTGAACTGCCCATTTTACTTATGTCTAAAATAAATATTGCATCATTAATATCAATCATATTGTCACAGATTTTACTAACAAAATCAAATGATAAACATATTGTATATTTTCCAAAACCAGAAATTTCTTGTAGCATTTTCTCAATTAATCAACATGTTTCATAATAAAACAGTACCCCATTGCCCATTAATCATAATGGTTCATTCTCTTTATGCACTTTTATATTTTAAAAGTTCTTGGGACATATTGTCACAGATGGATAAATCTTATAGTAAGTAGAATTGTCAATCACATGGTTTTTACTTTTTTTAAATATTAATATATTGAAGATGCAAATTTTCTATATTTACTTTACTAATTTTCGTAAAATTAAGATTATTCATTTGAGTAATAACTTTATCTTCATAATCAGATTTTAGTAATAAAAAATTCTCACTTCTTTATCTTCCTTTACACAAACTAGATTATTATCATATGTAAATTTTTTTAATAAACAAATTCTTACTTCGTTATCTTCCTTTATACAAACTAGATTATTTTCAGATGTACATTTTTTTAAATTTAGATATTTGTACATTCCAATCATAGTTCATTGTATAATTAAAATTCTTTTTTACTTTTTTTACTAAATCCTTACAAACTTTTAAATCGCATTTAGTTATGCCTAAATAATTTTGAAATATAAAACTGCATAAAGAGAATGAACCATCATGGTTAATGGTTGATTGAAAGGGGGGGGCTGTTTTATTATTAAACTTGTCAATTAATTGAAAAACTGCTATAAGAAATTCTTGGATTTGGTAAATATAAAATATGTTCATCATTTGATTTTGTTAGTAAAATCTGTGATGTTATCATTGATGTTAATTATGTAATACATAATTTAGATGTAAGTGAAATGTATAGTTCAACTGATCGAATGGCATATATTGAAATTATTTCTGATGCATTAAATTTAAAAATGTTATTGTGAAAATAATAAAATTTATACTTCAAACATTAAGCTTTATTGATAAAAATATATATGCAGTTTTTAAAAAGGATTTTTATAAAATGATTAGTGGCTGGCCAATCGGGCTGCCTACAGTTGCTCAAATGTATGATTTTGTAATTTTTACCTACAAGGAAAGCATCTTAAAAAAGGAATGTTATCAAAAAATATTACTTTATATTATCAATATGTCGAAGATATTTTTGTTTGTGGCAAGCCAAATACAGTTTAAGATTAGTTTAAAGAATTAAATAATATAAATGGCTTAAAATGGATGAAAACAGATGAAAATTTAAGGTGCATTCAGTTTCTCAATCTTAAGATAACTAGAAATTGATATAAGCTAAATTACCATATGGCTATTAAATGAAATGGCAGGTCTGAAGTCCTTCTTATTTAGAAATGATAATCTTTGTAAATATTCATCAGATAAAGGCAAAAATATTGAAATGTATTCTAATGAATTGCTAAATGTTGGCCATAATTACAATCAAATTTATAATACTATTAAATATTTTAATATGAAATAATAAAAATAAAAATATTAGTAATAAGGCTGATTCTTCTACTAATAAAAAAAAAATGGATATCAATACCATATATTTAGAATCAATAAGCAAATTTCAAAAAGAAAATTTATAAAGGTATATGTGACATTTCATTTTATGCACCTCCTACATTAAATAAATTAAGAAATAATTTTGAAGATAAAACCTCATTTATAAATAAAAATTGCATAATTCATGAATGGATATGTAGGTGTGGTAGTGAATGAATAGGGGAATTGAGATGTACTTTGGAGAAAAGAAGTAAAGGAGTGCATGCTTTTATTGAAAAGAGTTTAAAATACGAAACAAAATTGTAAAGATAATAATAATGTATCAGCTTCCAGTTTTTATGACCATAATGAATCATGTATATATAGTTTTAATTTCAATTATAATAATGTAAAAATATTGTAAATTGAGAGAAACAATAATAAAAGGAAAATAAAGAAAGCTATGTTAATATATAAATACAAGCCACGTTTACATTAAGATCACGGAATTATGGGAAGGTTACCCTTTCAAAGTATTAGTTTAAAGGACTGTGAATATAGTCAAAAGTACTCCTAAATGATGACTATATATTTTTTGTACTTTTCAAAATTTTTGATTGCTGTATCTACTACTATTTAATTATAAGATTCAATATATATTTAAATACATGTATATTGTCTAAACTTAATTTAATGTAATTATAAGAGACTTATATTCAAAAAATAATCGAAGTATATTATTTCAATTAATTGACAATCTTAGATGCAACTGTCATTGCTAATGTTGGCAAAATTACCAATGTTTATGTTAATTGGAATCGTTAATTTGATTTTATTTCTTTTTTTTTTTGTAATGATGATATTTTCTATGTCAGTTTACATTTTTCTATCTTTTAAGCTACTTGCAAAATATGAAATCTGTGCTATGTTTTAAATTTGAGTAGTTACAGTTCAATTGATATAAAATGAAAATTTTTAATTAGCTTTCATATCTCGATGGAAATTAAATATTGAAATTTTAACTTTTATATTTAGTTTTTATTTATTTATATATATATATATGTGTGTGTGTAATAATACGATTTTAATTATTCTAGTAAAGTATCCATTAGTATATTTAAAATTGCATCCTTATGTTAGAATGTAGTATTAAATTTAGATATGTTAAATAAACATTAAATAATTTATACTGTAGAAAGTCATAATTCATAGAAAGTACAAGCACACAATTTCTGTTTCCACATATAAAAATCATTGACATTTTAACATTATTTATATATACATAATAAATATATATTTATTTAGTAAACAATTTTTTTTGGTTAATGCTTATGTAAAAAATATTAAAAGTAAACATAAATTGGAATAAAAATATTTTTTTGCTTTTAAATATTGAAGATAATTTTATTATTATTTCTATTATACTTTGATTTATATGTGTTAATTTTTTTGTAATCACAACTTAGATATCAACAACTTCAGATAAATACATTAATGATTATTACGAATTATTTATTAAATTAGAGTTTATACCTAATTCAGACATAACTTTAAATCTCAGTTAAATATTAAATTAATACATTTATATATGTAATATAGCTTCCAAATTTAATACATTTATAAAATTATTTAATTAAAATAAGGGGTTAAATCTTTACTTAATTTTGAATTATTATTTTATATTCTTAATACTATGGAATGGATTGGCCCTTCAAGCAGAGGGGAGAATGCCATTGATAGCATAACCATCAGTGACATCCATGGCCAGATTAGGCTATATGAAACATAACATAACTACATTTTCTGATTATGACTCACCTCAACTGCTGGAACAAAACTTTGCATTCAAAGCATTTTATTTGTTCAAGGATCAAACTCAGGTGTCAGCTGACTATATGTTATATAGCTGGAATGCTCAGATGGCAGGCACAACAACCAGCAATTAAAATATTCCAACTAGCTTCTTCTTTTAATCAAGAGGGTCCAGTGCATTACTTTAATGCATATAAATATTTATATCTTTAAATAAATGGTGACACAGTGACAAGAGAGAGAGAGAGAGAGAGAGAATAGACTAAATAATAATTAAGCAAACATGAGTACTTATTTATACAACCATATTAAATAGTTAAATATATAATAAAAATAAACAAAGTTTAGAAGTAATTAAGAAAATATAACTAAAAAGATAATGATAAAATGATAGATTAAATAGTACAGTTTAAAGATCAAAGTTTTAAAATTATAATAAAATTGATTTAGAAGACTTTAATAATAAAATACTGTAAAAAATAAAATAAAATTTGTTAAGAGTAGAATAATAAAATGGAAAATGATTATTTATAATAGCAGGCTAAAATGTATGTTATTGATTATGTATATAAATATAATGTATTAATTGTATGATTATATATTTAGATATTGTAGATCTTATGATGACTGCAGGATAGTCAAAACTTAAAAAGTAATGTTTTGATATAACAATAGTATTGTTAAGTGTATAAGAAGGTTAGAAATGGTATATGTATATTTAATATAACATAATAGTATGAAAATTTACATGAAAAATATAAATGATTGATCAGGTTAAATTTTATAATGGTCCTTTGTTAAAATTCCTTTTATTTAAAAATAAAATGTCTATTAGCATTACACAGTTTATTTGGTTTTGGGTTTCATTAGTGTTATTTTCCAACTGTTTGGCTTTTTGGTCTCAATCAATGAATCAGGGCTTGTCTTCCATTCTTCAGCTTAACAATGGGGAAAAGAGAGTGCTTGTGGCAGCATCAATTTCACCATTTTGGTATCAGTTTCTAGTGAAAGCTCAGGCATACACAGTTGACTTTGTGAAGAACTTTGGGCTTGAAGCCCAATTATACACTTCTCAAGCAGTCTAGCAATGTATGTTGCTAGTTCTGCAGCTTCTGCAATAATATTTTTTGCAGTAGTGATAACTGTTTCTATACTGTACTTTGATTATTGAATCTCTGTATAACTGGATGAATCAAGCAATGAATATCATAATGAATCGATGATAGCATGAAGACCAGAATGATTTATAGACTCAAGAGCAGAATAATTTTTTAATAGATGGTTGTGATTTTTATATCCTTTCTCTCCCATTGTTTTTTCTTATTATAACTTTAATTTTTATCACACATTAAATTGATCTATTAATTAATTTTACATTTTTCTATATTCTAAATGATTCTTACATTTTATTTAAACTAATCTTTTTTCTAGATTAATCTACTATCTCTTTGCATTGTTTCCAATAAGATAGTATACAGTTTGTAATTAATTCAATTATTGGTTTTGCTTTTATTATCATCCACAAATCTTTACTGGCATTCCAAAAGTTTTCTTTCACTAATTAATTAATCTTTTTTTTATTTTAGATTTTTACTAAGTTTTATTTTTAAACATTTATTCTCTTAATTTTTTTTTTAATTTATAAAAAGGAGAGTAAGTTTTTAAATCTTTTTTTAAATTCATTTA
This sequence comes from Epiperipatus broadwayi, assembly GCA_028023455.1. NCBI lineage: Eukaryota > Metazoa > Onychophora > Udeonychophora > Euonychophora > Peripatidae > Epiperipatus > Epiperipatus broadwayi. Next base: position 97,072 of record JAQFVV010006504.1, read on the forward strand.
CCTACCTGCTTTTAATAAATCATTTTATTCTATTTTTAAAGCACAATATAAAACAATCTTTTACTTTTACAGAACTATGTTTAAAACTACTTCTGAAATAATTATTTCTTTAACTATTCTTTCAAATAAATTTGATTATATATTTTTTAAATTATGAAATATGTAATGCAGATATGTGTAAGTTTTATAACATATATCTCACTTGCTTTACAATATATATATATATATATATAGTACAAGTTTATTAAATTAAGTCATGTGATGTATGACTTGATTTCTTTGAAATATATATATCTAATGAAATGATAATAATTTTGAGCTGAATGAAAGATATGCAAATGTTTACAAATAAATATTGTTTTCAAATAAATATTTATATTAGATAAAAGTTGAATAGTTAATAAAATTTGTATAAAAATGTTTAATTTTACATAGATGTAATAATACTATCCAAGTGTCTAAGATAATAATGATAATTAAAACCTAGTACTGAAGGTATAAACTAATCACAATTTCTCTCATGGGTAATTTTAATTTGTTATTATATTTTCAAATATAAAAAAAAATTACACATAGAAAGTTTATTCTTGGAAAACTTATCAACATCTGATTACCAACATTTAAAAATTAATACCATTATCACTGCATGTCACCCAGTGAAGTGCATGATTTCTCAGAGTTGTGAATATTAATAGAATATTGGGTGTTAAAATCATAATGTTTGGATTGAGTTTGATAAGTAAACACAAATTAAATGGATTAATAATAAATAAATTAACAATTTATTAACAATGGCAATTTAAATCTGCTGCTTATATACTTGCAAATATCACTAAGTTTACAAAAATATTAAAGATAATAAAATAAAAAATATTTTAAATTTAAGTCCTTATAATATCCATAATGATAACATTTTGCCATGAGAAATATTTAAATCAGTTCCAAATCACATTTTCTGCAATATATTTATAAATGTCTTCATTATTTTCTTTAAAGATTGTAGTTATTCTCCTAATGCACTGATGAAATTAGATGAGTATACAGTAGCATTGATAATTTTAGATAAGTTATAGTATCAGTAGATGTTGAATTGCTTTACAGCATTGTTCTGATGCTTCTTTCTTCATTGCATTACTTAAGCATGACCTGGTTGATTTTAGCACACTTGTGTTTGAAACTGGATATGATTGCATTTTTATGTATTTGACTAGTATGGTTTTTGATTGTCTAGCTGCACATAGTGGATAATCTTCTGTTACTAAAGTCATCATACTTACTGCTATAAATTAAGTATTGAAAAATATTGTAAAACAGACATCAAAATACAGCTGTCTATGTTATCCAAGTAACAGTGGAAAAACAGTTCTAACCCATGATTTCTTTTCTCTGCAGAGAATCTCTTCAATCCTGCTCCTTGCATTAAGTCTTCAAATAGGCTAAAGCAGTCTGGACTACCTGAATTGTTTGTTTCAGACATTTAGATTAACTCAATGGACTTTTTTTCCAAGCAACAGATTCATCACCATATGGTTGCAGGACTTGACATCTGTTTCTTTACAATAACATGTTTTTTTAAAAAAAAACATTTTCTTCATTAATATTACTACTTGTTGTGAGAATATATATATATATATATATATATATATATACATATAAGTTATATATATATATATATATATATATATATATATTATAACCTACACTCCCAACACAGCTCATATACATTACATGAGCGAAATGCCCAGGCGCCAGTTCTATTAATGAATAGAACAATATAATAAGATATATAATACAAAATTATTACTGAGACTCTATATTTAAGTTTATGTTTAGCTCAGCTCAGTGGGAGGCTATAGGCAGTTCATAAGATATATGATACTAAATGAATAAAAGAAGAAATATTACAAAACATTTAATATAATGTAAATTCCTTTGTTAGTTAATTGTATGATAAAGAATCATAATGTTTATTTGGTACAGTCTATTAAAATATACTTTAAACTTAATTTCTTCCTTCATCCAAATACAACATATATCAGCTTGCTATAATTATATTCCTAAACAATTCTATGACTTGGCATATCATAATCTAAACATCTACTTTAATGCCAATCAAGAAATAAACAATAAGATCTCAGGGAATTTAACAAACACAGTTGAATTAAATAAAATACATTGGCCCATAAGTTATAATTCTAAAGTATGATAAAATGTAATGAAACAAATTGACTAAAATATTCTACTGTGTTTCAATAATAAGATAATGACAGAAATAGGGTATTTTAATCTCATATCATCATCTAACAAATATACTAACTTGGCAACCTTTCTAATACGTTTATCCAGTGGCAAATGTTCCTTATAATGTTTGGATTAAGAAAACAATATTGTCAGACACCAGCAAATTTGATATTATAGTTATAAAACAATATATCTATTTTATAATAGATGTGTGAAATGTGGAGATGTGGAAATGGAAAACACGAATGTATACAATAATAACTCAAGACACAGTTTTAAGATTTTAAATAAATAAAACAAATCATTTATTACACTAAAATAAATTTGGTTTAACATAATATTTACAATTGGACTACTTGTCCTACAGATTTTTAAATTATCAAATAAACTTTGAGCATCAGTTTGGGATTATCCCTATTATCAAAGCAAATTAACAACAAAACTTAAATATTCTGACTTCGAACACATGCTTTGCCTACATGTTTCATCTACATGACACTAAATAAACAACATGTTATATTATTAGCACAAAAAATACTTTTGAGAGGATATTACTATTGATTAATAAAATAAATCAAATTAATTATATTTGGCTCTCAACAAAGCAACTTTCTCTAATTGACTAAATAATCACTTTCAATTACGTATACCTTTCATGCATAGCAACAAAATCATGTTCATTCTGATGATTTGATGATTTATAACCTTTATTTAAATAAATACACTGTATTTTAAAATATTTATTTCCCGTTTTAATCTCAATAACTTTATACTTCTATTTAAATGAATGTAATGTATTTCAAAAAACATTTATTTCTCATTTTAATTTCAATAACTCTATACTTTATATACACAATATTATTTATATTATGCATGTGTGTGCATGTGTCAAGCAACAATAATAGAAAATAATCTTTTCTACAAACTCTCCATTCATCAAGAAAATATCATACAATTATTTTATTTCGGACAATGTCGTAATTCATCAATAAAATAAGACACTAATATTACATCAAAAATTAATTCAAGAATTTATCTGGCCACATATTAATTAACACAGAGCTATATTCTTATGATTATACAGACTATATGTTATAAGGGAAATCTACATGAGGAGCAGATAAACTCTTACTGAAGACTTCTCCAATAATTCATCTGATTCTAAGTACACTGTTGGTGAGGAACCTTTTCTTCATCACCAAGAATCTAATAAAAACATCACATAACTTCCTAAACATCATTTAATCACACTTCAACAATAATTCATCTACTTCTAAATACACTATTGGTGGGGACTTTTTCCTCATCACCAGGGCTCTAAGAAAACATCACTTAACTTCAAAAAAAAATATCATTTTAATCATACGCATATAATATAAACTAGGCTCTACTCATGGAAAAACATATACTAAATAATCAAAATCTTTTATCCCTACAAGCATTATAACAGAATCAGATTTCTTTCCATTCTCAAAGCTTTTCTAAATATTGAACATTATAAATACACGCTGGCAGATAAATACATACAGATAACATACCAATCCATTCAACTCAGTAGAATATGACAGCATCCAAAATTTATACATAAAATATTCACAAACTGAACTTTATCAAACAAATGTCATAATTGTGCAAAACAGACACACACCCATGAATAAAAGTATATATAAAATTGACTCTAAATTACACACTATGCAGGAAACATCATAATTAAATATTGCATTAAGGTATAACTTTTAATTCAGAATAAACTTTAGGTTACTTTTAAAATTTAATAGTTATAACTATTACGAATGAACTTTCTTTCATATCTTGCAAATTATTTCTATTATACATTCGTTGATTTAAAAAAAGAACAAAATTCTCATTTTGAAATAATAAAGTATACAAAATAAATATAAACCTCTCTAATAATATATTTAAAAAAATATTTCTTTCTTTTACCTCCGTAAAAGAACAATAGGACATATTTATACAAAATCAATTTTACTAACGTATTCCTCATTTGGATACGCTTTGGAGACAGTCTAGAAGGTCAAAATAACCCAAATTATAATAAAACATAATAACAAGTAAACCTATCTATCTATCATGTACATTAATAATGACAAGCAATAAAAAAAAAAATAAAGAAACAAAAGTTATTTGTTTTGTAACTTAAAATAGAAGTTCACTTGCAAAGCTCTGCTCCAGATTTATGAAACAATATGGGACACATTCCAAACTGAATTTAAATTAAAATAAATTTCTGCAGGATAACCTAAAAAAATATAATCATAACTTAAATATGACCTAGCATTTTCATTGTTCATAACAAAGTTATTTGAGTTACTACATTATACATAAGCAATCAATTTCTCCTTTATTATATTGAAAATGTAAGACATTCTCTGTTGTAATTCTATATTAAATACCCAATTATCCATAGTAGTTTCTTGAATAGCATTTGACACTTTATAGTCTATTATATGCATGGTTTATTCTTACATATTGTCAATTAAGATACCATGATTCCTTAGTAGTTCCACAATTAATAATACTTTGTTTTATTTTCCATCTTTATCGAAGAGAACAAAAATTACCCGCATTTCTATCCTTCCATTCGATTTAAGCAAATACTTAATTTGAAGTAACTCACATTTATTTCCTTCATTTTAAAATATGTATTATTTCCAGAAATACCAGTTAAATAAATACTGTTATCTCTTTATGATGAATTTAAACATGGCATGATTTTTCAAAATATGCATATCCTTAATTTTATGTCTAATCCTCACAAAAACACAACACAGAAAATAGTGAAGAATTAAAATATATTCTGTAAAATAGTTCTGCATGTGTTTTCCAGATATATTAAAAGACACATGTTGGTTAGTGATACAACAATAATATTCATGCAATTTATTCTTATTTGAAATGACAATTAAATGAAGTAATGGAGACTGGATGTTATCAACATACATTTTTAAAAGAAAGCAATAGTTATGAAGAGGTTAATTCAAATTGTCTAAATCAAGGAGAGCAAAGTAAACTATGTACCTTTTTAAAATGTAGAATTGCATCTTAGTTAACTTTTCCCATAATAAATTTCTTAAGATCCTTTCAAAGTTTTACTCCAAAGTCTTTTTTAAAATCAATTTGACTTCAGCAACTGGTTTTAATTTCACAATAATGAGCCACTGTTTACTGGCTACAATTACATTACATAATAAGCAATTTTTTTTACTGGAGATCTTTGTTAAATAGCTCTCTTTAGCAAAGGTCATTTCCCTTCACAAGGTTACTCCCATGCTTCTCTTCTATCTCAGCTAATTACATATTCAAAAAAAATATTTTCTAAAAAAAAATCACTTTGATTTTTAGAACTAAATGAAGACAAAAAAATAATAATAAAATAAATAGCTTTTACAAACTTGAAAGAAAAATGAATATTAATTAACTATTAAACAAAAATGATTAATAATTTATTTAATTTGTAAAATAATCCATTGATTCAACTATCTATTAATCATTGGAAAGAAATATATATTTGTTAAATTATTTAAGATAATTTCTGTAATTTAAATGTTTTTATTGTGAATGTACTATTGTTTGCTGTTATTAAAGATGAAAATGAAATGAAACATAATACAGACATATATGCATGCACATGTACTGCATGCTAAATATTAAACTGTCTTAACTAAATATAATTGAAATGGCTATTAATTGTTGACAAAAGGATAAGTATTAATGAATAAAGGATTATGAAGCTATTTAACCAATACTATACTAATATAAAATAACTTTGCATCTTTCTGACAAAATGTATTAATTCCATTAATAAACAACCCCTCTTCCTTACATTAAATACCCCATTAACCACACTAATAATAATGGATACTTATAAAGTGGTCAATTAATTGCATAAGCAATCCATATCTAACCTTTAAACAATTTCCAGCAAAAAAATTTAAAATTCTAAGGCTATTTCATTTTTTTAATATAATATAACTATAAAAAAAATAAATCTTTTTTCCCTCCCGTCTCTATATATATATATATATATATATATATATATATATATATATATATATATATATATATATATATATATATATATATATATATATATATATTTACATTATAATATGATTTGATAAATAAACAAATAAAAATCAAATAATAGTTGTTTTATTTATATTTTTAGTGATATATGGAAGGAAAAAAATGTTACCCACTTGTTTAAACGATAACATTTAAAATTTTATTAACTCCAAAATCTTAATAGCATATTTAAATCTGCTCTTTAATTTACTTTATCAATTGACAAGTCATTTTTATTTAAGTTCGATTTAGAAGGCAGATCAAAAAGGTACAAAATGCTTTAATTATTTATAACTAGATAATTCAAATTTCTTACACATATCAAAATTATTTTCTTCCTTTACATTGTGATTTATCACTTTATTGTTACATATTAGGAAGTTACTTTATAAAATACTTAATAATATGATTAAATGCACAAACTAACTTTTTTAAAAATATTTTAATCCAAACAATTTTTTATGCATCTTTGTAATATAACTGATTCAATCTGCTGCTATCAGATTTGTTTTAGTTACAAATCTCATTCCTTTAAAATAAGACAGTGCAACAGTATTATTTTTCATTTATCATTTCTGTGCTTAGTGCAAAAAATATGTATTCCTCTAATTATTTTTGTATTTCAATGATTCCAAAATAGTTGTTCATGCTATATATGTCCATGATTTCACTGTTCTGAGATTTAACTGATATTAACCTATATAAAGAATAAATAGGATTTTAATTTTAGAATTTATAAAATATTAACCAAAGGACATTAGAATACACAATAAACATGAACACTAGAAAGTTAATTTCACGTTGATTTCTGTCAAGTGTACACAATACATCATAAATCATATATAAGCCTTGCTCCCTTATGTCTTTTGAGCCTTAAAGTCTGATAAATTCAACAATGTTTTAAACAGCAAATTGCTTCCTCTGAAGTATACAGATGAGTGAGTAAACCACATGAAAAAATGTTGTGACAGCATGTAAAACAATATACACTTCCATTGTCACATAATAACATAGTGTCTTACATACATGACCAAATCCCAATTCATCACTAGAAAAAAAATATATCTAAACAAACATTAATATGATTTATTTCATTTTCTGCAGAAATCACTTTATCCACTTTGGTCATATATTTAATGATTATTGACTCAAATTATTTATTACTTAAATGACTATTATATTATTTCATGTTATTAATAAAAGTCACTCTTGATTTCTAGAAAGATGGTAATTTCTCTTTTTATAATTTTAATTGTTATTTAAGTTTATTTTACAGGCTGATATGGCCTCAATATATGAGCATTGTATTGCTCTTTAATATTATTACTATTATCTTGAACTAAAAAAGCATTTTCACTATGTGTCTTTATAATTTTATATGGTCTTTCATAATAAATTGTAATTTCTTAAAAATGTGTTGTTCAGATAGGCAGATATTAGATGCTTCCACAAAAACTTTGTACTCTATCTTAACATATAATAACCACATTCCACTCTTTTGAGACTTTGAAGCAAAATATATTTATTTATTAATATTACAGTTTCGACTGTTCCTAACAATCTTCTTGACTGAGTATGGTGGAATTACTTTGTCTATGCTTTCTTTTTTTTACTTTTACTGCATATTCAACTATAAGCTTTATCTATCAAATTCCTTATTAATATCTTCAAGAATTACATCTAGTGAAGTTTTTATGAGATTTGGTGTGGCTTTCCCAAAGTAAAGATGAATAAAGTCAAATCCTGTGGACTCATTTTAGATCCAATTAATATAGTTTGTGACTCTTTTTATTTTATTTACCCAACTACAATGGCTTTATGAGCATTTTTCATAACCATCTCATAGAGATTAAATTGAGAATTATGGATGGAATTTAAGTTGGCTTTAAACTTTTTTGTCAGTATCCAATGTTATCTTTCTGCTGATATAAATGGTGTTCCATTATTTGCTGGATACTTTTAGGTTTTCTAAAATCTGGGATTTTCTGGTTCTTCATTATCTTAATAGTTTTTTGTACTAGTATGTGTAATAAAATAAACAGCTTTAAACTTCGAAAAAATATTGTTATTACCAGATATCTCATTATTTGAAATGCTGGCAATGGAACATAATTATCTATTGTGATAATTTTATTAGGCTTCATGGCTAATATTCTAAATAATGTTTTAGTATAAAATTTGTTAGAGAATTTAATCTGGACACACTTTACAATTTTACAAAACAGAAAATATATTACAATACATTTTAGCCAATGAAATAACTTACATAATACATGTTCCACCTTTTGCAGACCAAAGGATCCATATAAACAGTACACGTAATTAATTAAATATTTTCTAATTCCATAAAGTATTGCAGTTCTCCATATATCTTCTTTAATTTTATACTACAACATCTCATTTCTAACTCAATATCAAAATACCATCATCTTGTTTCTGATGGTGAACACATACCATATCTGATCTTTCTTTTAGAAGGTAAATTATATCTTTAAGTTTAGCATCATTTTCTTGTAATTGGGGAAAGATTGACAGTCTATCCACTAATTCATCCACTACCAGGTTCAGACTTGTGATATAGATGTCATCAGCACTTTAATGTTTCTGCACTTCTAAACTGGATCTTTACTAAAAATATTAGCTACAATATTTTTTGATCCCTTGCAATATTGAATTAAGTAATAAAATTTTTAAAGAAATAAACTCCATTTGTATCAACTAACTGTAGGTTAGGTAGCTATGGTTCAAGAATTTGAGGTTTTATGATTTATAATCATAATAACCTCAGAAGCCAAGATGTCTACATTTTTGGAAAACATATCATTATTAAGGTTTCTTTTTCTGTAACAGTATAGTTCAACATGGACCTCTTACCAGCATATGTAAAGTGTAAAGAATTTGTGATTGGTTATTCTCACTGGCATGAAAGAGAACTCCTGGTTGGTTAGTCTTATTGACTTGAAAGAGAATTGTTCCAAGTTCCTAACTATTGTTATTGGTTTGAACATATAACCATGCTTGTATTTTATACATTCCTCACATTATCTAACTCTGTATGATGCATTTCTTCAAGTTTTTTATTTTTTATTTTTATTTCTTCTCTTCAAGTTGTAAATGTATTTCTTTAAATTATTTTTAGCATTTTTTGATTTATTTGTTGTATTTGTTTTTTAACTGCATAGAGCATTTGAATATTAAATGTGTCCCTGTTTTTTTTTTCTGAAGATTTTTGCACAGTCTAAACGGCTTCTTCCTCTATCAACTTTCATTCTATTGACTATACTAGGTATTGGGTTGGTGATGAATTCATGTTTAATGTTGCTTCCATTCTTTCTGTTACAAAATATGTCATCTATATATAAAAATAAATGTTCTATAATTCACTTGTGATTATCATTACAATGCAGATTTACAAACTTTTTTTTAATGTATACATTATCATTAAATAAACACACCAGTTTCAATCCCTGATATACAATCATTTTCAAAAAAGTAGAATTCATGGGCCTTATATATATATATATATATATATATATATATATATATATATATATATAAGTATAGAGGATTTGAACTCAGATTTTCAAGCACCCTTCAACTATCCACACTATCTCATACAACTGATACACATGCCCACACACATGTTCAAATCCTCTATACTTACAATTAAGCTCCCAGGTTTGTGAAGAGTGCCTGGTTTCAAATATTTATTTATATATATATGTATATATAAATATATTTATATATAGTAACAGTCACTAAACCCTGTTACAAAAGGAGAGAAAAGGTAGATTTTAGATAAATTATTATTATTATTATTATTATTATTATTATTATTATTATTATTATTATTATTATTATTATTATTATTATTATTATTATTTATTTTATAATTGTTATTAGAAAAGACACACAGACAAGCACACGTGTATTTTCTGGAATGATAAAGAATGATGGGTATGGGATAATATTTTGATTGGCATACATGTATATAGGTGAATGTTATTTTTTTGGAAGAGAAAGAAAAAGAGGTGAAAATAAAAAAATTTAAAGTGTGTAAAAAATTTCTTTTACAGTTATTATTTCCCCAATTAATTAGCAAAATGTATTTCGTATTGTTCAAGAAACAGATCTAACCACCTGATGGCTATCTCATATTTTTTTAATTAAATGGATTGATATATTGTAAATATACAGATTTTGTTGAAATACTTTTAAAATTAATGAATGTGGAATGTCCATTAAGGATCGAATTCTTTTTGACTTCTTTTGTCTAGTTAAAGTAAACGAAAAGAGTTCAATTAAAAAGTTCCAAGAGTAAAAAAAAAACATAAGATAATTAAAAACCGAAGTTGCTAAGTGTTTTTCGTTTTGTTGGCATTTTTGTAAAAATATATTTTTGAAAACAAAAAAATACCAGAGATAAGGAGAAAGGAAACTTCGATAATTAAATATAAAAAAAAGTAGAGTTCTTGTTAAGCTGACAGAGAAGAAGGCAATGTGTTATAGAATACATCAAAGAAGAGATAAAGAGAAAATTTTAATAAATTGGCCGTAACGCAGAAATGATTGGAAATAAACTGTGATTACTGCCTTCGTTTCTGGACAGATTGTGTGTGAACTGAAAATAAAACATAAAAAAACCTCATAGATCACATGGGGTAAAGTCACCATCGTTCCAGGGTCTATGTTCGGACTCCAGCTCTCTCTATCACCTATGCCACATAAACCATTGGAATATATATATATATATATCACCTTCAACATTCCCACTTGCCCTTTAGAACCACAACTATTTGAATCTAGTGCAGATTGTCTGCCATTCATGAATGTATTCAAAAAAAAGGAAAAAGCCCAGCAAAATGAATATGCTACTTTCAGATGGACTAAATGATTGGAACACTACATAAAAGAGACAGACACCATGTTATGCCTGTGCTAATCCTGGGATTAATTTACAAGTGCACTCGGAAATATATACATTGGTTCTACATATTCTTTAATACCAGTAAATATACATGTCTTATATTCCTCCAAATTTTTAAATATAATCAAAACCAAACTGTGTGATAATATAATGATATGCATGTATTATTTAGGTTGTTTTGCTGGGGTTTTTCTCTTTTAATTGTAATATATTAAAATATTTATTATATACATGATTAGCCACTTCATTGTTATCTTAGAATAAAATATTAATGAATCTTAAATTAAACTGTTAATTTGTCTCAATACACCATTGTGTAATTTCTTATGTATTTCAAAATCAGATACATGTCCATGCTGGCGTGCTTCCAATAATAAATTAAAGCCAAACAGATTAGAGAGAAAAGTGCATGGGGGATTTTAAAAAGTTTATTTTAGATTTTAGTGGAAATTAAATAGGAGTTTATAGAAAATATTCGGTTTAAAAGTTAGTTCACTCTTCATTTCTTCTTTGGTGCAATGCACTACCACACCCTGAGTATTAAGATGGGCATCAGGTTAAATAGCTGTGTCAGACAAATATCTAATAGATTCTACAATTCTTGTGAACTATCAAGATTGGCACTTGGCAATGGACAAAAAAAAAAGAGGGATGTTGTCCATCAACATGGAAATCTACTTAGAAATAAAGTTAAAGCGGGGATGGTTTGAATTTTGTCAACCCCCTTATATACTTATTTTTTTTACAATCAACTACTTCTCTAACCCCTTTTGAATAATTCAGAATTTGGGAAAACTTTGTCAGAGGGTTGAATGACTCTAAATTATGGAAAATATCATATGGGAAGGGCTGGCAATAAGGTACATGTCACCACAAAAATTCACCCCCAGGAAGAGAGTATAATCATAAAATTTAGTTAGGATAAAGACAAGTGTTTGATATCAGACAAAAAAAAAGAAGAAAAGATTTAAAAACAAATACCAAAGTGGGTAAACATTACAATATATATGCATATATACAAATAAAATATATGTTAATTAAAAAAAACTATTGTAATAACAATAAAAATAATAAATATACTGGTAATTAACTATTATATATAGTCTTTCAATCTGCAGAAGTACTTTTGGTTAATTACTTAACCTATCTCAACTGCTGTTAAATTCAAAAAAACAAAATGGGAACAAATGTCATCAACTCAAATCCCATAAATCCTGAATTTTACCTCCTTAAATGTTCTTTTATTATTAATGCTCTCTTCACTGAAGAATCATAATACTTTCAATATCAAACTTAAAAATTTATATTTGCATGTCTTTTTATGATCTACAAAAACTGAAGCAGTCAATAAATCATTATTATTTTTACTCTTCACATACTTGAATAACACTTCATATTCTTTTAATCTTTCTCTAATACTGCACCTTTATTCACATATATATGATAACATATATCCACAAAAAATTTGATACAGAACATTACTTTTCTGCTTGACAGGTATGACATTTTTAGAATTATTCACTATTAACTTTATTTGTAATACAAAATAAAACATTAACCACATTCTTATGTATCCTTAAAAATTTTCACTTGAGTATTTGAAATATATGGACTAGATATCATTTTTTTACTATCAATCTTCAATTCCTTTAAACTATTATAACTCATTTTAAATTGGCATAAAGTATTATTAATCTGTTTCATCTTATAACCAATTACAAGCAATTCTTTGGCAAATATTTCAATATTTTATTAGTTTATCATACTGGTAATGACATATTTCTTCATTACAAAACAAAAGATCTAATACTAGCCATGTTATGCATAATTGACATTTTTGATTTGCAATTTATATAACCCCTCTTTTGCAATGGTTTGATTATTAATTATAACTTAACATACTATTATCTCTTGTAATAATTAATTTCAAATACTTAATACTTCTGTCCTGTTTCTTTTCAATAATCCAAATCAAACCATTCAAATTATTTAACTTCTCTACAAGAAAATTTATAGTATTGATATTTCTGCAAACAAAAACATCATCCATATACCTTTTGTAAATTTTAATATTTTTAAAAGAACACATATTTAGAATATTACTCTCATATGTAGATGATTTAAAATTGCAAACTTGTGCCACAACAGACAGACCCCTAGAACAACTTTTAGATATTTTATCATATCCACTTTCAAAAGAAGCAATAATATTATCATCAAAAAATTTAAAGAATCAATAATAAACATCTTTACTGTTTAATGAATGTTCAATGATTTTTACGAAATCCACTCTATCAATAGAACCATACAATCCTGCCACATCTAATGAAATAATAACATCATTTTTATTAATCACTATATTTTTAATTTCTATCTACAAATTCAAAAAATGAAATAATAGTATTATCTCCAAATTCTAAAAACTCTTGTAGCAGCTTACCAATATATTTAGAAGTCTGATACATAAATGAACCATCAAAATCAATTCTAATTTGCAAAGAATTACCTTCTTTATGTAACTTTATATTTCCACAAATATGAGGACATACTCCACACTATTTTATAGTACACATTATTACTTATGGCTTTATGTTTAGCATTTTTAAAAATATTATTAATAAATTGTATTTTTGACCATCCATGTTATATTCTTTAATAAAAAAGAAACTAAGTTTATCCATTTGTACTTTAACTTTCTCAATATACTGTCATTTCATTAAACACATCTTCAGCCCTTTATCTTCTTTCAAACAAATCATATTATCATTATGCTCTGCCTCTGTTTAAATTCCAAAATGGTCAATTTTCATAAATATTTGTATAAAATCATGTTAAATGTATGACAATTAATTTTTTTGATAATTCCATCACAAATATGACTACCACCATGAATCATTTCAAATGAAATTTCAGCAACTGCAATTAATTTCAAATAATAATCATCCCAAGTACCTCTGACATACTTAGTTCTTTGACTTAAAACATATCTGAATCAAATGTTTTTCTGAAGGTTTGTGATGATGGGATGCTAGTTGTAATTTTATATAAAACACAATCTGTATCAAATGTATCATTTTTATTTGACAAATTAACAAAATTCATGTTATTATAAGTCTGTAGATGCCATTTATAAAATAAAATAAAACAATTGTCTTTTCAAATTTATTACATAATTTAAGTTAAAATCATTTCAATCTTTTTCCACAAACAATTTTATATTTGTCTCAAGCACACCAATCATATAAAATTATTAAATGTTCAATTGCTTTCAAATACCTCCAAATATTAAAAAGTTCTGTTTTACATTTCTTAACTATATCATATAAAGTTATTCTTTCAATAAGTAATAAAAAATAATGCCTTAAGTAATAATGTGTACTATAAGATATATGTCCTTTTGTTAAACTTCATAAAGATGGTAATCTGTTGTGAATTATGATTGATTTCGATGGTTCATTTATGTATCAGACTTCTAAATATATTGGTAAATTGTTACAAGATTTTTAGAATTTGGGGAAAATATTATTGCTTCATTTTTTGCCTTTGTAGATGCAATTAAAAATACAGTGATTAATAAGAATGGTGTTATTTCTTCATTAGATAAGACAGAAATGTATGGTTCTACTGATAGAGTGGATTCCATAAAAATAATTGAACATGCAGTAAAAAAGAAAGATGTTTGTAAATATATGATAAAATTTATTATTGATTCTTTAAAAGTTTTTGATGATAACATTGTTGCTTGTTTTAAAGATGGATATTATAAAATGTCTAAAGGTTGACCTATGGGTCTGCCAGTTGTTGCACAAGTTTGCAAATTTTATTTTGTCTACATATGAGAGTACTATTTTAAATATATGATTTTTTTAAAGATATTACAATTTACAAAAAGTATATGGGTGATGTTTTTGTTTGTGGAAATACCAATACTATAAATTTGCTTGCAGAGGACTTAAATAATTTGAATGGCTTGAAATGAACTATGAAAAGGAACAGGACAAAAGTATTAAGTATTTGAATTTCATTGTTACAAGAGTAAATGTTATGTTAAATTATAAATGAATAATCAAACCATTGCATTAAGTGGGTATATAAATTGCATAAAATGACAAGTTTTAGATCTTTTTTGTTTTGTAATGAAAAATTATGTGGTTACGAGTATGATAAATTAAAAAAATATTGAGATATTTGCCAAGGAATTGTTTGAAGTTGGTTTTATGATGAAACAGATTAACAATACTTTATCTCAATATATAAAGAGTTATAAGGATTTAAAAGAGTTGAAGATTGTTAGTAAACAATGAATATCTATTCTATATATTTCAAATGCTCACATGAAATATTTTAAGGATATATATATATATATATATGAATGTGTTTAATACTTCATTTTGTGTAACAAATAATGTTAATAAATTTGTGAATAATTGTAAAAAAATGTCATACCTGTCAAGAAAGAAATAATGTGTATCAAAGTTTTGTGGATATATGTTATCATATACAGGTGAATCAAGGAGCAGTATTGAAAAAAGATTAAAGAAGCATGTGAAAAGTTAAAAAAAAAATTAATGACTGTTTCAGTTTTCTTGGATCATGACAGGTCATGTAAACATAAATTTAAATTTGATATTGAAAGTATTAAGATTCTTCATGGAGAGCAAAATCATAATAAAAAAAAGTTAAAGAGGTAATTTTAATAAACAGAAATAAAATGAATGTAATTAATAGACAAACTGCTAACATTAAAATTCAGTATTCATGGAATTTGTGTTGATGATGTTTGCTTCCATTTTGTTCTTGAATTTAATGACAGTTGAGACAGGTTAAGGAATTAACCCAAAGTACTTCTGCAGATTTAAAGACTGTATGTTACCATTATATTTTGTATTTTTATTGTTATATATAAATAAACTCTCATGTAATAAATATTTCTCTGCCTATGTAGACTGAGTGTATTGCTTTTAGAAAATGTTAATACATACATTTTTTTTTATAAACATGATAATTTTATTTTTTATTCCAAACATTTATTGCATGTTACTTATTATGAACCACAATATGTTATATTTATTTATGCACTATATTCAGCACATTATGTAAATGTACAGAAGTGAAGTTAAGCAGAAGAATGAAGATGTTCATGCAATAATGTTGTCTCTGTCAAATAAGTAATAGTAATTTGAGGCCAAATGAAATATATACAAATAATAACCAGTAAATTTTGATTTTATGTAAATAATTAAATTAAGTGAAAAATTATTCAATTCATATAGTTATAATAATACAAACCAAACAACTATAATAATGATGATGATGATTTAATTGGTAGAACTGAAAATTTAACCTAAGTACAAGTCCTCCCAAAATTATTTTTAATTTGTTTTTCTTGTTTCAAAAATATAATATAAAACTTTATACCACCAACCTTCTGAATAGAAAGTTCACTCTTGGAAATCTTATTAATACCTGATCCCCATTATTTACAAATTACTATCATTTTCCCTGCATGTCCTCACAGTAGAGTGTATGTGATTTCACAGAATTGTGGATATTATTAGCATATTGATTGTTAAAACCATAATGTTTGGCTTGAATTGATAATCAAATATATACAATATAGAATAATATTTTTTCATTAACAATGAATATGTAAAACTGGTGCTTATATACTTGTAACAATCATTAGGTTTACAATATATTAAAAATAATAAAATAATAGGGAATATTTTACATTGAAAATCTTATATCTATAATGGTAAGATCTTACCATGTAAAATACTTAAACAGCTCCAACCTATGGTTTTCTGAAAATATCATTCTTTTAATATGTTTATGGAGGTCTTTATTAGTTTTTCTAAAGATGGCAGTTATATTTCTATTGCTCTGAGGATATTAAATGGGGTATACTGTAGCACTGATAATGATAAATAGGGTATAATATTAATAGGTTTTAGGTTGTTCTTGCAGCATTGTCCTGCCTTCTTCTTTTTTTATGTCATTATTAAAACAGGCAATGGCTGGCTATAGTAAACTTCAGTATTTCTTTTTAAATTCAATTCAATTTCTGAGCACTTTACTGGTATGGTTTTTCGTTGTCTAGGTAGACATAGATAATCTTCTGTTACAGAAAATCATCATTTCTAACTATAAGATCTTTTCATTAACTCATCGTAAATCGAAAGATTTTGTGAGTACTAATGTGTAATAGGAATTGTGGACTTAATCAGTGAAGTATTTAATAGCTTCATGCTCTCAGATCTAAACACTTTAGTTTCACCTATACATATAGAAAGTAGGTTGACATAAAGAGTGGTTCTGCTCTTTTCTTCCAAAGTCATAAGCTTGTGTTTAAAACCTGTAGAGGTCCCTAACTTTGCATTTTCAGGTGTATACTATTGAGGTTCACAGCCTTAATAAAATATTACATACCTGTTGCTATAAATAAAGTATTGAAATATACTGTAAAACTATCAGCAAGATATGGCTATCTATATTGTCCAAGTTACAGTTGAAAAAACAGTTTCATTCAGTGGTTTCTATTCTTTGCAAGTGATTACTGCAACATTGCTTCTTGAGATGACTTTAAATAAACTAAAGAAATCTGGACTGCTGGGTTATCTGAGTTGTTTGTTTCAGACCTACTTATACCATTCAATGGTTATTTTCCAAACAACAGAGATTGTCACCAAAAACTAGTTACAAAATTTGACATGTTTCTTTACAATAACATGTTTTTTTGAAAAACATTTTCTTTATTCTTGTTATAATATATCTGTAGACACAAGTAACTTTATAGATATTTTGATATTATATCATGATTTGATAAATAAATTAATGAAGAAAATATTTTTTCTTCTTTATTTACATTTATTAGTGAAATGAAAAAAAAAATCATTACCAACTTTTAGAACTTAACTGATAACTTTTAATTTTTATTAACTCCAAAATTTTAATAGCATATTTAGATTTACCTTTTAATTTACTTTAGGAACTGACAAGATGTTTTTATTTAAACTTTCATTTAGAAGGTACATCAAAAAGGTACAAAATGTTTTGCGTTTTTATAACTATGCAATTGAAATATTTTATGAATTTTTTTTTTCTTTTTTCATTGCAATTTATCATTTGATTGTTATATATTACAAAGTAACTTTATAAAATATTTAATAATATGATCAAAGTGTTAATTAACTTTTTAAAAAAATTTTAAATCAAACAATTTTTATATAGCTTTATAATATAAGTAATTCAAGTTGCTGTAAGATTTGTTTTAATTACAATATATAAAAAAAATATTATAAGTATAATTAATACATTTTTAATATTTATATTAAAGTTGAATTTTAAAAGTTATTAAAATTCATTTTTTTATTTAAATCTGGTTCAAAAAATTAAAAGCAGTTCTATTATATTTTATATTTTTTTTATGTATACTACAACATATGTGTTATAAAGTATTGAAGCAAATTGTTAGAAAAAGAATGTTGTCTAATTTTAAATTTTTACAACATAATCATTTTAAACCATCATCAATTCACTTTATACTTAAGCTCTTTTTGAGAATATTATAGTTTTTCTAATCCATATCTTCTTTTCTTCACATGCCACCAAGAAACTAACTTATCTCATCTATCCATCTCACATCTAATATATCTCTGGTTTCTTTTACAAATATTTGTTATCTATTTTAAAAATGTATCTCTTCATTTTGTATTCTTTTCTAGTAATATGTCCAATTCAACTCTATTTCAGTCTTCATTTCTTCAATAATATCAATGATAGTATTTGTAGTATAATTTCTAATATATTTTCTATTTTAGGAACCTTACTGGGAAACTGTCAGTTGAAACCTTATCAATTAAATTTTGAAATGTTATTGAAATTTCCCAGTAGAATCTAAATGTATTGTTCAAACAAGAACATGAAAATAGGATGAATAACTAATGTCAAAATAAATTTGTCAATGAATATTATGTTATTTTTATATTCCCACAACTTGTAGTTCATATCTGGATAAAACTTAATATTGTTTGTGACTGCAAAATTCTATGCAAATGTAGTTATTTTTTTTTAATTTACTTGCTTTTCTATATTATATGCAGCTTTACTTCTCATTCATTCTATTGGTCAATATTACTAGCAAAGAAATATAGCAAAGAATAGACCCTCAACTCTTGCCATTCATCATATGAGTAGTCCGGGATTTTTAGTATATTTTTTTAAGAAATATGAAGAGGGTCTTTTTTCCTGAATTTTTTTATTGGATATCATTTTATACCTAACTATACGTATGGTTTTCTACAAACATGTAGTAAATTATTAAGATTTTCTTAATGGTTAATATTGAAGTTTATTAAGAATTTATGACATAAGGACCTATAGCCAAGAGACTTTTGTGAAAAAAGTAGGTGATATTAAAATGAATGGTTTGAAATCTTGATAAATACTGTAATAATAATAATAATAATAATAATAATAATAATAATAATAATAATAATAATAATAATAATAATAATCAACAACAACAACAGAATGATCATTGTTTCGCTATTCATTAAAGATGGAGCCACAATTCTTGGATTATGTGCCTCAAAATTCCTTATTTTACACTGCACTAAATGACGCAAGGCAATACTGCATTCACTTATTTCCACATTTATGTTGCGTATTCTCTATCTTAATATATATCTGAGCACTTATACTGTATATGTGTGTAAAGATGATAGTCTGGACCAACTGATGATTGCTGGTTTAGCATGAAATACGTATATTGGTGATTATTTATCTTTTCAGCATATATGTGTTTAGGTGTATCAGTGTTAGTAGATAGAGTGGTGGGTGGTGTGAAAGTCTGTGCTCATATACCCTATATTACATTTACATAGACACAGGTATATAACAAGTCTGTGTTTCAGTTATTACAAATTATTTTGTAACTCTAAATTTGTGATGCTAAAATAAATTGTTCGCCATTAAAAGAGTGTTTAACAATAACGAGTTTCTACTAACAATAGTCAATGTTATTAAAACAGCCAAAACTCACTATAGGTATTGCTATACACAGCAAGCTAGAGTAATCAATGGATACCAGAAGGCTTGTGCATAAAATCCCCATCTAGTGCCTACTCATCCAATATCCCCAGACTAATGTTTATTAGGTTATTAGTCAATGTTATTGACATGGTTATTTCTTAGTCATTATTTTTTTTTTAAAAAAAAAAAGATAGCTTTACTTCCTAAAGCATTTTGAATAATTTTATATAAGTAATACCCTATACGCTATACAATATGTGTCGTTCGAGGTTTTAAATTTAAGACATCGTTTTATATAAACCAATCCGAAAAGATAAGCAATTATAAGACAATCATTAATTTATGCTATTTTAAAACTCTCATACGGCTGATTATTGACCGCAAAAGTTCATTTGATTATATTGATTTTTTTTTTTTTTTTAAATGAAAGAAATTTATCTTTTATATCTTTAATTTGAAATGCCACTATTGAAGTGAATTTGTAATTTTCTTTAAAAACATCGTCCAAAAACAAACATAAAAAAAAAAAAAATTAAAAGATATAAAATCAAACTAACTCAATTACTACTGTGTTTAAACAGTTATTACTTGGTTTTAACAAGACGGGCCAAAATAAAGGTCTCCATCCCTTTTTTTTCTTTTTTTAATTTAGCGTTCGAGTTATTTTTCTTTAAAAAGACCGAAAAAAAAATTCAGTTTAATCTTCTTTGAATTAACGACTAGTATATGTTACCAGCTGTCGTTTAAAATACATGAAGATTTAGAAGCAAATTGACTCTACATGTGAGAAGAATATGTTTCTGTTTTTAGAAATCCATTTCACTCTTTAGAAGAAAATAAAATGAAAAAGAAATCCAAAATTTCAAATATATGCGCATATCAAGAATATAAAATGTGTTTTAAAAAAGACATACGTGGCTTATATTGATAATTTTTTTTTTTTTTTCAAAGTTGATGTTATACATTTCTTAGTTCAACTCTGAGAATGCTATTTTTACATTTTACTCTTCTTTTTAACCATTACTTTGAAAAATAAAAAAGCTTTAACAGTGAAAGTAAGATGAATATTAGAATGTACAGATCCATTCAGTCTGGCTTTTCGAAATATATGTATACGCTTGGAACTTTGCTACTGTCGAGAATTTTTTTTTTAAAAAAAAAAAGATTTTGACTATTTATTTTCATTTTCTTAAAAGTAGGTTTAATGTACTGATGACATGTGACATAGTTTCAATAACATTCTAAATAAAGGATATAGAAGATTGCAAATAATTAAATGTAAAATTTATTTGTCTTTAAGAAAAAAAAAACAATTATGATAAAGTAATATTGCGTAAATCTGCGCGAAAATTACTGCAGTTATTGTAAGTGGATGATAATGTGGTTGTTTGTTGAAATATTGATGCATAGTCGTCTATGATTACTTTTTTTTAGCAATTTTATTAAAATATAAGAGTATGTTATCAAGCGTCAGTGGCTTTAGTGGTTAGCATAGCTGCCTTCCAAGCAGCTGGCCCAGGTTCGCTTCCGGTCAACGCATTTGACATATGAAAAAATAAGAAAAAAAAAATGAGTATGTAGTTTTTCAAACGTATTCTTAAAACTAAATTTAATATTAATAATACATACAATACGTATGCTAAGAAAAGCTTGTTTAATACTATAAAATAAATTAGTATGCTGAACATGCTTTCGACTAATTAGTAGCCATAATGATAGCTATTATTGTTAACTATAAAATAGATATGTCATACTTCTCTAGAAAGACGTTTAAAGAACTTTTTTTTTTTTTTAAAAAAAAAAGATTATACTCACATATTAAGTTTAATAAATGTTACAGTAAAAATGAAAGATCCTTATCCAAATTAGGTTTTTACATATAGTTATAATCAACATAAAAAATAAAGAATATATTATTTACAAATATAATTTTTGAAAGTTATTGATGACTACAGCCATTTTAGTAACATAGTCAAAATAAGAGTCGTAGATTACATGACCCTATTCTTTTAAGCTTGTAAGTTATAAACAATGATGATTACCAATTCCCCAACAAGCTTTGTGATAAATGCTTAGCTAGAGAAAGCATTTAAAATATCTCTGTCAGGATCCCTCCCCCCAAACCTCTGACCATAGTTTCATGCTCTGGCACTCCTCAGAGCATCTCTCTGAGGAGTGCCAGAGCATGAAACCATGATCAGAGTTGGGGGTGGGGTGACAATGATATTTTAAATGCTTTCTCTAGCTAAGCATTTATCATACAGCTTGTTGAGGAATTGGCAATCCTCATTGTTTATTTTAGTAACATATTTTAAAATATATTACATAAATAAGATTTGATGAAGTTTTTAAAATTTTCAAAACAATAGCAATTTAAAAAAAAAAAAAAACTAAAAGTATTTTAAATTGTAAGGCATTTGCAGGAGTAGACTAACTCTGATGTTTAAGGTTCTTGATTTATGATTTATTTCTCTCATTTTCAGTGCTCACCCTGCTTATGAACTCAATAACCTAATCGAATGTTTATTTTATTTTTTATTCAACGTCATAAACTATTTTCTTTTTTGAACATTTGAAAACATTTATTTATAAATTTGAGTTCATTAAAGTCTCTTTGTGTTAGCTTTCTATGTGAGAGGAAGGGATATTATAGGAAAAAATTATATCCCCTCAAAAGTGATACGAATGTTAAAAAAATATATACCTTATTAAAATATAGAATTTAATTTTCTAAGAACCATTTTAGTTATATAAGCAAGAAAATGTTTTTTTAGTACTTTATGTTTATTCAAATAAAGAAGTATTTGTGAATGTATGGTTATTTGGCCTTAAAATCACAGCATGTTAAAATAAACAAACAGAAACTTAAAGATATCATCCAATAATATAAATTCTTGTTAAAAAGAAATCTAGAAATTAAGCAGGCCAAATATGCATTTCAATATATTACTGTAATTACTGATAAAAAATACCAGTAAATATATATCCATACATTTTTGCTGTAATTTGGACCCATAGCTTTTACTTAAAAAAATAATAATACAATTTGTATAATTTAATAAGTATAGTATTTGTCTGTCAACTTCTGACATGCTTTCTGATCCATAAATATTATATATATACCTAATGAAAAATAAAGTATAATTTATCTTATTATAAGAACTAAATAATTTTCTTGCCATTCCATCAATAATTTAATAAGTATAGTATTTGTCTGTCAACTTCTGACATGCTTTCTGATCCATAAATATTATATATACCTAATGAAAAATAAAGTATAATTTATCTTATTATAAGAACTAAATAATTTTATTGCCATTCCATCAATAATTGTACTCTTATGTCAAAACATAAATAATATTGTCACTCACTGTTGATTACAATGTAGTTATATTTCTATCTCTGTTACTAGAAAGCTTTCTCCGAAATATGTAAAATATTGTAGCCCAATGAGATGCAAATTTTTTGCCACGTTTTATTTGTTGATTTGACAATTTCTGATTTTATTATTATTTGATAAAAATATTATGTTTAAATTCTTTTTTCTATTATCTAATAATAAATATATTTATCAATCAAAGTAAACTTTATATGTCTGTTTAATTGAGACATTTTGTAATAATTATGTTTAAAGTTTTAATGCAACTAAAGATGTTAAATTTAGTCAAGTGTGTTTAAGACTCAGGGATCATAAATTCTAATTTAATTTTTAAAAAACTAAATGTATGTAGATTTAGAATGACTTGTACATGAAATGATATCAATTTCTTACAAAATTTATGAAACAATATATATATAAATTAACAAAACATTTTTAACATCTACAACTTAAAAATATTTAATTATTTACTTTTTAGATAAAGCTGAGTGGGCTTTTGGTGTTCTACACCAGAATCATAGCTCTCACTGATTGGCTAGGCATGTTGCCCTAATTATTGAGGAATAATTGTGGTAATTATGTAAATTAGATTGCAAATATTCCATTTATTTAAAAGTTGAATACTATTTTTATTTTTATTTTTATTAATGACATGATTGTGATTGGTGATAATTTATGCCTCCTTAACTTATCTTTCTGTCATCTCATTTCATGCAGACAAAAATAGTGTTTGTTTTTTTGGATTGAAGGCCTATGATTCAAAGAATGTCATTCTAGTCTACATGAAATAAGATGACAAAACAAGAAAAGTTAAGGAGGCATTGTTTATCATCACCCACAATCACTTCATTAATAGAAAAGAAAATATTCAACTTTCAAATAAATTAGAATATTTAAAGTCTAATTTAAATAATTATCACATTGATTCCTCAATAAATAAGGCACCACACCTATATAATCAGTGAGAAGTATCATTGACATATACTACACTGAAAGCATGCTCAGCTGTAACTAAAAAGTAAATAATAAAACTTTTTAGTTGTGGATCTTAAAAATATTTTTTTTTATCACAAATATAAACAAAAATGAAAAATGATTATATATATAATATTTAAATGTATGTGTATTATTTATATAAATTAATGTAATTATAAAAGGCTTAAACTCAGACATCCAAGCTTCCCACAACTAACCAATCTATCTCATACAAGATGACACACATGGCCACATACATGCTAAAACGATAAATGATCTCGAATATACATAATTTATGTTGAACCAGCATTCAAGAGTTGGCCAGATCACCATCTCCCAAGCATATATACAATCACTGCTTAGTTTATATTAAGATAACAAATCTTCAAACTTAATTTACAATCTTCAACTTTCTCTACTCTCCAACTCTTCAGTCATTCATATAATTAATAATCTGAGTATGAAATGCTCAAAGCACTTGATTATGCCAATATTACTGTCATATCCATGTTGACTTTAAGTGAATCTGACCCCTCACAAATACAACTTTAATATCTCCATTTAATTATACAGAAGAGGAATGGGCATAATGCAAGCTGAATATGTACTATTTAAATACATGTATATTGTCTATAAATAAACAATGTAAT
This sequence comes from Epiperipatus broadwayi, assembly GCA_028023455.1. Taxonomy (NCBI): domain Eukaryota; kingdom Metazoa; phylum Onychophora; class Udeonychophora; order Euonychophora; family Peripatidae; genus Epiperipatus; species Epiperipatus broadwayi. The sequence continues at coordinate 122,363 of JAQFVV010006504.1, forward strand.
TATAAGGGACTTGAATTCCTCTCACCCCTCTTCTGTATAATTAAAAAAACATATGAATGAGGAATCAGACTGAATTAAGGTCAACATGGAAATGACAATTATATTGGTATCATGAAGGAATTTGAACATTTCATTCTTAGATATGGATCGCTGAAGAGTTGGAGAGTGAAGAAGATTGAAGTTTGTTCATTAAAGTGTAAAAATTTGCTATCTTAATTTAAACTGAGCAGTGATTCTATATGTGTGGGTGGTGGTGATCTGGACCAACAGATGAGTGCTGGTTCAGCATGAAATACTTTTACTGGAAATCATTTATCTTTTTTGCATGTATGTTGTCATGTGTATTAGTTATATAAGATGGATTGGATCATTATGGGGATATATATATATATATATATATATATGATAAACAAAACAAGTTATAAATTTCATTAACTTGCTTATAGCTTGCATTTTATGATCACTAGATGGAGCTTTATCAATATCTCCATACAAGCTTTGTATACCTAAATGCTGAGAGAGACAGAATTCAATATCTCTTTCATTGTCTCCACCTTAAGATCAGCTGATTTCAAGCTAATTGGCTATCATCAATGAAGGGTAGGGACTAGAAACTAGATGTAAATACTGACCCTAAAATTCAGCATTTATGAAAGATGTTTCTGTCATCTTGTAAGCGTGAATTTTTCAGATACATAAATATCTTCAAATCCAGTTAAACAAACTACACAGTTATATGGGTCTGAAAACAGTTCAGTTTCACCATATAGTAAAACCCTCTGCAATATATATCTTTGCAAAAACCTTCAATGGTACATTTATGATAAACAAAACAAGTTATAAATTTCATTAACTTGCTTATAGCTTACATTTTATGATCACTAGATAGAGCTTTACCAATATCTCCATAAAGCTTTGTATACATAAATGCTGAGAGAGACAGAATTCAATATCTCTTTCATTGTCTCCACTTTCAGATCAGCTGATTTCAAGAAAATTGGCTATCATCAGTGAAGGGTAGGGAGTAGAAACTAGATCTAAACACTGACTCTAAAACTCAGCCTTTATGAAAGATGTTTCTGTCAGCTTGCAACCATGAATTTTTCAGATACGTAAAACAAACTACACAGTTATATGGGTCTCAGATATTTATGTATCTGAAAAATTCATGCTTGCAAGCTGACAGAAACATCTTTCATAAATGCTGAGTTTTAGAGTCAGTATTTAGATCTAGTTTTTAATCCCTATCCTTCACTGATGATAGCCAATTTTCTTGGAATCAGCTGATCTGAAGGTGGAGACAACAAAAGAGATATTGAATTGGTCTCTCTTAGCATTTATGTATACAAAGCTTTATTGAGATATTGGTAAAGCTTTATCTAGTGATCATAAAATGCAAGCTATAAGCAAGTTAACAAAATTTATAACTTGTTTTGTTTATCATAAATGTACCCTTGAATGTTTTTGCAATGATATATATATATATATATATATATATCTCTGCAATATATATATATATATATATATATATATATTGCAGAGACTTTTACTGCTTTCAGACCCATATAACTGTAGTTTGTTTAACTGGATTTGAAGATATTTATGCATCTGAAAAATTTACGCTTGCAAGCTGACAGAAACATCTTTCATAAATTCTGAGTTTTAGGGTCAGTGTTTAGATCTAGTTTCTAGTCCCTACCTTCACTGATGATAGCCAATTAGCTTGAAATCAGCTGATCTGAAGTAGAGACAACAAAAGAGATATTGAATTCTCTCTCTCTCTCAGCATTTATGTATACAAAGCTTGTACGGATATATTGGTAAAGCTCCATCTAGTGATCATATATATATATATAATGATTTTCTTATTCAATATCTGTATTTCTTCAAAGTTATATACATTATCTTGTAATTAAATATTAATAAATGCAGTAACATAAATATATATAAAGTACAACTTTAAAAAACTTTTAACTACCTAGGATCACTTTTGACTTACTTCATAATCTTTGTCAGCTAACACTAATTCTTTTTACGGTATTTCCAAATAGCTTTCAAAGTCTGGCCTAACCACAATTCATTAATTTAAAAACATGGTGCCCATCTATTTATTAAGTCATGCTTACATTTATATATTAACATAGTTTCCTTTATTTTCATTTTATTATTGTTTCCTTCAATTTGTAATATTTTTATATTATTATAGTCAAAATTAAAACCATATATATATATATATATATATATATATATATATATATATATATATATATATATATATATATATATATATATATATATAACATATTATGGTCATAAAAAACAAACATTGAAACATTATCATTTCTATTATAATTTTGTTTAGTTATTTGAGCTATTTTTAATAAACTGCAAGTGTTCTTTAGTTCTTTTCTTCAATGTACATCTTGATTCCCTCTATATATCCACTTCCACATTTACATCTCCATTTATATATAATGCAATTTTGATTTATGAATGAGGTTCTAGCTTTTGAATTTATTATTATTATTTTATTTAATACAGGAGGTACATAAAATGAAATGTCCCATATATCACTATACATTTCCCTTATAAATTTTACTTGTTTATTTGAAGTATATGGTATTGATATTCATATTTTTTTAATTCTTATTAGAATCATTCTTATTATTTATATCTTTATTTTTATATTTTCTTTTAAAATTTTTAATAGTATTATATACCAGATGATAATTATAACCAACATTTAATAATTTCTTCTTAAAAATTTCAATATTTTTGCCTTTATCCAATGTATACTTACAAAGGTTGTTGTTTCTAAATAAAAGTGACTCGAAACCTCCTGCACCATTGACTTATATGAAATATATCCTCTTTTTCCTTTTGGTTTAATTATAATACAGTAATCTACCTTGCATTTATTTCTAGTTATCTTAAGATCAAGAAACTGAACACACATTGACTTTTCATTCATTTTGCTCTATTTTAAATTATGTAAATTATTTAATTTTCTAAACAATTCTTTAATAAATCTACCTTATCACATACAAATACATTAACCACATAGACAAGTGGCAAATGTTAAAATTAATGAATTGTGGGAATGCTAGACTTTGAACGAGTGTTTGAAGATACCTTAATAAAGAATTAGTGCTAGTTGACAAAAACTTCAAAGCTAGTCAAAAGTGCTTTAGGTAGATAAGAGATTCTAAAGTTGTACTTTATATATATTTATGTTACTGTATTTATTAATATTTAATTACAATATTTTTTGCAAACTTTAGTGTCTATATGATTACATTATACAATTAATAAGGGTTGAATTTCACCTGTATTGTCAAAAGGAGATTGCCATGACAACTGTTTTGAAATTGTTGAGATTGAGATTGTCTAAGTGTTGACCTTTTTTAATGAAGATTACACACACACACACACACACACATATATATATATATATTGTACCTACTCAAATGTGAATTGTATATTATAGTATATATAAAAAAGGAAAATATATTGATCTTATTTTTTTCTATTTGATTTGATTTATGGATAATGGATGTGCTGAAATATAAAAGTTCACCAAGCAACTATGGAAACAATAATATTAAAATAACATTATTGTTTATTATTATTATCAAATCATAAATTGGTTGTAGTCAATTTTGCAAGAAAAATAAGTGAATAATAAAATAGATCACTTGAATAACATTATTATTATTACATGTTTCAATTTTTATTATTACATTTTCCATATCATCTTATTTATTACAAAATTAAATATTTCCTATTTTACATACTATAGTGGAGTATATTAAAGATATATGTTAAAAACATATATATTTTTAAGATGTATAAAATATTATGTAAATTCCTTGTTTTCAGTTGAAATTAAAAATAATATTGAAATTGTAACTTTTTTTATTGTATTTTCATTTTTAATTGCTGTAAAAGATAATTTTCTTATACCAAACAATGACCATTGAGTTCAATTGAACAGTTACCCTAGCAACATTGACATCAGTAAAAATAGGTTATAAATAGAACTGAACCACTTTAATAACTCTTTCTATCTTTTGATATTGTCTAGAATGAAGGCTTTTATATTCATATTTAGAAATTGCTAATTTTACTTTAAAAGTAATTAATTGCTAATATAGTGAAAGAATAAAAACTTAAACTTTCTGCCCATTTTGTTTCAGGCAGTTTGTTGATAAAATTCCAAGGGAAAAGGCAGAATGTATTATAAAAGAACAAAAAAAAAACATCAAAATTCTTTTTTTTTTTCCATGTAAGCTATAAAATAATTTATTATTAAAATTTGGAATTTCATCTATATATGGAAGATCAATACAAATACCATGATGTATCTATTCATGTCATATTTTTGATCAAGGAATTTTACAAGGTCAATTGATTTAATTTTTAAGTGAAATTAAATAATTGAAATTTCATTTTATTGATTCTGAAAAATGCTAGCATTTATTACTCATTTGGATTGTAATTAAATTTTCTCAATGAAAGAATGTCTTTTTATATATCATTACAAATAAAAGTATAATACTAGTGGTGTATAATGTTGCCTCATCTAATTAACTACTCTTTAGAAAATAAATTGGACATATATTTGAACGGAAAAAAAAGTATTGGAATAAAAAAGGATAATTTAAGATCCTCGATTATTATTATTAATAGTAATTATGCTTGTTTTTTTCTTTACTTCAAAAAGAATAATTTATTTGTATTTAAATTAGAAGCAATAAAACTAAAAGCTACAAATGGAGCAGTAGGTAAAAGGAAAAATGAGACTTTTTACTTTATGTCATATGATATCTGTCCCTATATTTTTCATTAAAAAATATATGTTTTGTTCATATTTCTATTTTAAAATATAGGATATATAATAATAGTTCCAACACAATTGAAATAAAACAATTATATAAAAATAATAAATATTTTCTTTATTGAACTGATTTTTGCTCTATATTAGGGTCTTTTCAAAATACACTTTTCTAATCTAATCACATGACTATCAATACTTCCTCTAACATTCATTTTACATAAAATATAGAATCAAATAATATGTATATTTTATTATGTGATACGCTATCCACACAATAAAAGGTTGGATAAATTCTTTTTTTTTTTAGTTTAAACTCTTATCTGATGATATAGATTAATTCATGATTCAATGTTTTCCAGTATTTATTTTTCTTAATTTAAAATTTAACTTGGAGATATTCATATAGAAGAATTTAAATACAATAAATTTCCATGTTGGTTTAATTATTCAGAAATCATATTAATGAATAAATGAAAATCAATTTTATTCAATCACATTTTTTATCATTATTTATTCTATTTGAAGTCTAGGGAAGATATTTGGAATCTTTCCTTTAGTTTATATACAGTATATGGTTTATACAACACCCTTTTGTGACTTACATATGTTTATTTATTATTTGTTGTAAATTAATAGAGTAATAGACAATCAAATTTATTATATATTAAAAAGAGAAGTAGCATTTATCTTATCAGATGGACTAAATTTTTATCAATTGCATATACTCATTTTTTTATTATGATTATTACTTCTTATGATAAGTCAGTAAATTTAAAGTTAATTAAAATCTAATAGAAGTGTCTAATTGTTTTATAAGTATGCAAACTATTTTACAATAATAAATTTATAGAGGATAAGATGAACTGTCTGTATAAGAAAAACTTAATTTTTTTTTTAATCATTGAATCATAATCTAATAATCAAACCAATATTAGTAAGTGAAGTATGGTTATATATATATATATATTCTAACCTCCCCCCGCGCGTTCTGACCCCAAAATATATTGTTTATTACGAATATTCCGGGTTCTAGCTCAGTTAACAAATAAATAAATGAAATATTCAGCATTGATTAAAATGATTACTAGCTCTAATTTTAAAATACAAATACGGTTCAATTTTTTAAAATGAATTAATAAATATTTACTATTTTCATGAGACATGGAGTGACAATACGGGGAACGAGATAGACTACATTGAGACATTATCCACACGATACTACCTCAATGGCATAAGAACACTATTCTCACTTTTTACTATACCAAATAACTAACTCATAGTATTCTTACGACTTTCTGAGCTCTATTCACTACGATTAAAATAATAATTATATCTTAATCTTCTTTATAACAAGAATCTAGCTTAATTAAATAAAATGAAGCAAAATAAATAAAATCTCAGGTTCATAAATTGTATTCTAACTGATTTAAAATTACGGTAGTAAAATATGAAAAGGGAATTTTATGTCATAATCTACTACACAGCAACTAACAATAATAAAAATAATAATAACAATAATAATATAATCTTATTTCTTCCTAAATGAAATAAATAAATACGTACGTGGTAGTATTTAATAATTTGACAACAGAATACGTGTGGCAACTTTAGCATATAATTTAATGTAATATTATGGCAACCGACTTATGACCAATAAATAATATAAAATTATGATCTTTTAATTTTAACATACCAATAAATTCTCAAAATTATTATAACACTTTTATGTTTACCTTTTTGTGCAAAAACTATATGTCTGTTTCAATTATAAATGTATCGTGATTTCATGCATCCATGTGGAGAAATAACAACGCGGACACAAAACTTTAAAACAAATTTAAAACAAAGTTTATTAACAACATAAATAAATTAACAATATTTTTACACTATGTACATTGGATATCCCTTACTTTCATATCTCACTTAGTTTATTAGTTTATAAATGAAATCAAAATAATATCTACTTTTCCTAGTTAAATCTTATTTTTAACACTTAGAAAATACAGTATTACTACTTGATTTATTTTTATGGTTAGCTTATTACAAAATGTATTTCTTATATGATTATCACAAATACTTTGCATCCCTAATATTATTAAAATTATATTTCTTTACAAAATTTATATTCGTAATAAAATTCTACAAAACAATAAAATTTTAGTTTTATATTGGTTGTATGGACTCTTACAAAGTCAAAACATTGTTCTACATTTGGTATTAGATTTTTATTGTTCATTATCCGATGTTTATTAATCCTAATGTTCTCATTCAAGCCTTACTTCGGATGATATAATTACAACTATTTATATACCATGCACAAGTATATGTTTATTATACCTTATTGAATTATTTCCTAATAAATATGCAATACTTATTTTCTAAAAATATTATAAAAAAAAAATTCATTCAAATTTTATTATCACTTTTAAAATACTTGGTTTAGATTTCTTTTCAAAATCTTATATTCATTTCTGAATTAATTTTACAATGTATTATATGATTCTTTCTCTCTTTATGATATTTTGGACTTTCAATTTTAAAGTTACACAATTCTATACATTCCAGCAAATAAACTATTCTTACATAAACGATAACATATCTTCAGTTCTATTTTATTCATTATTTCTTTGAAAATATCTTTCTGACCGATGCAGATTCACGAAATAAGGATAGCGAAGATAGATGCATAGGATCAAAATACAACTAGAATATTACTCATCATATATCTTGACAATCATGGCACAGTGAATTAAAAGACACTATAGAGGAGTGACCTTTACCTGTCTACCAACCTCTATTATAGGAACGATGCTAAAGCTATTTCTTCAGCTTTATTATAACATCAAAAAGTTTTAAAAATATGCAAAACACTGTCCAAACCATATGTGTTCAGTCATAGGGCTTAGTTAACTATACTGAAATCACACAAACTAAATATGATCCAAATCCTTTATTTTCCTATTTCTTAAAAAAAAACATCATCTTGGTTTCCTCTCCACTAGTACTTCCAAGTCACTATCCGATCTTATTTCTCAAGATTTTTCTATACAGTACATCGACAAATACATATCTGCATTTCTAACAATAATAAAATTCATTTATTTTAAAACTATTCCACTGTTCTATAAGAAAATCTTTTTACTACTTTCCTCCTATATTTAGTCATACAAACTACTTAAATATCTGAATACTTTATCACATGAAAGTTCAAAAGAATCACACAATTGTTCTGTTAAATTATATTATTAATATACTTTAAATAAATTATTGCATGCATATTCCGAATTACTCCTATCTCATTATATGTTAAAAATGTTGTATAAAATGTGTACATATAATTTAAACTTTCACACTTCATTCTTAATCAATAGATGATCTAAAAAAATACATTATGCATTATAAATAAATATCAAAATTACCAAATGATCTTTATCTTCTCGATCGCGTTCCGTAGGCTTCACCATCCCATTGATCCTTGTAGATATAATATTCACATCCATACACTTTATTTTAAACAATATTTCTATAATTTTATCAAGCTATTATATTTAAATTTTAATATTACTAAATTTATGTTTATATGTTTTCCCTAATCTCACATAACATTTTATATTCTAAATAAATTAGTAAAATATTTAAACTATATTTACTGTACTTCTTTATCAAACTTTCTTGAAAACCGTTCATATTAAAGCTAAAAAAAAAAAAAGTTTATTATTTCTTCTTCAGTCACTTAATGTTCTTCTCCTTGCTTGTTCAATTTTAAGGCAAAACAATTATTGCTCTGTTTAATAAATATTCATAGATGACAATCCTTGGTTTTTCATAATATTTAATACAATTATTAATTATGATATTAGTTTATCCCGTAAAGAAAAACGTCTACATATTCTCTTCTAATATTTTCTGCTAATATTTTCCCGCGCGACTTTTATGATGCATCTTCTAGGTACTTTGATTTAAATATTCAATAAAATTTTTCTGTTTCCATGGATCCATTTTCATTAAGTAATTTAAATTTATATCTTCTAAATCAAGCATTTCTCCAATGAACACTTTATAATATATTTTTTTTAATTCTTCTTAGATAAAGTTTTTCTGTTCCTTTTTTCGTAAAACACAATAGCTCTTTCATCTTATCATTCTATAACTTTTTTCCTTCTTTTAAAATTCTGGTACTATACTTTTGTAATGTTTCCTTTAAAAAGATAAACATTCTTTTTCCCTTATAACTTTTACATAATTTTTTCTATATGATATACGCATCTTAATTTTTCCATAGAGAAGAATAAAATAACTTCAGAGTGGCCTTATAAAATTGTGCGTCATAATTTTTCCTGACGGCAAATAACTTCTTTTTTAAGTTTTCCATATAGCGTCCAAATTATATTTCTCTGAGTTACAATAATAAGTTTCTGGTTGAGCATAAATAAAGCTGTATCAAGGCACTTTCCAAATATTTTTCCTTTAACAATATTTTTATATACTGTTTTCTGTAGTATTTCCATTTTCACTGTAAGGTTTTGGCTAAACTTGAATAAAATTACTGGCAAGAAAACTTTTAAAATTAGCCCTTCATGTAAAGGCAGTTCAAAATACTATATTAAAAAAAAAAAACTTTTAAAATAAATACAAAATTTTAAAATTATATCCCTTTTCTAGCTTACGATCTTATCCAGCTAAAAAATATGTTACTCCCTCCTTCACTTACACATTACTTTCTCCCGCTTTGTCTAATTCCTATTTTCCGTCTGCTAAATTACCTCCGTTGATTGGTTAATGACTTTTAGCGCGAACAAATTTACACATTTCAGTTTTATAATAGATTAAACCCTTTAAAATAAAGAATTTATGATGTCATGTCTTAAATATTACTTAGAATAGTATTTTTAAATTCAATTATAGTTTTATCAAAATCATTTAAACTTTAAAATAATTATTAAAATAATATTTAATATTTCAACTTTTACTTTAAGGATCGATAGCAATTATATTTAGTTTTATAATTCACAAACTTTATTATTATTCTAACAAGCATGTGTGTGAAGGTATATAATATACAGTCACATGATTACTAACTTTATCAGATGATTTTTAATTTACGTCTCGGTCTAAATTACCAAAACTGATATAATTTATAAAAATTTGGAAAATAATTTAAAAATGTAGAACCAAATATAATTCTCACCATCCTAAAGTTTATTTTAAAATATATTAGATTAATTTTGACTATTAAATATAATTATAACACTACATATAGCATTTATTTAATTTATTAGTTTTAAAATATCATACTCGAATTATTAATATATTTTTAACTATTTATAGCTGTGTTATTTTATATGGCCAGCTTTTACAACCATAAGCAAGAATATAATTAAGCTTTATTTAACTGTTTTTTTTTCCAAAATAATCCATTACACTTTTATATACCAGGTATTTTCAGCTTTAAATTGTACTATAAGATATAATCGATCACACAGTTATCAATATATTACACAAACGTATATTAAAATTTAAAATTTTTTAGTAATTGACCATTCTACCTTATTATGACCTATAGATAAGGGCACATAACTTCCCCCTTCGAATAAAAATTTTAAATTAAACATCTAGTTTAATATCTACTTTATTCATTAATACTCTTCATTTTATTATCTGCTACAACCAAATTCCATCTTATACTACTCAATACAACAGAATACACTGTTTGCTATACAAATTTATACAATATCTGGACACTAAACTCAGACTTTGAACTATTAATACTTATAAAAAATTTTCTACACTTCTGATGGGTATGGGATTAAACTTCTAGCGTTGTATGTCCCTTTTTCACCATCTGGTGTAGTTAATACAAAAGCATTCTCTCCCACTTTTCTAAAAATCTTGTACGGACCTTCATACAATTCTAGAAATTTTCTAAATTGATTTCTTTGTAGGTTGCTAACATGGAGTGTTCTAATAAGAACTAGATCATCAACTTTGAACGGATGTGGTCTATTATGGGCTTGCTTTACCCTCTTAGCACCCATAATATGTAGCTTTACTTTGGCTTGATTTAAGTCATGATTTCTATCTATTGGCTCTCTTATCAACGGTATAGGTGTTTGAATTAATAACTCTTCATGTTTGCCATAGTGTAGACGGAATGGTGTAAAGCCTGTGGATTCATTGCAAGTGCTATTTATATATTTGACAACCTCAGAGAGTTTATGGACCCACTGTTTATGATCGTCAGCTACATAAACCCTGAATAATCTACTGAGCTCCCACATAACACGTTCACAAGGATTAGACTGCGGATTTCTAATGGAGCTCATAACATGTCTGAGGTGTTGAGTTCGAATCCACTCATTCCATCTACTAGATATAAAAGCAGTTGCATGATCAGTAAGAATTATTTCTGGCTTTCCAACTAATGGAAATTGATACTCAAGCATACATTTAATTACATAATGAGCGCTGTTTTTAGTACTGGGTAGGCTGAGACTAATTTACTAAAAACATCATGCGTAACAAGTATAAATTTTTGACGATTGAATGGTGGCAGAGGCCCATAAAAATCGATCGCTAATAATTCATTAGGACGATCTGGAATAATGGGTTGCATGATTCCCACGTAAGATTTACTACAGTGTTTAGATTTTAGACATATTTTACACGTTTTAATCTTTTTAATTACGCGTTTGTACATTTTATTCCAAAAAATATCGATTTTAATACATACATAATTTTTGGTGCTCCATAGTGCCCATAGCTACTATGAACGTACATAATTAGTTTATCAATCATGGAGTTAGGGACAACTATCCTCCATGATTCTCCCTGATTATAATTTATATTGTACATAAGCAAATTTTGATAAATTTTATATTTATTAAAAATCATTTTAACGCGTTTATTTTTGCTATTTATATTATCATGATTATTTAAGATAGTCATGATCCTATTTAATCTCATATCCTGACTCTGAATCATAGTGAGATTATTATAATCATCAGCTATAGATTCATCCCTAACCAAATCTATGTTACTGATAATAATGTTTTGAGTATTAGGATTTTGTGACATTAAACAGATAGGGTGGCGGCTAAGAATATCAGCAGGGATATTCTGTCTCGCTTCAATATAAAGTACTTTATAATTGAATTGTTGGAGATACAAGCTCCACCTAATAAGTCTCTCATTACTGAGGTAGCTTTTATTTAAAAACTCTAAGCTTCTATGGTTGGTCAATACAATCACAGTAGAACCTAGTAAAAATTGCCTTAATTTCTGAAAAGCCCAGACAACAGCTAGGGTTTCCTTTTCAGTAATAGTGTAGTTCAACTCAGCACCTCTTAGATGTCTGCTCAAGAAGTACAATACATGAGGTACCTGATCCTTATCAAGTTGAAATAACACTACACCCAGACCATAGTAACTACTATCTGTTTGCACATAAAATATTTTATTGAAGTCAGGATAACTTAAAATGACGTGTTTTAAAAATTTATCTTTAATCAAATTAAATTCACGGTCATGATCAGGGGTCCACCTCCACCTCTCAATCTTTTTTAGCAATTTAGATAAATATATGGTGTCCTCGGCAAAATTTTTATAGAAGCGGTTGTAATAATTACATAACCCAAAAAAAGATTTCAGCTGTTTTACCGTTTTTGGTATGGGGAAGCGTTGAATAGCTGCTATCTTTTCTGGATGGGCTGGATGCCATGCTCACTTATTAAGTGTCCTAGAAAAGTAATTTCTTTCGCTGCTATTGAACACTTCTCCAAATTAATTTTTACATTTTTTGCAGTGCATTCACTAAAAAACATTTCTAAATGTTGGAGATGCTCTTCTAAACTGTCAGAAGCAATGACGATATCGTCCACATACATGACAATCTTTTCTTGTTATTGCTTTGAAAAAATCATGTCCAAACATCTGATTAAGCCAGCACCGCTATTAATGAGACCAAAAGGCATCCATCTGAAAACATACAACTGGCCTTGAAAACGAAATGCTGTGTATTGCTGATCATTCTCATGTAACGGTATTTGCCAATAACTAGCTGTTAAATCAAATGTAGAGAAAATTGACCTCTTATGAAACTTAGTTAGGAGCTCATGTACAGGTGGAGGAATGTCACACTCTGGTACAGTTATAGAATTCAACATGTGAGCATCTAAACATACCCTAATATTGCCATCCTTCTTCTTTACAATAACCAATGGGTTTACATAAGGAGAAGGGCACTTTTTGATTATATCCCACTCTAGCATCATGTCTATTTGACTCTGTACCTCGTCCTGATATGGAAAGGATCATTACACTTCAACTTAATACGATGGGTATATCCCTCTATTATACCAGGGATTTTAGAAAAAATGCTTTTAAAGCTATACATTAATTGATATAATTTCTCATTTAATTTAGAATCGTCTGCATAAATATGTTCAATTTTTGCTTTTATGCTAGCATCAATCAATGTATTATGGATGCATAGTAATTGATTGGAAAGGTTATGCACACCATATTCAAAATTAAGCCTTTCCTTCTTACAAGTAAAAATTTTGTTATAAAAATCTATTTGACAATCATTTAAAATCATGAAGTCAGCACCTATTATGGCTTCATGTATCAATCCAGGCATAATAAGAAAAACATGCCCAAACTCTGTATTATTAATTTTGAAGGTAATCCAAACTTGTTTATTTGTTAACTTAGTTCTCTTTCCATTTGCTAGAGTTACATGTATTGGTTTTACTGGCAGTGAAGGTATATCACCTTTTATGCATACCAGATTTTTATAAGTTGACTCTGATAATATGGAAGCATGGCTTCCAGAGTCAATCAATGCTTCAACTTTTATATTTTTAATGTTTAAAATTACAACCAGACATTGATACGTAATAGGTGGTTCACCTATTGTAAAGAGTTCTAAGAAATCAATGTCTAAATCCAAAGTATTCAGCATCCACATCTGATCGTTCCCCATTTCGTTAGCACCTGGTCCTTGCAAAGAGGAACTAATCCACAAAGACCTCTTTAGTTTAACTTTTTCTCACTTGTTTTTATATGGGGTTTCTTTAAAATAGTAGTAATACCACTAGTAGAGGGTTGATTATTTTGCAACTCTACCCTACTTCTAGATTTGTCAAATCTAAACACTTTTTTAGCATATGGATATACCCTATTTCTATCACTAGAACTATATCTTCTTTTAAAGCCTATTTGATGCCTTTGATTATTATAGTCAACATTGATATTAGACAATGGATAGTTATTTCTGTCTCTATTTGTTTTGAATCTATTATCTAAAGATGTTTCAGTGTTTTCTAGTGCATCTAATACTTCTGACACCTCTTCTATAGAATAACGGTCCGCTGCAATTAATAGTTGCTCCACATTTCTGGGAAAATTGTGTCGTATTATTCTTACTATCTGTCCTTCAGACAATGGACATGCCATTAGTGTTTTTAATCTAATAGCCTGACTCCTAAAGAAACTAGTATAGCTACCTTTATTCGATTAATATTTTTCCTGAGTTATCTGGAACCTAATGCTATCTTGCTTGTCAGCGTTCCAGAAACTACCTGTTATTAAACATCTAAAGTCACCATAGGTATTTGGCCTTTCAAAAAGTGACTGCCACCAATCTTTGGCAGTACCTCCTAAGTGATTACTACAGATGGCCAACTTTTCCTTTTCAGTTAAAACACATATTGAAAATAGTTCATCTAAACTATTTAGAAACTCATATGGATTTTCGGCATGGTCACCTCTAAATGGTTTGACCCTCATAAAGCGTAATGCCATCGAGTTATTTGTTCCTCCCACACAACTAGTATTTCCTTTAATTATTCAGCTGTCTATTTCTTTATTATTATCAGATTCTATTTGATTACCTTCCTCCTTTCTTATATACTCTATCTTATCTATTGGGAATGGACTTTTATATTCTTCACCTTTACTATGCGATGCTTTTTCTTTACCTAATTCTAACATTTGATTGCTAATGGATTTTATCTCTTCTATTTGTTCGTATACCTGTTGTAATTTTCCTTCCAAATTTACCTGTCCAATCACTTGATCTATGTATATCTTTTGTTCCTGTCTAAACCTATCTAAGTTTTGATCTATAGCTTCCTTATACTCATTACTATTTCTCTCTACCTGCATTACTTGTTCTTTTACATCCTTTTGTAAACGCTTTATATTCTCACCTATTTTGGACCTGTACTTCTGATCATCCTCCTTCCCAATATTAAAATCCTTTAATTTTCCCATCAAACCTTCTTCTATTTCTTCTTTTATATCTCTCCTATTTTGCACTACTAAATCATTAAACTTATCCACTAACTCTCTCTCCATTTCATCTTTAAATCCTTATTCTACTCTGCATTATCTCTTCCTTTATCTCACATATTTCATTATTAATATCTAATTTATTATTATCAAACTCCTGTTTTAACTTGCTATTATTGGTCTGACATTGACTGATAGAATCCTCTATTTGCTTGTTTATACCTTTTATAGCAATTTCAGAAAATTCTGTAAACTTAGTCTTGAGCAATTCCTGATTAGTACAATCTATTTGTTCTATTTCATCCCTTAAAGAACTAATAACTTTTTCACTATTGTCCAATCTTGATTCCAAGCCATTAAATTTATTATGTGCTTCCTCCATAAAGTCTTCCATAGTCTTACAAGTATCATTGAGTTTTTTATTCATACTATCTATACACACTTTAATTTCATTACTATTTTTACTCATAATTTCATTGAGAGATTCAAATTTTATATTACTCTCTTCTCTATTTCTATTTATATTTTCTTGAATCTCTTCTCTATTTTTACTTATATTCTCATTAATCTCTTCTCTATTTTTTCTATTATCTTCTTGAATCTCTTCTCTATTTCTATTTATATTTTCTTGAATCTCTTCTCTATTTTTTCTATTATCTTCTTGAATCTCTTCTCTATTTCTACTTATATTCTCATTAATCTCTTTCATCTCTTCTCTATTTTTATTTATATTCTCATTAATTTTTCTATTATCTTCATTGAGATATTCAAATTTCATATTTATCTCCTCTCTATTTTTTCTATTATCTTCTTGAATCTCTTATCTCATCAGTATTATTTGAGACAATAAGAGGCTATCTACATCTCTTTTATGTGTGACTACTTCTTCTTCCTCTATTTTTAATTCCCTAATCTTTTCTTCTCCTTTTATTTCGTCATCTGTAATTTGTACAATATCTGTAATTGTTTCTATATTAATGGTCTCTTCCGCTTCCCTTTCCTCCTCACAACTACTATCCACAATGAATTCAGATATTTCCTCTACTGAACCGTTATCTTGATTATCCTTTTTTTTTTTTATAATACTTTTTCCTCAAAATTTTAATATCCCAATAATATGTTACTATTAACTTCTCATAAAATAGTTTCTTACCAGTTCTTTTATCTCATCCAACCATCACCCACAATAACTATAGACAATACCTTCTATACACCCTATACTATCTAATTAATTATAATAACAATAACAATTAAAATTATATGTGTCACAACATCATTTCCCACATGCATGATTCACAAATATTTTGCACAAATTAAAACACTTACAAATATATTTTCAATAATACTTCAATAATTGACATGGTCATATTAAATACCAATAATCGTTAGCCACATATGCAAATTTTAAATTTTGTTTGTCAATTGACCCCCAACAGTATAGTACGATTTTTTTTTTAAACAATCAGATTATCTACCACATAAAATTGAAATTATTTTAATAACAAATACTTAGTTTACTTTAATAACTAAATCCTAATAATTATTTCTATAATCAAATATGAAATTATCTACTTCTGTAAAATATGTCTATTGACAATCTCCCGATTTACATGAACAAATTCAAATACTAAACTATATGTAACTCCACTACACATCGTGCAGTCTCATTGGAAAAGCAAAATTTAACCTTCTGTTAGTTGAATCCAACCTATCGATTGTAGTTCCAACTACACATCATGCAACACGTTGGGTGATCACAATCTAACCTCCCCCTGCGCGTTCTCATCCCAAAATATATTGTTTATTATGAATATTCCGGGTTCTAGCTCAGTTAACAAATAAATAAATGAAATATTCAGCATTGATTAAAATGATTACTAGCTCTAATTTTAAAATACAAATACGGTTCAATTTTTTAAAATGAATTAATAAATATATATGATGACAATATGGGGAACGAGATAGACTACATTGAGACATTATCCACACGATACTACCTCAATGGCATAAGAACACTATTCTCCCTTTTTACTATACCAAATAACTAACTCATAATATTCTTACGACTTTCTGAGCTCTATTCACTACGATTAAAATAATAATTATATCTTAATCTTCTTTATAACAAGAATCTAGCTTAATTAAATAAAATGAAGCAAAATAAATAAAATCTCAGGTTCATAAATTGTATTCTAACTGATTTAAAATTACGGTAGTAAAATATGAAAAGGGAATTTTATGTCATAATCTACTACACAGCAACTAACAATAATAAAAATAATAATAACAATAATAATATAATATAATCTTATTTTTTCCTAAATGAAATAAATAAATACGTACGTGGTAGTATTTAATAATTTGACAACAGAATATGTGTGGCAACTTTAGCATATAATTTAATGTAATATTATGGCAACCGACTTATGACCAATAAATAATATAAAATTATGATCTTTTAATTTTAACATACCAATAAATTCTCAAAATTATTATAACACTTTTATGTTTACCTTTTTGTGCAAAAACTATATGTCTGTTTCAATTATAAATGTATCGTGATTTCATGCATCCATGTGGAGAAATAACAACGCAGACACAAAACTTTGAAACAAATTTAAAACAAAGTTTATTAACAACATAAATAAATTAACAATATTTTTACACTATGTACATTGGATATCCCTTACTTTCATATCTCACTTAGTTTATTAGTTTATAAATGAAATCAAAATAATATCTACTTTTCCTAGTTAAATCTTATTTTTAACACTTAGAAAATACAGTATTACTACTTGATTTATTTTTATGGTTAGCTTATTACAAAATGTATTTCTTATATGATTATCACAAATACTTTGCATCCCTAATATTATTAAAATTATATTTCTTTACAAAATTTATATTCGTAGTAAAATTCTACAAAACAATAAAATTTTAGTTTTATATTGGTTGTATGGACTCTTACAAAGTCAAAACATTGTTCTACATTCGGTATTAGGTTTTTATTGTTCATTATCCGATGTTTATTAATCCTAATGTTCTCATTCAAGCCTTACTTCGGATGATATAATTACAACTATTTATATACCATGCACAAGTATATGTTTATTATACCTTATTGAATTATTTCCTAATAAATATGCAATACTTATTTTCTAAAAATATTATAAAAAAAAAAATTCATTCAAATTTTATTATCACTTTTAAAATACTTGGTTTAGATTTCTTTTCAAAATCTTATATTCATTTCTGAATTAATTTTACAATGTATTATATGATTCTTTCTCTCTTTATGATATTTTGGACTTTCAATTTTAAAGTTACACAATTCTATACATTCCAGCAAATAAACTATTCTTACATAAACGATAACATATCTTCAGTTCTATTTTATTCATTATTTCTTTGAAAATATCTTTCTGACCGATGCAGATTCACGAAATAAGGATAGCGAAGATAGATGCATAGGATCAAAATACAACTAGAATATTACTCATCATATATCTTGACAATCATGGCACAGTGAATTAAAAGACACTATAGAGGAGTGACCTTTACCTGTCTACCAACCTCTATTATAGGAATGATGCTAAAGCTATTTCTTCAGCTTTATTATAACATCAAAAAGTTTTAAAAATATGCAAAACACTGTCCAAACCATATGTGTTCAGTCATAGGGCTTAGTTAACTATACTGAAATCACACAAACTAAATATGATCCAAATCCTTTATTTTCCTATTTCTTAAAAAAAAACATCATCTTGGTTTCCTCTCCACTAGTACTTCCAAGTCACTATCCGATCTTATTTCTCAAGATTTTTCTATACTGTACATCGACAAATACATATCTGCATTTCTAACAATAATAAAATTCATTTATTTTAAAACTATTCCACTGTTCTATAAGAAAATCTTTTTACTACTTTCCTCGTATATTTAGTCATACAAACTACTTAAATATCTGAATACTTTATCACATGAAAGTTCAAAAGAATCACACAATTGTTCTGTTAAATTATATTATTAATATACTTTAAATAAATTATTGCATGCATATTTCGAATTACTCCTATCTCATTATATGTTAAAAATGTTGTATAAAATGTGTACATATAATTTAAACTTTCACACTTCATTCTTAATCAATAGATGATCTAAAAAAAATACATTATGCATTATAAATAAATATCAAAATTACCAAACGATCTTTATCTTCTTGATCACGTTCCGTAGGCTTCACCATCCCATTGATCCTTGTAGATATAATATTCACATCCATACACTTTATTTTAAACAATATTTCTATAATTTTATCAAGCTATTATATTTAAATTTTAATATTACTAAATTTATGTTTATATGTTTTCCCTAATCTCACATAACATTTTATATTCTAAATAAATTAGTAAAATATTTAAACTATATTTACTGTACTTCTTTATCAAACTTTCTTGAAAACCGTTCATATTAAAGCTAAAAAAAAAAAATGTTTATTATTTCTTCTTCAGTCACTTAATGTTCTTCTCCTTGCTTGTTCAATTTTAAGGCAAACAATTATTGCTCTGTTTAATAAATATTCATTGATAACAATCCTTGGTTTTTCATAATATTTAATACAATTATTAATTATGATATTAGTTAATCCCGTAAAGAAAAACGTCTACATATTCTCTTCTAATATTTTCTGCTAATATTTTCCCGCACGACTTTTATGATGCATCTTCTATGTACTTTGATTTAAATATTCAATAAAATTTTTCTGTTTTCATGGATCCATTTTCATTAAGTAATTTAAATTTATATCTTCTAAATCAAGCATTTCTCCAATGAACACTTTATAATATTTTTTTTTAAATTCTTCTTAGATAAAGTTTTTCTGTTCCTTTTTTCATAAAACACAATAGCTCTTTCATCTTATCATTCTATAACTTTTTTCCTTCTTTTAAAATTCTGGTACTATACTTTTGTAATGTTTCCTTTAAAAAGATAAACATTCTTTTTCCCTTATAACTTTTACATAATTTTTTCTATATGATATACGCATCTTAATTTTTCCATAGAGAAGAATAAAATAACTTCAGAGTAGCCTTATAAAATTGTGCGTCATAATTTTTTCTGACGACAAATAACTTCTTTTTTAAGTTTTCCGTATAGCGTCCAAATTATATTTCTCTGAATTACAATAATAAGTTTCTGGTTGAGCATAAATAAAGCTGTATTTAAGGCACTTTCCAAATATTTTTCCTTTAACAATATTTTTATATACTGTTTTCTGTAGTATTTCCATTTTCACTGTAAGGTTTTGGCTAAACTTGAATAAAATTACTGGCAAGAAAACTTTTAAAATTAGCCCTTCATGTAAAGGCAGTTCAAAATACTATATTAAAAAAAAAAACTTTTAAAATAAATACAAAATTTTAAAATTATATCCCTTTTCTAGCTTACGATCTTATCCAGCTAAAAAATATGTTACTCCCTCCTTCACTTACACATTACTTTCTCCCACTTCGTCTAATTCCTATTTTCCATCTGCTAAATTACCTCCGTTGATTGGTTAATGACTTTTAGCGCGAACAAATTTACACATTTCAGTTTTATAATAGATTAAACCCTTTAAAATAAAGAATTTATGACGTCATGTCTTAAATATTACTTAGAATAGTATTTTTAAATTCAATTATAGTTTTATCAAAATCATTTAAACTTTAAAATAATTATTAAAATAATATTTAATATTTCAACTTTTACTTTAAGGATCGATAGCAATTATATTTAGTTTTATAATTCACAAACTTTATTATTATTCTAACAAGCGTGTGTGTGAAGGTATATAATATACAGTCACATGATTACTAACTTTATCAGATGATTTTTAATTTACATCTCGGTCTAAATTACCAAAACTGATATAATTTATAAAAATTTGGAAAATAATTTAAAAATGTAGAACCAAATATAATTCTCACCATCCTAAAGTTTATTTTAAAATGTATTAGATTAATTTTGACTATTAAATATAATTATAACACTACATATAGCATTTATTTAATTTATTAGTTTTAAAATATCATACTCGAATTATTAATATATTTTTAACTATTTATAGCTGTGTTATTTTATATGGCCAGCTTTTACAACCATAAGCAAGAATATAATTAAGCTTTATTTAACTGTTTTTTTTTTTTCAAAATAATCCATTACACTTTTATATACCAGGTATTTTCAGCTTTAAATTGTACTATAAGATCTAATCGATCACACAATTATCAATATATTACACAAATGTATATTAAAATTTAAAATTTTTTAGTAATTGACCATTCTACCCTATTATGACCTATAGATAAGGGCACAATATATATATATATATATATATATATATGTGGATTATTGTTAAACATAATTAGATATAAATTTTATATTGTCTTTACATTGAAATAATTGCTTGCTTTATATGAGTTAATATCAATTGTACAAATAATTTTATTAGTTCATTGTAATTATTAAGAGTTTATCTTCTCCAGTTATAAAGATCTTGAAAGATTTTATTCTGTCATTAGTCAGAGTGATCTGCCTTATCTTTAAATTTCATTAAGGTGGATATACATTTAATCAACTATTATATTTTAATACCTATCTTTGACTTAATTAAATACCAGCAATTCTTTTGTATGGTTTAGATGTCATAAAATCCATTTTAATATTTGATTTACAGAAAATTTAAATAGATAGATAGGATTAGTTTATTCTGATGTGGTAGATATCCAGTAGAAACCTATTGTATTTTTGATATAGAGATATGATTGGATATGATAAATAAAGATTATCTAATAGGCTCATTGGTAATGTGTTCTTGTAAAGTATTTTATTTTGATATATAATTTAAGCAATAATAGTACATTGAAGTAAAGTATAGTATAGATAAATAATTATTTTTAACATTTTATTAAACTAGATATAAAACTGATTAATAATTTATATTATTTAAACATTATAGATATTGTAAGTTTATAAAACATTCTCTAAATGCTATCATAACCATTTATAAATTAGTTTATTTAGTTTGGGAAGATTATTAAATTTATCATAAATTTGCATCACTATATGTAATGTTTGATTAGTAAAGTATATCAGAACTTAATTATTTATTGATTTAATTTAGTTTCACTCATTTATAAATTAAAAAGATATCTTAGGCATATGCTATTGTTTAGGACAATGATATTTGATTTCACTGCTTATTGTACGTTATTTTGGATAATAAATAGATTTTGTGATATTTCAGATGAAGATCTTGATTCTTTTGTTTTAAATATTATTTGAATAAATTAGTAAAGATTGTCATCAGTATTTTATTTTACTGTAATGGATTATCTGAATAAATATTTATTGGAAATATTATTATATAGTGTAACTAATGATTAAGCTAGATAATTTTATACAGGTTGATTGGTACATGATTTTCTCTGTTATAAAAGATATTTAAACCATAACGGCATTTCTTCATTATCTTTTATTTTATTTTTGTGTCAGTAACAAATGGTTGTCTAGAACCTGTAGGACAATTTCATTTTTTTCATAGCAAATGCTGATCAAACCAGTAGAAAGAGAATGGAGTAGAAGATCAATTATTATCCTGTTACAATATACTAACTTCAGACAAACTACCACATATTTTTATTTTATTTTATACAACCATTAGCCTACTAGATCACTTTCTTAGATGTTATTTGAACTTGTATTTCTTGATTTTTTTAAAAAAATCACAATCTTTAGAACTATGTATACACAAAATAATAAGTACTGTTGCACAGACAATTTTTTTGTCTAATATTTCATATTTGTTATAAATATCCTATTATTTTAGGTGTAAAAAATATTGCATATAATACATTATATGAACAAAACAAAGATTTATAAAACAGAGTTATGTAAAAAAAAAAAGTGAATGTCCAATGTCATTTATAATTGATATTGTGAAATATCAAAGATTTTTTTGGTTTCCTCTGATATTTCATTATTAAACCGTTCTTAAATATTATCTCAGTGTAAACAATATTTTTAAACACTTTTATTTATGTTAAAAACTCCATTTTTATTTAGTATAAATTTTGTAAAGGTAATATGCTTTTATCAAACATTTCAAATTGTGTACATATATAAAAAATTAATAGCAATGCACTATAAATAATAAAATATTTCAGGCTGGTATTCTGATTTGTTTACTATAGACAATTGGTGGATACATTTTGAATGTATTGATATCACTTCAGAAAGTTTTCAGTGATGCACACAAGAGAGCAGCATATATTGAAATGGGTTGCATTTAGGAAAACAAGGAAGTGAAGTTTTAGGAAGTCTGATTTATAAAGAATATTTTTCAGGAAACTCATAAGGGGGGGGGGGGATTTTAAATTGCAATATTATTAAAAAGAAAAAGAATGGATAGAATGTAAAAAATAAGCAAAATAAATTTGATTTAGATATAGATATAGATATGGAGAAAAAAAGGGATTATAAAATTAATGGTTAAGAATGTTATTTATAAATGTAATGGAGAAGAAAGAACTAAAAGAATTTATAAAAGAGTAGTTAGAAAAGAAGAAATTGTTAAAATTGTGTTTTTGAATATGCAAGGTGGTAGGAGACCAGAAAAGTGAATGGAATTAATATAATGAAGAGCTTGAGGTATTAGCAGTAGTGGAAACACATCTAAGAGAAGAAGAAAAACCTATTTTGGAACAGTTGGTATGGCAGGGTATAAATAAAAAAGAAACAAAAAAAGGGATGGTGGTATAGGTGTTATATCAAAAAAATATTTAAATATTGTTAAATGCCAAGAACATTTGTGGTTTGAAATAAGGTTGGATAGAAAAGAATGAATGGTGGCTATAGTTTATATAGCCACTGGAGATAGTATAATTATAATGGAGTGCAACAATAATATATATGAATGTCTAGTTAAGGATATACAATGTTGTAAAAAAAGGGGAAGACAATAATAGTTATAGGGGATATGAATGGACATATTGAATAAATTGATGATGTAGATAATAAAAATGGACAGCTTTTAAAGACATTTTGTCAGAAAGTGAATTTGAGTTTTGGAAATTTATTAAATATTTATGAGGGATAATACACATGGTCAAGAAATAATATATTTCACAC
Source organism: Epiperipatus broadwayi (assembly GCA_028023455.1). NCBI lineage: Eukaryota > Metazoa > Onychophora > Udeonychophora > Euonychophora > Peripatidae > Epiperipatus > Epiperipatus broadwayi. Next base: position 146,664 of record JAQFVV010006504.1, read on the forward strand.
AATAGATAATGTAATGGTAGAGAAAGAGGGAAAGAATAAAATACAGAAAATTAAGGTGCTTGATAATGAAGAAAAAGTATGCACTAGTGATCATAATTTCATTGTAATTGAAATGGTTAGTAATGTGATGGAGAATAAAAATAAAGGTAGAAATAATAATGAAAGATGTGGATGGAGAGTGAATGATAAGAATAAGTTGGAAGAATATAAAATACAAGTTGAAGAAATTATGAAAGAGTTGGTTGGATATGAATATAAAGACTGGTATAAAGAAGTAGAAAAAGTGGCAAATAGGGTTTTAGGTGAGAATATTCAGAAGAATAAAAGTAATAAAAAATGAGAATTAGTAAAAGTGTAAAAGAGAGGAAAGAAGCATGCAGAGAATATAAGTGTGCTATTAAGAACAAGGAAAGTAAAAAAGATATTAATGCTAAATGGGTAAAGTACTTAGAGAAGAAGAAGATGGCTAAAATAGATCATTATAGAGAGGGAATGAAATTGAATAGTAAATTGTTGGAGGATATTAATAAAAGTGAAAGAGATGAGAGTAAAAAAAATTGGAATTACATTAAAGTGTATATGAAGAAATGATATAAAATGTTAACTTAAAACTGATATTCAAAATCAAGACAAATATATTTTGTAAAACATTCTAATTAATTCAGAGTTAATTAGTTTGCTGAGTATAATAAACATGTTTATAAAAATAACAAAAATGAAGGCCATTAATAACTTAAGATGATAGGATTGGTTTTCTTAGTATGAATTGAAAGTTAAAATAGGTCTGAAAAAGACAGTAGTTTTTACTCTTGAAATATAAAAGACAACAGTAGTAGATTGGTTCTGGGAAGAGAAAAGAAAATGCTAAAAGGAAAAAAAAATGGTGATAGTGCATGAAACACTATATACAACTAAAGAATAAACTGATGCAGCAACTGTTTTAACTTTATCTTTAATAGAAAAAAAAATTCTGATTAAAATACTTTTCCTTCAGATTCATATGGAGAATAGCTTCACATTTCTGTTTAAAGTTGTATTGACAAAAAATATTTTTCAATACTATGATGATATTTTTTACCGGAAGAATATTTATTATGTGTGACTAAACCCAAAATGTATCACTTGAAGATCTGGAACTAATTAATTTTATTCAGATGTAAACACTGATCACATACCAAATACAAGTTTACCTGCTTAAATGAAAAATCATGCTGTAAGGCAAAAAGAGGACATTTATATAAGATTTAATATGTTATTGCATACAGTGAAACTAATTTCCATTGTCTACACTTTGATGCCCAAGAAGGTTAATTAAAATAAAGACTTTATCAAAGATGTATTAAAATTTTGAAATATGAATGTAGAACAGAAGCTTATGATTCAATGAAAAAAACCTGGTTAAAATCTTTTATTATGTAGATAAGATTTTTTTTATATTTGAATATGAGGTCTTAAAATTAATATTAGTATGGATCTCTATTTATTCATAATTATAATTTAAATTAAATATTTGATAATTTCAATATTTTGTATTTTATATATTTTTTTAAATTTTTAGAAAATATATTTTATTAATAACAAATTATATTTAAATATTAATATATAATTAAGAAAAAAAAATTGCATGACAAATGATACATAGCTTATAAAAATATAGTCATTATAAATAGTGGTTGAGGGCAAATGAAGATGATTCTGTTTTTAAATGAATGGATACTTTCTATACTATATATCATTCCAAAGTAATGTACAACTAATAAAAATATTGTTCTGCCAAATTTTGCTCGTAGTACTAGGTTAGTATTTTAGAGTATATAAATATATACTATAGCACTCTTTATTTATTTTTTTAAGAATATACTTTTTTGTTGTCAAAAAATACAGAGTAGTGAGCAAGATACATCGTTCTGAGAGTATGAATAATTTCTATGAAATCATAAGAATTAAAAATTTTAATATTTTTTTTAAGGAATTGTTTAAGATAAATTGTTTCCTTGTAAAAGATCAAGTGCTGTAAGAATGATTATGGAAAGCTTTGAAAATTGTGTATCATATCTTTTGGATCACTATTATACAAGACATGTGGAATCTAGACTTAATTTAAAATGGTTAATGAAGAAGTCTTTGACAGAAATTGTTCCAAGTAACATGCATATTTTGGAATCTGATTAAAGTCTTGGCAATTGAGAGGGTTGAAATAACATTTATTGTTTGCTAATATGTAAATAACAATTTATTTATTTTATTTGTTTTATAATATGTGTAAATAAATTATTTTATTATAAAATTTAATTATTTTGTTGTTTGGACATATTCCAAGGTACATTGAGATGATGATAGTCATCCAAAAGTATTCTTTCCATAAAAAAGTGTCACCTAAAACTAATTTAAATTGGACCTAAAAGAGTTTTAAAAATACTTGGAAGTGATACTGTCATTTCAATCACCATAGTATTTTATTATACAGAGGTTTGATGCTGCAAGTATTGTGTATAGATTTCATTATTACAATATATACATTAATGAATTGTTTGCCTAATTCTTCTAAATCTTTTGCTGATATTGATTTAAGGCATCAATGTGGAAAAATTGTATTTCTATGAAAATGTTCAATTTATAGTCTTTATGTGAAGAATTCCAATTAGTGGATTATAATTAGTTTGTGATATAAATGACCTACCATATAGGTAGTTATACCTTTTTTGTACCAACGATTAGAGTTAGAGTTTTGTATCTATCTGTACACACACACAATTTTTCTCAGATTTGGATAAACACTTTTAAACAGATACAATGAGAAATTTGTCTCATCATTATTTTTTCTGAGAAAGTGATAGAACGCTGAACCAAATGCCATAAGTGATCCATTACACATGAGTATTAGTAATTTCTCCAAATCAAATTGAGCCAACATTATTGAATCTGATATCAAGTTGTTTTTCTAAAAAGCTCTGTTTTGATTAATTTTCACCCCCTCAAATCACTTTCTAGGTCAATAGTCTGTCTAGTGGTAGCAGCTTCTGTTAGTAATGACAATCTAAAAATTATTCAACTCTCTTTCTTTATAAGAGACTTTTCTTTTTTAAATGCTTTAACTTTTTGTTTTTGTTGAATTAATGTTTTTTGCATTGAGTTTATATATTTTTAAAAATCAAGCTTTTAAACCTCAAATATATATTTAATTAGGCTTATATTAATGGCTAATGTTATACTGTGGTCTTATCCAAAAACAGAAAATCATCAAATATAGTAGTACATGAGGTACTCCCAGCAACAAATTAACTGACTACTCCCTGAAATATTTTTGGGATGATATATATCCTAAAGGTTAGACATTTTGCCTTAAGTAAACCTTTATTGGTAATAATTGATAGTTCTTATAGACTGGTCATCAATTGCTGCAGGTAAGCATGTCTTTAATCATTTTTTTAGATATCATTTTCTGAACAGTATGGAGAAGATATATAGGACTCATTGTATATTATATTTATTGATTAATATTGCTTTGTTATTCATGCACTGAAAATTTCTGCAGATTCTTATATCACCAATATTTTTTCTTATAATACAATTGATATGGTCAACTCTGATGACATTATTGGCTCAATAACAATTGTCCAGCTCAGTTGGAAGTTATCTCAAAGAAAATAACAAAGATTTGTGATAGTAATGTACTGGGTTTATATTTTTATTTTAATTGCATGTGGACTGACTGTCTAAATACAAAACCTATTTATCAACATATTTGGAAAGTTTTTTAACCTGGTTAAACTATATAACATAATTGATTGAACTAGACATATCTCAAAAACTGTTACTTTTACCAACATGAAAATCAAGATACAAATATAATAATTAGATATTATAATATTTTTGTTACTCAGTAATAATATTTGATTGCCTTGGTAATCTCTAATTATTTTACTGTTACTACACAGTAAATGATTTAGTTACAATTGATGGTTATTTTCTTTTAATAAGGGCAGATCAATAATGATTTTGATTCAAATAGTTACTGCAGGTCTCATATCCAGCTTCATTAATATGCATGTATCAATAATAGTGAGTCAGGATTTTAGGGTTAAGTTAGTGTCTTTCAAACTTTTCACATTGCTGTATTAATAAGATTTACCATTTACTTTTTTTTATGATGGACTCATCTATTTTTTCTAGCATGATTGCCATTTTTTAAATAAGTAAGCAGCTTTAATACACCTCAAAACATTTAAAATATTTTTAAAAAAATATTTCTATAAGGACATTCTACTTGTACCTACTGCTGCTTATGGCATTTATAGAAAACGTTTCAGACAATACTTGACAATGCTTTATTTTGGTAATCTTCAATAATAATTTTATTTAAGGTCTCTTTTATCTCTATCAAATTACTGACATATCTTTAATACTGGGACAGCATTCTTAGGAAACCATTGAAACAAAAATGGTGCTTTCATTAACAATTTGATTCTAAAGTAGTAACATTGTATTTAACAGATAAAGCAGTCCTTCAGTGTTTTATTTAAAAAATATTTGAAGTTTCTCTTCATTCAGCATTAGCTTTCTCAGCACTATAAAAAATGTCTAATATTTTATAACTTCCCCTGAAATTCAAACATTGGAATTTGGCAGTCTTAATATAGTTAGATGTTCACAATGGAAATAAATCTTTAGAGGAAAGACTGTTTTCTCAAATCTTGCTAATACTGAAGCATAGAAACTATTATTTTTCAAAGTTTCTTGGTAATATTTTAGCTATTGTCAATTCTTTAGCATTTGTGACAAACATTTAATTGTCCATTGTGTTTAATATGTTTTGGATCTATTTTCATCAATACTATATTTACAAAACTTATTGTCTACTACACTTGATAGAATTGCAAATGCATAGTTGTTGACCATTATACCTAACAACCTGAAAGAATGTTGTGACTTTTAATGAAATCCAACATTTTCATCAATGTTGATTTATCTCATGAAAATTACTATAGTAGTTGTCATTCTTTTTGAGCATGTCTGACTGTGTTCTGTTAGAGGAAGTTCATATTATGAATAGCTATTGTGTATGTGACACAGTAATTGTCTGATCTTCTCTCAAATGTTTTATAGTCACATTCCTCATTGAACAATTGGATTTACTGACATAGATATTTGTATACATTATTGTTGTTTCATTAGTAAATTATTTTGCACACTGAATTTAGATAACTCTGTTAACTTGAAAAAATACTTTATTGAAGAATGGGTAAATTTAAGACTAGTTCACAAAAGATAGCCTTTTTTTTATTCGTGGTTCATTATATGAAATATTTTGTGCGCTTAAGTAACTTGTGTATAATACATAATTAGTTCGCTAATTTCATATGAAAAAAAAGTTATCTTTGTTTTTTGTAACTTTTGAATATTTCTTATATATATATATGTATATTTATACATACACTTAGGTAAAAAAATATATCATCAATATAAATATATATTTCTACAAAAATTGCTCCTATTTTTTTTGCAGTATAAGTTTAGTTTTTATTTTTATAAACTATTCAAAAACGTTAATGTTTTTTTTTTTTTTTTGTTACTAAAAAAAAAAAAAAGCAAACGTAAACAAACTTAACTTTGAAAATTCTTTTTTTTTTTTATTTTGATTTAAAATTTTAAAAAAATAAACAAATATTAACAACCACGAAGAAAAAAATCCCTAGTTTTTAGAGCGAGGTTTTGCAAAAAAAAAAAAATTCTTTAATATGTTCTACTTTGCATGACATGCTATCGGTTGAGTGTTTAATCGAGCAGTTAAGTTTTCCGAAATAATTAAAATGTCAACAAAGTCATTTGCGAAAATGTTTTAAGTTAAATAGGTATTTATTTTACATTAAAAACATTTGTTTGATTAATTTTGAGGACCATATGGGAAATTGCGCAATGTAGGTCTTTTTAAATTTCCATTACAAACTGCAAAAGTAAACCATTATTTGTCTTCACATTGGTTGTGATTCTTATATTCACAACAATATATAAAAACAATTATTGTTACACATATTAAGATGAAATTATTTTATGAACTTTATGAAATAATATTTAGCACTGTCTGCTCACCCTATCCATGTCTAGATCAAATAAAACATTTTTAAAAATCCTTTCAAACTTAATATAAATAGAAAGCAGTTCAACCACTCTAGCTATCTATTCAAATTATTGATCAATAAATAGATATTTAGCTATCTAGTCTAGTTAATGAATGGCTTGGTGGGTAATTCTTTCTCCATCATTGTATTTGATTAGTGACTTTTGCAAAAGTCTATATTGTACAATGGATTGATATGAATTTTGTCCTTCAGCTGTGATGTTCTAGGTTTTAAATATCAAAATGGATATCATTTTTAAGGGATAATTTACATAAACAACACTAATACTAAAGTTAAAATGAATGATAAATATTGTGGGTAAGAACGTTTACAGTAACATTAATGATTTATCAATTTCAAGAATTCAACATTTTCTACAAAGAAAGGTTCATTATAAATTTTAATATTAGTAAGCTAAGTTTTAACAATATATTAAGATTTTAACTAATTGATCTCTCATTAATTATTGTGATTTTATTTATTGATCATATTTTTAATAAATTTGTTTAATGATTGATTGTTAGTCATATATGTATATTTTTTTCCAAAACCATTACAATACCAAATTTTTAATTCATTTATTTAAAAATATATAATAAAAATTACTCATAATAATACCAGATTGTAACAAATTAGCAATAAATTGAATTGTTAATGAAGAGCATAAAAACGCAATAACTATCATACTTTATTTTCATTTTCATTCTATATATTATCAAATGAAAAATATTTATCAACCTTTAGAATATGTTTCCAAACACTAACTATTCTCATCAATGACCATTGATGTGATGACACACAGACACATGTCTAATATTAAAATATTACTAATACAGCCGATTTAATATAAAGTTAATGTTATCATTTGATAAGTTTTAATTAGTAACTATCAAGAAATAATACATAGATTAAATCTTCTATTTATCATTAACTATATTTTATATTTTTATTCTATGATTTAGCACATGATTATATAGAGTGGTAATAAAAATGTGATAGATGTGCATTGAAGATGTAAAATTACATATTCGGACAGTGTTAATAAATTATTTAATATGTTTTTTTTTTTTTTTTTTTTTTTTTTTTTTTTTTTTTTTTTTTTTTTTTTTTTTTTTTTTTTTTTTTTTTTTTTTTTTTTTTTTTTTTTTTTTTATTTTTTTATTTTTTTTTTATTTTTTTTTTTATTTTTTTAAATTAAAAATAGAATAATTTATTTCTGCTATTCCACTGAGCTAGACAGGGCGAACACCGGATGCAAAATTTAAAAAAAAAAAAAAAAAATTTTTTTTTGACTGACGTATGCCTAGATGGCGCCCCGTAGTGCAGACTACGTTAAGTCCCTTTCTCCGGATTGTTACAATATGTTGTTTTCATACATATATAAAACATCACAAATTTATGTAAAACATAAAAACAAGATCAAAACTGTACAATCATTGTTTTTATTTTTAAAAATGTATGATATAAATATTTGGTATAATAGAAAAAGTTGGCAATATGTGATGTGAGTAGATGATGAATAATGGATAAATTAATTTGTATTGATTTAAAATTGTTTTTATGTTTTTGTTCAAATTCTAAAATTGTAAATTACCATTGCTTTTTCATAAGAATATAAATATTTTTATTCGTATGATGATTTTCTCTCTTTATTTTTTTCTTTTTCCATATATATTGTGCCCTTTTCTATAGGTTGGTAATAGTTCATAACAGTCAATTACTAAAAATTTTAAATTTAGAATATGTTCTTTTAATACATTAATTATATTAAGTCAATTATATCTTTAAAGTGCAATTTGAAGCTAAAGAGAATACGTAGTATATAAAATCATTTAAAAAATAGTTATGTAAAGCTTAAAATATTGTTTCATATGGTTGTAAAAGCTGGCCATATTAAATAACACAGCTATAAATAATTAAAAGTATATTTAAAAATTCGATTTTAATAGTTTAAAACTTATAGTTAATAAATGCTATGTTTAAATTTATAATCATATTTAATAGTCAAAATTAATATAGTATATTTTAAAAATAAACTTTATGATGGTGAGAATTGTATTTAATTCTATATTTTCTAAATTGTTCTTCCAAATTTTTTATAATTATTTTATATAATATAATAAGTGTATCAATTTTATTAGTCTAGGCAGAGAAATAGATTGAAAATCGTCTGTCAAAGTTATTGATCATGTGACTTGTATATTACATACGTTCACACACATGCTTGTTTGAAATAATAACAAAGTTTAAAATATTTTAAAAGTTATATTATAGAATTGGATGGAATTATTGCCTATCATAAAAGTAAATAGTATTAAACATTAAGTTAACTATCGTATAACATGCTTAAATGATGTAATAAAGATGAATACATTCATAATATAAAAATTAAATATTTTATTTAAATAAAAATAGATAAATTGAATATTAAGAAATGGAATAAGTTATTAAATGTTATTTTAAAAGTTATTTTAAATGTTTAAATAGTTTTAATAAAATAATAATTTATTCAAAAGTAATATTTTAAATAATATTTTAAGTTCATTACGTCATAATTTCTAATTTTGAAATTTAATTCTACTATAAACTAAAAATATGTAAATTTGTTCTCAAGCTAAAGTAAGAATTAACCAATAGGAATAGGTATTCTTACAGACTATAAATATCGTAGTAACTAAGTTATCAGGGGAGATTAATAATGTATTGAAACTAGAGAAAGGTAAATTATAACTATCAAAGAGATAGTATTTATTTTTAAATTTTTATTTTAGTCAATTTTTTTTTTTAGTACTTTCTTATCGTTTATTTTGCAAAAACTAATTGATAATTTTTAAAAGTATTTTTTGCAAAAGAGAGTTTTAAAATATAATAATTTAGAAACTTCGTGGAAATGATTTTCTAATTTTTTAAAGTACTTACCAGTCGTATTTTATCTAAAAGTTTAACCTAAACTTCGCAATAAAAATGGATATACTACGAAATAAAATGGATATAAGTTGTAATGCTGAAAAAATATTTGAAATATTTATTGATACAGCTTTATTAATATTTCACCGAAGAACTGTTTTGGTACATAAAAAAAACCACAGCTCGGACATTATACGGAGTCTAAAAAATGTATTGAAACGCATTATTATTTATAAGCCTATCCAAGATTTATTTTTTAAATAATAATAAGACAATTATATTTCATGAATCATTTTATATAATATTATATTCAAAGGAGTAAAATGTTATATCCTTTCTGAAGGTAACATTTTTTTTTTTTAAAAGTGATTATATCATATATAATACCAAACGAAAGTTTAAATGTATCAAGAAGGAAACATATATAAAAAAGTGAACACATAGTTGAATAAAAGATGGATCCATGGAAATACAAATAGTACTTAAAAGTTTATCGAATATTTTTAAAGTTAAATTAGATGGATTGATGCATCGGATACGCAGAGAATATTGGTAGAGAAGATTAAGAAGCTTCACGGGATTAATTAATATTATGATTTAATAATTATCATCCTAAATACTAAAACCAAGGATTATTTTCTATAAATTTTACTAAATGGATTAATAATTATTTTTATTTTAAACTTTAACGCGCTTGGAGGAGAACATTTTTAAAAACTCTAGAGAAAATAATAAACATTTTGGACTTATCAGGAACTATCGTCAAGAAAATATGTAATTATAGTTTTGATTCCTTTTATTTTGTTAACCTAGTTTAAATCTAAATTTTTATATAAGATTAGGAAAAACATAAAAACATTAATTTATTAATATTAAAATTTTATAATATAACAATCTAATAATTTAGCTAAAAATATTTTAATATAAAGTGTATGGGTGTGAATTTTTTTTTATATCTGCAATGCTCAAGTGGATAAAGAAAAGCCTACTGAACACGATGACTAGATAAAGGTTATTGGTAATAATAATAACTATTGATAATTTATAATGTATATTTTTTTTGTTTTCTTTAGATCATCCATAAATTGGAAGAATGAAGTGTAAAAGTTTTTTTTACTTATATGTACCGCATTTCATACAACATTTTAAAAAACATTATGAGATAGGATTGATTTGAAAATATGCATACGACAATTTTTTTTTATTAGTGATATAATCCAACATAACAAATAATTATGTGATTCTTTTAAAATTTTCATGTTATGGGATATTCAAATATTGTCTAAGTAGATTGTATATGATTAGACATATAGAATAATGAAGTAAGCAGACTTTTCTTGTGGAACAGCTAGATTGTTTAACTATTAATGAATTTTATTTATTGTTTTGTAAATGCAGATAGTTATTTATCGATGTAAGATGTGGAAAATCTTGAGAAATAATGTTGAGATAGTGGCTTGGAAGTACTTAGTGAACAGGAAACCAAGATGATGTTTTAAGAAATAGGATGTTATAAGGAATGGAAATAATATTTAGTCTTTATGTGAATATCAGCATAGTTAACAAAGCCCTATGACTGATACACATTTTATTTGGACAGTGTTTATATTTCTTTAAATATTTGATGTTCTAATAAAGCTGAAGAAATAGCTTTAACATCGTCCCTGTACTAGAGGATATTAGGCAGGTAAATGTCATACCTCTTCGCACTGTGCCATGATTTTGAGATATGTTAAGAGTAATACTCTAGCTTTCTTCCTTAATCCTATGCATCTGTTTTCGCTATCTTTATTTCATGTAACTGCATCGTTCAGTAAGATATGTTTAAGAGAAATGATAAATAATTTAGAACTTAGGTTATGCTATCATTTTGTATAAGATTGGTTTATTTGCTTAGAAGGAATAGGACGTTATAACTTAAAATTGAAGATCCAAAGTATCCTAAGGAAAGAAAAGAATCATAGAATATATTTTGAATTTTATTTCGGAAATGAAATATAAACTTTTTTAAAATAAAGTATCTAAACAAAGATATTTTCTTTAAAGTGATAATAATTTTAAATGCTTTAGTATTATTTTTTTTAAGAGAAAAATAAGTATTGCATATTTTTAAAATACAATAGTACAAAGTAAATTATGTAAACAATATGCATAGTATATTTTTTGTTTATTGATTAACAGAAATATATTGATGATTACACTTATATCATACTAAAGTAAGGCTTAAAGAAGAATATATTATGATTAGTAAACATTGTGTGATAAATACTAAAATCTAGTACTGAATTTTGGATAATATTTTGTGTAACATCTTTGACTTTGCAAGATGAAATTTTTTTTTAATATTTTGAGAAATCCATACTCATTATAAAATTTTGTTTTCTATAGAATGTTTTTCTAAGTATGAATTTTTTAAAATAAGATAGTTTAATAATATTAAGGATAAAATGCTGTTGCTAATAAAGTAGATAAATATATTTGTAATAAGTTAACCATAATGAGAAACCAAATAGTAACATTTTTTTTTAAAATTTTGTCCTAAATCTAAATAAAGATATAATTGAAATATAAATTATTTTTTTTATAACCCGGTAGATCAAACTGTAAAGTAAAAAAGTTAAGGATATCCACTGTAAATAGTGTAAATAAATTGTTTATTTATTTGTTGTTAGTAATAAACTTTGTTAAATTTTGTTATTTCAAAAATTTTGTGTCCGAGTTATTTATTTCTCCACATCGCTGCATGAAATCACGATATATGCATAATAATTGAAACAAATATATAATTTTGCACAAAAAGATAAATAGAGAATTATTTTAAGAATTTTAAATATTTTATTGGTATTCATTATAATTAAATAATCATAATCTTACATTATTTTATTGGTCATAAATCAGTTATCACAATATTATATTAAATTATATGCTATCAGTTGCCACACATATTTTGTTTATCAGATTATCAAATGCTACCACGTATTTATTTATTATATTCATGAAGATAAAAGATTATATAAAATTATTTTATTATTTTATTATGGTAATAAAAATATAATGAAAAGAAAAGATATCCAGTAGTAATTAAACAATGAAGAATATTATTATTATTATTTATTATTATTAGTTTAAGTGTAGTAGATTATGACATAAAATCCCTTCTCATATTTTACTACCGTATTTTTAAATTAACTTAGAATAAACTTTATGAACCTGAGATTATTTTATTTGAGCTAGATTATTATTAAATAGAAGATTAAGATTTAATTATTAGTTTAATCTTAGTGAGTAGAAGTTATTAAAGTCGTAAGAATACTATGAGTTTGTTATTTGAAATAGTAATAAAGGGGGGATAGTGTTCTTATGCCATTGAGGTAGTATCCTGTGGGATATTGGCTCAATGTAATCTATCTTGTCACCTGTATTTTCACTTCAAGTCTCATGAAAATATTAAATATTTATTTAATTTATTTTTATAAACTGAACCTTATTCGTATTTTAAATTTGAGCTAGTGAAATATTTTAATTTTAATGCTGAATATTTTAGTTATTAATTATTAACTGAGCTAGAACCCATTTTATTTTATATCATATATTATCTGGAAGTGAGGATGCATGAGATTAAAGGTTAGATTATGGCCCCCAACGTGGTTGGCATGATGTGTAGTGGAGCTACACATAGACAAGGTTAGAATATATATATATATATATATTCCTGAATAGCAACCTTACACATAGACAAGGTTAGAATATATATATATATAGGTTTTCCTGAATAGCAACTTCAAATGATCCTCCAAAAGATCTTGCAACTTTTTGTATAAAACAAGCAATTATAATACTTTCTTATAGCAAAATATTTAATTTACTAGCCCAAATTTTAGAAAAAACATAATGAAAATTAAAAATCAAATAATTAATGATTAAACATTTTTACTAATATGTTTAATCTGTGTGTAAATGTGGCATGTAATACATGCATTTCAGTTGTGATAATTTAAAAAAAAAAAAAAAATTATCACTTTCAATTTACTCAGTCAAAGTCAATATTTTATAAAATCATAATTTGGTATATTAAAATATGGCCGTGTACGAAAAAATAAATTAAAATAATGTACATTTTTTTAAATTTATGTTGCACTTTATGTTCTGTTACTAGTATTTTTATAATCATCTAACTAAAAAAACAGATTTTTTTCAATGCTGCTAAAAAAAAAAAAAATACCTTTTTAAAAATCAATAGTTCGCCGTTTATTTATGTTTTATGAAAGTACAATCTGAATTAAATAGAAATTACATCAAATTGTGTAAATTACAGTTGATTACTATAGATTTAATAGTGTGATTACACAATAAAACAAATCTTATACAGTATTTTTTAGGGAAGGAAAGTAAATAAAATTCACTATTTTACCTTACAACTATGACATTACCTTGTGATGTCAATATTTTTGATATCAATAGTATTTCCAATGTGGGTGCCACTTAAAACAAATGGTGGTCATTTGAAAAATAGACATTTCTTTTTTGATGGTATTTGATTATTAATCAGAGTAATGAGTATAAATTGACAACAATTATTATGGAAACCATCATATAAAGGCTCGCCAGATGCAAAAGGTTGAGTGTGTATGTATATTTATTTTGCAAAGAATTCAAGTCAGATATCACATGATTTAATTACTTGAAAATGTTTACAAATGTAAAGCAGATGCTTACTTACACTTAAAAATATTTGTATCTCCTTGAGATAAAAATATATATTGTATGCAAAAGTTAAAATTATTAAACACTTTAATATATATTTTTAAAAAAAATTGTTAGCAAGATTATAGTAATTTTTTGTAGTCTTGTATAAAATATAAATGTAAGAATTTTTTGTTTATAAATGAAAAGTGAGATTAATTAAATACATTTAGCATAAAAAAACCACACAAACCTTTCCAACATTTCTTTCCATAAAAAAATAATGTCAAATAATAATCACCATCTGAGATTACCAACCTTCCAATTTGCATGTATATATAATATTAAAATACAGCAATTTTTCCAAGTATACTTTACGTGCATTAGAGTCATAATTATGATTATTGAACAAACACAAACAAAACTAATAGAGATAAAAAATATTTATTAAATGCTTTTATTGTGGATGCACTAAAAAAATAATAATTGTTTCTTCAACAACAATTGTGGTTTTTAGATTTAACTTGAAATAAAAGCATGGTGAGTTGCATCCAAACATTATTTAAGTCAATGAGATTGATTTAATTAAATTTTACCTTCCCCATAAGCTTGTATTTCAAGATAAATCTAAACACCACAGGAATTGACACAATTTATTTCTACTATCTCTCCCACTTTATACTTTTATTTCAAGTTAAATCTAAAAACCATAATTGTGGTTGAAGAAACAATTTTTTTCTTTTAAGTATATGTTCAATAAAAAAATTTAATATAAGCATTTTTTTTATTTCTACCATTTATAAGTTTTTTAGTATTGGCACAGTGAATAAAAATGTAAAACTATATTGTACTTTAATTTGACTGGATAATTATAATTGATATATATGTATATATCACTAAATATTAGAATGTAAGTTAATATATATACCCCTTTTGTATAGATCATATTTAGAATGTGTACATAATAATATATGTGTCTACAAGTGACTAAAAATATGAAATATTCTTTTAAGTAAAAAGTGTTTAACATTTATACTTTGATTAAATTTTTATTTTATTTTTTAAACAAAACATATTTACCAAAACTATATTGTAAATGATATTCACTTAATACATATTATTTTACTTTAAATCAATTTCACACACACACACACACACACACATATACACACACACACACATATATATATATATATATATATATATATATATACATATATATATATATATATAATGAACTGGGTCCACCAAAGTTATATGTTTTTGTAACTAACTTTTGGAAACTTTGTGACTGTGGCAATGGACTGGTCCTTAAAGCAGAGGGGTAGAATACCATTGATAGATTAACAAGGGCAATTGTAACTATGGTGAGATTGAGGCTATACAAAGAACAATCTATAATCATGTTTCCAGGCCATAACACTACTCAACTGCTAGATCAACACCTTACACCCAGAGTACTTTATTTGTTTTGAGTATACAACTCAGGCACTATCTGATAATGTAAATTATATATGGTCAGCATGCTTGGATAACAGGCCACAAATCTAGTACTTGAAATTTCCCAAGATAGCTCATACACTGCATCAGGGATCCAGCACATTAATATAACATAAAAAATAATTATTTTCTTAAATTAATGCTGCCACAGTGACAAGAGGAGGAGAGAATAGACCAAATAATAATTAAGCAAACAATATTTATTCATGCACACATATTTACTATAACTTAACACAATAAAAATTGACATAGTAAAAATATTAGTTCAGGCTAAAATTTATAATAGTTCTTCATTAATGTTCTTTTCATTTAAAATAAAATGAATATAAATCATTATTATGTGAAATCTATTTACCTATGCTTTTGTGAGATTGAGATGACATAATTCTTTTATTTTTGGTTTGCATCAGTGTTACTTTCCAACTGTTTGATTTTTTGGTTTCCATCAATGGTTTCAGATCTTGTCTTGGGTTGACAATAAGAGAGAGAGATATTATGCAACAACATCTATTTCACCATTTTGGCATCAGTTTCCAGTAAAAACTCAGGCAGGACAGTTGATTTCCAGAGGACTTTGTGGGATGAAGCACACTCAAATACTTCTAAGACAGTCTAGCAATGTATGTTGCTAGTTTTGCAGCTTCTGCATTAATATTTTCCACAGCAGTAATGAATGGTTATATTTTATCCTTAGATTTTTGAATCTCTGGAGCAATGAATAATGCAATGTATCAATAACAGCATGAAGATGGGAATGATCGAACAGACTCAAGAGTGGAATAATTCAATCACAAATGAAGGCCAGAATTGAATTACAGATTGAAGACCCGACTAATAATAATAGAAAGTTGTTAATTTTATATCTTTTTCTTTTCCATTGTTTTTTTATTTCTTATCATTACTTTTAATTTTGATCATAACTTAAATCTGTTTTTTTTAATTATTTTTTTACTTTTTGTTAATCTAATTGATTTTTACATTGCATGTTATCTAATCTTTTTCTTAGATTAATCTACTATCACTCTTGTGAGATAGTTTACATGCTTTTGTTTTAATTAATTCAATCAGTAGTCTTTTAAACTAATTACATTTTTGAAAGTTTTTCATTAACAAACTAAATTTTATTCTGATTTTACATATTTACTTATTTTTATACATTTTACTTTCTTAATTTCTTTAAAAAGGAAAGAGTGAGATTTAAATCTTTTCTATTTTAGATTATCCCCTACCTGCTCTAAATAAAACATTTTATTATATTTTTAAAAGAACAAATAATATATCATAATTTTACAAAATTGCATTTTAAAAATGTATTTTTGAAATAATTATTTCTTTCAAATAAAATTAATCATATATATATATATATTTTAATTATGAAACATTTAATGCAGATATATGTAGGTTTTATAACATATATCTTTTACTAGTGTTGCAATATATATATCACTAGATATTTCTACAGTGTGTTAATATGTATACTATTTCTGTAGTGTAATTTTCACTACACCACTCTCTTGCAAGGTAGGGACTGGTTTCTATCCATTTTTAACACTGTGTGGAAGATTATAAACATATAATCAAAAACATGTGAAAAAGATTTATGATCCCTGAGATGCACATTTCACACTGAACCAGAACTTATTAGTTTGCCTAGACCACAATCTCTTACACATATCTTTATTGTTGCTCATAGTATTCAGCGGCCATATGGTTATGATTATATCTCTCCACAAGGTGTTAAAATTGTACAGAATTCAGTCCCTATCATTTTGTAGGAATGATGTAGTGAAAATTATGATACAGAAATTTTATTCATTATTGGATAATCTCTAGTCCAATGAATGATTAATAAAAATTATTAATACACTTTGAATAAAAGATTTGTGTTAAAGTTGTGAGAGCAGAAACAACTGTAGTAATTTGCTATATATATATATACATTGAACAATAGTAAAGATATGTGTAAGAAATTGTGGTCTCGGCCAACTGATGAGTACTGATTCAGTGCAAAATGTGCATCTTGGAATCATAGATCTTTTTCACATGATTTTGTTAAAAGTGGATAGAGACCAGTCCCTACTTTGCATGAGAATGGTGTAATGAAAATTACAGTATAGAAATATTATTCATTATTGGATAATATCTAGTTTCATGAATGACTAATAAATATATTAATATGTATAGTCTTTCTTTATATATTATTTTTAATATGTTTACGCAATTATATATGTATAAGAAATATGTAGGTAACTTTTCTGTTTAAATTGTGACATTTTATGTTTTTCTTGGAATTTAAAAAAAAAATTCACCCCATCTTGCGAGTTAATAATAAATAAACAAAAAATATTTTTTTCAACTTCAATAAAAGCATTTTAAAATACTGTTAAATTGCACGCACACACACACATATATATATAAATGTATTTGTCTGAAGGTTTGTAATGATGGTATATTATAAGATGTGATATGTTGGACTATTTCCATCATTTATGAGTGAATGTTGAATGTATAGAAAATTTTAAACTGTATTTAAACTTTTCAAATACAAACAACTTGTTAGTAATAACACACAAATAGACAATACTGGTCAGTAATTACACATTTCGAGTAGTATTATTCTCCACTCTTCTTTAGGTATTGCTGGCCAATATGCACAGTGACAATATTCACTTAGAAGTTGAACTCACACCTTTAAATTTTTGAATATTGAATTTAAGGCAAACACTCTACCAACTGAGCTATTCTGTCAAGGGCAACATACAGTAAAAATTTTATATATTTATATATGAGGGTTGGTTCAAATCCTCCTGAGTCCTTCAAATTTTTTTTCAATAATGAGTAATTATTATTATTTTTTCCTACAGGCACTATTAATTTGACGCTTCCATACATTGTGTATTGCCACACTGAATTGACTAATAAGATTATTTACCATTGTCATATGAGCAGCTTCCTTGAATTTTCTTCAAGCATTTTTTCCTCTTTATCCAATATCTTTGTATTTTTCCATTTAAGTATTAGGTCATTAGTACATATATGATTTGCTATGGTAGACACATCTGTTTTTTCTCCTTTAACCATTAGTTTGTGCTCCTTCAATCACTATTTAACAGGGTAACAGGTTTCAACAATGTATTTTCTTCCACATTCACCTGGTATTTCATAGATGCAGTTTTTGTTCTTCAGCATTTCCAGTTTAGGCTTAGTAGAAATAAGCATTCCTCGAAGTGTGGTACGGCTTTGGAAAGCAGTTCTCATGTTATATTTAATGCAAATTATTCTTTAATTTGTCCACTATTTCTTGTATGTATGGATACACTACTGTAACAACAACTTTTTTCTCTTTTGGTATCTCTTTGTGTTGTCTATTGAAGGTTTTCTGAAGATGGCTGATAGACAACCATTCTTCATAAGCATTTGTTCTATGTGAATCTTTTCTTTTTCCAAATCACTGGTTTCTGAACAAACCTCCTTTGCTCTGTTTCATAGTGATAGTACAATTCATTGTTTAGTGCTTCTTGTATGATTGGATGTATATGCCAAGAATTTGCCAGTGGGTGTTGGTTTCTATAAACTGTTGTTTTTACTTTGCCCTGAAGGAGTCTTGTCACAAGAACATCCAAGAATGCCATTTTTTTCTTGTTCTTATTCCATTGTGAATTTAATTCTAGGAGATATGTTGTTAATGTGCATCCAGAATGACTGTAATTTTACCTCATCTTGTGGCCATACCACAAATGTATCATCAACATATGGATGCCACAGTTTATGTGGACATGGAGTAGTATTTATGGTTGTGGTTTCAAGTTCTTCCATGTAAATGTTGCTGAGCAAGGGTGACAGTGATGATCACATGGCCATCCCTTGATTTTTTTGAAAGTATGTTGTTGTTATACAGAATGTTAATAATTCCATTATACTATCAATAGGTAGAGTTGTTCTAGTTTGTAGACTATTATCATCATATAATCTTTTCCTTACAATAGACATTGCCTCATCACATGGTACATTTGTATACAGATTTTCCAGATCAAAGCTTACCAATATGTCAGTTCTTTCCATTTTCATGTTCCTGACTAATTCTACAAAGTGCTTAGAATCCCTGATGAAAGACTGTGTCCTATATGCCAATGGATTAAGAACTTCTAGAAGAAATCTTGACAAATTTTGACATGGTGAATTTTTAGAACTAACAATAGGTCTTAATGGAATGTTGTCTTTATGTATTTTAGGCAGTCCATATAGGTGAGGAATCTTGCTGAAGTACGAAGTTAATTTTCTTTTTTCTGAATCACTGAAATATCTGCTATGCTTCCAGAGTAATGCTTATAGTTTTACCTCTGTTCTTGGAATTGGATTTTTGCTACTTTTTTGTATTGGCCTGCTGTGAGAAGGGCTTGTATTTTATTATCATAATCAGTTTTATCCATTACAACTGTAGTGTTACCTTTGTCAGCAGGAAGAATGATTATAGATATATCCTATTTAAGAGATTTAATAGCTTTCCTCTCATCACATGAAATGTTTGACTTTTTCTTGTGCTCTTGATGTCTTTTAAGTGTCCTTTTTACTCTCCAGCATAATTCTTCTGCTTCTTTTAGAGTCAAGTTTTGGGTCACCTCATCAGTGGAGGCCATTATATCCAATAGTGGGACAGTAGATGGTGTAATGGTGAAATTCAAACCTTTTTCAATAACTGATAATTCACAATTGGTAAGTTGTTTAGAACTAAGATTTTTCATTGATGACTAAAATAGACTAGTTGCAATATTACTTTTGACTTGCTCATATAAATTTACAAGCTTCTTCTGAAGTTCTTTTATCTTACCATGTAACAAATTCTTGAGAAATATTCATCTGTAACTTTGTTTTGTAAAAACAATTCCACATTTCTAATATATTGCAATGTTTGATACTTGGTAAACCACTGAACCTTTATACTTTCTCTCAATAAGGCCTCATTTGCTCTCTGAATAATTTTTTCAGCTCTCTTGGAGAAAATAGGAGGTTTTAACTACAACCCTACTGTATGTTTGCCTTTGACAGAATAACTCAGTTGGTAGAGTGTTTCTTTTAAATTCAATAATCAAGAATCTAAAGGTGTGAGTTCAACTTCTAAGCAAATATTGTCACTGTGCATATAGGTCAGCAACACCTGAAGAAGTGTGGAGAATAATACTACTCAAAACATTGTGTAATTACTAACCTGTATTGTCTATTTGTGTGTTATTAGTAACAAGTTGTTTGTATTTGGAAAGTTTAAATAAAGTTTAAAACTTTCTATACATTCAACATTCACTCATAAATGATGGATATAGTCCAACAGATCACATCTTATATATATATTAATGGTTTCTGCAAAAGTATAAAAATATTCTAATTATTTGAATAACACTATTAAATAATAATGTATTAATGGAGAAGTAAAATGAGAATGTACAATACTGGTATTATAATAATAATTTACAATTCATTCTTAATAGAGATCTTAACAAGCAAAAAAATTCATTGTTTTGTATCATTACCAATGTAGCCTATACTTGATAAATTAAATATATATATATATTGTAAATATCTCATTTGTAAATTATTGTTATAGTCTGTGAATTCCAAGTTTATTTCGTCATAAAATATTATCATATATTTTCAATGCTATATATAATTAATATCATTTATTTATTTACAAGATTATTTAAATAATTACAATATATCTTAATTGTTGCTTTAAAAATTTCAGTTGTTTGATTAAGACTTCACAAAGATTGCTGTTAATATAAATTTAATCCTTTCAGTATAACACTCTAGAAGTTAGATAACAGCAATTTTTTTTGTTTAAGTAATATATTAGCATTGGCAAAAAAAATAATTTTTAGTGTTTGTTCAAATGATTTGGTAAGTTTAACATGCGTCCTATATTAATATGGTATGATCATTAATATTTATTTATTTGATTAAGAAATTATATATATAAATCAAAATTGCAAATAAAAAAAAAGATTAGACATGAAAAGTGTACATAATTTATTGTTTCTAACTGATTCAAGTCTTAAATTCGCTGGCAGTAGGAGGAAAAATAGTTCATCATATGAACTGAAAATTCACCAATAGATAATTTCTTAAAAGAACTTAAAAGTTATTGAGAATTCAGTATCAGTAACGTCCAATAAATGAATATAGTCAGACTTGTTAGTCCACACTCATTGCAATAGTGTGACAATTCAGCTTATTTATTCCAAACATATTCAACACTTAAATGGTATTTTGTGATGAATAATGCTAGAATGAATATTTTTTAACAGATTTCAAATATGATACATCCATCTTCCTTTTGCAAAAGGTATTTTAATTATTAAAGTCTAAAAATAAAAATAAAAATAGTCATACATCATATGACTCCACTTCTTCTAAAAATATAAACTTGTCTTCAGCTTTAGAATTTAATCATTGATGAAACTGTATCACTTCCACATTTTGCACTTATGACTGTGCCAATGCAAAGTCAGTAAGCCAGTTTTATAAATTATAAGATGCATCATATATATATTAATTTAGAAGGGATTTGAACTCAGGCTTTTAAACTCCCTACAGCTATCTACTCCATGTTATACAACCACTTCCACACATGACCACATATATGTAAAAAAGATAAATAATTTCCATTATAAGTTCGAGTTCAACTATTTTTCTAAATTACATTCATTTCAGTATAGATAATACAGTATACTTGTACTTAAATATTAAAAATATATTTAAAAAAATTGTAGGAAAGAATTTATAAACTTATTGTAGTATCTGCTTTCTAAAATATTGAAGAAATGTTTTTTTTCTTATAATTTATATTAATTATAGATAAAGAAAAAAAACACTTCATTTTCACTCAAAAACAATACCCTAAATGTTATTAATTACAAAATAATTAAATTCAGGGATAGAGTATTTTGAATTCTATAAATAGAAATGTAATGTTTCAAATAGAATATGCTTTACATTATTCTAAAAAAAAAACATTTTAAATACAGTAGCAAATAATTTAATCGAAATTTTTCAAATGTTGTAGAGCATCAGATTACAGGAAGTTGTATAAATAAACAACGATCCATTCTAACTATTTGCCTAGGTTGAACTTTTATTAAACCATTCTTCCATCAGCTGCACAAATAAAATTAGCTATGGTGTAAAAAAAAAAAAAAAAACTACATTTTTCAAATAAAAATTAACGTTACAAAATAATACAAAATTGTTACAGCTATCTTGACTTTGATAAACATTGTTTAATTTTTTCCTAGTTTATATAAGTCTGTATAGATTTATATAAGTTAGACTTATACAATAAGAGTCTGTTATTTAGCTTAAAAATAATAAAACTATAACAGCAGAATTTAATTAATGAGTCGTAGCTAATATATACCCATAAAATAATTTATTAGAAAATATTATGTGAGTATTGATAGTGTTACTGTTATTTGCAATATGCTTTCAAAAATAAATTTTGTAACTAAATACTTTGGTTAAAAATAGGAAAAATAGTAGATTAGTAAAGTAAAATAATAAAATCAAAAAGATCATTTAGCTAAGAAACATGTGACACTATATGGTTTACTAAAGGATTTTTAGAAATACTAACTCACCCAAGATTGGAATTTTCCAGTAGAACCTTACTAACCGTATTGTAGTTGATTTTCTAATAATTCTATTATATCCAATGTAAACAGACTTCACTATTTTATGTCTATTAATTTCATATTATTCCATCTATATTGTCTTCAGTCCCCTAAATCACTGAGTGGATAAAAAGGAAATGACTTACAAATGTAAGTTTTGGTAAATGTTGAAATTGTATTATAAAAGATAGATCTATCTTCTTATTTTTAATTATGTAAGATTATTTCAAAAATAATCTTTAATTATTTTTTAGGATTGATTATTTTCATTGTGAAATTATATAAAAGCAGATAAGGTTCATTGCAAATCTTTAAATGAACAAAATGTAGAACTATATTACAAATGTAGAAAATTATACAAAAAAACGAAACAATATCAGCATTATTAATTTATCACATTTGTGATTATCATTAAGTAATTCATTCATTTCTTGCAAAATTCATGCATATTTATATTGATTTTGTTTATGCAAATATATACAATCATTTAACAAGATTTCAGAGAAAATGTTTATTGAATCTACTTAATTGCAAAATTCATTTATAATTTTATTATTCTTGGTGGATTCAAGAATGGCTATAATGGTTTATTATTGCTATTAATGATGATTATGATGATGGCATATATTTTTATAAAACATATTTAAAGGATTAACATATTATAATAATATTTAATACTCTCAAACAAACTCAGCTTTTGATTATACATATAAACAACAACTAATATCTCTTGATAAATAGGATTTTTTTAATGTAATTTTCACTATACTACTCTCACAAAAAATAGAGACTGGTTTCTATCCACTTTAAACACCTTGTGGAGGGATGCAATCATAAAAATATGACTAAAGACATATGAAAAAGTTCTATGATCTCCAAGATGCACATTGTGTGTTGAACGAGTATTCATCAGTTGACTCAGATCACAATCTTACAAATATCTTTATTATTGTTCTGTGTAAATATATAACAAATTACTACAGTTTAACTGACATTGATCATATAAACTATATATATATATATATATAGTTATATATATATCATATGTATAGTTGTATATATATATATATATATATATATATTGAACAATGATAAAAATATGTATAAGAGAATGTAGTAGGGGCCAACTGATAAGTGCTGGTTCAGCACAAAGTGTGCATCTTGGAGATCATAGATCTTGTTTACATGTATTTGGTCATAAGTTTATGATTACATCCTTTCACAATATGTTAAAAGTGGTTAGAAACCTGTCCCTATCTGGTGTGACAATGGTGTTGTAAAATTACACTACAGAAATATTATTCATTATTGGATAATCTCTAATCTAATAACTGACAAATAAAAATTATTAATATCTCTTAGTTAAATTTTGATAATTGACTTCTAGGATATCTCAAAAAAATAAGTTTATTTAACAAAATGTAGACTGAAACAGAATCTTTCTATAAAATTTTCAGATGTATAAATGGCTGTATAAAGGAAATAAATTTTATTTGGCAAAAGTTAGTGAGGAGATGTTTGTCCATCATTTGTTATAATTTCTAGAAATGCAAAAAAAGTTTTGAATTAATTATCTTGACTACTTAGTTCTTAATTTGAATATTACATTATAATACATAAACATTTATGTTCTATTTAAATATGTGGCAGATGATACAAAAAGTGATATGAGGCTAGACCATCTATTCTGTCAGCAACAAAAGGCCATTTTATATCACAATCATACCATTTTTAAGCCATCATATTGGAACACATACAATTGATTCAGACATATATGAGACAATTATTTTTAACCAAACTTATTTAAATTTTTATCTGTACCAACATTTAGATGTCTGCCTGTGTTTCAAGGGGACATCTTTCTGAAAGAAAAATTCTAAATCTGTTTGTGACCTCAAAAAATGTCAAAATCCATCTAATGTGGACTCAGGTTACAATTATATTACCCATTATGCAGAAGATACTGACACAATCTAGTTATTCTTCATCATTTATTTATCATACACAAAATAAATTACATTAGAATTTATATATATATAATAGAATACTTTCAGTACTTTAATATATATATATACATAATATAAATAAAATGTCTGTTAACTAAAACAAAATTGTAATTATAATAAAAATAATAAATTTAATGACAACAACTATTATAAACAATTCTTAAATCTACAGAACTACTTTTGGTTAATTTCTTAAACCTGCCTCAACTGCCATTAAATTAAAAAAACAAAAAAACAAAGCAGAAGCAAACGTCATCAATTCAAACCCCATGAATCTCATATTTTAATGTTAGCAGCTTGTCAATTTATTAAATGCATTTTATTCCTATTTATAAAAATTGCCTCCTTAATTTTTCTTTTGTTATAGTTTCTCTTCATGAAGAATTTTCACATTTTCAAAATCAAATTTAAACTTATATTTACATGTTTTTTCATGATCAAAGAAAACTGAAGGAGACATTAAATCACCATTATTTTTACTTTTTACACAATTATATAACAATTGGTGCAGTATTGAGAAGAGATTGAGGGAGCATGAATTATTATTTAAGTGTGTAAAATGTAAAAATAATGGTGATTTAATGTCTCCTTCAGTTTTCTTTGATCAAGAAAAAACATGTAAATATAAGTTTAAATTTGATTTTGAAAATGTGAAAATTCTTCATAAAGAGAAAAACTATAATAAATGAAAAATTAAGGAAGCAATTTTTATAAATAGGAATAACATGCCTTTAATAAATAGACAAGCTGCTAACATTAAAATATGAGATTTGTGAGATTTGAATTGATGACATTTGCTTCCACGTTGTTTTTGTTTTTTATTTAATGGCAGTTGAGGCAGGTTTAAGAAATTAACAGAAAGTACTTCTGCAGATTTAAGGATTGTTTATAATAGTTTATAATCATTAAATTTATTATTTTTATTATATTATATATAACTATATTTTGGCACTCTGTCATTATAACTATTAGGGTGGAAGAAATAGTAAGTCAGAGTTTAAATTTAATAAAATTGATTGCACCAAGTATACTTTCAATGCTTTCACATTAATTTATGGTTAATCTGCTAAGAACATTATTTTTTTTGCTTATTTGAATGCTATTTGATTTTCATTCATTATGAATTTATTTTGTGTAATAAACCTCATATCTTTAATTTTACACTTGTGATCATTTCTCTCTTCACACATAATTTTAGCAATATTTGAATGATGACTATAGCCCTGATGACAAATGTTAAAACTAGAATGACCCACTATTGTCTAATGTATACAAAATCTAAGACAAAATTTGACCCCCACTAACTCATGGTTATTGGTCTTTTATAATCATGAAAGAGAATATGGCATGAGTTGTGATCATTATTGAGATCTGAGTATTGTAAATTATGTATGAAGAGAAAAGAGAAATGATCGAAAACATAAAATAAATAGGCATGGTTCATTACATAAAATAAATAGTAATGAACCAAAAATCAAATAGCATTAAAATCAGGAAAAAGTAATGTTCTCAGTTATGATATGAAAGCATTGAAAATATATTTGGAACAATAGATTTTACTAAATTTTAACTTTTAGTATCTCTTTTACACACACACACACACACACATATATATATATATATCATTAAAAAGTAGTTAACACCTAGATAATCTTAATATCAAAAACAATCAACAATTTCAAACTGTTGTCAAGGCAACCACCTTTTAACAACAGTTTGAAATTGTTGATTGTTATTGATATTGGAATTGTCTAGGTGTTAACTGGTTTTTAATTATTACTTTCAAACCCATTTAGCCTTGAACATTATTACACTTATATATATATATATATATTATAACCTACACTCCCAACACCGTTCATATACATTACATGAGCGAAATGCCCAGGCGCCAGTTCTATTAATGAATAGAACAATATAACAAAAGATATAATAAAATTAATACTGAGACTCTATATTTAAGTTTATGTTCAGCTCAGCTCAGTGGGAGGCTATAGGCAGTTCATAAGATATATGATAATAAATGAATAAAAGAAGAAATATTATAAAATATTCAGTATAATATAAATTCTTTTGTTAATTAATTGTATGATAAAAAATCATAATGTTTACTTAGTACAGTCTATTAAAATATACTTTAAACTTAATTTCTTCTTTCACCCAAGTATAACATATATCAGCTTGCTATAATTATACTCTTAACAATTCTATGACTTGGCTTATTATAATCTAAACATCTACTTTAATGCCAATCAAGAAATAAACAATAAGATCTCCGGGAATTTAACAAACACAGTTGAAATAAATAAACTACATTGGCCCATAAGTTATAATTATAAGTATGATAAAATATAATGAAACAAATTGACTAAATATTTTACTGTGTATCAATAATAAGATAATGACAGAGATAGAGTATTTTAATCTCATATCATCATCTCACAAATATACTGACCTGGCAACCTTTCTAATACGTTTATCAAGTGGCAAATACTCTTTATAATGTTTGGATTAAGAAATACAAAATTGTCAGACACTAGCAAATTTAATATTATAACTCTAAAATAATATATCTGTTTTATAATAGATTTATGAAATGTGGAGATGTGGAAATGGAAATATGAATGTACACAAGAATAACTCAAGACACAGTTCTTAAGATTTTAAATAACTAAACAAATCATTTATTATAACAAATAAACTTGGTTTAACATAATATTTACAAATGGACTATTTGTTTTACATATATTTAGATTATCAAACAAACTTTTTTTTTAGCATCAGTTTGGGATTATCCCTACTATCGAAGCAAATTAATAACAAAGTTTAAATATCGTGACTTCGAACACAGGCTTTGCCTACATGTTTCATCTATATGACAATAAATAAATAACATGTTATATTATTAGCACAAAAAAAATAGATACTTTCGGTAGGATATTACTGTTGATTGAAAAAATAAATCAAATTACTTATATTTGGCTTTCAGCAAAGCAACTTTCTCTAATTGACTAATAATCACTTTCAATTACGTATACCTTTCATTTATAGCAACAAGATCATGTTTATTCTGATGATTTGATGATTTGTAACATTTATTTAAATAAATACACTGTATTTTAAAATATTTATTTCCCATTTTAATCTTAATACTTTATACTTCTATTAAATGAATGTAGTATATTTCAAAAGCATTTATTTCTCATTTTAATTTCAATAATTCTATACTTTATATACGCTACGTGTGTGTGTGCACGTTCAAGCAGCAATAATGTAAAACAATCTTTCTATAAACTCTCCATTAATTAAGAAAATATCATACAATTATTTTATTTCGAACAATGTCATAATTCATCAATAAAATATGACACTAATACTACATCAAGAGTTAATCTAACAATTTATCTAGCCACATATTAATTAACACAAAGCTATATTTTTATGATTATACATACTATACTTTACAAGAGGAATCTACATGAGGAGCAAAATAACTCTTACTGAACACTTTTACAATTCCTCATTACCAAGAATCTAAGAAAAACGTCACATAATTTCCTAACCAACATTTAATCATATTTCAACAATAACTCATTTACTTCTAAATACATTATTGGTGGGGATTTAATTCCTCATCACCAGGGCCCTAAGAACATCACTTCAAAAAAATATCATTACTCATACACATCTAAAAAAACTAGGCTCTACTCATGGAAAATTATTAACATATACTAAATAAGCAAGATCTTTTATTCCTACAGACATTATAACGCAAAGATTTCTTTTTATTCTCATAGCTTCTCTAAATATCGAACATTATAAATACATGCTGGCAGATAAATACATACAGATAATATACCAATCCATTCAACTCAGTAGAATACAACAGTGTATGAAATTTATGCATAAATTTATTCACAAACTATACTTTATCAAACAAATGTTATAATTGTGCAAAACAAACACACATACACGAATAAAAAGTATATATAATATTAACTCTAAATTACACACTAAGCAGGTAATACAATAATTAAATATTGCATTAAGGCATAACTTTTAATTTAATAAACTTTAGGTTACTTTTTAAAATTTAATGGTTCCAATTATTACGAACAAACTTTTTTTATTTCTAACAAACTATTTCTATTATAAGTTCATTGATTTAAACCACGAACAAAATTTTCACTTTGAGATAATAAAGTATACAAAATAAATGTAAACCTTTCTAATAATATATTTAAAAAAATATTTCTTTCATCTTCATAAGGAAACAATAAGACCTATTTGAACACAATCAATTTTTATCGGCATACTCCTCATTTAAATACGCTTCAGAAACGTTCTTGATGGTCAACATACCCAAATTATAAATAACATAATAAATAAAGCCTATCTACCTATCATATACATTAATTATGACAAGCAATAAAAAAAATAAAGACACAAAGGTTATTAGTTTTATAACTTAAAATAAAAGTCCACTTGCAAAGCTCGGTTCCAGGTTGACGAAATAATATGGGACACATTCCAAACTGAATTTTAAACTAAAATAAACTGCTGTAGTATAACTTAAAAAAATATAAGCATAATTTAAATATGCCCAGCACCTTTCAGTGTTCATAGCATATCCATTCAAGGTACCAAATCATACACAAGCAGTGAATTTCTCCTTTATTATACTGAAAATATAAGACATTCTCTGTTGTAGTTCTGGACTAAATACGCAATTATCCTTAGTATTTTCTGAATAGCATTTAACATTTTAAATTGTCCTTAGTAATTCCATAATTAATAATGCTTTGTTTTATATTCCAACCTTATTGAAGAGAAGAAAAATTACCCGCATTTCTGTCCTTCTATTCAATTTAAACAGAAGTAGCTTACATTTTATTTTCTCAATTTAAAAATATGTATTAGTTCCAGAAATATCAAATAAACGAATACTGTTATCTCCTTACGATGAACTTAAACATAGTATGATCTATCAAAATAGACATATCCTTAAGTCTATGTATAATCTTCACAAAAAAACACAATGCGAAAAATAGTGAGAAATTAGAATATATTCCCTAGTATAATTCTGCATGCGTTTTCCATATATATCAAAAAAAAAACACGTTGCTTAATGATACAACAATAACATTTATGTAAACCCTTCTTATTTAAAATGGCAATTAAGTGAAATAATGCAGACTGGATATTATTAACACACATTTTTAAAAGAGTAATAGTTATAAAGGGATTAATTCAGAAATGTTTAAATCGAAGAGAGTAAATCAACTGACGTACCTTTTTAAAACCTTAGAATTGCATTTTTAATTAATTTTTTCCATAATAAAGTTCTGAAGCTCCTTTGAAAGTTGTTTACTCTAAAGTCTTTTCAAAGTCAATTTGACTTCAGCAACTGGCTTTAATTTTTACAATACATGAACCACTGTTTACTGGTTACAATTACATTACAAAGAGCCAATTTTCTATTGGAGATCTTTGTTAAAAAAACTCTCTTTAGCAAAGTTCATTTGCCTTTCCCAAGGTTACTCCCATGCATCTTGCTAACTAACTAATTACATATGCAAAAACAAATCTTTTCAAAAAAAATCACTTTGATTTTTAAAACTAAATGAAGACAAGAAAAAAAAATACAAATAATAAAATAAATAGCCTTTACAAACTTGAAAGAAAAATGAATATTAATTAACTATCAAATAAAAATGATTAATAATTTATTCAATTTATAAAATAATCCATTGATCTAACTATCTATTAATCATTGGAACGAAATATATATTTGTTAAACTATTTAAGATAATTACTGTTATTTAAACATTTTTTTATTGTGAATGTACTATTGTTTGCTGTTATTAAAGATGAAAATGAAATGAAACATAATGCAGAGTCATACATGCATACACATGCACTGCAACCTAAATAGTAAACTATCCTAACTAAATATAATTGAAGTGGCTATTAATTGTTGACAAAAAGATAAGTATCAATGAATAAAAGATTTTGAAACTATTCAACTAACACTACAATAATTTAAAATAACGTTGCGTCGTTCTGACAAAATGTATCAATTCCATTAATAAACAACCCCCCTTCCTTACATTAAATACCTCATTAACCACAATAATACTAATAGATACTTATCAAGTGGTCAATAAACTGTATAAGCAATCCATATTTAAGCTTTAAACAATCTCCAGCAAAAAATTTTAAAATTCTAAGGCTATTTCATTTTTTTTATATACAATATAGCTATTTAATGCAGATACAAAGTATCTTAAACCCTTGTGCCCATTCAGATGGCCACAATATATATATATAAAATACATATTTTGCGGGTTCATCCGTGTTAAAAACTTTTAATACCAATACACTGACGTTTCGACTTGGTCACACAAGCCATCCACAGAGTTATAAAAAGGTAGAAAGACGGTTGTAGAGGCGCTACAATCACTGGTTTGAATAAAACATTAAAAAATCCCACCAATAGCAAAAATGTTAAATTTAAGAATGTTTTTTAAAGAAATCTTTCCAAATAGGAGGAAGTTTGCACGTATCATCTCGCTTATTGATACAATCTGGCCTTTTAAGTATCTCAATGGCTTCTCTGATTTTGCATTGGTAGAGATTATCACATCTGGATATGATCCTGGTACTAGAAAAATCTATTTTATGACCTGAATCTATAGTATGGAGTGAGAGTGCTGATGATGATGAGTGTTGTTTAACTGCATTAGCATGCTCATCTCTCCTAACACTGATGCGACGATTACTCATACCTATGTAAGAAGCTTTACAATTTTTACATGAGATTTGATAGACACCATGAGATTCAAGAGGGATTGAATCCTTAGGCTTGGTTATTATATTGCTGATCTTTTGATGAGCAGAAAATGCTGTATCTATATTATAGCGTTTTAATATACGTCCGATACTGTCTGTAGTTCCTTTTACATATGGAACACAAATCCTAATAGCTGACTTATCATCTTTTTGTTTCCTATTTTGTCTATTTTGGGCTTGAAATAAGGCTTTTTTTATAAATTTGTAATTATAACTATTTGCTAATAAAACACTATTAATATGATTTATTTCTTCTTTCAGATGTGTGTCATCTGAAAGATTAATTGCTCTATTTAAAAGAGTTTTGGCTACAGAAACTATCTGAGTTGGGTGATGATGAGAATGGAAATGTAAATACACCAAATAGTTTATCTTTTTCTATTTACAGAAAGGATACACACACAGACAGATATTTACATTTCCATTCTCATCATCACCCAACTCAGATAGTTTCTGTAGCCAAAACTCTTTTAAATAGAGCAATTAATCTTTCAGATGACACACATCTGAAAGAAGAAATAAATCATATTAATAGTGTTTTATTAGCAAATAGTTATAATTACAAATTTATAAAAAAAGCCTTATTTCAAGCCCAAAATAGACAAAATAGGAAACAAAAAGATGATAAGTCAGCTATTAGGATTTGTGTTCCATATGTAAAAGGAACTACAGACAGTATCGGACGTATATTGAAACGCTATAATATAGATACAGCATTTTCTGCTCATCAAAAGATCAGCAATATAATAACCAAGCCTAAGGATTCAATCCCTCTTGAATCTCATGGTGTCTATCAAATCTCATGTAAAAATTGTAAAGCTTCTTACATAGGTATGAGTAATCGTCGCATCAGTGTTAGGAGAGATGAGCATGCTAATGCAGTTAAACAACACTCATCATCATCAGCACTCTCACTCCATACTATAGATTCAGGTCATAAAATAGATTTTTCTAGTACCAGGATCATATCCAGATGTGATAATCTCTACCAATGCAAAATCAGAGAAGCCATTGAGATACTTAAAAGGCCAGATTGTATCAATAAGCGAGATGATACGTGCAAACTTCCTCCTATTTGGAAAGATTTCTTTAAAAAACATTCTTAAATTTAACATTTTTGCTATTGGTGGGATTTTTTAATGTTTTATTCAAACCAGTGATTGTAGCGCCTCTACAACCGTCTTTCTACCTTTTTATAACTCTGTGGATGGCTTGTGTGACCAAGTCGAAACGTCAGTGTATTGGTATTAAAAGTTTTTAACACGGATGAACCCGCAAAATATGTATTTTATATATTTAACCCGTGCAAATCTTCGTTTTAACATATATATATATATATATATCAGGATAACTTAAACCACTGTAAAATAAAGGTTTTAAAATACTCTCTAACCCAGAATATGATAACAACTAATAAGAATGAAGCAGCCATCTATTCTTGTGTCTCATTTACTATTATAGAAGTTTGTATCAAACACCTAGGTTAGAAAGAACAAATATTTAAATTAACCATGATTTAAATATGTGTCAAATAAATTTCTTTCAACAGCTGGCAAACTTGAGATTTCTCTCAATGTAAACATTCTCAACAAGTTTCCAACAAATGGAAATAATATGTAATAGAATTTCCAGTGCCTTTAAAATATATAATATTCAAGATTGATTTAAATATTCATTCTTTCTAACTTAAGTATTTCAGACAAACTTTCTACATTAAGATATGAAACACAAGAATAGATGGCTGCTTTATTTTTGTTAATTGTTGTCTTATG
Organism: Epiperipatus broadwayi; assembly: GCA_028023455.1. Lineage (NCBI taxonomy): Eukaryota > Metazoa > Onychophora > Udeonychophora > Euonychophora > Peripatidae > Epiperipatus > Epiperipatus broadwayi. Next base: position 180,164 of record JAQFVV010006504.1, read on the forward strand.
TTAGGTTAAATAGTATTTTTAAAAATTTATTAAAGAATAGTTTCAGTTTTAATTTTCAATATTATACAATATTTTCATAAGAAAAAATAATTTACATTCATAAATTAAAACAAATTAACTATAAATACCGTGTTCATATTACTAAGGCAAATGAAAACATTAGGAAGAATCTAGTCACACAGTTAAAGCTTGAATGAAGTGTTTTGGGTGGAAATAGTCTAATTAATATTAATATATTTCGAAAGAATGTTTTTAATAATTAAGATTTATCAGTATTTATTGAAGGATTTGAGACATAAATGCTTAGTGGAAAATAATACAAAGATTTCAGCCACACACTGAAATATAAAAAGTTTTATATTGCTAATAATATAAAAGGATTGAAAATTAAATATGTGAATAAGAGAACAAAGAGGTATTCCTGATTTCATTAAAAATAAATAAAAGGTTGTAATCAAGATAGGCTGAACAAGTTTTGAAAAAAAGGTGGCAGTAGATAGACATTTAAAATGTTAATCCAGATTTCATGAGATTATAGGAAAAAACCTAGCAAAAACCACATAGATAATATGGATGACATAAAAAAAAATTACATTATAATGTTAAAAAGAGAAAATATTAAGGACAAAAACTATATTTGTCTTGAAAAGCCCTTAGCCTGCTGTGGCTAATAATGTTGGAAAGTGATGATACTTTAAATATCTATCAGTATTGTCATAATCCATTATTGATTTTTTTATATAAAAATATCATTATTTTTGTTTTCTTACAGAATTCACATCTTCTTAACTTTTCTCTTTATAAAATAAAATCAATAAATTTAGTTCTTGATAATTAGCTTTAATATTTTTAAAGTTTACTTATAAATGTATAATGATTAATGCAATTTGATTTTTTTTTATTATCATCATCACGATTATATTATTACTATTACTTTTATTATTTATGTTCCAAGAATAAGCATTTTTTTATTTTGAGAGCATGTGACTACACTTATGTATGCCCATAAATGTCCCACTTCTCATGCGTTCGTCAGCAAGCCATATTTTTAGATATTTTTTCTCTACTTGCAATCTGTTGCAATCATATCTTAAATCAATCATTAGATAACCATCTCTTATTCTTAAAATAAACCGTTGCAGACAAAAATCAAATGAAATATTCAAATAAAATCATATTTTTGCAGAGCTAACTATTATTTTGAAGAGCTTAAAAGTTACATAATCTTTAATGTATGAAGACTCTCATCAACATTTTAACTGTTATTAATGCAGTCCATATAAAGATCTCTTTAACTTTACTCTAGTTTATTTATCCAAATTATTTTTTTACACCTTTACATATTTTAAAATTATGATTTTCAAATAAAACTGCAAATTTAATATATTAATAAAATCATCTTCTTTAAATATAATAGATTTTTTCTTATTTTTCAAAGTGTGTTTTAAAGTGAAATAATATTTGTTTGATATCTAGATTTTTAAAATAATATATCTATAGAAAATAATTATTTAATTTATACAGTTAGTATTCAGCTAAAAATGACATTTATGAAAAAAAATGTCTAAAGAAAAAATAATAATGGAATTTTAAAATGTAAACAAATTACAAGACATAATTTTTAAGTGGAAACATTTTATCTCCTATTTAAATAAAATAATAAGCGAAATATCATTTAAATAATGTAATGAAGCACATATTTTAAAATAAAATTCAGTGGGAAACATGAATGTTCTTTTTTATTTACATATTTAAATCATTTATTATTAATAAAAGAACAAATTGTATAATTATAACAAAAATAAGATTTAGATACGGGTGTAAGAGAATACAATTTTATGTATTTAAGAATATTACAAAGATGATAATCAAAATAACAGTCTATGTGAAAAATTTTGAATTCAATCCTCTAAATTATGATTTCATGATATATGACATATTTATAAGGTTACAAGATTTTTTGGTAATTATATTGTTGCACTATTTGATTTCTAAAACTGTATTTTATCTTTAGTGTTTACTTATAACAATTTTATGTTTTTCAGTAAAAAATTTCAATTTCATGAAATTTTATAGTAAAGCATATTTTTAAAACAGACAAATCTCACTATACGTATTGCCACACACAGCAAGTCATGGTCATGTGATGTTTATTGGCTTAAAATGTATTTTTGTAAAAAGATCAACTTCAAGCTTCTGATAAAATAAATGGAATTAAAGCACTAAACATCACACATCACCATTCTTTATCTTTACACAAGTTGTTAACACAGAGACAAACTCTCCATCATAGAATAGCATCATAGTGCATTGATCACTCTGGATTGAGCAGAGTGTCACTACTATCTGTGTTCAAATAAATGGAACTGAGATTATGAATGAAGGAAGTATCATTAGTAGTTTTGACAGTATTCAATATCTACACCCCATACCTATGGCATTTGATTCCAAGTCTTCACAAAATGAAACTTATATAATGAGTAATCCATATATATGTGATATGTAAAGATATCATAACAGAGAGTAAAGTGTAAAAATAATTTAAGAAATTATTTTTTACTTCATTTTCTATTTTCATATTAACTAACAATAATGGTAGAATTTAATCTATTACAGATGTTAATATACATATATGTATAGTACAAAACCATGTATGTATAATTATATACACACACTTACAATATAACTAAATCAAAACAATAACCTAAACATATCATCAAAAATAATAACAACAAATTAATAAATTGTAATTTTCTATTTTATAAAAACAAGCTAATGCTATTTCATTTTTGACATTATAGCTTTCCCTTCTCATGCTGCCTCTTGAAAACATTGCTGTACCACAAAACATATTATGCCTTATTATCATTACTTATACAGTTTGTGAATTTACTCATCAGTTGATGAAAATTTATTGTATTCTAAATAAAATTGCATTTACGAGTTTACTAAAATTAATATGTAATGTAGATAGTGATGTCAGTGAATGTCACCAGTGGATTAATCATGCAAAAAATAATTATTTAAAATTTTAGTTAAAATAATATTTATTTTACTAATAATGTGCATGTTTAAGTTTAAATTGTTTTTATATTCAAATTGTTGTGAAGTCTATGCAGTCATAGAATTAACTTGATTTTGTTTTTAAAGAGAAAATTGATTTAAAAAATATTATTCGTAAAATTATTTTTTATTATTACTAATAAATATATTAAGCATTTTTATTTTTTCACAAACACATACAAATAGATTACTTTATTGAAAATGATTACAGTACTTATTTGCATGTACCATTTTATGATCACACAGCTTAATTGAGGAAAAATCATTTTTTTATTATTTTCTAAAGTTTTTATTTATTTATTTTTTAATGCTGGACAACTGAAAATTGCAAATATAAAAAATCCACTCTACAAAGAGTTATTCAAAAGTAACTAGAGTTTTTGTAACAAAAAATGTTTATTTATTTTTAAGTGTTATAGATTTAATATTTTTCAAATTACTCTCCATTGTATGCAATGCAGCAGTATAAACATGCTTTTTTTTTATAAGTAGTCCAGAAACATTTGCAAAGTGATGCCTTTTAACACCTGTAGCATTTTTTTCTCCACTTCTAAGTCTGCAAAAAAAAAAAGATATTTTTTCTTTTGAAAGACTTAAAAAAAATGCACAATGTGAGATCAAGCTGGGACATGCTGAATTTAATTAAAAAGTGTTTCACACTCAAGTCTCTCAGATAATACTTTATCGGGATGAAGTTTGCACTCTTCTTTTTGCAACAAAATGGGACATTTACATTTTACCATATTTAATATTTCAGAATGTGCAGATAAATTGCCTGAGCATTATGGACTAAATCTGGAAAAAAAAATGTTGTTTGCGTAAAAAAAAAATCAGCATTGTTTTTACTTTGGACTTCACTTGCCAGACTTTTTAGAGATGTGGCAAAATTAACATTTTAAGTAACCATTCATAATCTTGCATTTTATGAGATCAGTTTGATTGAAATTAATTTCAAGCATTACAACTGTTTTTTTTTTTTTGGCATTGTTTGTAAACAAAAACTGAATTTCACATTGTTCAAACTTTTCAGTTATTATAAAAATTGCCAAATATATGAAAGACCCTTTACAAAAAATGTGCTCTGTGGCTGAATAATTTCACACAATGATGTCATTTGGCATATTGATGTAGAAGAGTTTCTTCAAAACGTATTTAACAGCAGAAGCAAATAATACATCAGGTTTGCAAAACAGAGAATGATTCAAGCTATTTTTGGATACCCCCTTATATTTTCACACATATTATTATCATAATTTAATGATTAATGTATCATAATGTGATGAACCCTGAACTTATCCTTATTTTATATAAGATAAATACAAAGTTAAAAGAATCAGTATATTGGTATGGCAAATATCAGAAAATAGAATAACATCAAATTTTCAATCAATATGTTGTTGTTAGACCCGGTATCAAAAATAGAATGACATCAAATTATAAGTATTTCTATAAAGATTATGTGACCTGAAATATTTTAGTTATATTCAAAGCTTTTTTTTTCAACATCTCTAAATACTATTAACTGAATGAAATGTTGAGATCTTTGTGTACTGTAACATTTTTACAGTTAAAAATATTTTGTGCTTGGAGATATGTATAGAAGGTTTTGTATAGTGATTGATTTTATATAGAAAACACATTATTTACAATATAAAATGTCAGAACTTTTATAATACATTGATATGCAAAGTTAGTTTAAAGAAGATAAAGTTATTCTAAGTATGCTTTACTGTAATATTGATTCTGTTAAAGCTTTTGTAAAGTTAAGTGCTTAAAAACACACATATGCATCACATTATATGTTCTTAAGAGGCAGAAAATAGAAAGACAGATCATGTAACTAAGATCATACACAGGCTTAGAGGAATTTTTACAGATAGGCTGCTCATATTCCATCAAAATAACCATATTACATTGACTTGAAAATGTACATTTTGCTTGGTTTATTAATACAAAAGATTTCAGCTTAATATAGCTTTGTTAGATGCATGTTGAAGTACTATGTATAAAAATATAATTATAATGTGATAGAGTTTGTACAACTTATGGGAAAATTTCAGTCTCTAATGTGTTCCAAGATCATGATTTATTTATTTTTAATATAAAAAAATAATTTTAACTTTGTCATTTTTATTTTGACATGTTTAGTGAGATATTGGAAAATAATGATGAAATTGCTAGAATACTGCAAGGTATTCATTGATCTGTAATTAGTTAGCAAATAGAAATATCATTTTGTTTTAGGCAGGTCAAATGATATTTTGAATTTATTGAAGATCTGATAAATTTAGAATTAAATATATTTTTTATAATAATAACACCATCAAGAAAATTTACAAATAAATGAATAATTTGTTATAAAGAAAGTCATGTGATATATGATCAATGGAAGAGATAGATTCAACAAACTACCCATAAGGTTTTAGCTTTTTAACTCACCATTCTTAAATAAAATAGAACAACAAATGTAAACTGCATGTATTAAACAACCAAAATGTAAAAAGATTATAGACATCTTATTAAGTAATTTGAATCAAAGTTTCAATAGATGTAAGACAGAAAAAAGATTAGAAATAATAATGCTATTTTCTTTATGTTTTTAAAAAGAATTTGTTTGTTGTTTGCATAATTGCTGTTTTCAGGCAGACTTAGGTATCCATATTTAATGTAAATTTTAAATCAACAAATAGTATAATAAACACTTAATTTACTCTTTTTGACAGTAATATTGTTTCTTAAAGCACCAGAAAAACAGGAGTCATTTTTTTATCACTTTAAGAATTATACACACATTCTAAACTAAGTTCATCTTTTATTTGTATATTTTTATATTATATAATTATAAAAAATGCATAAAATACTTTATACACTTTGTTTTTTTTTTCCAAATTATGGTCAATTATGAATGAACTTTTGTTTTTACATTCTTATGTACATTATAATATTTTTCCTTATTTTGATCATCTTTCTTAGTCATTTTCAAAAATCATTCCTTCTTTTTTAAATGTTTATCCACATATCTTTTTATTTTATTTAATACTTCACATCATTGCAATGTAAAGATTAGTATAAAAAAAAAAGATCCTTGAAAATGACATTAAACATTTGCCCAAATGTGGAAGAAAATTATAAAATAAGTACACAAGGATGAAAAAACAAATACTTCATATAAATAAAACAAGATGTGGAAAGAATACATTGTGAAGAATTTTATTTATTGAAATTAATGGGTTATTTTTGGAAAAAGGGAGAAATATTTATAAATAAGGTACTGACTGAGGGCAAACAAATTTATTTAAATATATTATAGGATAAATGTAGACTAAAGATTTATTAATGATATACCTGAAGCTTTCTAATTCTAATGATTATGGTGAGTTTTTTTTTTAAGAAAAAAAAAAGTCAATTATACAATTATTTAGACTTTTGAAATTTTCTAAAACATTTGGTTATAAAAGTGTCATACCATTTAAAGAAAAAAAGTAAGTAAGACAATTCAAAGTAATAATGTAACTCAGTGAGAGATCTTTACATTTTGATTTCAAAGTATTTAGTGTTTTGTAATATGTTTTCAGAAAAAAATAATTTGGAAGCTTTTACATACATCTTTAAAAAAAATATGGAAAAATTCACCATTGCAGTTATAATTAATATCATACTATGAATTTGAGAGATACATTGTTTTTCATAATTAAAAACTGGATATAAAAATATTTTGAAAAAGTATGGTTTTTGTGCAATCACGTTATCTATCATATCAAAGAGCCTGAAACATAAAAAAATTCTCAACAGTCTTTTATAATTATCAATTCTACAACTTTTTGATTTTGTAATGAAGTTCATTTTTGCTATACTCAAAAATATAATATTTATGATCTATTTGAGTTTATACTGTGAAATACACTTACTCAAAAAATGAATGCATGGATAATAAGTTTGTTTATAGCAATTAATCAATGTAATATCTCATAAAATTATTTTTGAATTGAAAATTATTAAAATAGTTTTAGACTTAAAAGACTCCAAATGTGTGATTATAGAAAGAAAAATGTTCAATTAGTGACCATGGATTAGAATAGAAGAATATATAATTATGGGTGGACTAAAGTGCTTTCAGAGGATGGACAGTGATTTTATATATTTTATAAAAATTAGTATCATGTGCAGTTTGGCATACTTGATAAAGCATCAAATTTGGGATCAAGAGGTCTCAGTATTGATTTTCGCACTTGCAAATCTGGCATTGGAATTTCTTATAAACTCCTGAGCAGTAAAATGATATGTTTTTTTTTTAGGTCAGTAGTTAATGAAAAACTATTAATATAGGCAATTAAAATCATTATGAATTTTAGAAAATCATTTGACATTTTATTGTAAATAAATGAAGCCATTTGTTTTTATACTTATAGCCTTATACAGTCATCAATCCAGAATACTGCAAGAAATTTTTTTTTAAAATCAACTAAAGACCATAGGTGGAGTCTTACTGGAAAGTCATCCTCACAGCTTTCACAGAATGGCTCTGAAAAATTGGTTTTGCAGCAGTGAAAGATATCTTTTATATTTATTTGGACCTTTAAAGGCCCTATTTAGCTGCTAATGTACTCTTTCATTCACTAAATCTGTTTTGGTGCATTTTTAACATAATTTCCGTATGTCTACCTTGTGCTTATCAGTATTTAACTACCTCACTCCCCCCCCCCATTTAGTGGGTGGTTCAACTGTTTCATGGACCATGAAGGGTTTTATTCTCTCTTAGACTCTTAAATATTTCTCTTACTCCAATTTCTCTGTCACTCAGAACTTGTTTATAAGTTTTTTGTGTGTTGTTCCAGCAATTTAGGCCATTTTTAATGATCTTTTATTTCAACCCCTCCCCATCTGGGATAATTTACCGCCTAAAATTTCCACTTAATTTTCACATTATTCAACTAAAATTATTAATAACAAGTTTTCCAGTGTTTTTTTTTTTTTTGGTTTTACATCAATATATTTAACTTTTCCATTTCAAAATTGTTTTTCTTCATATTACTTTTCATTCTTTCAAACGGTTTAAAGATGGCCACTGCCTCTAGTGGAAAAAAGTGCAGAGTCCTAAACTACATGAACTAAAACCTTCAAAATTACCCCAATTTGATTCAAACTGAATTTCAAACAAAACTTAACTAAAAAATCATCACCAATGAACTTATTTCAAAGGCTCTATCTCCTTGCCCTCTGGATTTTCCTCCCTTTCAGACTGTGGTTTGCTCTATCAAAGGTAAAACACAAGTCAAAAAGAACAACATGACCAATCATAATGCCATTCCAAGTACAATGAGGAAAACTAAAATTATTTATCTACAAAGGACAAAAATCAGCCAGATGCATCTAAGCATAACTAAAATATTTCCTCATTCATCCCTGAAACCTCTAAAGACTTAACACATAGCAATTCCTCCAATGTTAATGTCACATATGGATCCTCCTATCAGTCCACCAGGGCAACCAACCCTATCAACATTGCTCCTTGCCAAAGATTCTTCTTTGCCTGGACTACACACCCTTTCCACATCCCCTTCCCATTTCAGATGTATTCCCTTCTCCTTCATCATATTGTACTTGAATTTCATTTTGCCATGTAATCATCTCTTTGTAAACCTTTTTTAACTGTTGGGTATTTTGTCTTTTTGATGAATAAAAGCTTTCATCACTGAGAAAAAAACTGCATTTTATTGAGGTACTGAAGTTATATTACATCATCATCATCATCATCAACCATTATCAATCCACTGCAGGATAAAGGTCTCTCCAAGTTCAATCCATTTTTCCTATCTTTAGCTTCTTTTCTCTACCTCATCCCTACACATTTTCTTATTTCATCCATCCATCTTACATGTGTTCACTTTCTGGGTTTTTTACAATCTCTTGGAATCCAGTTCAAAATTACAATTGTCCATCTATTATCATCTCTTCTAGCAATATGTCCAACCCAATTGCACTTCAGTCTTTTAATTTTTTCAATGAGGTCAGTAACACCTGTTTGTTCTTGTACCTATACATTGTGTTTTTGATTTCTTCTTGTTATTCCCAACATGCATCTCTCCATACTTTTTTGAGTGGTCTGAAATCTCTGTATTGCTCTTCTATTAAGTGTCCAAGTTTCACATCTATAAGTAAGAACTGGCAAACACATTTATTAAAAACCTTCCTTTTCAAACACATAGGCATATTTCCTTTTAGTATCAAGTTATTTCTACCAAAAGCACTCCAAACAAGTTTAATTCTATGATTAATTTCATCCATTATGTTTCCATCTGCATTAATAATCTGTTCAAGGTATTTGTAACTGTTAACTTCTTTTAACTCATCATAATCAATTTTTATTTTCATATTTTGAGAAAATCTATTAAACATTACTTTAATCTTTTTAACATTTATCTTTAGTCCTACTTTTCTACTTTCATCTGATAACTCCTGCAACATTTCCTGTAGCTCTAAAGCATTATTTGCAAAAACAACTACATCATCTGTAAAATCTAAATGACTTAAATAATCTCCATTTACTTTCACTCCTTTAGCTTCCCATTTTAATCCACAAAATACTTCTTGCAGCACTGCTGTAAAAAGTTTTGGAGATATGGAGTCACCCTGATTTACACCCTTTTCATTGTTGATTTTTCTACTATCAGTGTGTAATCTAATTGTTGCTGTTGCATTTTTATAAATATTCTTTAAAATATGACAATATCCTGGAGCTATACCTTGATGATCCAATGCTTTAATCGCTGAAGAAATGTTTATAGAATCAAATGCCTTTTCATAATCTACAAATCCTAAGCATAATGGCAAGTCATATTCATTTGTCCTTTCTATAACTTCTCTCAATACCTGGATATGATCTACTATACTAAAATCACTTTTAAATCCAGCTTGTTCTCTTGGTTGGTGGAAATCCAGTGTATTCTGTAGACGAGTTGTAATTATCTAAGTAAAAATTTTGTATAAAACTTATCGATAAAAGACTGATAGGTCTGTAATTTGTAACATCTTCTTTAGCACCTTTTTTAAAAATTCATATTAATACTGCATTCTTCTAATTATCTGGTACATCTTTATCATTTAGACATTTGGTATATAACTTTGCTAAAAAAATAATATTTGTTCATTTGCTTTTTTACATGATTACCTGGAGCCTTCCCTTTCTTCATAAATTTAATTGCATATCTCACTTTCTCATTTCAAATTCTGGTCAATTCAGAAGATATAATAGATATAGGAGGCACTTGTTTTTTATTACTATATAATTCTTGATAGAAGTCTTCTACACATTTCATGAGGCCATCTCTCATTTTAGTAATAATGCCATCTTTTTTTCTTACTGCCAATATAAATTTCCTATCAATACCAAAATGTTGTTTTATACTTTTTAGACTTTTATTCTCTTCTACAACTTTCCTTGCTAGTTCACAATTATACTTTCTTATATCATTTTCAGTTCTTTTCCACACCATTTTACAAAATTCGAGATATTCAATCCTTTTTAATGCATCATTATTGTATATCCTCATATTCTTTCTTTTTCTTCATAAATTTTCTAGTCTCAGTAGAAATTTTATTAATCAATTGCTGCTTTTTCTACCAGCTATCTTTGTTGCAGTTTTTTTAAAGTTTATCAGTTAGTTTCCTATTAATGTCATTCAAATCTGAATCATGTTCAAAATCTTTTAATATTTGAAACCCATTCGTAAGTTCTAATTTAAATTCATTAGAATGTTTCTGAATATTAGAAATATCAACTGTAGATATTGTTTTTTTTAATAACTTTTGTCTTTCTAGTTTTGCATTAACATGTATCTTACATCTTATTAATTGATGATCACTTCCTGTGTTAAATTTTCTGTTAGTCAAAATATAATCCAATTCTGCTGTACCTTCATTCAGATGCTTCCATATCCATTTCCTTTTAACATTTTTCTCAAAAAAAGAATTCATAATATAAAGTTTTTCTTTTTCTGCAAACTCCACAAGTCTATGTTCTCTCTCATTTCTATTACCATAACCAAAATTACCTACAACATTTTCATCTTTCATTTGTTTACCAATTCTAGCATTAGTCTCCCATAACAATTTTAAAATGTTGTTTACTATGATTAAAAGTGTTTTGTACATCCATATAAAAATCTTCAACTATTTCATCACTATGAGAACTTTTTGGAGCTTAAACCTGAATTATCTGCTTTTGGTATATGCAATTAAGTTGTAAAACTAATCTTGCCATTCTGTCCGATACGCCATCAATCTCCACAATGTTATTCTTCCATTTTTTATTTATAATAAATCCTACTCCACTTGTATTTCCAATATTTGTGTCTTTATAGTAGAGTATATGTCCACTTTTTAAATCAATTGTTTCTTCACCTTTTCTTCTAACTTCACAAAGTCCAATAATGTCCCATTTAATACAAGACAGTTCTTCTAACTTTTGCAATCTTCCTTCATTTGAAAGTGATCTTCAGTTGTAAGTACCTAAATAAAAAGTCATCATCAAATGGAAGCCTGAGTCTGCAATCAGGGGATTCTTATCACTCTCCACCTTCTGCCACCAACCACTGCCTTGGTTGGTGACTTTACAGTCTCCTGGGAATAAGGGCCATGATTTACTTGTGTCTGTCATGAATATATATATTGGAAAAAATATTTTTAAACTCAGGGGTAAAAAGCCAATAAACTCACCATGCTGGCTAATGTGTGTTGGTGAGCAGCCCATTCATTTTCATATACTATATGAATAATCACATAGTAATAACAGCTGCAACAACAAGAACGTATGGAGTGGACATTAGGAATATGCTTACTTATATATAATCCATGCTAATTTATAACTACATAATTTTAAACTTATAGCATTCGATTTATTACTAAATAATTTTAATTTTATAGGAATTTCATTTTATTAAAAAATTATTAAAAGCTCGTGAAAATAAAAATTTATTTCATTAAATTTAGTAAAGACACAGAATCTAAATTATTCATATAGTAGTACCTCTCAGTGCAAGCCAGAATAGTCAATAGTAGCATATAGGTTTGTGCACAAAATCCCTACATAATGCCCACTCATCAAATATCCCCTAACTTGTTTCTGGCTTGTAGCTTTCATCAATGAGGAGCCTTGGATCTGAAATCACTGCACTAAATCTTAGAATCTAATGCAACCCTCCAGTAGCCATTTTTTATCTTATTAGCTAACTGTAAATTTTTGAGTGCAAAATAGTGATCATGTAATGTTTAGTTAGTAAAGACAAGTATATATGTGTGTAATGGGGTCAGAGAAAGAGAGCTAAGATTAGATATATAGTTAACTTTTAAATGTATATAATTCTAGAAAATTCTAAGAAACATTTAATTTAAAATTTGGCTAAAATTCCTGAACATTAATTATAGAGCATAGGTACATTTATAATTAAAACTGTTTTGTTAACAAAAAATAATTTAATCACTTTGTATGTACAATATTTTTTATTTGGCCTGATGATAAAAGGATTTATAATTACTGCTAGGCATGTTATAGACAAAAAGTATTTTGGACAATTTTAATAAGTAATAAATAGGTATAGGATTAAGATGCAATTAAGCTGATCAAAATTTTGTCAAAATTGTATAAATAACTCAGAAAATGTAAAAAAATTATTGTTATTCCTTTTTTGAAAAGATTCTTCAAGATCATTATTATTAGGATCATTGACCATTTGGCTGCTAGAAGCTCTGTACTATGCTAATCAGAGAGTAGACAACTTCACCATCTCCAGAGAGTGCAATCCTGAACTGCTGCATATCTGAAGTTTGAGAACATGTATCTGTGCTAATGTTCCTGTCATCACTAAAAAATTCAGCTCGCTAACTGACCTGCCATGCCATCATTGGAAAAATAGGAAGCCACCTAGTCAATTATACTCCTTTCAGTCATTTTCTATTCTGAAGAACCAGCCTATCTTCAGGTTCATTGTTTATATCCAAAGAAAGGGTCATCCAGGGCCATGTAAATTGTACTATGAAAATTGGACATCATCACTACATCTCATCCTGCTCTTTATATCTTGCCATATTTTCAAACCTATCATGAAGGTAAAATAAAATCATTTGTACTGTAGACTTAGGATATTTTTCTGAAGGTTTGTGATGACAGTGTTTTAGATGTACTTATATATTGGACTATTTTCATCATCTAATATGAGTATTGAATGTCTTTAGAAAAAAAAAACTATTTAAATATATTCCAAATACAATCAACTGTTAGTAATAGCACTCAAGTTATTATTATGCACAATTTTTTGAGAGCTGTGATTCCTTCCCCCCTTGAGGAATTGATGGCATGACCAGTGACAGTACTAGAATGGTAATCAAACCTGGACTCTTAATTTATTGAGTATTAAATTTTAAGTTGATGCTCTAACCAACTGAGCTATCCTGCCAAATCTCAACAGTGAGTAGAAATTTCATGTACTTATCTATGAGGTTCCTACTTATTGTTCCACTTTTTCCTAAGAGCAAAGTTGATCAGTGGTTTTCATACATTGTGTGTAGTCATAACTATTGATTAAACTTTGTTCTTAAGAAAATATGGAGAAATTATAAGGAATCTCATAGATAAGTATATGAAATTTTTACTGATTGCTTCCTTTGACAGGATGGTTGAGCTGTTTAGAATGCTACCTTAAAATTCAATATTCAATAATCTAAGAGTTGACGTTTGATTTTTGTGCTAGTACTATCACTGGTCAGGCCAGGAACACCTTAAGAAGATGAGGACAATAATCCCTCTTGAAACGTTGTGCATATACTAATCTGTGTGCTATTTCTAACAAGTTGAATGTATTTGGAATATTTAAATAAAGTTAAATGTTTTTAAAGACATTCAATATTCATATTACATAATGAAAATAATCCAATACATAAATACTTCTAGACTTTAGACATCTTCATTCCTATGACCGGTAAAACAATCAAATTGTTTTTCTTTTACTGATATTATTTTATTTTGGATTATTTTCTTTAATAGTTGCTTTAATGTTTTATATATATGCCATTAACTACCTGTACTTACTAAGAAAGATTGAATATATTATTAAATGCAATCATTCTGAAATCTTACATATCCAAAACTGATGTTGGACGGCAATTTTTGTAAACATATTTTTGTTTCTTAAAGTAATCTTTTTACCCCTTCTCTTAAAAAAAAGATAAGTAAGTTAAAGTGCAAAAGCTTTTTAACTACTGCCTCTCTTGTCTGTCAAAGATTTTGTTTTTTACTAAAATATAATTAATCATGCATTTCAATTTGAGATGTTTATTTTTGCAATTAAAATTACCAGTCTTTTTTAATAGTTTGTTTATAACAAATGTAAAAGAAGCTGAGTTAATTTTGAAAATAATATTAAAACTAAGATTAATTTTCATTTTATTTGAACGAACAAATGTATATCATTTCGTTCATATTAGCCAAGATAAATTAAGATCAGCTTTCATGAATGTTTAATTATAGTTATGTCTAAATAACATATTTCTCGAAACAGCATTTAATGTATTTTTTATTGTGTAAGATCTGTAGGGTGGTTCTTCAATTAAGCAGTCTTTATTTGAATGTTTTAATTTTTTTTAAATATTTATATGTGATAAACCATTTAGGCCTTAATTTTGGCCAAGGAAAGGGTACTATGGTATTAGAGCTGCGTCATGAAGAATTATAATCGTTTAATCATTAAATTAATTAGGTTATTAAATCAAAAACATATTTTAAAATCTACATTTAGTCAAGCGTTGTTAGCCGAGAGGTCATCGCAACAGCCTTGCAAGCAAGTAGTTTTTTGCAGACTGTTGTGGGTTCGCCTCCCGGACGATGCTATGACATATGAAAAAAAAATCTACATTAAAAAAAAAAAAACAATTTAACAAAAAAAATACGAAAAGCATTAATGTGAAGAATAGTTAAAATGCGTGTTTAAATCAAATTGAGTGTGTGTTTGTACGTCCATATTCTGCATAATCTATTTAAATGCATTGTACAGGCTTAAAACCTGCATTTATATATGTAATATATGCTGGATTTGAACTCAGACTTTCACATGACCTACAACTCTTATTGCCATCTTATATTGCTGACTCACCTGATCACACACATGTAGAAAAGATAAATAATCACCAATAGAAGTATTTTGTGCTAAACCAGCACTCATCAGTTGGTTCAGATTACCATCTTTACACATATATACAATTAGTACTCAGCTTTATATTAAGATAACCAATCTTCATACTTTAATGAGTGCTGGTTTAACACGAAATACGCATATAGGTGATTATTTATCTTTTCAACATGTGTGTGATCAGGTGAGTCAGCAATATAAGATGGCACTGACAGATGTAGGTCGTGTGAAAGTCTGAGTTCGAATCCTGCTTATATTAAATATATAAATGCAAGTGTAAGCCTGTACAATGTATTAAAATAGATTATACAGAATATGCAAACACACACTCAATTTGATTTAAACACCTATTTTAACTATTCTTCACATTAATGCTTTTCGTATTTTTTTTTTTATTATACTGTTTTTTTTTTTTTAAATGTAGATGTTAAAATATGTTTTTGATTTGACAACCTAATTAATTTAATGATTAAACGATTATAATTCTTCATGTCGCAGCTGTAATACCACAGTATCAAGGAAAGTAATATATGATCGCTTGTTCAAACTTATAATGTGGTCACTCATACTTGTTTTTATTCTACTTATAATTTTTAGGCTTTCATCATTTCCCGTTACTTATTATTAGTTTCTTCTTGAATTAAATTGCGTTGTGGGGTTATATATGTATATTTTTATCAATTCATATATTTTGTTCTTCAAGCAGACGTTCATTCTTGCTTTGGGGAAATGATTTTTAGGGTATTTCTCTTCAGATATGATCATGCTAAAGGTGTGTATATCATATTTTTATACTCGGAGGATCTTTTCCATTATTCATAATTTTATCGATGCAGGTATTCATTTTTGCTTAATAGTAATCTGTTTGTTCCTGGTTGTAGGAGCCGGCGTTCATTCCTGTTCCATATGATCCTTTGAACTGATGAATTCTTGAGTACAGCTTCAATAAGGCAAGTGCACCACCATCTCTGTTTCATCTACTTTTGTGTTTTCTTAATGTAGCAGAGCACTTTACATTTTTATATATCTTTTAATGTCTGACTTTGCAAGCATGCAGTCTGTCAGAATTCTGTCTATTCATGATTGTAATATGAATTTATTAAATATGTACTCCTACCATAACCTGGATTGATTGCTCATTAATTAATCATTCAATTACCATAGAATGTCCACACTGGAGTTTATTAAGAATATAAATCCTATAGCTCTCTTTCATGTAAATTAATGAGAATCAAGTTGTTTAGTCAATAATTATTTTTATTTATTTATCTACAACGAACATGATAAAATATAAATCTACCCATATAAGCTTTTAATTCACTTTTATTTTTTTTATTGCTACCAATAAAACTTTCCTCACACATTACCTGTCCTATTTTGTGTCTTCTTTACAACAATAGATTAAGAAGCTATTTAATATAGTTTTAATAATTTCTTGTAGCTCCCTGACCTCGTGGAATATGATAAAAAAGTGGTAGACATTCCAAATTTAGATGTGTTGGTCATGTGGGAATTATCCTGGGGGCATAGTAACAGGATTTGTCTTTGTACTGTTTGTGAAAATGTTTATGATGAGGTTACACAAGGCCATTCAAGTTAGTGATCATTGGTGACTCCCATGCTTTATCCAACTGGCTATACATTTCTGAACATTATAGTATATAAGTTTATATATTATAAAAAGTTTCTCATTCTATTTATGTATAATAAATCAAAAATGTTTAACATTACAATAAAATAATTATTCAGAAATAGAAATTCATTATTCCTTTAGCCTTTTACTTTTCACTTTTATACTTTCAAATTGATGAGATATTGCCAGTTATTTGTTAGATAGTTTCTCTATGATGAAGAGCTTTCATGAATGTTATGATCTTTTTGCACTGATAGAGTTATTAATTGATTTATTTTTCATAATAATTGTACTTTATAATTTCATCATAATTTATATTCTTAATATTTAAGTGGGCATTGCATAAATCATGTGATAATCGCATATCAAATAATAGATTAATTATCAACCCAAAGTTTCATCACTGTTCCAATATACTAAATTACACAAAGATGTTCAAATAATAGAAATGATAATTTGATTTTCCAATCAGAAACTTTCATGTCTCAAGCCCACATATTTTCAGCTTTGCTAAATTGTCAAAGCATTTAATTGTGAGTAGGTTTAGCATAAAATATTTTAAAATAAGATAGATTTTTAGATAGATTTTGATTTATTATATATTGTTTCCATTTATTTAATTATATTTTTATAAATTATAGAGGAAAAAATCCTGTAATTGGTAAAAGTTATATCTTTTGAGAGTTATTCATTGACACATCAATTGTGGCTTAGCTAAGAAAGTTATAATCACATTCCAGCATATTTAAGACTTGTTATAGTAAAAGTCAAGGTTGTACTTTTTAATATATTTTATAGCTATATATATATATATACTACATTGTTATTTTAACAATGTAACTAATTGCTGCATTTAAAAAAGTTACCTCTTCATAGATTAATGAAGATATTCAAGGAAAAATTTTGCAGTAGTTTTTTTTAATATTTTTAAATTTCAAAATAATATTCAAGGTGTTAAAATATTAGATAGATGCTATTGGAAGTGGGCAATTATTTAAATATTGATGAACACATCACTTATTGACTGAAATCAATAAATCATATATTGTGAGCAGATTATTCTGCCATGTATTTATAAGTCATACCTCAGTATTCTCTTTTTTTCTTTGGTTATAATATTCCTTAGAGATACAAAATCTTTCAGAAAAAGATCAGTGAATTTTACATTGGCAATGACCCACTTTTTAAATATTCTATAAAGTTAGCCTTTGATAAAAGGGTTTGCTGTTTACTTCATTCATAAACTCAATTAAGCTTACAACTGCAGCTAGAAATTTTTTTTGTTTTCATTAAAATATTTTTTCAGAATCTTTCAAAATTATGACTTATAAAGAGTTTATTATTTGAATCTGAACAAAATGATTGACAAATGCTTCAAATTCTTGTTATAAAAATTTAACAGAAAAGATTATTCTCTGACATTTGATTTAAGTTCCATGTTTAAATATAGATTGTTTCCTTAAAAATGTTACATTTTTATATGATGGTAAAATTTGACATCTAAAAGAAAGATCTGAATTTAGTTTTATTATTTTGACAAATATTACATTTTATTGCTTAAATACTATTTAATTTTATAAATTATTTGTTATTTCACTTCATTTATAAAAAAACTTAAATAATCTAAAAGTATTTTATATTCTTCATTATAAACTATTTTGCTATGATTTAAGACCCTTATTGCTTAGTTTCATTGTTGTTTTTTTTATTTTTTTATTTTATTTCTGGAGATAAATAAAGATTACGTATTTATTACAAAGATACTCTAATAAAATTAATTTTTAATATCATTATCTGAATCAAAAATAAGTCCTAAAATAACAGTTTAATGACTAATGTTTTTCTCATTATCAGAAAATGACTGACTCAAAAACTCAAGATTGCTAAATTGAAATGTAACTCTGTTGTTGCTTTTTTTACCACAATGTCCCTCCTAATAAGTAAGCCATTTGATTTTTAATATTGTTATTTTTGAAAATATTTATTTAGGTTTGTAAACATTTTTATTTAATTGGAATAAACATTAAAATCAAGAATTAATATATTTATATGCAGTAAAAATTTGGTAGATTTGATATAAACCATTAGCAATGCAATATGATACTAAAATATTTTAGGTTGCTTATAGTAGAAAGATAAAATTTCAAATATTTTGATATCAAATTTAAAATAAGTTGTTAAAAAAAATTAAGAAGTCTCCGGTAGGGCTTACAAGAGGGTGGTATATATATATATATATTGTTGGTAGTTTGTTTTGATTAATTGCTTTTATTGAAGTTAGAATAAAATTTTAAAATCAAAATTTACAATATTAATTATTAACATAATTTGTTTAAATTTGGGACACTACTTACAAATTACTAGCAATGTAATATGAGAGTAAAATATTTTAGGTAGCTTACTTAGTTTCTTAAATCTAGATCAGTTTGCAAATGAACAAACCTAAACTGTAATGTAAACAAGATACTTATAATTTTACTTTCAACCCGAGCAGTATTTAAGCATCATTTTACCTCCTGTATTTTGACAGATTTCTTTGTTCTCACTAGATTTAAGCTTTCAATTGTTATTTTGATATTAAACCATTATTGTTTATTAGAATTTAATAAATTTTAGCTCATTTAATAGATATTTTTGTTTAGAAATTAAATGAATTTTAAAAAATCACATTTGATTTTCAGAATTATTTTAAAAATTAGATTTTAATCAAAACAAATTGCTGTCACATTATAAAATTTTAGATGAAGCTGATTCAGTTTGAAAAATGAACAAAATCTTCTTTGTTTGATTGTTGTTCCAAAAATCTGAATGCATTATTTTTAATAACTAGTAAATCTATCAATTTATGCTTTAAATGTTTATTTTTTTTTGTAAATTTTATGTTATCACTAAATATTATAACAATCTGCTGATTGACCTCATTTCTAGACTGCTGTGTTTTCTGCAACTGTATTCTTTATAGTAATAATATTCAGAAAAATATAGTTTTTTATAATGAGTAAGATATATGCGATATATAAATTTCACACAAATAAAATGATAAGTGCGTAAAGTAAACAAATAAACAAAATACAAAAATAAATAATTGGCTATTGAGTATATTTAGGTTAGTACTTTCTAAGGAATACCTTCATTATCAAAGTTGTGTGTGAACTGAATTGCAGAGTAAAACTGTTGTTATGAGAAATGCAAAGTGTATGGAAATTATGTTTTTCATTTTTTTGAAATTTCATAACACATATCTCTTTTTCTTACCAAATTACAGTCCAAGTTAATAAAATAGGCTTCTTTGAACTTTTTCTTTAAGTCATGGTGCTCCCTGCATGCATGTTATGCAATTTCCAAAAAATGGCAAACATAATTTGCATACACTTTGCATTACTCATAGCAACAGTTTTACTTCACAATTCACTTCACACACAGCTTTGATAATGAAGGTATTCCTTCGAAATTACTAAGCTAAATATATTCAATAGCCAATTATTTATTGATTATTGTATTTCATTTATTTGTTTACTTTATGCACTTATCATTTTATTTGTGTGAAATATATATCACATATATCTTACTCATTACAAATATAGACACAAAGCGATTATTTATATTCCTTTATATTTAAAAATAAAAAATTTCTGTAAAAAATAAATATGTAATAAAATTTATTTTTGATTTCTAATAATTATTACATAATTATGATACAATAAAATCATAAACTTTCCAAAAAATCAAGTTTTTAGACCATTTTATTTTCTCAATGATCATAATATTTTCTCAAAGTAAACTCACAAAGTTTGACAACACAAAATATATAATTGGTACTCATCAACCCAGAGCTTAAGATGCTTTGATGGACCACTTATTTGATTTTCTCACTATCTTTTGAATTTTTTTGCATTTAAAATATTAGAAAATAAATATATGTGGATTTTAACGTTGGGAAAAAAAAACTTCACAAGATTTTCATCAGAGGGTTCAAAATGCAAATTTTAGTTTTAGAAACCTCAAAACCTGCCCCAAAGCCAGAAATACATAATGGTTAAAATTGAAATAAAAATAATTCTTTGATTACAATCTTATTGTTAAAAATTAAATAATATTATAAAAATTATTTATAATGAACACTTTTATATACTATGGGAATTAAAAACCAAGAAAACAATTTTTTCTTCAACTATAATTGTTTTGTTTTTTTTATATTTTACTTGAAATAAAAGGGTAAAGGGGAGGGGACAGAAATTAATTAAATTAATGCCTATTTTATATAAAATGAATTTGACTTAATTAATTTTTGGACTTCCACACATTTATTTTAAGTTAAATATAAAAACACTAATTGTGGTTGAACAAATAATTATTTCCTTGGTTTTATTTTCTTAGTAAATAAAAACATTCATTATACCTGTACATATTTTTTTAATATTTATTATAATTCAAAGTGTAAAGAACTTTTCTTATACCATTGTAATTTATAAATATATGATTTAGGTACTATCATAAAAAAGCTATTTATTATTTATCTTTTTCACAGATTCGAGTGAAAGTATTTATGTGTTTGAAAATTTGCTTACAATATTTTTAATTGCCTAAATCTGTTTTTTGTTTAAATTTAATGTTTTATTTAATGAAGCTTAATTATAACTGAGATACACCTTTTAAAGTGTTTAAAATAAAATTACTTCAGTATATAGATTTAAAATATTTATAAAAATGGATGAGATATAAGAACAAAAGCAAAAATGAAAAAATCCAAGATTTTATAAAAGAATAACAGTTTATGTTTTTAATAATAGGCTAATGCGTTGTTGCAATGAAACTTTTGTATAATAATTAATAGGCTTTTTAATATTATAATTTCCGCAGATTAAGCGCTTTCAGAGCCCTTGTTGCTTCATAATAATAGTCTCTATATTGTTAACGTTATTATATGCAAATATATGCAAAATTATTTACTATACTATGCATTTTCTGGAAATGGCAAAACAAGTGTCTTTTCTATTAATTGATTTGATATCACTGGTGATAAAACAAGCTTCCTTAATTTTTCTCTTGATGATAAAAGAAAAGTTAGATGTGAGTATAATATACAGTAAATCTTCAAAAATAAAAATAAAACATTAAATTTGATACACAAAAAATATTAAATAATTAGATTATAAAAGCTGATGCTTTAGAAAACATAAATAAGTAAATATATTTTATTGAATAAATTAGAAAATGAAAATGGTTATATTCTTAAAAATAATAGAATTAAAAAGCAATAATAATAAAAATAAACATTGTTTAATTGTCATAAATCAATAGTGAAGAGCAGTAGATAATATTAGAACAATCTGTGATAAAATAAAAACTAAACTATAGCAATAATTTTAAGAAAGACTTTAAAATAAATAATATGTTTTCAAATTAATTAATTAATTATTAGCAATCCTCAATTTTATGTTGACACAGTTTCTCATCTTGAAAGTTTGAATATGTTTTTTTAAGTTTAGAAAAGCAAGACTAACAATATTAATATTTATAACAAGCAAAACTCTCCATACAGCAGTGCCACTCAGTGCCAACCAGAGTAATCAATGGATTCCAGAGTCACTGATGTGAACCACAAGCCAGAAAATAATCTGGGGATATTGGGTGAGTAGGCACTAGATGAGGATTTTATGCACAAGCATAAGAAATAGTGGTCATGTGATGTTTAATAATTTAATTAATATTTATAATATTAACCTTATATTTTTAATATTAGATAATTACACTTTTGTGATGTATAACATAGAATAAGTCTTAAAAATGTAACAAATAGTATATGTAAAAATATTTTAATATAAAAACTTTTATTTTATATTAAAAAGCCAAAAAAAAAATAATTGTTATCTTCAACCACAATTGATGTTTTATATTAAAGTTAAAAGAAAAGCATTGGAAGTGCAAAAATTAATGGTTTCAATTATTTATTGCAAAAAAAAAAAATAGTGATTGAATTAAATAATTTATGACAACCCTATACTTTTATTTTAAGTTAAATATAAAAACTTTAATTGTGGCTGAAGAAAACAGATATTTTTTGAATTATTAATATACATTAAATAGAAGCATTTATTATAAATGTTTTTCAAAGTATATTATTTTTAAGGTTGTGGCATTTAAACAGTTAATGAAAACATTTTTTATAAAATAGTATGTATATTACATTTTTTAATATTTGGATATTTTTGTAATAATTCCTCTTTAAAATAAAGAATAAAAATAAAGTCACACCATATGTACATTTTAAAAAATAATGGTGGAACATTAATAATTAATTCAATACTATTTTGTGCATGAAAGAAATGTTTTACAAAAAGAAATTTTACAATCAAGATACAATTTCATTCATTTTAAAAAGAGCAACTTTTGCAATCAATTGAAAGTAAGATGCAGTTTCATTTTTATTTTAATTGAGCATTCATACCTTTGGTTGTAACCTATTTTTTAGAATGTGATGTGATGTACTGTAGCTTCTCCTTAAACAAAGTCAAGAATCTCTCAGGAATTATGCCCAGAGAAAGCTGTTAGCCACTTTATTTTCCATTCTCCAGTCTAAGTTTTCCCATATTCTGCTCCATCCCATTTTCCACAATATAATCTTTGTCAACTCTATAGCCTTTATATTTAAATCCCCCTTTATCTTTTCTCAAATCCAGCATAAAAACCAATAATCCACTTTCTGTATAATCGCTTTTTTCATATTTATTCTTCCATAACATCATTATGAGCACCCTTTCTGTTTTCAAGCATTTACATTCAATTAACAGATGCATAATATTTTCTATTTCTTTCTTACATAATTTACAGACTAAATCACCCATATTTTTCCATTTACATGTATATTCTCTTGTTGCTAAAGATCCTGTTCCAGCTTTAAACAATAAACTACTTTCCTTATTATTATCTTATATTAATTTGCACTTAATATTCTATTTATTTCTATATATATATATATATATATATATATATATATATATATATATATATATATATATATATATATATATATATATATATATATATATATATATATAAACTCTTTTTACTCTCCATACTAATTCTACATCTCTCTAACTCTCTATTCTTTATTAATATATCTATTCTTTTATTCCATTCCTTACCACTATAACACTCAACAATCCTCCTAACACAATCATCCCATCTTTTGTACAGATATACTGATATAAATTCTTTATCCAAATCTTTTGTATACTGTATTACCTTTCTCACCCATCTGGTTGCCTGCCCTTTACTCATAACCCAATTAAATACTATATCTACCAAACATTTTTATTTTACTTTTTGCATGTTTTATATGAAAACTTGACCATCCCATTTCTTCTTGAATTGCCTCCCTTGCTGTCCATACCTCTGCATTCAATGCATGTCTTCTTACTTCCCTTTAAACTTTTTCTAAGTAATTTAATACCCCTTTACTAACACATAAAGCATCATTACCATATGTTAACCCTGCTACTGCAACTTCCTTCCATATAATTCTAGCTACATCATATTTATTATATGAAAACACTGTTAATTTTTTTATCAATCCCTTTCTTTTCTTTACTTCATTTATCAATTTTTTCTCCCATTCATCGAAATAATTTTTCTGATATACTTAAAATAATTCCAAAATAATTATATCTATTCACCACACTTATCTTAATATCTCCCAATAAAAATTCTACATCTTCTCTTTCCCCAGTATTAACCATCATTATTTTAAATTTTTTTCACCATATTTAATCCCCATCTTTTTACTCACCCTTGCACATGTCCCCAGCATAACTTCCATATCTTCTCTTCTTTCTGCACACAAAAATATGTCATCTGAAAAAAAAAGACATGACGAAATATATACTCCCTTACCACCTAATAACAGTATCTCTATCACTCTCCCTACTCTTTCTATTGCTCTTTCTATTTCACTCAAATACAACACAAACAAAATAGGTGACACAGAGCATCCTTACCTTAGTCCCACCCCATTTTTAACTTTAACTGATTCTATATTTTCTAATTGATATATATAATAATTATTTTCATATAATTTTTTTAATATCCACTAAATCTTCATCCATTCCCAAATTTGCTAAACTTATTCACAATCTATTTCTATTTACTCTATCATATACCTTTTCTATATCTATTTAACTCATATATAACTGTTTATTTGAATTCCTACACATATCCATAAGTTGTGTAACTACAAATAAACTATCTCCTATATTCCTATCTAATCTAAAACCTCCTTGCATTTCCTCCACTACATTATTCCCTTCCATCCATTTTTGAACTCTTCTAGCCACCATTTATGAAAAAACATTATATAAAACTGATGTTACCACTACCGGTCTATAATTATTTAACTTTTTATTATCCTTACTTTTTCCTTTAAATAAAAATCTTATTCTTGTATTACTCCACCTACTCAGAAAAACTATATTCTGTGTCATATTAATAAAATACGATAATAACTTTACTTTTGCCCTATACCCTAATTTGATTACCATCTCTGGTGTCCATCTATCTAAATCTCTTGCCTTTCCACTTTTCAATTTCTTCTCTATCTCATTCAGTTCATTTTTGTAAACCTAATATTCCCATTACTATATGCTTTCATGTTTTCTATCACTCTATTCTTCACATCTAACTTTTTTTTTTATTCATTACATATTTATTTAAAATTCTCTCTAAATCTTCTCTAGAGCTACATGCTATTCCCTCATCATCTAGTAATACTACTCTCTCCGCTACATTTCTCCTTTTAATGCAACTTTTATATAGTTCCGTCTTTATTTTACTTACAGTTTCGCCTGTCCTGCAATCTTCATAAAAGCTACAATATCAGTTTTAATTACAGAAAACATGTTTTTTTTTTTGTTTTATATATATATACTTGCTTTCTAAATAATTATAAAATAGATTTTATTTACAAAGACTGATAAGAAAATAAGAAATAAAAACAAGCATAACTGCACTTTGACTTTTTCCTTCTAGTTTATTTAATTTTAATTCTATTTAATTTTCAATAAAATATCTGGAATCTACATCAAATTTGCCACATGATAAAAATAGCATTTCTTGTGTGTGTATAAAAACTGAATAAATTAAGAATCTACTCTTTTTTACCCTTTGTTACATGGATTACAATTCAACTGTTTTTAATTTTATGTAATACATTTAATGATTCATGGATTTATTAAAGTTATCAATCACTTTTAAAAAAGTTTATATAACTATTTACTATGAATATATATTTAATATATTGATGTGCACACATGGCAATCTATAAAATTTACAAATCAGTTTATTAGAAGGGATTTGAACCCAAATTTTCAAGCTCCCTTCAAACATGACCACATACATGTGAAAACATGTTATTAAGCTATCTTCAATAATTTATTGACAAGGCAGCTTTGTAATACAAATTCTTCTACTTACAATTGATTTAAAATCATAAATCGTTTGTACAGTTTATATAAAATGTATTAGACGAGTCATACAAATAAAAATTTAAAAAAAATATATGAATGCAATAAATGGGCATGAATCAGCATAAAAATTCAATATATGTAATAATAAATATTAAATACATAGTATCGCCAGAAAAAATCACTATTCAAGAGACAATCTTCATGCCTGGATTTGAAAGAAGCATGATACAAATCTGATATTCATCATTATTAAGTCTTTGCCAAACATGAGACATATTATAAAGGTGAGCATCAATATTTTTGTTATACTTAAGTGCAAAAATAGCTTTAATAATAAACATATCAAAAAGACTGGGATCATTATATCAATATTCATCACCATCAGTGATCATGGCCATAAGGTACACTGAGCTTCAGTGATCTGGCTATCAATGATTTAGCAATTATCTTAAAAAAATATAAAGTGAATAAAGTTTGAAGATAATCTTCATTATTTTTGCAATCATCTAAATAATTTTGAAGAGATATATAAATATTACCCACATATATTTCATATTGCTTTGGATAAAAACTAGTTGTGGAACAGCAAGACTTCTGATAACGGTATATATATATATGAAAAACAAAAAACAAGTTAAAAACTTGCTAACGCTTGTCAACAGATGGCATTCTACCAAAAACACCATCAAGTGTATGTTTACATAAACGTCAGAGCAAGCATTCACTATCTCTAACTTTAATTCCACTTTCAGATCATGATTCCAAGCTATTTCTTGAAATCATGATATGAAAGTGGAATTAAAGTTAGAGATAGTGAATGCTTGCTCTGACGTTTATGTAAACATATGCTTGACGGTGTTTTTGGTAGAACGCCATCTGTTGACATATATATATATATCAAATCAAAACTACCCCAAATCCAAAATTAAACCAGACCAGCATAAAAATAATATTAAAACACAACCTAAGATTTCACTGCTACAAGTAGACTTCTCAAATGTAAAGAACTACCAAAAACTACACAATATATATATAATATTAAAAGCTACTCACAAATCCATTTACTTCCCATCCACCCTTAATATTAAAAGAACTCTTAAATAAGTTAATTGCTTCAGAATAATAAATTTTCAATAATAAAGACTCTTTAATTCTTCTTTTGATTTCATTTCTCTCAAAGAAGACAACCTTAGCTTCATCAAAATCAATTGTGTAGTTTTTTGTAGTTCTTTACACTTGAGAAGTCTGCTTGCAGCAGTGAAACCTTAGGTTGTGTTTTAATATTATTTTTATGCTGGTCTGGTTTAATTTTGGATTTGGGGTAGTTTTGATTTTATATTGACTAGTTTAGCTTTATGCTTGTAATGTTTATATATATATATATATATATATATATATATATATATAAACATATATATATATATATATATATATATATATATTAAACTATTCTAGTATTAACTAACTTTAGTGGGATGTCTTGACACAATAATTAATAAATTTATTCAATAGAAATAATAATAATAAATGATATATCTGACAAATAATCTATATTAAAAATAGATCACTATGATTTTGACTATTTACAAATATCATAAAAATATTTTCTGTGTTGGAAAAAAAAGTAAACAATAAATGATTTAAAATGATCACAATTGAATAAATACTATTTGTATGCACACACATGTATATCCAATAATGCAAAATATCCTAGTCATTAATAAATCAATAAACCATTATTCTATTTTAGGTATATAAATAATTCTCTGTTAAATGTACATATAATGTATATAATCATGTGTATTTTTATATAAAATATTTCAATTATTTATTTTCTTAATCTTAAAATCAAATTATTTTTTCACTCTAATTATAAAAACATATTAAAATTTAATTCTGCAATTGGCAATTTAATTTTGTCTAACTCTAAAACAAAATCTTTTATAAATTATATAATAAAATTGTAAGAAAATTACAGTCTCTGTCCTTGCTGAATTTAATCCAGTCAGTCTTTTTTTTTGGCTAAATACTTTTTTCTTTAATTGATTAATTTACTTATTTTTAAAAGTTATTTATTTCCAATTTATTTCATTTGCTTCATACATTTGTAAAAGGGATCTTATACATTCAGTGTCACTACATGGATAAGAAGCACCTTTGTGCAAAGTAAGTTTTACTACCCTCCTCTCCCATTCTATGAAATAAAATTTGTGAATTAAGAGATATTTTCCCAAAACATGAAAATATGACTTTAGTCATGTAATGTGTATGGAAAATATTTTATGTGTTCTATTTATTTATTTCTATAAAACACATAATAAAATAAAACGAATGAGTGGTGTAAAAATGATTTTTGAAACAATAATTAAATAATATCTTAAAACAAAAATATTTATTTAAAAAATTTGAAATTTTTAATCTTTTTTTACAAAAGTTTTTTATATTATGTTGTGGACAATCCTGCAAATTTGCTAGTAAAGATAGAAAATATTGGCAAATAACATACTTTTTGTAAATATTGAAGTGATTTATTATATTTAAAGATTTCCCTAACACACAATCATGAAAACATTGTACTGTTCCACTCTTTTTTTTTTGGAATAGCTTTGATATTATATAAGTAATTCACTTCTAATTTACCTTAAACATATTATCTGGAGCCAGAATATAATTCTCTGGAATGCTTTTCTTGTGAGCTTTGTCATGTATAGCAAGGATAAAAGAAAGTCCTGCTTGTCACTTTTTGAAGTACAGTAGATGTAAAAGCTGATGTAACTCTTATGCTTCTTTACCAATATTTAGATCAATTTTAATTGACATCACTAAATATAATTAACACAGTTATAATTCTTAAATAATTAAATATATGTACTATTATTTAATTTTGTATATGTGTGTGTTATTTCACTATAAATAACTGTAATTTATTATGTATATAGTTGATATTTAAAATTTTTGTTTATATTGTTTATTAATATAAGATTTACATTTTATTAGACCATTAAACTAAATCAACTTTAAATTACATTGCTGATTTAACTTTTATTCCATTAGCATCTACTTATTAAAATAGTTTTTTTTTTGTTTCAAAAATCCATTAGTTACTTTTAATTCAGAACCACTCACAAATAACTTTATATTTTCTGTTAACAAAACAGTTTTTGTCCAATAATAAAATACTTATGCTACTTTATTATTTATTTTTTAATGCTTATTAATAACTAAGTCACATTATGTATGTAATATGCTTTATTATATAGTTTGTTAATCAGGTATTTAGCCAGGATTTATTTAAGGAAGATATTTAAAATTTTCTTACTTAGATTGTTGATTCAATAAATTTTTAAAAGCTATTAAATTCTACTTTATTTTGTTTATTCATGGCTTATGTTGAATAACAATATAAAAATTCAAACACTTGGTTTATTCCACTAGATACATTTTTAGACTTTGTCAGTACTGCAATCTGCATTAAATAATATTGTTATCACAAAATTTGTTATAAATTATATATTTTGACAGGCAATAATATATTTTTAATAATTATGTTATTTAATTATTCTGTTTCTCTTAGATTTTTATCATAGTGGTTATGGATCAATTACTAGTTTTTAGCTACAGAACAAACCTGAGTCCACATCCAGGCAAAAGCTGTTTAATGAAACATGTAAAAAGATAATATGAAATTAAAACATATATTGTTATTAAAAGTAAAAAAATCTATTTAATAAAACATGTAAAAAGATAGTAAGGCATAATAAAAACAAAAACAAAGATGAGATTTTTATTAAAATAAGTTTACACAAGGCAACAGTGGAATCAATTCTAGGATTCCTAATTCTAAAGTTCATCATTCTGCCACCACATTAAATGATAAAATGCATTTAAGTTCTGTAAAATATCATTGATAAAGATAATTTCATCACATGCAAAATTACTGTAATCATGAAGCAATATTTTTAAAATGTTTTACTTGCAAATAAATTATTATATTGCTTATAATAATTCCTCTCATATACACTTTAATGCAATTTTTTTTTTAATAAACTTCTTTATTTTCCTGACAGTTTCAACTGTCCAGAAGTCTTCATCAGAGCATTCTCAATTTTTTTTATCTTTTAAATCCTCTACCTTTTAAATAAACTATTAATAATAATGTCATACTTTTTATATAAATTAGAATATTTAAATAAGTATTATTGAAAAATCTAAACATTTTCATTTACAAACATATTTAATTAAGTATAGCAACTAAAGGGCATCACTCTATTTACTTTAGTGCAATTATATATATATATATATGTGTGTGTGTGTGTGTGTGTGTGTGTGTGTGTGTGTAGCATATTTTGAGATTTGAGTATTTATCACAAGTGTAATTAAAAATGTATTCCTCTTATAATCTATTAGAAGAAAAAATATTTACAATTAGAATGTGTTTCTAACAATAAAGTGTTTCTGAAATCTAAACATTTACATATAAATTTTTATTAATTTTTGTGACAAATGACATCAGCCTGCTCAGTTTATCACAATAATAAGAGTATTTATGTATGTAGTATATTACAAGCTCAAGCCTCAAAATTTGAGACTCGGACAATAGGCACAATAAGTTAAAAAAGGAAATATTCCCGTTATATTTAAATAAAAAATATTTACTTTTGGAATATATTTCTGAGAAAACAATGGTATGATTCAAAAATGTAAGCAATTTCATTTACATGTAAATTTTATTAATTATTTTGATATCTTGGCATTCTGTAATGAAACACCTTTGTGCCCTACATGACATACACACCCAAATGCAGCAATCCTGTATGCAATTGACAAAAATTTCCATTGTCTATGCAACCATAAATATATGAAATATTATAAGAATAAAATGTAGCAGCTGGCTTATTATAGAGAATGCTGTTTTATATAGATAAAACAAATGATTACTAAAAAAATAACCACATTTTTAATTGTATTTGTAATATTAATATTTTCATAATTCCATTCAAATGTTGACAGTATACTGATAGAACTTTAGTAATTAACAAGATAATCATATCAACTTTGGAAATTCTTATTGCTAATAGATTTGTATTATTTTGATTTAATGTTTTTATTAAAATATTTTCTTGTTAAATTCAAAACACCTTAGTTCTTTATTTGTAATTTCATTTTCCATGTGATATATCTATTTAGTATATTCATATTATATGCCTAAGATTCAGGAAATAATAGTTTTACACTAGAGTTTTGTGTTGTTTGATGAGCCTATTTCATTATGATCATTATCTAATAGCTAAGGATATCGGTAGCAATCTTATAATTTAATCATCAAATAAAAATTAAAGCAATCACCATTATATTATTTTTAGGGACATCTACTGAGTGGATAGCATTGTAATTTAATTGCAATTACTTAGAATTAACAAAATTTTTGTATATACATCTAATGCATTTTAATTTGAGTAAGTATACTCTTGAAATATGAATATTAAATAAAGAGAAATATAATATATCCCATTACATTTGGTACAAATAACACGCCTGCTGATAATCACTTATGTTAAGTTCCTCAGAACGTTTTGATGCCTTTGTCATTTATTTTTAAATCTGGCAGCCCAAAATGAAGTCTTGACATAGGATTATAATGGCTGTTTCATTTAGCAATCTAATATGATTTAGTAACTTTTAAAATAATTAGGTGACTTATTTTGCAACACCTGTGACATTGCCCATGTAACTATTAATATATATATATATGACATATTTTGCGGGTTCATCTGTGTTAAAAAATTTTAAATATTGATATTCTAGTCACCAGAACACCAAATAGTTTATCTTTTTCAATTTACAGAAAGAGTAGACACACAGATATTTACATTTACATTCTCATCATCACCCAACTCAGATAGTTTTTGTAACCAAATCTCTTTTAAATAGAGCAATTAACATTTCAGATAATTCACATCTGAAAGAAGAAATAAATCATATTTGTTTTATTAGTAAATAGTTATAATTATAAATTTATAAAAAAAAAAGCCTTATTTCAAACCCAAAATGGACAAAATAGGAAACAAAAAGATGATAAATCAGTTATTAGGATTTGTGTTCCATATGTAAAAGGAACTACAGACAATATTGGATGTATATTAAAATGCTATAATATAGATATAGCATTTTCTACTCATCAAAAGATCAGCAATAGAATAACCAAGCTTAAGGATTCAATCCCTCTCAAATCTCAAGGTGTTTATCAAATCTCATGTAAAAATTGTAGAACTTCTTACATAGGTATGAGTAATCATTGCATCAGTGTTAGGAGAGATGAGCATGCTAATGCAGTTAAACAACACTCATTATCATCATCACTCTCACTCTATACTATAGATTCAGATCATAAAATTGATTTTTCTAGTACCACGATCATATCTAGATGTGATAATCTTTATCAGTGCAAAATTAGAAAAGCCATTGAGATACTTAAAAGGCCAGATTGTATCAATAAGCAAGATGATACATGCAAACTTCTTCCTATTTGGAAAGATTTAAAAAAAAAAAAAATTAACATTTTTGCTATTTGTGGAACTTTAATGTTTATTCAAATCAGTGATTGTAGCACCTCTACAAGCATCTTTCTACCTTTTTATCACCCAGTGGATGACTTGTGTGACCAAGTTGAAATGTTGGAATATCAATATTTAAAATTTTTTAACATGGATGAACCGCAAAATATGTCTTTTATATATGCAACCCGTGAAAAAGATACAAAGAAGTTTAAATAAATCTCTTTAAACAAGTAAATAAAACCTATTATTCTGAATGCAGACTAATAAATAATCAATTATATCATTATAAACTGCAATTATAAATTTCAAATTGCACCCAAAGTATTACTTAAATAATAAGTGTAATAATGTTCAAGGCTAGATGGATTTATAAGTATTCATTAAAAACTAATCAGTGCCTAGACAATCTCAATATCAATAACAATCAACAATTTCTAACTGTTGTCAAGGCAACCTCCTTTAAACAATAAGAGTGGAATCCCATCCTTATTAATGATCTAATATATTGGGATTGTCTAAGTGTTGACTGGTTTTTAATAATTATTTATAAATCCATTTATTTATAAATCCATTTATTATTTAAGTAATACTTTGTTTGCAATTTAAAATTTGTAATTGCAGTTTGTAATGTTATAATTGATTATTTATTAGTCTGCATTCTGAATAGGTTTTATTTATCTGTTTAAAGAGGTTTATTTAAACTTTTTATCAATAATTACAATCTTAGTGGTCAAATTGCTAACATCTGTATACAGTATATAAGACCATTATAAAGTGGGATTCCATCCTTATTGTTAAAAGGAGATTGCCATGACAACAGGTTGAAATTGTTGATTTTTATTGATATTGGGATTTTCTAAGAGTTGACTCCTTTTTTAATGACTATATATATATATAAATTTAATATTTTTAATGGTTAAAGTAGATGTAAATTAAATAGTATTTAGGATCATAATTATATATACGAAATTAAATCCACTAGCAAGATGTTTTGATGTGCAGAGACCACGCATATCAGTTTTGTAGACTAAATGAAAACAATAGCAAACTTGTCCAAGTTACTAATAATCAAAAAAGATATCTTTTTATCAGTCATTCATGGTATTATGTATGAGCTAGTAGCTAAATATTATAGCTATTAGAATTGAGATCCAATATATAGCAACATGTTTTACATCCCAATTGAAATTAAGACTATCCCATCAGACAGTCATGTATTTAAATTTAATATTTTTAACGGTTAATGTATATGTAAATTAATTAGTTAAATGAGATCAATGTTTACACACACACACCCCTATATATATATATATATATATATGAAGTTAAATCTACTACAATAATTATTATGTCCACCTACTAGCTCATACATAACAATGTAAGTGACTGATCTAAAGAGACCTCTTTTTGATTAGTAATAGCTTGGACAGGTTGGTTGCTGCCTATTAAAACACTTTGGTTATGGATTTAATTTCATATATAAACTGTGTTCCCATTAATTAATTTCCATATACATATTTTCTGTCTAAAAAAATAAAGATACAACTTAATATTTATCGGACAATTGTTTTCAAATTGAAATAAAGAAATGTAAAAAAGGCATTGGAAAAGAAGTTTATATGTTGTTATTGTTGATAAACTTATATTAAAAATGCATATATTATTTTTTTAAACTAATAACATCTGA
This sequence comes from Epiperipatus broadwayi, assembly GCA_028023455.1. NCBI lineage: Eukaryota > Metazoa > Onychophora > Udeonychophora > Euonychophora > Peripatidae > Epiperipatus > Epiperipatus broadwayi. The sequence continues at coordinate 214,744 of JAQFVV010006504.1, forward strand.
TTTATAACTAAAAATGTGTAAAGCATTGCTACAAATATATTTAATTATGGAATTCAGAACAGATGATTATCACAACACTTGCATTAGAATGTTGCATTTTGTACAGTTTGTAAAAAATTTAACTGAGGATTTTTGTATTGTGATTACTAAAGTCCATTTTAAAAATTTATTGAAATATTATATTTAAAGTAATCGTATAGCACTGAAAACAATGTTTAAATATGACTTTCATGACTGATAAATATTCACTATGCTGTTTATAATCATGAATTGAGTGCTTCTAATAATAAGTAATCATGGGCCAATAAATGTTTTCTATGTTTTTTTATATTAATAAATTAATACATTGTTATAAGCAGCATTACATGATTATATATTATTAGAAGTGGTTTTTAACATGTATATATAAATATTTTGCTTATGTGTGTTTTATGTTGTAACACACAGAGAAATACAGGATCATACCTGGGAAGATTGCCACCAGTATGTGAACATCAACTGCCCTAAATTGGTTAAACATTTGTAATTCTACAGAAATTTGGGGCTTAAATCATGAGGGATATGAGAAATTGTATTTTAACCCTCAAGTTAAAAAATTAATCTCAAAAGGGATTAGCATAATAGATTATTCTGAAAGATCAGCACAGCTAACTATAAGTTCACCAGCATTACCCAAAAGTATAAGGAATACTCAAAAGAAATAACCATTCATCATCATGAATAACAGTCAATCTTGTGACATGATTTGAAATAGGTCTTCTGTAGACCAGATTAACTACTGAATCTTTTCCAGCTTGGGCAATTAAATAAACAATAGTGTGGATACACAAACTTAAGTGCTAATCCATAAGAATACAACCAAAAAATAATATTGCTGGAATATTAAAACATGCTGATCATCATCAATGCTCTAGTCATTTAGTACAATTAATGCACTGGCCAACTATAAACTTAATTTTTAATAGAGACCAAACTAAATAAAATGTAGTGCATGAATTTTTAAGAATATCCTTTTCAAGCCAACCCAGATATCATCAACATCATCTGGATGTCTATATAATAAATATAACCCCCCTACCTCATATAACTGTTATGCACAAATCTAGCTCAGAAAGCAAGAGCTGTATAATTTATTACTGTAGGAGAAAAATAAATAAACTTTTCATCAATAACCTTAAGCAAATCATGGGCTTTCATTACTTATAAATAACTAGTTGTATTAGCATCATAAAAAAACAGTAAACTAAATCCTAGAATATAAGCTGCCATGATATAAGGTCACACAGAACATTTCATGAAACAGTAATTGGATAGAATAAAATAATTAAGACTAGAAAGAATATTTTTTGAAAACAATTATTTAATATCTAATTAACAAAAAAATAACAAGATAGTAGATAATTTCAATCATCCATTTCACCATAAAAATAAATAAATATACAATTTGATAAAATTATATTAACCTAATCAAGGAATTTTTATTCATGGATTAACTTTTGATTCATTATGTTCTTTCTTTAAAAATAACTAAGAGAAAAAAAACTTATTACATTTATGAAAAAAACAGATTTTCTATTAATAAAAATATAGTGTGCACACATAAAAAAATAATAATATCTATAGCCATGGCTCTGTTGTCTATAAAGTTCTTTTGAGTTATAATTTCAGTTTTTCCTAGTAGAGTTTCTTCTTGAAGGCTTCTAAACCTGGGTCAGTTTATTTTTTTCTTGGTCTATGTCCATTTAGTTCATCTCTTAAAGTTCCAGGTGAGACAGATGTAGACAGAGACTCATGTTCTTGGTTGAAGGCAGAGATTGCAGACCACTTAAAGGAGATTTTACTTTCTCTACATTTTTTCTAGTGAAGGTAAGTTACATGGAGGAAGATGATGCCTAGCTTTTAGCTGAATTTAACAAATGGTTTTTATTGTATAAACTATTTTAGTGCTAAACTCATAGTATACTAAAAACTTGATACAAAAAAAACTGTTATTTTATTCAATAGCTTGGTATCAACTGGATTAAGCTTGGACAGCTCTATTCAACAGTTAAGTTAGAAATACTTTTACTGTCTTTTTTCAGCAGCAGGATTAAGATTTGACTGCTTTCTTCAACAATTAAGTTAGCAATAATTTGTTCTATATTCTTTTCTTGGACAATCTTGCCTATCAATCCATTACAATTTGTCTCTTACATGATCATTTTCATGACAACCAAATAAAAGAAATTTTATAAAAAACAATTGTTCAGACAAATCTCTCCTTAATCATGGACTAAAAGCAAGTTAAGAACAAAAATTTAACAACATAAAATTCTTGACATTCCTTTATAATTAAAAACCAGATCTTCTTGCAAAAAAACAACAACAACAAGATAATCTGTTAATTGCAATGATTTGATTGTTTTATTAAATAGAGATAAAGAAAGAAAAACAACTCTGATTAATTAAACAAAAAATTTACAGTTATTAAAATGTTATTTTGTTCTTTCCTTTCTTTTATTTTTAAAAAACAAAACACTTAAATATATTTAATATTTAAGAATTTTCATACTATCATTTGGGGATTTTACAATGATTGAGTTAAATAATAACTCTTTAAAAAAATAGGTCTAAGAAAATTTAAATATTATTTTTCCCCATTAATATAATATTTTTTTTTATTTTCAAACCTGAGGAACATGTTGACAACTATCTAAATGTTTATATTTCTAGTACAACTATGTAACCCAACTAGTTACAATGTGAATAAAGGTTTTAGTTAATAGAAAAATGTTTTATATTTTGTTATCATCTTCTATTCCATTTGAAAAGACATATATATAATTATTGAATTTTTAAAATAAACATTCATAAAATTATGATGTTATTTAAGTCAATTTTTAAGAGAGAGAAAACTTAATTCAATCACACTACATATTTTTTGGCATACAAAAACATCATTCCAAATGCCTCCTATTGTTCATTAGTTTCTTGGATTCTAAATATAATTCTTTACATTTTAACAGTAGTAGCTAGGCTTCTATATATCTATATTAACTATTTCAAAGATTTGGACATTTGTTTTAAAAGTCATACTTTATCAAACAAAATAGTTGATCTTAATAAGAACTTTAATTTGCAAATTCATTTTAAATTTTTATAGAGGTTTTTAATAAATAGATCTCTCTAAGGTAAAATTCTCTTCAATAGCACCATACAATGGAGCAGTGAAAGATAATACATTATTCAGCAGACTTCCAAATTGTTAGTTGGTGAAGGTTTAAGTAGTTTTTAATTTTTATTATATTTTTTCAAAAAAATAGTTAGACATCTATTTACTGATCAATATTTAATAATTACTTAGATTAGTTATGGGTCAGTTATCTAAATATATATATATATATAAACATTTTGAAAAGAATTTTATTTGGCTTGAATTTGATTACCAGATAGTAAGCTTGGCTGATTAATGATCTAACTCTGTACCAAAAAGTCCTTTACTATGATTTTGTGAATATACAATACCCCCCCCCCCCCAACACACAAATAATATCAATATATATCTTAATTTTTGAAATAATACATTCTTTTTATTGGTCTACAAATTATTTTAAGATATATATTTTATAAAAATAAAATCAAAAAGACCACTGTTTATAGATATGTTTACTTACAATCTGTTTAAAATATATAAAAAAAAAAAATCGATATTAGTTTTGAAAATTTTTTTTTTTTTCTAATATCACCATATGCTTACTTTAATAATATTTTTAAACTTTTATATTTTTTTTAATTAATGTATTGTATAGGTAAAACTAAATTTATGGAGAAAATAATGGTTTCTCGTTTTATTCAAATTAAAAAAATATTTTTTTTTTCAAGATTTTTTTTCTTTATAAAAACTTTAAACTTTAATTTAAATGTATAATTAAATTTTAATTTTAATTAAACTTTATAGTTAAAATTATTGGTGTTGTTTGATGTTACACGAGTCAACTTTTTAAAATTCTCATAGTATATTATTAGAGTAAAAATAAATAAATATAATATTGTCATTCAAAGAAGTGTTTATATTATGAAATAATATTGATTGTAATATAAATATCTATTATTTATTTGTTAAGAATATACTTAATGTTGGTCATGTCGATTTATTTAGGTTAGAAGACGAGTTGTCGGGATTTATTTCTATTTGCTTTTGTAAACAGTTAACATAGCCCTTAAACATGAGCCCTATCTAGACATCTGAGTTAATAATGTTAAATGTTAGTGATTAAATGATTTTTATTTTGCCACACGTAGTTAACATCAATCTGTTAAACATGTCATGAAGATATTTTCAATTGTTATTTTGTATGGCTCACATTTTAAATAAAATCAATATTTTTTTAATGTTTTAAGCTATATTTAACAAATAATGTATAATGACTTGAGCATAGATTTACTTCTTAACGATTTTATTATTTAATTCTATATCTAAGGAATTCCCACTCTGATATCATTTTGGTATGTTGCATAGCCAATACTCCTGTGATAATAATCTTAAATAATTTAGAAAATTTAATGTTATGAGCAAAAAATTATGATGATAATGAAAGAATTGTGATTGTAATATAACTTGACTTAACCATTTAATACATATCTTATTTTCATATTTATAAACATTAGCATTTAACAATAATTTAAAATAAAACAATTTCAATAGCAATACCATTGAGTGATTTACATTAATTCAAATATTTTCAACCCCTACTAATGTAAATACTGAAATTCAATGAAAATTTATTTTTGTAATATACTATGTAAAATTTCAACTAAAGTATTGACATGCAATAACCATTTACAAAAGGCAACATAAAATTAAAGTATGTAATTTTATAAAACAATATTCATCTGATTCACTTAACACTGAATGTGGAATTGCCTTTCATATTAATACTCTAGAGTCTAGATGATATAAGAATTAAGCCAACCAGGTCTTATTGTGAGTCTATAATTGGCATATTCTTAGCTTGAATTTCCAATTCTAATTATTTGTTACCTTTTAACATTATAGCTGAAATTCATGTTTGTAACTATAGGTTGAAAATCATTAAATTAATATCTATCTATCTATCTATCTATCTATCTATCTATCTATCTATCTATCTATCTATCTATCTATCTATCTATCTATCTATCTATCTATCTATCTATCTATCTATCTATCTATCTATCTATCTATCTATCTATCTATCTATCTATCTATCTATCTATCTCATCTATCTATCTATCTATCTATCTATCTATCTATCTATCTATCTATCTATCTCCCCCCCCCCCCCCACCACCACCACCACCACCTCTCTATCTCTCTTCTCTCTCTATATATATCTATCTCTCTATCTCTCTCTCTCTATATATATATATATATATATATATATATCAAGTCAGATGTCACATGACCTAATTTAATAAACTTGTATTTTCAAATGTCATATATAGAGCTCACAAAATAATCTCTTAACAAGCTTTGAGAATATCCCTAACCCCAGACTGGTTTCTGCTATTGGCATCATCAATGAGGTGCTAAGATATTCAAGCATTAGATTAAAAATACAAAGGCAAGCCTAGCACTTTATCTAATGTATAAACTATTAAGTAGAAAATCTGAAATTTTCATACATCCATATATCTTTTATTCCAGCTATCTAATTTAAAGTCATATGGGACAGAACTAAGTTCAGATGCACTATATATTAATAGATTTACCAATATAAAATTGCGTAAGCCTTAATACAATAAATAAAATTATAAAAAAATCAAGTCAGATGTCACATGACCTAATTTAATAAGCTTGTATTTACAAATGTTATATATAGAGCTCACAAAATAAGCTCTTAACAATCATTGAAAATATCCTCAACCCCAGACCAGTTTCTGCTACTGGCATCATCAGTGAGGTGCTAGGATATTCAAGCATTAGATTAAAAATACCAGGACAAGCCAAGCACTTTGTCTAATGAACAACTATTAAATAGAAAATCTGATGCCATTAGTAAAAACTGGTCTGAGGTTAGGGATAAGAGCTTATTTTGTGAGTTCTATATATAACATTTGTAAATACAAGCTTATTAAATTAGGTCATGTGAAATCTGACTTGATTTTTTTGTAATTTTATTTTTTGCTATTAAGGCTATGGTGCTTTTATATTGCTAAAGCTATTAATATACAGTATATCTGAACTTAGTTCACTCCCATATGGCTATTTAAGTTACATAGCTGGATTGGAAGACATATGAATATCTGAAAATTTCAGATTTTTTACTTAATAGTTATACATTATATAAAAGGCTGGTATTGTCCTGGTATTTTTAATCTTATGCTTGAATATCCCAGCACATCACTGACAACATCAGTAGCAGAAACTAGTCTGGGGTTAGTGATATTCTCAAAGCTTGTTAAGAGCTTATTTGTGAACTCTATATTTAACGTTTGTAAATACAAGTTTATTAAATGAGGTCATGTGAAGTCTGACTTGATTTTTTTGTAATTTTTATTTTTTTCTATTAAGGCTTTGGTGATTTTTATATTGCTAAAGCTATTAATATATGTTGTATATGAACTTAGTTAAGTCCCATATGACTATGTATGTTAGATAGCTGGATTGGAAGACATATGGATGCATGAAAATTTCAGATTTTCTACTTAATAGTTATACATTAGATAAAGTGCTGAGCTTGTTCTGGTATTTTTAATCTAATGCTTGACTATCCTACCACCTCATTGATGATGCCAGTAGCAGAAACTGATCTGGGATTGGAGATATTCTCAATGCTTTTTAAGAGCTTATTTTGTGAGCTCGAGCTCTCTCTCTCTCTCTCTCTCTCTCTCTCTCTCTCTCTCTCTATATATATATATATATATATATATATATATATATATATATATATATATATATATATATATATATATATATATATATATATATATATTATTTGAAATACAAGCATACTTTATATACTGGAGTTTAATTGTAATTATATGAGATTTTAATAAGATGTTCAAGCTCCCTTCAGCTACCCACTATCTCATATCATTGATGCCTGTGATCACACTCATGTAAAAAAGATAAATGATCACCAAAATATATATTTTGTGCTGAACCAGTACTCATCATTTGGTCCAGATCATCACCTCCCATATATATATATATATTGAAACAGTCAGCTTGTTCAATCTCACTGTTTCACCTAATATATTATATAGTAGTATTCACATATATATAAACACCACCAAACTCTTGTATATATTAATAATAATACTAAGAAAACCCACCTAAATTTAAATCTAAATAAGTCTAATCATATGCGTGTGCATGTATACTTAAGTATATAAAGAATTATTCAATTTTATAGTCATGAATCTAAAATACGCACATATATATTATTAATAATTATTAAATGGAAAACTAGTTGTAAGTGTAACTTTAGACTACATATATGTTAGAAAATAAATTTTAATAGGATGTAAAACATTAAGATTTCTCTAATTTTGCAATATTTATTAAGTTATTTGTATTCGAAATTTCATAATTCTGCATATATCGGTAAATTAGAACTCAAGTTACATATAAAATAAAATGTTTTTCACAAATCTTAGATTTGTTTATTTATCCAGAATGACGCCAGAAGAGTTAATCTTTCCCGGTAAAAGATTAATTAAAAATTATATTTAAAATTAAATTAAGAAAACTGCATCAATTACGGCCTGTCATTGGGTTTTTTTTTTTTTTGACCTAATTAAAAGTTGACACAGCAGGCTCCACATATACCTGGTGATTATCTTATAGGCTAAGAAAATACATCTAAGAAAATAATATAATGAAGGAGAGGGGGGTATATTGATATATAAGCAATAGCAGCCATCTTTCAAGGCAACAAAATCCAGTTAATTCTTTAAATTTGTAACTGTAATAAAGTGAATTACTAGCATGTTGGAGTAATAGGCTTGAAATCCGGCCTCCAGCCCCGATGAAAAGCTACCTGAGCTGGAGAAACATGAACTAACCACCGCAAGAATTTAAAGAGGTCCTGCTATGCAGAAAGAACTTGCCAGTAGAGAGAAAAGAAAGAGAAGAAGAATGGTAAATACTCCTCAATCCTAAAGCTTTATACTAAACTAAACTTTAAAATGCTAGCTTAAATCTTAATCTAATGGCCATCATAATAATGTAAACTAAACTTCTATAAATTTTATTTTGCTTTATCTCAATCTTAAAACTTTCCTAAACTGTAAATGATTTTAATAACTTTAATTAAACCCTAAAATATTGCCTGATTTAAATGATTTAAACTGATTTGAAATCTATTTATTTCTGTGATTTGTTAAATAATTCATGGGTAGATTGATTTGTGATTTATTATTGAATTTATGTATTGGTTTATTTGTAGAAAATAATGATTGATTTGGTTACGTATTAATTTTATTCTAAATAATTAAATGCTATTGAAATTTAGACTAGCTAAAACCTAGAATTTAAATGTTTATGTAAATTTAGTAATGTATAATATGTAATAAGCTGTTTTAAAGTAATTATTAAAATTTCTATGCTAATTTATATATCTTAAGTTAATGATAATATTTGCCGTCATTAATCTTATAAACTTAGAATTATCGAAACTGAGTCAACCATATTTTAGCGAACATCGCTTAACCTTAATTTTAAACTAAGCAAATTTCAAATTTCACTTGCATGAAATTATATCATATTTTAAATATTGCATTTCTTAATTAAATCTATGCCTAATCTTATTATTTTAGTATGTTATATTGTTTATGCTATAAACATTCAAAACCGAGCTTTATTCGTAATTAAACTATTTATAAGAATTAAATAAAGATTCTCTCGCATATATATGTCAGTTTGCATATATATGTAACACGTGTAAATTATACACAAACTAAAAAGCTCTAATTTGAAATGGATAAAATATTTTGAATTAAAGATAAATACAAATGTATCTTCATTCTTAAATAGATTTGCTTTTAAAGTTAATATTTTAACCAATATGTAGTTAAAGTGATAAAAGGCAGCATAAATCTATAATTCTGTATTTTAATTTCCCCATATGCCGTAATCATACTTAAGTAAATAAAAGCCTATATAGATAGATTTGTAAATTGGATTCATAAAATTTCCTAAATAGTATTATTAATAGTACTATAACATGAACTGATATAAAATAGTTTCATGAAGGAAACTTATTTTAGCGTCTTAAATTGTATAAATATGATTATGTAGTCAGTGGTGCATATGTGTCCTTATGAAATGCTATGGTGTATTCACTTGTTGCTGCTTCTTTAATGGTTGCATGTGGTTGCACTGCACCATTACATTTTATTCGGGCAATTATCTTCTTCAGATGGTGACTGGTACAGGCCAACCCATTCTGCTTATTTTAAATGGAGCATGAGACTCACTCCGAGCGTAAGACTCCCACACTTCTATAAATTGCTCGATCTGCCAGACTAAAAAGGCCTCCTATATCACAGCAATGAGTTTGGTAACAGGGAACCATTAGTTGGTAAAAATCCTGTGAATAAGGCACATATCAGACGCAAAAGGACTCAGAGTTATATATTTTCTATACGCACTAGTATCTGAAGTCTAGCTCCCATTAATCGGTTCATCCCGCCATTATAATTATTGTTTCAGCTTTGATCTGAACTAGAATCCAATTTAAATTGTATATTAACTATGTAGAGAATATATTAATTATTCTTGCTAGATAAAATATGTTCTTTATTAAAATTTATTATCACTTCCTCTAATCTAAAGCAAATCTATGTCCTATTATAGCATAAACTAGGCATAGATAAATATGAGCAAAGTCATTTCATTATAAAATTAGTATTATTGCTCATAAAATTATGGAATCTAATTAAATAAATGAATTAATTGTAACCTAAAATACAATCACCTGCGAGTGATTTGATGCAATGCTATATATATAAACTGGAAATGCATAAACCTTCAAACTTTAATATTTGTACTAGAAAGTTATAATCACTTGTAAGTGATTTATTCTATATATGTAAACCAAGTCATGTAAATTCAGCTATCCAAAATTACGTCTAAAACCCATCACTTGCATGTGAAACCCATTATATTGTAAACAACCCTTGATCACCTGCGTGTGAGATCAGACACTTACATATAATATTGTTTTAGATTATTGTTTTATATTTTAAATTCATTAAATTAATTTTAAATTTACTCTTGCTTCATGTCTTAGTCTTGCTCACCGACTCACAATTATTTAGTATTTAATAATTATTTCCATTATTTATTAAAATCTTATAAATGATTAATAGTCATAAGATCGCCACATGATACCTATATAGTTGTGATAAATAAAACGCCTATTGTTCCCAGTCTTTTGTTCTGCTGATGTGCTACTGCTGACACGTGAAGAATAGAAATACTGCTGTGACCTCAACTGTGTCATTTGCAAGGTAGTAAGTCTATGAGCAATGGTAGAGGAACTAGGGTTAGGCCAGAGCTATGGCTTCCACCACCGTAAAGCTGGTTGGCCTTAGGATGATTTATAGGAGTTCTAGATTTTTTTTCACTAATATACATATTTGACAATTACAATATATATAAGTCAGTGCTAGTTTACATTAAGATAGCAAATCTTCAAACTTTAATAAACAGAATTCAATCTACTCCACCCTCAAACTCTTCAGCCATCCCATACGATACAACATATGATGATGGAATACCCAAATATTTTGCATCAGCAATGGAATTTGGCATTCCATCATCATAGTTTCAGTGATATGGGTGGCTGAAGAGTTGGAGAATAAAGTAGATAAAGTCCATCCATTAAAGTTTGAAGATTTGCTATCTTAATGTAAACCGAGCACTGATTATCTATGTGTGTATAGAAAATTATGATCTGGACTAACTGATGAGTGCTGATTCAGCACGAAATATAAATATTGGTAATCATTTATCTTTTTCACATGCGCGTGGTCATGTGTATCATTATATGACATAGAGTGGATAGCTGACAGGAGCTTGAAAGTCTGTAATGAAATCTCCTATAATTAATATATATATATATGTATTCCAAGGTGTATATATATGAACTCATTTTTTTAATAAAAATTTATTTTATACTCAGCTGTACTGTAAAATTCTGCATTAATAACGCTATAAAATCATACCTGTCTATATAATGTTATATATATATATATAATAGATTAAGAGGGAAAATAAAACATAACGACTAAATAAATATTAATTCTTTTCATAAATCGTCTTCAAAAACATTAACTAACTTTATGACAAAAATAAATTACAAAATTATAGTTGTCATTCTTTAATCAAATATTTTTATATTTCAATATTTAAATATTTATAAAAATGTAATTTTCTCTTCGAAATGATTTATTGTAACTGAAACCAATAAAATTCATACTTTCATCAAATCTAAAATGTGAAAATTAAAGCATAAAACTATTCAAACTTTAATAATGAAAAATTATTGTAATGAAAATTGTAGAGTAGTATATATATATATCTTAAAATTTCTTCCTTCATGTAGGCTCACATTTAATGTAAACGTACAAATATTTTGTAAAAATGGATATAACATTTATAGTCATGCTACTTTTTTATCTCTTTATATAATTCATATATCCCATTACATATTAATAATATTAATTTATATGTAAGATAGATAGAGTATATAGATAAATGGATGGATGGTTGGGTGGGTAGATAGATTGGTAGGTGGGTTAGTGGATGGATGGATAGATAGATGGTAGTTTGATGGATAGATAGTTAGGTAGGTAGGTAGATAGATAGATAGATAGATAGATAGATAGATAGATAGATAGATAGATGGATGGATGGATGGATGGATGGATGGATGGATGGATGGATGGATAGATAGATAGATAGATAGATAGATAGATAGATAGATAGATAGATAGATAGATAGATAGATAGATAGATAGATAGATTTTGAAAAAATTATCTTTGTACTTTATATAATTAAGCAAATTATTGCTAATTGTTTTCTATATAAATATAGGAAAAATCCTGTTAATACTAACATTTACATCTAAAATGCTTTGAACATTTAATTAAATATATATGTATTGTATATATGTAACTGATATTCATGTTAATTGTGCATTATATTAATATTCTATATCATTATATGGTTACGATAATACATTTTCTCAAACTTACACTAATTTAGACAACATATAATTTCCAATAATAATCTAGTCTAATAAAATTCTGATTTTTATTCACTAAAGGTAAAGCAGTTCGGAAACATTTCTTTTTTTTTTTTTTTTTTGTTTCCTCGAAATTTTTAGAGAAAAGTTAAGTTTTTTTCATTTTTTTTTTTTTTGTCAAATTTTACTAATTTTTAAAATATTTTTATTTATATGTTTATATATATATATTGACTCATGTATCAATTTGCTTTGTCATTAATAATTATAATATATCTGTAATAGATTGAACCTCTGTCATTATTATAAATAATATTAAAACACTGCAAAAGAAATAAAAAATAAAGTATTAACTAAACCTAGTATACTTTCTAGTCGTAAGCATCATAATCATCAAACAATAGGTTCAAATTAGTAATAAAAAAAAATATTTTTTTTTTAATTTTAACAATAAATTACTGGGATTATTTTTTTTTTGCTTGATCACTATAATTACGGCATTTACTCGTTAAAAGCATATTTGGTTTATTTAATTATATTTTAATTTTTATTTTCTGCCGCAGTATTGTTTTAATATTATATATGTATTCTTTGTAGCTAGAAAATTACTGTCCTATAAGATAATTAGCCTTTTTTTACATTGTATAAGATTAGCCTAGACTCTGCATTAAAAGATCAAAACAAAAAAACTAAACATTTAATTGCAAATAATTTCAAGTTAAAAAAAAAAAATTCAATTACAACCAATGTTAAGTGTTGTAATTAAATATTACTTGAAAGTCTATTATAGGATATTCACTTGCAGGGTTTGTCATATAGACATCATCACCTATTATTTTCATAATAATAATATATTGTTGGAAACAATTCTTCAACTTTTATGATGCATCCTATGTTCTAATTAATCCTTTTTCATGTCTTTTTTCTTTACTTGAATTTTTTTATTACTAAAATAATTCTTTATTTTCATCTCAATGTAAATCTTATTTCTTACTTTGCATTTGAATACAAATAGTTCCATGTATATTATTTTTAAATTTGCTTTTTAAATACATACAAGCTTAATCTTTGGTTATTTTTTAATTCATAATTTTTATGTAATGGTTATTTATTTATATATTTAACTACAGCTAAAATAATTAAATGTAAACATCATTATTCATTTTGTATGTTAACTTTATACCAACAAGAATTCCCAAAGTTGTAAACTTTGTTTATATTTATATAATCACAGGAATGATTAACTTTATTCTCATAATTTATATCAATACTTTACTCTCCATTGTAAGATTTAATCTTGTAAACATAAAATAAATATTTTTACGTTAAATTTTTAAACTCTTATAAGAACATTGGCTCTTATATGTAATAAGAATCAAGATAAAGTTCTAATAGTTTTCAGATATTATCAAAGTCTCATTTATAATGATAAAATGTTTAACATCTGAAAGCAATTGGAAATTTAACTTGGTTAATATTACTTGTCAAATTTATTATTCTTATAAAACAAAAAAAAAAAAAAAGGAAATGTAAATTGATTCATTTTACATTTGCAAGGCAAACTCTGAAAATGAAAACAATGCATTCATATAAACAGTAGAGTAAAAGTATATTATTTTCTATGATTGCCTATTATTATAAATGTTGTGCTTATCTGCATATTGATACAAAGAATAGAGCCAATCATACATATCCATATGCTAATTATTCAATTTTAAGCTTTTATGATATAAGCAAGTATTTTCTCATTAAAAAATCCTTCAAACTACATATATAAAAATTAGTAAAACCCACCATCTGCTGTAGAACATTTTATTTATTTTTTTTATGGAAAAAAAAAAAAGGGGGGGGGGGGATTAATTATGAAATACACACACGGTTGTTTTATTTCAAATATGTGCTATAAAAAATTTAAAACTTGAGTAGAATAAAAATATAAAGTATTGTCTAATATTAATAATTATTATTTATGAATAAATTATAAATGTGTTAAACTACTACACATCACATGATCACCATTTCTTATGCTTGCTTAAGGTGTTAAAATAGGCAAAACTCTCCATACAGTAGTACCACTCAGTGCATGCCAGAGCAATCAATAAATGCATTGAGTGCACTATTGGGTGGAGAGTTTTGCTTGCTTCAATTATAAATGTGTATACAGACAATTAACATTAAAAGTATGGAATGCACTATGACTGCAATTTTTTATGAGCTTTAACTGCAAAATTAAAACACAATAATTTTTATATAAAAAATGTCTATAAATGAAAAAATATGATGTTTAAAAAAGTAAGTTTTTCATGTCAATCTTAAATTTATATAACTGATTAAAGTTGGATTAATTTGTTTAGGAATTTGATAGATAATTTAGTCAACAAACACAAAATAGATAGCAATGTTTGTTTATTGATACACAGAAAAATGTACATACATGTATTTAATTATAAATCAATGGTTTTAATATTTGGTTTAAGCTATGTCATAAATTGAGAGGTTATTTAAACATGATTTTCAAATAGTAAGATGATTTTATATTTCAGTACATTGCATATGAAATTTATGCATAATATTTTCACAAACAGGCTTAGAAGCAAAAAAAAATCTAACCAATAATTTGCAAAATAGAAGCTATCAAACAAGAAATTCCAGGTAATTTACACTGAAACTGAAGTAGCATTTTATAATTGCAGTATATAAAATCTTCACTACATTGATGTAGGTAATGAGATGAGCAACCAGATTTCATACTGTATCAGTTGTAGACAACTGAGTTGAGCTGCAGGCTGCCTGACTTTCTAAAGTGTTGTCTCCAATTTTGAATCTATCAGTCTTATTTGTGATTAGTCTGACTAAATATAAAAGACCTAACTGCCAACTTTAACCCCATAATGATAATAATTTTTAAAAAGAGATCTCAATGAAGAAAAAATTTGTCAGTGTAAAGATAGCTCATTTGAAAATAATTTTTGAAAGAAGTTGAAAAGTCTAGAGGGTGCCCACTAATAGTTAATAGTAGCCTATAATATTCAAAAAGTCATATGGGAATTTGGTTAGAATTCGAACTGTAAAAATCTACTTATGTGAGAAATTTATATTTATTTAGTTAACCCAATCTATAACATTTTATTACTAATTTTACTTATGTTTGAAAATATTTTTTTATTTATCCTATTATCGGAATATATATATATATATATATATATATATAAGTGAGGGTACAATATATATATATATTACTGTGCAAGATTTAGTGCTTTATTAATACTTAAAAAGCAATATTTTATGTTTATTCATCATATTATATGTATTTGTATTTAGTGGGATTAGAAGCTAGCATTTCAATTTTAGAAGAGAAAAGAAATTTTGACTTATCTTGTTTGTATATATATATATATATATATATATATATATATATATATATATATATATATAGAGAGAGAGAGAGAGAGAGAGAGAAATAATGTGATAATCCTAATATAAATAAAAGTTTCATATAGATTTTAGCCTGATGTTCATTGTAATAAAAATTAGAGATACAATACCTATATGTTAATCTTAAAATTATTATATTAACATTAATATAAACAACAACATTATTATTTGATTTATAAAAAGAAAATGCTCATTTTGTACAATATTTAAACCCTATTTTTATGAAAAAAATTGTTTTGCTAATGTTTAATGCTGAATAACATTATTATTTGATTTATAAAATCCAAATTTACATTTATGCAATGTTCAAAGCTTATTTTTTAAAGTAATTGCTAATGTTTAAAGTTTTGGTATCTTTATTAACAGTTCTATATACTATGTGGGTTATACAATGTTATGTATTAAGATTTAAGTTAGTGTATGATGTTTAATTATTATTATTATTATTACTACTACTACTACTACTATTACTATTACTATTACTACTATTATTATTATGTTTCAAAGTAAATTTTTTGAAACTCAAAAGGTGTTACACAAGTTACAAGTGAAAACATGAGGTGTTAGATACAAGTTGATACATGATATTACATATGCAATAAGAGTTTACAATCTTACTTATGAGAGAAAAAAACATTACAGTGATCAAAAGAAAAATTATCATTTCTTAAGAAGATACATGTGTCAAATTAGGTTTACATAGAATTTTTAAATGGGATCATGAGAAAAATATATAAAATCACATGATAGTATGAGGAAAACAGTTCATGGGATGTTAGGTTGGGGTTGATGTTAGATTAATATATGATTGTAATAAATTGGGCCTAGTTCATGGGAAAAATTATAGTTTTCATGGCTGTCTTGCATGTGAAAAATATGAGTTTTTAGATACAATTTGATAATGAAATTACATTTGCAATGAGTGTTTACAATTTCACTTATGATAATGAAAAGTTGATTTACAGTAGTTGGGAAAATAATAATTGTTGCATAATAAGATACATATTTCAAATTAGGTTTACATAAATTTTACAAAAGCATTATAAGATAAATACATGAAAGCACATGGTAATATTTGGTTATACATTTAGGAAGAGTGAGTGGAATTAGTATTCAATTAGTATATAACTGTACAAAAAATTGTGATTATTAGTTGTTGAGCACTATAGGTGTCAAGACAAAGTCTTATTGTTCATGTGCTGGGCATTTAAAAATCATTTGAGTTAAGTGGGTGGAGTGACCTTGTAAACTTTTTTGTATTAGTGGATTTAGGAAGTAGGTGTACTATTTTACTCCAAGTAATGCATTATTTATTCCTGAGCTTACCCTGGTGTGACACTAAAGCTATGAGTTTATGTATGGTAGGCATTTGAACTAGTTGAGGTTTCAGAGAGTTGAATCTAAGAAATATAGAAAGCAGTTGGTATCTGTGGCTGATGCAATTCTTAAATAATGCCAAATATTCCATGTGGCATGGAAAGCATAAATTTTGATAAATTGTTGTCAGTATGTCAGGCATACATATCATATGGAGGAATTATAATCTTATATTTTTAAGTCTAGGTTTTAAATCTTGTTTGCATTTGTTGTTCTGAAACTTCAAATTAGTTTATTTATTAATGGACATGAAATATCCTTGATATTATTAACATGAAAATTGTTTTTGAGGTTTCTGGTATGTTTGTTGGTGAGAGAAAGTTGGCAGGATGGTAGAATACATTTTGGTGCAACTCACATTGTCATGCAGTTGTATGGCCTTTTTGATTGACTTTTAGATTTTAGAATGTCATCATTTTAAGATAAAGCTTTTGTAAATTCAAAATTATCTTAGAAAAGATATGTGGGATAGTTAGTTTTTAATAATTGTTTCAATCTATGTTAAATTCATCTAAAATATTGCAGACTTTGAGTAGTTTTTGGGGGTTTAAACTTGGAAATTTTTTTTGTTGTCTAGCAACAGTATTTACTGCTGCTAATGAAATATTTTTTTTGCAAATTATCTATTACACACATAAATTTTTTAAAACTAAACTTTTATCTAATTTGGTCAAGTTCAGTTTTTGTGATGACTTGAAATTTAACTTTAAAAAAACTAATATTATGTAAATTCTTAGGATTTGAAACAGAAGCTCTTGGATTGAACATGGTGACAAGAATAAGATTAACTATGGAACATCTTTTTATTCTTTTTATTCTTTTTCTCCTCCTTTTCCATCTCCTCCTACCCATTCTTATTATCATCATCATCATCATCATCATTATTATTATTATTATTATTATTATTATTATTATTATTATTATTATTATTATTATTATTATTATTATGTTTCAACAATAATATTTATTAATCCATTGAGTTACATAGCATTACATGACTTTGATTGTAAGGGCATAGCGTTACATAACTTTGATTGTAAGGGTTACAGGTGCAATAATGTTGTACATGTTTTTATATAGATTAATTTTAACAGTGACATCAATCAGGTTGCAAGGTATATTTTTTATAAATCCTACTACTAGTTTTGGATACAGAGATAAATATCAAGGTTAATCATTAATGTATTAAAATATAGTTCAATATAAACTGAACTTTATAGATAGATAGATATGACCTAATATTGTAAAATCTGGCATCATATTGGAAATTATTTACAGTCACAAAATTAATCTTGATTATTGTTCTTTTAATTATTAATCTTAGAGTATAATAGAGAAATATCTTATAATTAATGTTGTATGAAACCAGATTATGGGTGCTATATGAAGAATAAAATCAATTCAATGGCAAGCAGCTGGTGGGTTGCATAGGTGGGGAATGTACATGGTACTCTGATGATGGATGATGTTGAAGACAGTTAGAGAAAGTGAGCTATGCTGAGAGTAATGGATGGTATCATAGAATGCAATTCAATGTGGTTATTTTTGGACTATGATCTTTCATAGATTGGATTGTTGTTTCAGTAGTGAGCAGAAGGCAGGAAAAATGTTGGGGAATGCAGTATTGTTCCCAGGCCTTGATTTGTTGGAGATTATTGATGAATATAGATGACTTTTGGTGCTTTTGCTAATGGTAAAAGATACAATGAGTGCACCAGAAGGCATACAAAGTAAAAATTGATGCATATGTTATGAGGAGGTATATCTTTTGAGAGTATTGAATTAGCTATATACAATTGGTTGTCTGTATGCATTTAGCATGATAGTCCTGATTGGATTGAGGACTTGATACTGTTGGAAGAGGTGTTGTTGAGTTTCCTCTGGCATATGACATAAGATGCAGAATGAATTTATATTTTTCTCTAGATGGCAATATTGAAATAAATGAGATGTTGACACAGCATCTAGGTTAAGACAAATTAGGAAATTTAAAAATTTAAGCTTTAGGGATCATCTTTTGAAGGAGCAGAGTAGCTACTAGTTATTGATACCAAGCATAGGAGAAGGAAAATCTTTGCTGGCTTCCATATGGGATGTTCTTGCCAGTATGTGTATTTACTAGTCATGGAGAAGATTGATCACTTGGATGCTGATAGGTTTGATTAGAAAAGTGTGGTAAAAAGAGAAGCTGAGAGAGGGGCTCTATCAGTATGAATTACTTTTAACAGTGATTGGAGTACTGAAAAATTTTGAACAATTGATGAAATTGAATTTATGACTTTTTGGATATAGAACAATTGGATATTGTGGATGCCTTAATCCATTATTAATGAGTGGACCGCTAAATATTTCAGCTGAGATTGAATCTATCTTCCTGCCCTATGGTAGCTTATTGCAGAGGGAGGAAATAGAATTAAATGATTTTAAAAATTTAACTATGGAAAATAATATGTAGTCTTAGTCAGTATGAGTATATTAAATATTTTTATTTTAGCATAAAAGGAAGAGATAAACTTTGGAAAAAGAAAGTTCCTAATCCATGTAATATTTTCTTTAAGGGTTCTTTTGTAAGGTGTTTTTTAATCACTGAGTCCATGTAAAATGGGAACCTAAGAAAGGACTAGCCTTTTCCTAAAATATTTAATGGTAAAGTTTGTTGTTATATATGAACCATGCTTCTATTTTACTCATGTTAAATTTAATTTTATACATGGCTGTATATTGATTGAGGATGTTTTGCAATATGTAGAGATGCTTACAAAATGGTAGGAAGAAAGTGACATCATTCATGATATATGCATAAGATGCATTGGTAAGTATATATGATTTGCAATGCCTGAAAATGTCTGTGGTATATGCTTTAATAGGGGATAGATTTAGAAAATAAAGAGCAATGCATTAAGAGAGGAGATTTGGGAGATGGATTGTGTAGGGGTGAATGATGGTGAACATTTCCACTGAGAATGATATCTATCTATCTCCTCTGCAATAAGTTGGTAATTAAGTAGGATATATGGAATGGTAGTGTTAGCTAGAATATCAATCAGAATTTGACAGAATCAAATACAGACTCTTCAGGCTTGAACTGAATTCAAGACAGCTTTAAAAATAAGAACAATCTGTATGTCAAAAGATCCTCTTCTGTGAACTACATATTGGATGTTAGAGGAAGTATGTGTAGTTCTAGATAATTCTTTACAATTTTAGAATGATGGCCCCATGTAAATTGGATGAAGATTAATAAGAGTAGAGGTTAAGCCTTTTTTTTTATAAATGATACAACTGAGATTTGATATAAACCATTGACTTCATATATTTTTGGACCAATAATTTACCAGATCACAGAAATGTATTACAGTGAATTGTCTATGATGGGCAAAAACATAAGCAAGGAATTCCATTAAAAGCTGGTAGATGTGTTATTTATGATGTCAAGCTTGTCAGCGAATTGTATGGTTTGGAATAAGGTATTGGTATCAGGTTGTCCAAATAAGTATGAAGGTTGTGTGAATGCATTGTGGATTTGTAACCTCTGCTTGAAATATTGGTATGTAAGATTAATCATGTTATAGTCTGCACGCATATTACCATCAACTGTGTGATAAAGACATTTAGTGTAAATTACTACTACATTGTTATTACTACTTCTACTACTACTACTACTTCTATTACTACTACTACTACTACTACTGAAACACAGCACCTAATCAATTAGCATAAATTATAATACCCCCCCAGCTATGAATATGATGCCATGGAGCTTTGAAAGCATTAAGCATAAATAAATATTAATAAATATAGCTTCTCTAACAAGCATAAAAGCACATTATTATTATTATTATTATTATTATTATTATTATTATTATTATTATTGTTGTTGTTGTTGTTGTTGTTGTTGTTTGTTGTTGTTATTATTATTATTATTATTATTATTATTATTATTATTATTATTATTATTATTATTATTATTATTATTATTATTATTATTATTATTATTATATTTCAAAGATAAACTTTATTTGTCTTAGAGAGTTACAAGAGTTTTACATAGCTTAGATTGCTGTGTTTACATGAGCAATCTGTAGTTGTAGGTTTACATATATAAAAATTGATTTATTGGTTTACACAGGATTACAGAAATTTTTATATGCCATAGATTATTTACAAGGGTTTTACATATCATGGATTTCTGTGGTTACAATGGCAATCTGTAGAAGTAGATTTATATATGCAAAAGATGATTTATTGATTTACATGAGATTACAAAATTTTTTTTCATTTTGTGGAATAGTTGCAAGAGTTTTTACATGGCGTGGAATTCTGTGGTTATATGGGCAATCTGTAGTTCTAGATTTTGTATGTACAAGTTGATTTATTTATTTACATAAGATTACAAGAATTTTTATATGCTGTAAATTAGTTGCAAGGGTTTTAGATAGCTTGGACTTCCATGATTGCATGGGCAATCTGTAGTTGTAGGTTTACATATATAAAAGTTATTTTATTGATTTACACAAGATTACATAAATTTTAAATGCTCTGGACTGCTACTGTAGCTACAGATTCAAACCAGGTTTAATTTTATGTGATTGGGTTGCCTGGTAACATAGGCAAAAGACTAGAATTTCCATGGTAGTGTGTCAATTGTTTGTGATGTCCACACTGATATGAGATCAATGGGTTATTTTTGACTTTTTAGGATGCTGGATCTTTGGATGGACCAGGTTTTCTTTTTTGTTTCATTAGAAATGTGGGTTATGGAGGTTGTTGGTGTGGTAGCAGGATTGCTTTTATAATTGATACAATGCCACCATGCCAGTTTTCTGATGCATTTGAATATATGAGTGTTCCAGAGTGGGGAGGATGACAGTTATGTAAGATCGGGTTGCAATTATTAAGTTATAGTTTGTGGAAGATTATATGTGTGTTAAAGGTAGTATATAAACTAAATAGCAAATTCCAGGAATTTAAAAGCCTCTTTAACAATTTCGTGTAAAAGAACAGTAAAGTTGAAGATATTACTCTTCATGTTTTTGTCTACTAGTAAGAATTGGTAAAAATTTTCATCCTTGCTGTCGCCACTAGCTATCTGGGGAAAAGTAATGTCTAATTAAAATCCGAAAAAAATTCAAGTGTCACTCGATTCGGATTTAAATTTGGTTTTAGAGATAAGAGCTAGTTACATTATGATTGGACCATAGGTCATTTTATTTTTATTTTCATATATATTTATATTAAAAAATAAAATACAATTTGCACTTCACTTAAAATATAAAATAAAATTTTATTATGAAGTTGGCAGTTTTCCATCAAATGAATTGTTTTTTTTTTTTCTTTTAAATCTAATATACAAATGATCGTTGTATTTAAGACAAATTGCTTAAATAAAATAATAACCCGACTTTTCGCCCTTCGTTCAAATCCAAAATATTCAGTATGTAACAATTTTATTTTTTACAATCTCTGTATAAAATTAGTATTATCTATTCTATAATTATAAATGACTACCAAAAAAAAAAAAAAGTAAAAAAAAAAAAAGTCGAATAGATAGATGAGTGTGTATGTCTGTTTATTTACTTTAATTGCAATTAATAGTTACACTAGAACTAAAGATAATAATATTTAGAGAAATTTTACAAATTTTTTTAATATGATTTCTTTTATGACTTTTGAAAACAGAAACTGATCTGCGTCATTATCCTTTGTAATATAAAAACGAATATCAATAGGTATAAAAATTTACAAATTAATTATGATTAATTAAATAATCAGGTAGCTCATGTGCAAAATAGACATTTCCACGTGTGATTATATAATAATAATGATGATGATGATGATAATGATGCTGGAATCTGGCTCTTCAAATATTCCACATATTTGAATAGCAAAATATTACCGTATAATGATAGTGAGAAATGAGATAGCTTCTCTTATTTAATATTTCCTCCGAACCGAATAAGCCGAAACTATAACTAAATAATAGATCAAAAATAATAAATCCCTCTTTTTTGTCTAGCTAAAATTCTAATAGATAAACATATTTATATCTAAGACTTTTCTTTTACATATATGCATATTTCAAATAAATATACATCGAAATCAAAGGGATATTTTATTGATCCCCAAATATAGTAAACTTATTTATATCTAAGACTCTGCAAATTACATATATGTGTATTTCAAATAAATATATATCGAAATCAAGGGCCAGTTTTTGAATCCAGAAATATATTTAGAATAGGTAAAATAAATAATCCTAAAATTTCACCATTACTGTAAGCATCATTCTTTTCCTTCTCATATAACAATGTTATAATATTTAATAGTAATTTAATATAGCTACAGAAAATAAAATATTAGTCTACGCGTATTTAATACCTTAGGGTAAATATTAAAATGCTATATCAAATGTAATACCTGAGACCATAATAAACAAGTATCGACCTTATAAAGAAAATACACCATAAAAATTTTATACATTTTATTGACATTTAAGTGAATTCATATTATCATTAATAATAAAACATATATATGAAGTTACTACAGCTTTACAAAGTATTGAAGAAAAAAAATCCATAGTGAAATGGTGCTATTTATATTTGGTGTTTAAGCAAGATTATATAAAAAAAAATATTACAATTATTTGCAAATAAAATAAATAACTAATTTATATATAGTTATATACCTTTTCACAAGTAAAAGTTTTTCTTTTCTTATAACACATTAAACTTATCTACTTATCCAAACTAATATCAAAGCTTCTAAACAAATCAACTTAGGATCACAAGAAATGATTTATTTAAAGTCACAAAAAAAAAAAAATAAACACATTACTGCAGGTATTCATGTCCATTCTCATATGACATATAATAAGAGGAATTTTATCATCTCTTACATAAAAAGATGAAATAGCTATACAATGTGAAAAATTCATACCTCTCACATGAAACAAGATTGTAATAAGAGGAATTTACTATCTTATACAAATAAAAATTATATATTACTACCTATGGTAATGCCAAGCATAGAATAGCCACTATTTAAATTAATCACTGAACAAGCTAAATTTACTGTTATGTCCACCAGTTATAATACTCACTGTCGAACAATCTATGCAGTAAGCTAACCCCACCCCATCTATATAGGTAGACAATAATTATATTCAATAAGGACTAATGCCCTGTATAATTAATAAAAGCAAATTTAATTATAATACATGTATTGAAAGAAGTATTAATAATATATATATATGATAAACAAAAATGCAAGTTAAAAAATTTGCTAATGCTTGTATTTATGTCCACAGATGGTGTTCTACCAAAAACACCGATCAAGCATATCTTTCGTTTACATAAACGTCAGAGTAGCATTCACTATCTCTAACTATAATTCCACTTTCAGATCATGATTTCAAGATATTTGCTATCATCAGTGAAAGACAGGAATAAAGAAACTAGATCTAAATACAAACTCTGAGCGTTTATGAAACAATTTCTATTCAGCTTGCAAGCGTGAATTTTTTAGACACGTAATGTCTTCAAACTCAGCATAGCAAACCAGATAGCTATATGGGTCTGATCTCAGTTCAGCATCACCACATAGTAGAATCCTCTGCAATCTATATCATTGCAAGAAAGACCTCAAAGGTACATTTATGATAAACAAAAATGCAAGTTAAAAAACTTGCTAACGCTTGTATTTATGTCCACCCTTTTTATCTGTATTATATTGAGTTGAATGATGGAAGATATGTTATTACTTCTTACATGGCATATGCATTCTATTATAATTGGTAAGTTACCCTGAAGCTGTTAATTTATGAGTGCACATAGATATATCTTATAGATATGTTTTATCCAAATCATTTCTTTATTTATAATATATCATTGCTCCATTACAATTGGCCTACCAACATTTAGGAACTTCTTTTCTTAATACAGCTATATACATTCTATTACAATTGTTGTCCAACATTTGGAGCATTATTTTTTTTCCATATGAATATGTTCCATTACAATATATATATATATATATATATATATATATAACATATTTTGCAAGTTCATCCATGTTAAAAACTTTTAATATTAATATACTGACATTTCGACTTGGTCACACAAGACATCCACAGAGTGAGAAAAGGTAGAAAGACAGCTGTAGAGGCATTACAATCACTGATTAGAAAAAAACCTTAAAGTTCCACCAATAGCAAAAATGTTAAATTTAGGAATGTTTTTTAAAAAAAAATTTCCAAGTAGGAGGAAGTTTGCATGTATCATCTCGCTTATTGATACAATCTGGCCTTTTAAGTATCTCAATGGCTTCTCTAATTTTGCACTGGTAAAGATTATCACATCTGGATATGATCCTGGTACCAGATGTGATAATCTTTACCAGTGCAAAATTAGAGAAGCCATTGAGATACTTAAAAGGCCAGATTGTATCAATAAGCGAGATGATAAATGCAAACTTCCTCCTACTTGGAAAGATTTTTTTAAAAAACATTCCTAAATTTAACATTTTTGCTATTGAAAGAACATTAATGTTTTTCAAATCAGTGATTGTAGTGCCTCTAAAACTGTCTTTCTATCTTTTCTCACTCTGTGGATGACTTGTGTGACCAAGTCGAAACATCAGTATATTAATATTAAAAGTTTTTAACATGGATGAACCCGCAAAATATGTTTTTTATATATTTAACCCATGCAAATCTTCATTTTAACATATATAAATATATTGAAGCTGGAAATATAGTACATATTCCTGCTTCACCTAGTGCCAATGTCATCAGCACTAGTCTGGGTTTGAACTCAATGTTTATTAATTGACACTCATCTCATAATAGGTGGTAGTATATTTTAATCAATATTATAATCTTTTATATTTCATTAATCTTATTTTATAATTAAAACTAACCTTTTTATATTAGTTTATTTATTTTATATTTGTAAAAATGTATATTGTGTTTATTTTATTAAATTGAATTGAATCCTAGATATCTATAAAATGTTACAAATATTTCAAATTCTTTATTAAAGTTCATTTTCTTCAATTAATTAGTGGGTAACATTTTATATTTATTTTTTAATCAATGTACACTTCAGAATCAATTATTTAAACAATGTAATATTTTTAAGAAATATTTTGTAAATTTCTGCTTAAGTTTATGTCAAATATGTTTGAAAGTCATTGTACCAAATTCCTAAAAATTTTCTGAATAAAATCTACATTTTTGTTATTCTAAACCTTAATTAAATAAATTTTGTTAGTACAATGACTGATAAACTTAATATGCTTGTTGTTGTTGTTGTTGTTTAATTAGAAAATCAACCCTTGGGGCATGTTCATGCAGAATTATAGATTTCTCTCCAAAGCAGGCACCAACTTCAGAGAAACATTTAGAGTGATTGCAATTGGCAGTTGTCACTGTAGATTCAATCCAATAGATAAAGACCAGAACATATAAATAGTGGAAAATTTGATAAGGAGAATTAATTAATTATTATTGAGTTTTATTTGAAGAGTTCACTGAAGAGAGTAGTTTAGTTTTAGTACATTGTGATTAAAGAATGACTGGCTAAAAAATCGACCATTGCTTTCTGGAGCTCTGTCACACCAGCTCATCAATGCCTCCCAGTGCTTTCAACATCTAGCCTGAAACTGTACTGTGTCAAGGAAGCCTGTTAATGATCTGACTATAAATGCCTGTATCAAGCCATGTAATGCTTACTGATTGATTCTGAGGTAATGTCCAATTCACCACAAACCATTGATTCCATTTTACTTGTGTTCCAAATCAATGTTAATTTATATTATCTATATTTGTTTATACAACTTAGTTTTAAAATGCGTACTTTAAATTTATTAAATTTTAAATATCAATTCTTATAAAATCTTACATTATTTTGATGTGGCAAACTTAAATTAAATTTTGTTGGTTTATTTAAAATATTTGACTTACTGAAATTGCCAAGTACAAAACTCGATGAAAAACTAACTTTAAATCCCCTTCCTCTCATTTTCTCCAGTTAAAAATTATTACAGGAGATTTACTTCCCATAAATTAATTAACAGAAAGCTCATTTAGTTTTGTACATCATATATAAATTTATTTGAATGATTGAAATCTTTTTAAAAGTATCTTACTATTACCTCCAATTTAAAATAGCCCTGTAATTATTTCTGAAAGAATAAATAATTTTAGTGAATCAATTAAGTAAAATTTATCATAGAATTTTATCAGACTAAATTTCATATATATATTTTATTTGTCAGAAAAATATTAAAATTATGATTTACAATTTATTAGTTTGATATTCAATGCCCGTCTATGTTAATTAAAAACAGTCTTATTTTGTAATCTTTGATAAACTATTTAAGAACTTATTAATAAATGAAATATTTGTGAAGTATGGAAAACAATTTATATTTTAGTTAATTTCTTTTTTTATATATATTATATTTATGATTCATTCGTTAGTGGGCTAAAGTTTGTGGGGACTTTCTATCGACATCAAGGAACTGATTATTTTAATCAGGAATTCATTGATTAATTTTGTTAGTGATACACTATCTATATATATGTCTAAGGCATTAATGTTTTTATAGCTACAACCATTCATTTATTATTTTGCTTTGCTACTTACTCTTCAGGTCCTTCGGAAATTTAACTATGAACAATCCAATCTTTCACACTCCATCAAAGTAGATGTATTTCATACCAAGCGATCCATTTTTGGGCATTGCCATTTAAGATGTGTCTGGAAAGTCAAGCATATCAAAATATTATTATGATTATTTAGAGATATGTTTTGGCTGGAGAGCCAGCATTTCTCATCATCTAGTTGCATTTACTAGGAATTTCCTTTAGCAGAGCCACCCAGAGGTTCATAACAGACCTCATTTCTTTTTGTTGTAATCTATAATAGCATACCACCTTCTTTATCATTTTATATCTTTATTTAGCAAACCTGAAAGGCTCTCTGCCATGATGGCATGTACTTTACAAACCAATTTTATTAATTAATTAAATCTGATTGTATAATTGTCAATTATTTATTTAAGAACTATTTTGCTTCCCACAGTCATTATATACAAATGATTTTAAATGTATTAGTGTTTTAAATGCCCATCTTTCATGTCTTGTAATGTATATATATATGTATATATATATAACAGATTTATTTGTAATATCTTGAAGAGGGCTAGTAATATTTTATTGCTGATTGGTTTTGGCCGACCAATTAACAAACTTTTATATTGTTTGTCAAAGCCGCATCAAAACAAATTAAATAAAAATAACCAAGTTGTATAAACAAAGACAACTTATTTTGTACTAAATTCCTTAATAAATTCCTATAATATTGTTACTTAAATAAGCTTAGTTTGTCATCATTCCCAATCTCTAAGGTTAATTACTCTATCTGTTTATAATATTTCTTTGATGTAAATTCACTTTTTTATAATGTTGCCATAAAGAATTATTATTATTACAGTTCAAACCATTAGTAATCGATCAAATCATATCTGTACCATTCTGCAATCTTCATAATCCATTAAATCATTAAATTTTCATATAAACCCTTTTATTATTTTGAGTCTCTATGTGAACCATGACCTCCAGCTGGGATGGAATAAAACCAAGCACTGTTAGTGTCATCACAAACGTTATCCATTAGTCAGAGAGGCAATAGTTTAGGCAAATAGGTTAGGATTCATCCTTGTCCTGACATATGTATCTTGTGCATGGTTGGATTCAAGGTACTTTTTCTTGGATTATTGGTCTTGTTGAATGAATACACAATTTTGACTGGCACAATATATATTTACATGAATACATTAACATAATTATATGTTTATGTAAATAAAGCTGAAGGCATACAAAAACAATAATAAAGATCAAAGACGACCTACTTTACAGTCTCTATGCTGACTCTTGGATGTTCAGAGGCCAGCATTCTATTCTGGAGCTACCGCTAAATAAGTGACATTCAGAATGTTTCAAAGTTCATCTGCATCAGTAGAGTTTCCAGTTTCCAGTGTCCAATTTTTTACACTTACACTAATTTGCCCAGACCTGAGTTCCTGGATTTGGTCACATCTTGTTCTTTCTGGTCAAATTAATCCCTTCCAGTTCACTAGCAATGGAAGTTTTAGACTTAAGTCTTAGTTTGTTTGATGATCTTTGCATCCCAATTACTTTTTAATTACACATATTGTTTATCTGCAAAGTTCCTTTATTAACTAAACTTCTCATCTAAAGGGTTTTGTTTTCTTACCGTTTTAAAAAATAACACAACTATTAATGTTTAATATGAATTAACAAAGTATTTTTTTATCTTTACGTATATATAACTTACATATATATATATGTGTGTGTGTATGCGATAAATTATACACGCACATATGTTTAAATATTAAATCCTCATTTACAACATTTACTATTACTTACATAAGAATTAATATTTATAACATTTACTCTTATTACTTTGCGTGTATGTGTATTTTAATTATACACATACATAACAATACTTCTCCCAAGTTCAAAAATTATTGGTTAGTTTTTGAACTTGAAATATAATCATTTAAACATTTGGGTGGGTGGCGGGTTCTTTTTAATCATTTCCATGAATTATTTTCCATTCGTAGTGGTGACTTCTCTGTAGATAAAATATTTAATTGAAGATCAGTTTTTTGGGTAGTGTAAATTTCTGATTTGTCAGTTTCTGTTGTGCCTAGATTTGGAATCCAGTCATCACTTTCATTTCTCCAAGCTGGTCCACATGTTTTTTTAATATCTTACCATCTTATGTGCCAACTGTCATGACTTGTTTTGACAGTTGGTAAATAACTTTTCCTGGAAACCATCAATTTGTGTGTTTTTTACCCACACTCTCTTTTGTGGCTGGAATTTGTATGAACAACTCTGTTGTTTGTCTTATTGTTTTGTTGGCACTATTTTTACAAGTTTCTTTTGCAGTTTTTTGTCTAAATATATTTCCACCACTGATTTATGAGCTTTGTCTACTAGAATGCTGGTGGAGAAGAGCAATCAACACAGCTTTGTCAATTTTCATTTCCCCCATTTTTATAGCTGACTTTAGGCTTTGCACTACTCTCTCAGCCAGTCCATTTGAAAGGGGATAGTATGGAGGGTTGAATAAATGTTTTATTCCCCAATCTTGCATCGCCTCTGCAAATTTTTCTGATATGAAGCCTGTTCCATTATCTGATACTAAAGTTTCAGGAACCTGTGATGAACAAAAATCTTATACAGAGGGCTAACTGTCACCTCTGCACTGGTATTTTTTATTATTATATACTCAGCACACTCTGAATAAGAGTCAACAACAACTAAAATAAATGGTCTTTTAATGGACCACAGTGATCTATATGGACTTATTACAAGGGGTTGTCTGCTTTTGGCCATGTTTTGTAAGTCTATGGGGGTGCTTTAGCACACTGTTGGCAGTTCTCACATTTCTTTATATATCTTTCTATATCTACATTGACATGTGGCCACCATATGATACAACAGGCTAGGGCTTTTGTTCTCACAATGCCCAGATATTCCTCATGAAGCAAGTTTAGTACGTGTTGTCTCTCCTTCACTGGTATCAGCACTTGCTCACTCCTCAAAATGCATCCTTTTAAATAAGGATAGCTGTTTATGGACAATCCATAATTGCCTGTTGAGAAAACTTGGATGTTTGTTCAGCCATCCTCCTCTTATCTTATTTATTATCCACTGACAGCCATTGTCTTCTTCTGTCCAGTGAGCAACAATTCTGCTATTTAGGTTTTGCTTCTGAAGTATGTCTATATTATTTATTTATCTTTCTAGTACTGGTGCTTCATGAAGATCAGGTGCAAGATAATGCATCTGTGTACCCAATTTGTTTTTCCTTTTTGTATTCCGGAATGTAATCATAGCCCATGAGAATGTTAAGCGAATGTAACATTCATGGCTTAAATAATCAGGGGTATGCTTATTTCCAAATATTCCCAGCAGTGGTTTGTGATCAGTTATAATAGTAAATTTCCTCTCATATAGATATTGGTGGAATTTTTTTTCACTCTGAACAAAATTGCGAGTGCTTCCTTGTCCAACTGGCTATAGTTTTTTTTCTGACTTGGACAATGTGTGTGAAGTATGTACTATGGGTCAATATTTCAACTGGGCTGGATGACTTAGTACTGCCCCAACCTCAAATTCAGATGTGTCAGTGATCAACATAATTTCCAGATCACTGTTATAATGTACTAATAATTTCTCTGAAGTAATCAGCACTTTATTGTGAATAAATTCTGTGTCTTATTGCTTGTCCCATTTCCATTTTTGGTTTTTCTTCAGTAGATTATATAAAGAAGTGGCGACATGGGCTTTTTTTAAAAAAGTTTCAAAAAACTTCACCAAGCCCAGGAAAGCTTGTAATTGCTTCATTTTTGTGGGTCATGGTGCTTCTGCTACTGATTTAATCTTTTTGGGGGAAGGGGATGTGCCATTTCTCAATATAATGTGGCCCAGGAATTTAATTTTCTTAGTTTTCCAAATGCATTTTTCAGTATTCAGCTTTGCACCAAACTCATTTAGCCATTCACATATCTTATCTACTCGGGTTTTAAGTTCTTTGTCTGTGGTCACTATTACAAGGATGTCATCAAAATATGATATGAAACCATCCAATCCATTGAGGAGGGTTTCAATTTTTAACTGAAATATGCTAGGGGCCAACATTTTTCCAAATGGTATTCTTTTACATCTGTATAGCCCAAGATATGTAGTAATTGTCAGTATTCTGGATGCTTTCTCTGTAACTGGTATTTGATGGAATGCAAGAATTAAGATCTGACTTTGCAATGAAATTAGATTTTTGCAATAAAGCTATAACTTCTCTAGCATTTGGTACAGAGTATGCACACTTGTCTAATGCTTTATTTACCGTTACTTTGTAATACCCACACAAGCATATCTGACCATTAGGTTTAGTTGTGATGAATACTGGAGTGGTCCAATCTGACTTTTTCATGGGTTCCAACAACCTTTTCTTGATGAGGTCATTAATTTCTTTATTTACTTTTACCTTCTGAGTGAACAGTACCTTTCTAGATTTGCAAATTATGAGTAGTGCTGATGTGCTTATTTCTAGTGATACTGGTAATTCTCAGCTCAACATTAAATAAATTTGGAAATTTATTTTTCTTTTTTTTTTAACTCAACATTTTATATGAATGCTAATCTAATCGCTAATTTATTAAACCACTCCTGACCAATTAATGGATTTATCAGGGCATGTACTATATATAACAATAAATTGATAATTTACCTTCTACTCTGTTTACTGGAGTTTTAACCACACCCTTTATGTTAATAGTGTTGCCATTTATGTCTAATGTTTTCATGTCAGTTTTTACTATTTTGGGTTTTTGTTTACAATTTTCTGTAACAGTCTGCCAATTATGTAGTGAAATTAGGGTCATACTGATCCCACTGTCCACTTCCATGTCTATAGAGGGCTATCATATATTTTAACTTCTATAATTATTTTATCATTAAGATGGGTTGCTGTATTGTTAATCATTGCAAACTGTTTTTCATTTTTCTGCAATATAAGTATACAATTATTATAATCAATAAAAATTAATGATGGTAGAATTAGTAAAAGTAAATTTAATGATAATACATCTGCGGAAAGAAGTATTAGTTATACATTAACGTATATATATATATATATATATATATATATATATATATATATATATAGACCTCTCGGCTAACAACGCAAGACTAAACACAATTATATGTTTATGCAAATAAATCCAAAGACATACAAAACAATACTAAAGATCGAATATGACCTACTTTACAATTCCTATGATGTCACTTGAATGTTAAGAGGACAGTGGTCTGCTCTGGAGCTACCATACTAAATAAGTGACATTCAGCCCCTTTCAAAGGTCATCTGCATCGGTAGAGCTTCCAGTTCCCAGTATCCAATTCTTTACACATACCTTCATTTGACCAGTCCTGAGTTTCTGGATTTGATTGGTCACATCTTGTCCATCTTGGTCAAATCAATCCCTCCCAGTTCACTAGCAGCAAAAGATTTAGACTTAAGTCTTAGTTTGTTTGATTACCTTTGCAGCCCAATTACTTTTTAATTACACATCTTGTTTATCTGCAGAGTTCCTTCATTAACTAAACTTCTTATCTAAAAAGATTTGTTTTTTTTTGCTGTTTTAAAAAATAACACAACTATTAAAGTTTAATATAAATTAATGAAGTATTTTTTATCTTCACTTATATATATATATAACTTACATATGTATATGCGATAAATTATACACGCACATATGTTTAAATATTAAATCCTCATTTACATCATTTACTATTATTACTTATATAAAAGCTATAAGCGCTTAATAAGAAGTAATATTTATAACATATACTATTATTACTTTGCATATATATATATATAAACCCGTGCAAATCTTCGTTTTAACATATATATATATATATATATATATACATAACATTTACCAATGCCTTACTTTTAACCCTAGTATCCCCTATGACTCACTAACTATCAACACGATTTCTTTTACCCTGGAATAATGTATTTATAAGATTTATAATCATAATAAATTTTAATAATCGTTATATAACCCTTAATAAGTATAGCCATTCACACCTAAAACATGATGTATTACATGTAAAATAAAAAAAAATAGTTTTAAATATTACCTTTTCTATTTTAAAAGAATGTGTTTTTGGGAGATTTAAGAAAAAAATGCATATCAAAAATTCATAATAAAATTATTATTAATGGAAATAATGTCTATTTTTGTTTAACTAAATTCTAACTTCCAAAGTGCATTTTGAATATGATTTTCAGCGGTTTTTGGAGTGATACTTATTGACAAAATAAGAAGTAAGGATTACTAATGAAAGTTACATCTTGTTTTATTTTTTTAGAACTTGTCTATTGTTTTTGAAATTTGTTTAGAAGACAATCACTGGTGGACATAAAATTTAAGAATTCTTGGAAATATTGATAAACTTTTAATTGTCCATGTAATAAGGTTTTCTCTCAGGATATATTTAAAATGTAACTCTTCAATACCTAGATTAAATTTTCCTTCTTTTTTTTTTGTTAGGTTGGTATTTGTTTTAATTTAATATTATGCTACAATGACTAAAAAGTAATGTAGGCAACTGGAATGAATGTTTCATAAGTCTTATCAGACTACCTTTATCTAGCCAACTAATATGGTTAATAATTAGTGTTTTTCTGAAGGTTTGTGATGATGGTGTTCTAGCTGTATTTTTATATTGGACTAACAGTTGAATGCATTTGGAATATTTAACTAAAAAATTAAACTTTTCTAAAGACATTCAACACACATATTAGATGATGGAAATAGTCCAATATAAAAATACGGTTAATAATTACTTTCTATTATTGTCATTTTTTTTAAACGGTACTAAAAGAGAACAATCTAGTTCGATCAAAGTGTCTTATCAAGTACCAAGTTTTGTTTTTTTTTGTTTGTTAAGTCTAAATAACTCCCTTTATTTCCAAATTAATGATGTTCGAAATTACTATGGTTATCTTCTAGAAACCAAGTGATGCTAAAATTTTCCATTGGTTGCATTATATACCTGCACTCACGCCTTGAACATTTGTTTATGAATGCCTTGCATTCAACTATTTCTAAAAATAACTTTATTAACAAAAAATAATCAAATATAACTTAAATAATTTATTTTTATATAATTTTTTTTAAATTTAAATCTTACATTTCTTCTGTTTTTTTAAATACTTATCTACACACAAATATTTTTTAGAAATATTAAAACTAAGTAATTGTCTATATTATTTCAATCATCTTTTTTATATCTTTAAAATAACTTATTCATTCAAATGTGAATGAAATATTTTTATCTCAACAACTTTCAAAATATAAGCAGTTTAAAATGAAAACAACTTTATGCGTGAAACAAATAAACATAATTGATTTCTATTTATAATGTGATAATTTTGACCGCAACTATATACGATAAATATAAAGGAAAAAAATTCTTATAAAGATCATAAATATCTTCATTTTTTTAAAGCCAAAATAAGGGCTAACTACTACAATATATATATATATAAAGTTTTGAATCTAAGAAAAGAAGCATATTTAAATACTTTTGGTATTTATTATTTTTAAAAAAAAAAAAAAACATTTTTTGTAAATATGTTATAATTCAAAAAATATTTTTAAATTTCAAAACGTTTTTTTTTAAAAAAAAAAAAAAAAAAGAAAGAAAATAAAACAGAATAATATTTATATTTGTTTTTTCACTGTACAAAATAATAGAGCAGATAAATAGGGGAGATTTTAGCAATAATAATAATATGAGTAAAATTTATAAATGCTTTATGTTCACAGATGTAATATATACTGTATTAAGAGCAAGGCTCTCTTATAGGTATGTCCACTCTTACATGATATTGTTGCAGCAGATATCATCAAGTGAATATTTTTGTGGTAAATGAATATGAATGGATTGATTTCCAAGATGCATTAACCAAGTATTTTTACTGACTCCATTTTTAAATTTATAAGATAAAAAAAAAAGATCTATTTATATAATAAGCTCTCCAAAAAATTAAGAGAAATGTTAGATTGTTTAAAGACAAAAATGTAAACATTTGCAATACAATTACTGAACACACATACTATACTCTAAAGTCATCAGCCAAATTAACAAATAGTTATTCCCTCAAGGAGAGAGATATTACTAAGAATTTTTAAATTTTGAATCAATGCTAAATTCAATGAAGATTTCATATTTGTCTCTCTATAATTTCATATTGTATTCAAATAAAAAGTAATATCATTAACTGTCGAATGAGACTTTTTCAGTCTTTACATAACCAAAAAACATAAATATAAAATTAAATTTAGAAATGGATTATATTTTTAACTTAATAGATATTTATGTTTTTAATAAAACATAAATATCTAAAAAGTAGGATGGGATTTATTATTATATATAAGAAAAAAAACAATAATTATAATTAAAGTATTATTTAATCATGTTATTGGTAAGTTGTAAGTGGAGACAGATCAGGTTTATGCAAAAAACAACTTTATTTAAAATTGGTGGAAAAGTAAAGAATTTTTATTTTTTAAATCACCATATTTTAAAAATGCTCAAGAAAAAAAATTAATATAAGAAGTAAAAAAAAGTATTTGGATAATAAAATGAAATATTTGAAATAATCCATAAAAAGTGTTACAATGAATTGAAAGGGGAAAGAAAAATAAATATAATATGTAAAGAACAAAAAAGTAACTTTTCAATGTTTTTTCAAAGTTTTTTTTTAATAACTTATTTAAATTATTAAAAAAAAAAGACAAACAAATTACTGAATAAATTTGATTACATTTCAAACAAAAAAATAAAAAGAAGATAATTAGTAAAAATATATTGTTTTTATTTATTGTTAAAAAAATTTTGTACCAACATAAAAATTAGCATATACAGCATTTTAAAAACTTATATCTTTATTAATAAAATGATTTTATATAATATATAAAAGTTACATTTATATTAAAAATTGTACATAATAAAATTTTTGTTCATTTAAATACTGAACAGTGTTTGAATGCTAATAAGATAGTTGTTTATAATGAAAAATAATTCACACACTTTATACAAAATTTACTAATTTTATTTGTATTTGTGATAATTTACTGAAAACAAATTATTTAAATTATGATGAATTAAAAAATAACTATCTTGCAATAGTACCAAAATCAAAAAATATATATATATTTTTTTAATTTTATTTTATAGCATTTTTTTTTATTTGTGACTAACTAAAATTATGAATCTTGAAATTGAAAATAGGGATAGAGAGAGATTAACTTTATGCTTTTTTTTTTTCAAAAATACTTCTTCATTTAAAACAAATTATTTTACAAAGTTAAAAGACAGTGGTTCAGATTTCAATGATATCAGGAAAAAATAAAATATGTTATACTAAAATGCTAATAGAGATAACAACAAAAACAAGTCAATATTTTTTATTAATATAAGACATTATCTTCAAAACAGTATTATTATATTTGCATATTCAATTGATTATATATATATATATATATATATTGAAACAGTTACATCTGTTTCACCTATTATCTTCGATAATAGAATATATTTGTTGTACTCAGATGGCGGGTATTTCTTAAATTTTAAAAACTTTGTGCTTATAATATTGCGAGTATGTGCGTATATAATCGTCCTATCAATTATAAATATAAAAATAGAGTATTTATATATGGGCTTATTCAGTTAGATTTGTTAAAACTGAAACATAACTGTGTAATTAAAATTTATCTATATAGTAGCATAATAAGTTTAAATTTATAATATTACTTATTTTTCAATATTCGTTCTAAATAATTATTTTTTTTAAGTTAGTATTTATTTTAAATAATTTCCAAGTTTTCAATTCTTTTGTTTGCTTAAAATTACAAGCAGAAAGTTTTATCAGTTTTAACACTTCGTTCTAAAAATAAATCTTTGGCCAAAATTTGACCTATTTAAAAATTATAACCAAGACCAATTATAATATTCAGTCAGGCATAAATCTATACAAAAATCCATACAAATTGCTTGTGACCATTCTCTTGAAAATATATCTTTTAACCATGATGTCAATTAAAACAATAGAGCCTTACCAAGTCCAGATTTAGATATACTAAATATTTTACTAACTGGATATTTGGTTAAAGGCTAGTTCAAAACTAGTCATCTTGTGATGTGGCATGACTCAAAGTAGGAGGTTACTACTGTCAAAAATACAGTATAAAGAGGGCCAAAATAGCCATCAAGAGTTCTCTTCCATCCATCCATCATCATCCGTGTTAATTTTTCCTGTTGCTGTTGCTGTGAAAATTGTGCTTTCTGCCGAAATTATTTCCGAAGACCAGAGCTGAAGTTAAATAAGAAAACTGTTCCTGACGTTTAAGAAAGCTGAATCTAAAAAAAAACCACCATCCAAGTCACTTCAAAAATGACAGTGGGCTAGACACAAAGAGACAGCCGTTTGCTCTTCCACGAGTGGCTACTGATGAGAGAAAACCTCCACCATGCCCAACACAGTAAAAAAGAAGCTGTACCTGAGAGACCAGAGAGTTCCTGACGAGAGAAATGGGGAATGCTGCCACAGAAATAAATTTGCGAAGCTACATCCAGACTAAAACCTAAGAGAAACCCAGCCTGACTGAATAGAGAGAGAAGCATATCGAACAATGCCTTAAAGACTTTCCAGTAAATCTTTTCTGCCAAATATTAAATTTCATAACTAAACATATACTAAATGAAAGCTTGTTAAATAAATCACATAATTAATTATATTTTCTAAATGTTCAACTAAAATGTTTATCTTAAATTTGTTTAAATCTTAGGCGCTCTCAAAATTCTTGCTTGATCATTAATAATTTTAAATAATCCTAAACACCTATTTTCTATAAAACCATACAACAAATTCTTATTTCTAAATTATCATCTTCATTTCAACAAAAATTTTATTAACAATAAATAGTGATTACATACTAATAAAGGATAGATAAATGAATAAATTTTACAATAATATGATTGTATAATGTTCTATTTGTTATCTGGCTAGATTTTGTTATGAGAGTGCAATTGTTATACTCTTATGTGGTTAGGTATAGTGATGAGATTCTAAGAACTTGATTAATGGAATAAGCATTTTTTATATAAACATGAATATTTTCTTTTAGAATTTCCTATTCTATAATACTGGGTAGGTGGGAGTTGATAATCAGGAAAAGGAAAGAGCAGTTAAAGACCAGGTGTCATCAAAGACTTTACTGGAGGCCAGGAGCTGGTCATGTTTCTTGATTTTTTTGAGCATTTGATTAAACAATGGTATGATTTGTGGTGGGGGTAATTCCATGAGAGTTTTGCATCTCACTATCCATATGGAATAAAGGACAAAGGTAGAAAGCCTTATTATTGAAAAGAACCCATTATGAATGGCATTTTCAAGTGAGAAAATCATATCAGGTCTTATGTTGGAATTGATTATATTTATATCTTTCAGTGTTTTAAGTCTTGGGCACCGGTGTATAATATGGTCTATGGTTTCATCTTCACGAGCACACAGACCACATATAGGGTCAATGCTGGTAAAACCTCTTTGGTGATAAAGGAACCAATTCATGGGAAGCACATTAAGATTTATTTTAATGATGAAGTCAAGGAATTTGGGTTCCAGACTCCATCTTTTAAAATGTGAAATAAGTCTTTGGTTGGTTACTTTTAGGCTGGTTTTGATGGGTTGTTGATTATAGTTGATTATATTGTATGCTTCCCATAAGGTGATTTTTTTGTTAAGGTTAAAGGGCATTATTGGGTTATAAAGTTGTAGGTGGTCTATTAGGGAGGCTATCCATGAACTGGCAGAGGGCAGAGGATGATCTGTCGGTGTAATTTTTTTAATAATGTTGGCGTATCCACAGGAGAAGATAAGATTATGTAGAGTGTTGTGGGTTTTCTGTAAAATTATTGCTTGTATTGAGTAAAATGACAGACCATTGAACCTGCGTGGTCGTTGGACGCCTCACAAGATAATAGCAACTGTCCTTCCTCTCCCAGGAAGTTTGATACATAATCGGTTGATTTTATTTTGAAACTGTTTAGACATTTTTACGAATGGAAGGTAATATGAGATTTTTGGCATTATGATCATGTTGAGGAGGCCAACTTTCCATATAAAGAAAGGTATACTCTAGAGAGTGACATGGTGATGGCTTCAGTTGAATGGAGGATTGCATCTTGAATCTCTCTTGCCAGTGCAGTTGGTGTTTTGAAGATTGGGAAACCTAGGTATCTTTGGGGTTTTGCAGAAAAGGGAGAGTTAATTTGTTTATCAGTCATAATCTTCCAGATGGAAGATTTGTTAAAGTT
Organism: Epiperipatus broadwayi; assembly: GCA_028023455.1. Classification (NCBI taxonomy): domain Eukaryota; kingdom Metazoa; phylum Onychophora; class Udeonychophora; order Euonychophora; family Peripatidae; genus Epiperipatus; species Epiperipatus broadwayi. The sequence goes on from JAQFVV010006504.1 coordinate 254,765, forward strand.
TATTTTTAGGCCAAGTTTCGCTGTATTTCTGTTTAAGATGTTCATGAGATGGGGAAGGTATTTAATGGTGGGAAGAACAACCATGATGTCATCTATATATGCAAATACATTGAAGTTTTTATTGAGAGAGGGATAGAAAATTCCAGGGAGGTTTTTTTCTATATCCATCAGAAGAGGGTTGATGTATGCTGTGAAGAAAAGGGCACTGAGTGGAGATCCTTGAGGGATCGACTTGTATGGCTTGAAGCCTGGTGTGATCTTGCCATCAAGAGAGAGAAAAATCTCTCTATTGTTGAGCAGATTGCTGATCATCTGAACAATCCAGGAGGATATTTATCTAGACTGAATCAAATGCTGCCGCAACATCCAGCTGGACAGCAATAGGTTTTGATTAACGATGTCCTCTGATGTAATTGAATAATGCAGTTACATTGGACATAGCATGCGAGGTTGATGATCCCTTTTTTTCCGTATTGGTTTGACAAGATATGGCTAAGGATTTGAGTTTGGATTTGATCTTTAATGACTGACTCAATTATCTTGATAAGCAATGGGGTCATGGAAATTGACCGGATATTGTTAATGTCGTTTAGTGGTTTTGCTTTTTTAATAAAAGGCACGAGTGCCACTGGGTAAAGATCTGTTATGTTTCTGTTGCCGGAGGCTAGGTGATCAATCATTTTTTTAATAATTGGCACAGTGAATTGACTGAGGTGTTTGAGAAGGAAATTTGGGATGCCATGAAGGCCAGGATGAATGCCGTCAGGGAGAGATGTTATCTTCTGTTTGATTTGGATTTCTGTGATGCCATGTTCGCCGGGGTCACCAGCATCCAACCAGCTGTTTAAAGGAGGAGCTCCATCTTTTTGCATTAATTGGCAGAATTGTTTGCTGATGTGCTGCATCATTGGAAAGCCAATGAGATTGGTTCCATTAGAATTAATGGATAAGGGAGTGATTTGTTTTCTATTGTACCCCAGTGCCCATCTAAGGTAGTCTCTCGTCCAGCGGTGTTGTTGTGCTAAGAAACATTTGGCTCTTCTGATGGATATATATTCTGCAAGGGACTTTTGCTTGATTTTGTAGAGATTTTTAAGTAAGATGATTTTTTCTGTATTTGTGAAATTTTGCTGTAAAGCTTGAAATTGTATATTAATGTCTGTTAGATCATTTAGAAGGCCATTAGGTCCTTTGATTTTCCTGGTGTGGTGATTTAATATGGATTGTAGTATTCCGATGAAGGAAAACCAGACCTCCTCAGCAGGAAGGGAAAGGATGTTTATTTTCTGGAAAAGGATGTATGCCTCAGATACTATCGCTTCGGTCATATTTGATTGGGTGATAATGCCCATGGTTTTACCAGGTCCATCAATAGGTGCAGGGATTGCAATAGGTGTAAGTTGTAAGATTAGAGCCATATAATCAGAGAAAGCAACAGGGGCCAAGGCTGCGTCAAGGTTGAAATGGAGGTCTGGGGTGTAGTAAACCAAATCAATCAGGGACTTTTTAGTTTTAGTATAGAAAGAGTAGGCTTCGGGAGGGAAGAAGCCCTCTCCACACATTAATTTGCAATTTATTAGATGCAAAAATCTCTTGAAGTCATTGTATGTGGTGTTAAAGTCTCCCAGAAGAATAGTAGGGGAGGCTCTGTTAGCGTTGATGGCATTTAGGATGTGGATTATTTTTAGATATTGAGAGGTGTCTTTGGCTGTATATATATAAGCTATGATGATTGGATAACCCCAATAGTCTATTTCTATGATAATAATATTGGCATCTAGGAATAGAATGCTAAAACTGTTTGGTGGTGTTGACTTGCTGAGCAGAATACCGACTCCACCTGAAGCAGAATGGCCTATGGAAAATTTAGTAAATCCGAGAGTTGAGAGAAGAGATAGTATTTTATGATCGGTCTTATGGTGATATTTAGTTTCACCCATAAGAAGTATATGAGGGGAGCAGAGTGAGAGCCAGTTTTTAATAGCTAGAACTCTATCAATTGAGTTGATGCCGCGAATGTTAATGCCAGCAATTTTGCAGAACATGATAGATTAATCCAAACCGTCCTCAGCAAAGTGTACCAAGTCAATGTGGGACATCTCCATGTTAATGAGGTCTGATGTTGTTTGGCAATCAGAGTCTTGTGATTGAATCTGTGGATGGATTGGTGATATAGTTGTTGGTTGAGGAAATGCATCCATGAAGTCTTCGGTGTCTGATGAAGTAGTGTAATCTGTCTGAGATTCGTCAGAAGGATCAATGGTATCAATGGTTGTAAGATCCATGGTTTTGGTATCAATGGTTGTAAGATCCATGGTTTTCCTCTTTTTTCTATGGATTTGCGAGGCTTTGTGCTTGATATATCTGAAATTTGTTTGTTAGAGGGTGGAGGTGAGTAATATATCAGATGGGCGCTATCATCATCAGAGCTTGATTTATCTGAACGAATTGATTTTCTTTTAATTTTCTTATTTGTATTTTGGGTATTTGTTGTGTCGGTTTTTTTAGGGTTTTGAAGTTTAATAGTGTTTTTTCTTCTTTAATAAATGATTTTAAACGAATATCGTTTTATATAATCAAATAAATATAAATTTCAAAATGTCATTCTGATTGATTGGTTAATGCTGAGGTGAGATAGAAAAAATGAATACATGAACTGCAGCTGCCTATGCCATGATAAGTAGACAGCCAAGCATGTATTATCAGCACACAATTCCCATGATGTCATGAGAAAATATCTCATCTTTAAGCACTATCTTTATTGTACCTAGAGAGATCATTCATGAGTTGTATCCAGAGAAAAAATATCAGGCACTGAGCCTGCCTTACTCATTTCCTATGAGTCTTAGGGCCTATACATGAGGTCTATACATGAAACCATGGCCTATTCATAAAGCCAATATATGCTGCTGGACTAATCTATCACAAACATAAAAAGTACAAATTCATGCATCAGTTTCAAAATGTCATTTTACTAAATAAATTATTTAATTTTTTTTATCATATATAACTTATCTCCCCACAGCTGTATCTATGTTTATCTGTGCTTCTCTGCCTTTACATATGTACATATATATATATATATATATATATATATATATATATATATATATATATATATATATATATATATATATATATATATATATATATATAATTACTTCTTTAGTAAGCTGGAAGATTTTTCTTGGTAAGTTTGGTTTTAGTGATTGTCATCACCAGGAAAAAGTATAATCCATGCAAAATGTTAGTCTGTAGTTGGTCTCTTTCTGTCTAGGATTATTCCAGGCAAACAGCTGTCTTGGTTTGATAGATTTCAGGCAAACAACTGTCCTCTCCATGTCTAAGGCTATAAATTTCAACACAAGAAAGTGGATCATTTCTCCATATAAATTCAAACTCCTGCAAAAAAAAATAGTAGCAATTTCTGAATCTACTGTCCTGCCTTTTGCTACATCAGTTCATGGTAGCTATTCTGCAACTTCTATGGTCAGCTAAAAACAACTGCTGCAAACAACAAGCTGCAACAAAATATTTTAACCAACTCTGCAGCTGTTCTTACAAAAAACTACTATCCAGACAGTTCACTTCAAAAATCATTATCCAAACTGCAGCTGGTATTTTTATCAGCTCTTTTAGAGAATCATCTAAGGTGATAATAACATCTTGATTTAAAAAAAGTTTTTTTCTTCTTATCTCTCTAATCGTTTTGCAAACAAGCTTGGAATTTTTATTAAAGCATGATATACATGTTTTCACTTAGGGGACTTTTAATAGATAGAAATTTTGTTTAATTAATTAAAAAAATTATAAAATACCACCCTTGTTTTTAAATCTCAAAATCAGAATAATAATAATACAATATTCATATTTATTCAGACCTTTTAAAGGTTTAATTTATAAAACAATATTTTAAATCAGAGTTATTATTTATTTATTTTATTTCAATGAATGTAGAAAAATCTAATGAAAACATTGAATCAAAATAACTTCCAAAGACAGCAAGAAGTGACATTCAACAAAATAATTTGATATTACATTCTCTTAATTATTATTAGTAATAACATTTGTTAGAATCATAAAAGTAATAAATTATATAAATATAATTTACTCTGTTGTTGATTTAAATTTATTATTGTTGTATTATTAGCTAAACCTGTATAATTTTACCAATTGCAAATACAAATGCTGTATCAGAAATTGTAATCCTCCAGAGGTAAACAAATTTTCATGCAATAGTGATTATTACAGATAGGAGAAAGAGCTAGTGGATTCACATATATAATCCTGCCTCCTACTAAATAAATGAAAAACTAGTTCTTCTCTCATTATTCTTAAACAATTATAATAATCTGAGATTATTTTTTCAAGAAAAATAGTTATGTTTGTGAGATTATCTGACATTCAAATAAATAAATTATCAGGTGTGAATATAACTTGGCCATGAAATAGGTATAAATTAAAGCATATAAACCCTATTTTATCAATAAACAATCCAATGGTATCCACTGTGGGGCTCGGATGTGAGGCTTAAAACTCGTAACCTGAGAATAACAGTGAGTAGTTAGAAAAAATAGATTTTAAAATAAAATTTAAAAATTGTTGAAATAATAGTGCAGTATTCTGTAGCAATTAATAAAGAAGAGAAAAAAAATGTTTATGTAGTTAGGGATAAAGAGTTGGTAAATAAATGGGAAATAGAGAATCTAGAAGGTAAAGCAACAACAGACGAAAAAATGTTGGTATACATATTCATTATTAGAGGAATAAAAGAAAGTATTCAATTGATACTTTTTTGACAGTTTAAGAAATATCAGTTTAAGATTTTACTGTATATTCAGGTATTTCTAACATAAAAATAAGTTATACATTAAATATAGGTGAGCGATTAATTGAAAAATAACTGAATAGATTGAACTGGACAAAGTAAAGACTATATATAATTATTCCTGGCAGTAGCACATATATATATATATATATATATATATATATATATATATATATATATATATATATATATATATATATATATATATATATATATATATATATATATTATCATGCTACAAAAGAGTTGGTTTTTATTGATAAAGCTAATAAACTATTGCCTTGTAATCTATAATATGAAATTTATAATACTCTTTTGCTTGGTGGATGAGGTTCATTATTTAATTAAATATTTTCTTGTTTTGCTGCTATATATTTACATATTAAGATGGAGACACAGTGAATCCAGCACATTTTCTTTTCATAGAGTACTGCAGTAGATAACTATGGGTATAAGGCCAGGCTAGCATGTAAGCCCTGCCACTTCTAAAGTAAATGTTCTTCTGTTTCACAGTATGATGATTGGTCACAGGGTACCAGCATTTGTAACAAGAAATGTTGATTCCTTAATCCATTTGCAGAGTGACTTTTATTATTATTTGCTTGTGCCATAGCACATTGTTAAATCTAGAACAGCCAACTCTACCTCCTTATCATGTCATATTGAGCATTTGTCTGAAATACTTTTGAAAACCATGTTTAATCTAAGTAATATGATTATATGCTCATCTTTTAGAGATAAAATATTTGTAATAATAAACATGTATACATACAATTACTTATATGTAACCAGCCATAAGTTTAAATAGGAATTGGCATAACTCTCTCTATAGACATAACTGTGATTATTTATAGATATTTTTTGTAATTAAATCTATAAGATGAAAGCCAAAGCTCATCTTATATAAAGCATTAATTATCACTTGTGTCAATACCTCAATAATTAATCTGTAATAAGAGAATGCATTTATCTTTTTTCATTTATTGAAATGCCTCATGCATTTTAATATGCTAGTATATATATATTGTAACCTAGTGTCATTGACACTAGGTATATATATATATATATATATATATATATATATATATATATATATATTGTAACCTAGTGTTATTGACACTTGGTTTATTTAGCATTATTTCCACAGGAAAACAATGCTATCCTTTTTTAGAAAATAAAAAGATAAAATAATAATAATATTAAGTGATTAATAAAGTATGCTATTTACTCACTTTAACGTGTTTTAAGCAAATAACTAAAAAAATTTGGTAATCCAATGTCATTTTGAAGAAGAGCATGAATAATTTAATTAAAATATTAACAATAAGAGCAATTTAATATAGTATAAAAGCACATATTATAAACAGTAATTGATTTTGGATGGGTAGAGGGAGAGTAGATGAATATCTTGTCATAAAGCACAATAACTTCTGGTAAATTTTAAATTAATTTAGATAATAGTGTATATAGAATTATACATCACTAATAAGCATTGTTAATTAAATATACTTATTATTTTTCATTATTTGTCAATTTACTTGGTAATCCATTTAAATTATACGGAAAAATATAATTGTAATAAGTTTTTTTTTTCCTTTTCTTTTGTTTATGTTATAATTAAATGATTATTTTTCTGTAAGAGGTCGCTAAAAGAAGACCGCCAAAAAATTTGAAGAAAGTCTAGTCTGACATTAGTTTTACAAGGAGGAAGCAGTACTGAAATTCGGTAACAAAATTTTTATTATTTTTATTGCAGAAATAAATATAAGTCCAGTAAATTTTTAATAATATCATGCATGGCTAATCCTATTTGATAAGATATTCTGTTTTTCTGTGGCCATCTACCTATTTAAAGCTTTTTATACGCAAAAATGTACTATCTTATGCTAAAGTTCAAAATGACCGTATTGACTACAGCAATCACGGAAAATGTCATTATGTTTAAAATAAGTAATATAAGTAATTTCCAGGAAATAATCAATTATTTGTGAACTTTACCTTATTTAATCATCTTTTCGTGGTATAAAAGAAAAATTATAATTAAAAGACATATTATAAAAGCCAAGGAAAGTTAACTAGAAAATTTTGCGCTCTTTCTAAAAGAAATTGTCTGCTTTGAAAAACAATGTAAGTTCCCCACGTTAAAATATGTTTTATTCACTGAAAATTATCTAGAAATAATATTAATGATAAAGGATATTTACTTATGCACCTGTATATTTTTTTAAAAAGAAAATATAAATTTTCTCAAGGCAAATATCAGAAAATTTGTATGTGTGCATTTTACGGAGAATTCATTATTAAAGAAAAATTACAATTCCTAGAGTAGGAATAAAAACTACAAACATTAGTGACTTAATTATAACCAGAATATAATATGTTATATTATACATCAATTTGAGTCGGTAAAACTTTATATCCACGTAAGTCAGCTGCAGTCGTTATAATAATAGTATTTTGGAAAATTCACGCATTAGTTTTATTCCTAAGCCAGCTAGCTAAAAATGATACGTATCGCCAATAGTAAAAAGAAAAGAATTGTATATGTGATCGTCTATCGTCAAATATTCGTCATGTTAAAATATGTATTGTTTTCTTGGATCCCAAAATTATATCAGTTAATTCAAGGAAGAGTTAACACCCAACGCTGCTATGTTTTCTTTGCCTAATTTATTAATTGCACCAGAATGGAGGCAACTTTTATATAAATGAAATAATAAAATGTGTTTCTTATTTTAAATTTTGCTTCGTGAACTACGAATGAATCAAGTTCTTCATCTGGATAAATTGCCCAACGGAAAACATTTTTCTAGTGAGATAATAAGCACTTGTTAAGTAATGATTTTTTTTTCTAATTTGTAAAATTATGTGTATTTTTTTTTATATCAACAGGTGAAAGGCTGTATAGTCAAGTAATATTTAAATGACCTTGTAATCATAAAGGTATGTGTTCATATAATTATTCTAGGTTAAATTTATATTCGACATGAAAAAATTTTTTTTTATAAAATGTGTTTACTTATGATATGCATTATGGGTATAAATTTATATGTTAGATGCGTAAAAGAAGAAAAATTTAGATACTTAATAGGTAAAATATCTAGTTAAAATTATCAGAAGTAATTAAAGAGAAGTGCTATACAGGATATTACTTATTTAAAGTTTGAAACAAATTTATACTATGTTAATTGCGGAACTTATTCCCAATTATTCTTTATTAACGCATTCACTTAATTAAGTTCAAGATACTAGACTACCAATTACTTGTTGAATGTTTCTTTGGCAAAGGTGAAAATTATTATGGTTTATTCTGTGTTATCCATTGATTTCAGACGTTGATCTAAGTATACCCTGGAACATAAATTTAGTGTAATTAGTGTATTTGCTTGTCTTGCCCCGATATAGCATAGGTATATGCTTAATATTTGCATAAGTAATAATTGTAATGTATCTATTTTGTGGGATGGAAAATGATCTCCCCAAAAGCTTTATTTTCCATGAGGGGAATAGATAAATCTAGTATTCGGGTATGTTTATAACCCAAGTGATCGCTTCTCAGAGTTAGGACGATCAGTAATTTATATCGTATTTAGTGTATTTCATTCATTAAAATCCCAGGAGAGGATTATAATTGGTGTGTGTTCCTATTATGCCCAAGTAAGAGGCAAGGACCCACCAAACTATTTTAATGTAGTAGTTAACTCTACAGACCTTCGGTGTTATTCCATATTCCTCATGAGAAAATAGAGATAATTCCACCACGGAAGGTGTTGAATATTGTGTTTTGTTTAGAAAGTTATGGCAAGATAACGGGTATATTGGAGGTTAATTCCTCACGATCCATTTAGTATAAATAGCGTGCTAGTATATATGATCAATGTCTGGATTGTGCAGCGGAATAGTGCTGGTAATCCACACGTAAGTCAATGGAGAGAGTAAGTTTAAAATTGCGTGATTTAGAAATTTTTATTTGCCAATGGAGGGTTCAAATACTAGGTTTAATTCGGGTTAATGATTAAGTAGCACACACAATATAACTTATACTTAGAAAAACAGTGTGTATAACAACTTCAGTTGTTATTAAGGTAAACATTAAAATAATAAGTGTAACTTCTGATAAATAACCCATAAATTATAATAATTTATCTAAATAAAAACTATCATTTAATTAAAGATATGATAATAAAAATCGTTTGTACGCATTGCCTAGAATCAGATTATTTTTATTTTAAAACAAATAGTTAGTTAATAAATTTAAGTAGCCGTTCATATAAGATACACTAAATGGATGAGTCGATGTATCGATAATAATATTTATTTTTTTATATTCAATTTGCATAAATGTAAAAAGAAGATGAAGAAGTAGTTCGAATCCAAGTCTAAAAGTATAGACGAATTAATGTTAATTATATTTTGTTTTATCCATATGGGATCGAATAAATTGTACATGTTTGTTTATTATGTAAATCATAAAGAATAGTTTTGTTAAACTGTAATAATAAATTAGAATCTTGTTAAAATTTAATAATAAATTATAGTCTTGTTACAAATTGTTTTGAGTCATTTTTCTTGTTTGCTAAATAAAAGTGTATTTGCATAATACTTGCAATACTTTTCTTGAGTCCAAAATCATTTATGAAATCTTAAATTCAATACACCAGATAGACAATTGTAAGCAGATCAGAATATTTCACTATATTTTAATTTAATAAGAACTATTTGTGGAATTGAAAACTTCAGACCAAAACATTTTATTTTATATGTGTGTAAAATCACTTTATTCCCAAACTAGTAGGTTTTGGTTGCACATTGTTCCGTACACATTTAAGTGAAGTGTCTAAGTAATAAATCTTAGTTAAATTATTGTGTTGTCATGGATAATGGAAGGACACAAAAGCACCCTTGTCTTTTCATCATTCCGACTGAGATTCTGGATAAAATGGCTGTATTATTCAAAATTATGCGTTGTTATTGAATATGGTTATCATCTCGTTAAATATTATAATAGTTGATATGTGGATGAAGACACCTGGAATTTAAATAAGGTAAATGTTTCCTATAGCCGACCAGAATGTCAGTCATATGCGACAACACAATACTGCCGAGCATTTTTTATTAAATATAACAGAGAACCCTGAGATTAGTGTCATTATTATAAGTGCCCTTAAATTAAGAATTGATTAATTATGATCAATATTACAAGCGTGGCATGGCTTAAGAGATTGAAACTTCTGATTGTATAATAATAAAATATTGAGATCATATTGGCAAATTAATGAATGTTTTATTTTAGTCGGTAATATTAACAATGACATGAAATCATCATCATCATTGTCGAACAGTGCAAGTACTTACAGTTCAGAGAATGTGTTTTGGATAGAGAAAGAATGTTAGTTTATTCTAAATTTTCTTTTTAAATTTATTTTATTAATGATAATTTTTTTTAATTCTATCTCTGTCTGAACTGCATATCGCTGTAGCTGAATTATTAGAACTAACCAAATGTCGAGCTATTATTAGGTAATATAGGGTTTGCTACCCGAATCATAGAAGGAAGCGTTTATTTATTTCCGAATTCTCTTTAATAGAATTGGGCTTTACGAATTGATTTCGTAGAGATGAAATCGTCTCTTCATTTACTAGGTTAGGCCTTCCGAATCTCTTTATTGAATTCGCTCATTTGTCTTTATTTAAAAAGTCTTCATTCTTTTGATAGGTTAGAATATATAAATATATATATTTGTTATTTTGAATTTGTTTTATCATTATAAATAAATGTATAATAAAGTTAATATATTTCATTCTCTGTCTCATTATTAATCCAATTCAACCCTAGTTATTTAGAAATACTATGCATTAATAAAATCCTCATTAATAATTAGATACTAGATTTTACCTGGAGTTTCATGTTTCTCTCTGACCTATGTTGGCCATGAAGAAATGTTATGTGACTGTACTCTCAAGAGTATCATCCAGAGGGTATTGAGTCTTGGAATGCAGATAAAGAAGTTGAAGTGTGGTCTGTCTTGAGATATCACCGTCTTGCATTGGTCAGTTTTGGTTTCTTTGCCTGGATACTAGATTCTGTTATGCAAATGTACAAACTTGACTAGTACATGTATATTTTCTCAGGTTTGGATGCCCAAAGTGGAGCCTGTTAATTATTTCTACAGTCTGAAATAAACATTGGTCATATATGTATAATTTTTTTTCTGAGTATGGATGCCCAAATCATGGGGCATAACACTTATTATCCATGGCCCTGAACTAAATACATGTATTTTTTTAAATTGAGCATAGTAAAATTTAAGGGGATTTATTTTTGTGTAAACTTTTCTGCTCACTGGTGACTGGCACTCAAGGATGATTTGATTAGGTGATAAATCATTCTCACATAAATTTTGTCATCAGGGATAGAGAAAAAAAACTTTAGATTAAGAGAATGGGGGAGGGGCATTGTTTAAAATTAACTAATGAATTGAATTAAAAAAAGAATGAGAGTGAAATGAAAGCAAGGTCAAAAATAATCTAAATGTGTAAAACCAGCACAAATGTAAAAAACAAACTATAAGTCTATAATCATGAACCACTTAAGTCTATTTTAAAAGCAGGAAGATGAGACCAGTTGTGTTATGTTTTATTAATTAATTTTTTTTTGTTTCGGAATGAAAAATTATGTCGTTACCAAAGTGATAAATTGAAAAATATTGAGATATTTGCCAAGGAATTGCTTGATGTTGGTTATAAAATGGAACAAATAAACAATACTTTAAGTCAATTTTAAAAAAAATTATTATAATTTAAAAGAAATGAAGATTAATAATAAAAAATGGATATCTATTCCATTTATTTCAAATCCACAAGTAAAATTTTTTAAGGATTTATATAAGAATGTATTTAATGTTTCATTCTACATTCCAAACAATATTAATAAATTAGTTAATAATTCTAAGGATGTCATACCTGTCAAGCAAAAAAGTAATGTCATATATCAAATTTTTTGTGATTGTATGCTATCATATATAGGTGAATCTAGGTGCAGCATTGAGAAAAGTTTGAAGGAACATGAATTGTTATATAAGCGTGTAAAAAATAAAAATAATGGTGATTTAATATCTTCTTCAGTTTTCTTCGATCATGAAAAAACATGAAAATATAAATTTAAATTTAATTTTGAAAATGTTAAAATTCTTCACGAAGAGAGAAACCATAGTAAAAGAAAAATTAAAGAGGCAATTTTTATAAATAGGAATAAAACACATTTAATAAATTGACAAGCTTCTAACATTAAAATACGAGATTCGTGGAATTTGAATTGATCCGCTTTTAGTTTTTGAATTTAATGGCAGTTGAGGCAGGTTAGAAAGTAACTGAAAGTACTTCTGCGGATTTAAAGATTGTTTGTAATTGTTTGTAAACCGTTAAAAATATTATTTCAATTATAATTATTTATATATATATATCTGATTTTTACAGGTTACAACACCCTTCCCTCCTAAAATATCTTCTATCCTACTACTACTACCTATTCCCTCTTTAATTCATCTCATGCTCTGTTTACTGCCTTTAGTTATAAAATTATTTGCCACTCAACTAAAAAAAAATTAGCAAAAACTTAACTATTTTCCTATATGAAACAAAACAAATTTATTCTTTTTACCACTAGTTACTTTCCTGTGCCTGGACAGATTTGATATTTGATCATGCATCATTTGATTGATAACAATTGGTTTACATGATTTAATTTACATTTAAGTTGTACTGACTCTTTAACCATTTTTTTCTTCCAGGTTCGAATCTTAAATAACACTATTTTGTGCTTGAAAATATTTAATAAATCTATTGGCAATTTTTTTTTGTAGCCAATAGAACATATATGTTTTATTATTAATAATTTATTCACCCAAGTCTCTATTAACAAACATTTGTTGCTATTACACAATTTCTATTTAGTTATTTCTTATATCACAATATTTTACAGACTCTGAATATTTATTTATACACCAAAATATATATGATTTGGTTTATTTCTCTTTTACATTTTAGATATGAAATGAAAATCACATATAGAAAAGAAATCTCATCTTTTTTCCTTTTTATTTTTAGTCTGTGTACATATATCACTTTTAAATTCTGAGTACCAGCTATTTGTGGATCCATTATTTTTACTCTCTATTACAAAACAATGTCAAAAAAATACATGTGTTTCACATATTTCATTTTATCAACATATTTATTTATCATGGTGTAAGTATTTATCTAATATCCCAACCATTTTTGAGCATCCAAAGCTCAGGAAAAAATCTTATATGTATACATTATTTATCATTGTGTCAAAAAGCATAAAAAATACATTATATACAGTAAACATTATTCAGGGTTTTGCAGTGTGTGCAAAACATCATACAAACTCAGGGGAAAAAAAATCTTACATATATTTATTATTTAGTGTTATTCAAAAAAACATTATTTATATGCTTAACATTATACAGGGTGTGGAAATATCTAATAGCCCCACGAATGGGCATACAAATCCGGAAAAAAAAAATGATGTACCGGTCAAAATACGCATATCGATCCAACAAACCCCTGAACACATGTAAAGTAGACTGAGTCTGACCATGTACAAGATATATAAATCAGGTACATCATGGATTCAGCCCTATTTACCTATATCCCCAGGTCAAAGATCTAATCAATAGTCTTTCTCGATGATACGATCGAATTCCTTTACTTTTATCATGACAGAAGCTGAGCATTAAAGCATAAGATTCATTTTTAATTATATATTTTAGTGAGAACTTGGGTGATTGATTTATATATAAATTTAAAATTAAAAATTATTTAAAATAAAAAGTAAATAAAAATGATTCGAGGATTTAAAAGTCATTAAGCATATTATATTAATATTTAACTCAAGCTCTTTAAAAACAAAAACACAATCTTTAAATTAACTTTATAATTATATAAGTTTATGAACGAGTTTACATTTGCAGTTAACATTTCATTTGTTAAGTTTATATACTTTTACTTTTGTTTACATTTATTTTCCTTTAAAATAAAACAAAAATGATTTTATAATTAAATGATCATGGATTTTAAAATTATCCCTGCCCATTTAGTACAAGCTTCTAAGATAGTGGCAGGTCTAAACATCTGCCTAATGCACATATATAAGAATGAATTTTTTTTTCTTTTTTACACAAGATTTTTTAAAAAAACATTTTCTATTGAAAAAAACATTAATTAAGTAGATGATTATAATACAACTAATTTCATGTCTTACTCCACTAACATATAAAAAAAAATTGATTTTATTTCTCTTTATAAAAAGAATAATTTAGATTTTCAAATATCTAATGTTTTATGACATTAGTGGACCTTGCTGGAATAGCTGATTAAAACTGTAAGCGGTTATAACAAATAAAATAGATCAGTTAATTATCAAGCAAACAAGCCACTTTAGTTGGACTTACAACTAAAATCAAACCTATAAGAACTATAATGTGAATTAGCCAAATCAAACGATTTTAACTAATTATGGAAACAAACAAAAATTGATTACTCAGGTCGAAGATCCTTAAGCAGAATCATTTCCTATGGCTTACTTATTAGATAGGCAAAAGAAAAACAAAACAATGTCAGGTTAATAAATATACAAATGCACAGGAGAGAAGAAACATAGGTAGGAAAATATGAGCCAGATTATGGACTCTCATATGCTTATTTCAATGAAGAATAAAAAGGGAAATCAATATGTCCACATTTCATGTCCATATACCGATAGGAGATAGGATTTAGGGAAAAGTCAATGTGCCCGCCTCTACGGGTACCATGCTGGCAAATCCAATCTATCTCAACCAAGCTATCTGATTCACAGATGTATGCAAAACCGGAAGCTAACTCCGAATCACCAAATCAATGACTGTTTTAGGTCTGTCCATGATACTCCAAGCATTCTTTATTAACCTGAGATATTATAATAATTAAATATGAATGAATTTTAATTAAAAAACCTTAAATCATCTAATACTGCATAGAGACCAACCTGCATAAATAACTATTTTGTGTAAATTTTTAACCTACAAAATCATACATATAGAAATAAGAAAAGTTAATTCTCGAATACCCCCCCTTCCCTCTGTCCTAACTTAAAAAAAGGCATGATAATTACTTGATGCTACCCATTGGCACTGTTACTAGGTAAAAATCTTTAGAAGATTACTTTTGTCTTAAATTAAAGAAATAAAAAAATAATAGAATCCCATTCTGGGAAATCTATAATAAAAACTGTTTAAAGAAATATGGTATGTTTCTTTTGACATATATATATATATATATATATATATATATATATATATATATATATATATATATATATATATATATATATATATATATATATATATATTTTGACAGAACTTCACTTGTGAAATAAAAATAGATGAAAATTATTTTAATTTTAAAATTAAATCCTTCTTTGTTAACATCCCCATCCACTAGTAAACATAATTAGTGCTCTTAGAAAATTATTCTCTTTGTGCCCCCATGAGTGAAGTTTATCGAAATAGAAATAAAAAAAAATCAACGCATGAAATCTCATGCTAAAATTACTATAAAACAAATAAATAAATTCATATTTAAATAAATTAAATATGTTAAAAATTGAAAATTATGGTGAGCTTGAGTTACGGAAAACATTATACTTTAAAAGAAAGGAGTTAAAGAGATAGTTAACAGAGTGTCAATAAACAATAACTTTAAACATTCTCTTTTTAGCTTTAAGCAATTATATTTATGTTCTAATAATAGTTTCTAACATCTTGATGAAATATTTACGCTCTTCGGCATTTTACCTTGGTGTTCCCCAGGATGAGTTCTGTGGGCGAACATTATGGCAGATGGCTTCTTTGAAGGCAGGTTGACAGTAGCATAATGGATGATTTCACGTCTCAGGAGGGGACAGGCAGTGATCTACCCTTTTTATTACTCACTCATCATGGCATGGAGACTTCTCAAAACCTTTTCTTTTTGTCTCTTTTCTCTGTTCATTTTTTGTCTCTCTTTACTCTAAAAAAATGACCACTATTTATATCTTCCTAATCGTATTCAATTTCTCTGCTGCCTCAGATGATTGTCCTTTTAAAAACAATTGGAATTATGCTTTTATTCTAATTTTAGAAAGTTTGTACCTTGATAAGAATCAATGGATTTCAATATAATTTTATAATTGTTTTTATTTTAGATAACAATGTAGAATCTCTACTAATTAATGAATAGAAATTCCAAAGTAAATGGATTTTTGGTAATTTTCAAGTGTTTTTTAATTTAAATATTTATTTCAAACTTCTTATCTGAGGTACAAATCTTTCAGAAAAGGCCATCTTGGATTCTTGAACTAAAAATAAAGCATTTTAAACATACATATATAAAATATATAAAAAAAATCAAAATTTACTATTTAAATCTTTTTCTTTTTAATAATATAAATGGAATAATTTAGTATGTTATTACAATTATATATAGATGATTAACATTATGCAAAATAAATTTTAGGATTTATTCAGGATAGTTAAAAAAAATGTAAAAAAATATTTTTTTGAATAATAAAAAGAAAGCAAATGTTAGTAAAATAAATGATTCGGTGGGTCAGTCTGTGAAATGGCAAATCTGAATCATATTTACCATTTATATATATATATATATATATATATATATATATATATATATATATATATATATATCCATTGCTATCAAAATCACAACATCACAAAACAAAACACCTACCAACAATAAATAAGCAAAAAAGAACCAAATAACAATAACAACAACTAACAACAATAACAACCTATATACAAATCCTTATGTAAAAACCAAATCAAAGAGATTTTTTAAACTAAATGGGACTTTAATGGAAAGGGTGGTTCTTTACATCCCTTACAATATATATATTGAAGCAGTCACATCATTTTTTTTAATCCAAGCTTCATGAGATCCCACCTTTAACCTAGTTTAAATCCTGTCACTAACAGTGAATATTTTAGAATATAATGGGACTTTATACTATCTTCAATGTACATTAACTTTAATTAAAACTGAAGCTATTATTTAAAACTTTATTGAGTCTAATTATCTTGTGTTTAAATTTGTTAATGTTATTAATTATCTCATGATTACATATTCATGATTATATAAATATATATATATATATATATATATATATATATATATATATATATATATATATATATCCATTATATATATATATATATATATATATATATATATTAAATGGAATGTACATTTATATTTATAAATAGTTAAATATATATTCGTTATAATGTTTTATTACATTGAAATGTGGTATTTCATACTTTACCATTTTGTTCAAATTTATATGATTAAAAGTTACATTCTTTTGATAAGCTTCATATCGACCTTTCCCAAAGACAATAGGGAATCTTTATTAATTAGTTAAAATGATAAGTTAAAACTTTAAGGATGGTGCTAAATTAAAATCATTTGTTCAAATTTTACAAATTTATTTTATAAATAGAAAATGAATTCAAAGTTAATGGATTTGAAATTCTTATCAGAGGATTGAAATGGAAATCAATTAAAAAAAATTGGTTTATAATAATGTAAAAGCTTTAGCCTTAAGCCATCAAAATAAGAATGGGTGGGAAATTGTAGAAAAGAGTATGAATATCCCAGAAAAATTTTTATAAGAAAGCCAGTACTATTAAATTAAGAGAAATTCCCACCAGAAGCTATGTCCTTTTTAATTTTGATTTTTAACAGTATTTTCAGCATGGTATATGACTAACTTTGGGTGTCTGATTGCTGGACCCCAAAGTTCTCCACAAATCTTCAAAATATTGATGCTGAACAGAAATTTTCAATACCAATTATAAGCAGCTGAAATACGAAAGGAAATTAATCCATAAATGAAATTTACATGAATCAAGTGTACACCTACATTGTCTCCTAAACCCAACCAGACTCTGTCATTATGAATCAATGAGAGAGCCATGGAAGGACTGGTAACCCTTTTTATTTTATCAACTGCAAACTTCTGGTCTATTTATGAACTCCATCTCAAATGATAGTTTAAGTTAACTACTGTCTAAACTTTCTCTATTCACTATATAATGTGTTAAAATGTGTTATAGTAATTCTCTATTCTATTATTTTTTTCTTTTCTATTATCTTTAGTCTTAAAATTAATACCTTGTTAACTTTTTTTCTCCTACTATGATGGTTCATTTTAACTAATTTTACTTATATTTATTTAAATGAATATTAATATCATTTATTTGCAATAATATGCCAGTAATACTTTCAACTCAATAATGATCTCTTACATTTAAACTTACCTTAAAAAAATAGTATTGCATTAAATTTTATAGTTTAATTATTTTCCATTAGAACTAAATTAATAGAGTTCTATTAATTATTGAGTTGAAGAATTTATTTAATGTCTGATATGATTTTACCAATGGCTGAGAAATATTATTAGCTCAGTTTATAACCTATGCTCCTGGTTCTTTTATTTAAGTTATACTAAATAATCTATTCATATTGATCACATTTATCAATGTTTTACAAAAGGTTAATAAGGAAAATAAAATAAATATATTCTAAGTTACATCTTGTATTTTATATTTGTATTCTGGAAGGTCATAATAAAGGGTAATTATTATTATAATTATATAATTGCATTTAAACACATTTGCTTTGAGTAAGTTTGATTTTAATCTGATATGATCAGGTCATTACGTTAAGCATTTATTATATAATTTGGGCTTTATTAATCAAATATGATGATCACTATATCATCACCATTCAGAAAGTTTTTAACATGAGCCATCCTCCTGCTTCTTGAGTTTGTCATTTCAGTGATATTATTGATATTTTAAATATATAAGAAGAAATCACTTCCTTCCTCACTCATTGCTGTATTGAAATACCAAAGATTCATGACTGTGTTCCAACCTGGCTTTCCTGGTGTTCCATGGATCATTTGTAGGGAATAAAGAACTTGTTGAATACAAGCCACTCTTCTACTTTTTGATTCACCAACAAACCATTTTATTTCATATTCATTTTGCTGCTTGTAATACATTAGTTCCATTTTATTTCTTACTTTAAATAAAGGCCTGTTCTTTTGCTTTATAAATCACAATGAATTGATTTCATTCTGATCAAACAATTTTATGTTTATCAATAATTTGAATAATTTTTTGTTATGTATTGAAGTTATACCCTATGTATTTATCATGCTGTTTGTGAATTGTTTTATGGATGGTTGGAAAATAAATTTCACCTCTTCTTACATAAAATTAGAATCATAATTTTTTTTCCAAATAAAATACCAAATAACGAATAATGTATATAATTTGTTTGGCACAAACACTATTTTACACTTGTCTACTTTGTTGAGGCATAGATAAATATATTTCTTAAATACTTGTGTATTAATTATTGGCATATGAGTCCAACTGCCATTATTTATTGTATATTGTAATTTACACTCCAAAGACTAGAGATAATTTATAATATTCATCATAAATATTTGATCAAATATTTACTTATTATTAAATATTTTATATACATACATGGTTTGATTGTTTATTATTTATTGATTAGTTTTAAATATTCATGCTCACTGTTTGTATTGGCAAATCAAATATACATATGTGAATTTATTCAGAAATATCAGGTCATTTTATCATACATTAGTTAAAGTCAGATAAGTGGTCTCAGTAATCATCACATTCGTTGAGCTAGTTTATGGTACATAGTCTCATGTGCCATTAATATGTATTTTCCATCAGGTTTTGATCTCAGCTCATGAATTGAATTCAAATTCAGTTTGGTCTTTGATATAATTCTTTGATTTGACTGGGTTTGAAATCCGGTCATGGGTTCAGGTCATTGTGGGTGGAAAATCTTTTGATTGGTACACTATCACTATATATATATATATATATATATATATATATATATATATATATATATATATATATATATATTATAATAATATATAATATATATATATATATATATATATATATACGAGATTATAATAAAAAGTTAAAGAAAATAAATGATATGAATTTTTGATCATGGTATCTGGTTTGATATGCAAGAGGAAATCTACAAAATAAGACTATAGTTATTTTATTTATCTTTTATTGCATTAATAAATTATTTTATTATTTCTTAATCTCTCTATTTGCTATTTTATACACATACTGGAAACAAGTATTGTTATAATACCCTTTTAATGTAAAATATACTAATAAGAAAATATAAACCACACATACAATTCTGATAAAGAAGAAAACCCTGCTCTGCTCTGAGAATATGCACACCAATGAGTAAAGTGTTTAGATATTATGGTGATAGAAACAATTGATAAATAATGGTATTATTGTAAATACCTTTCAGTAAACTTTCTGATTTACAAAGTTTTGCCACCTAGTGTTTTAATACATAAAATTTCAAAACAAACAAAATACAATAAAGCAATTCTGATGGTAAAATTCATTATTATTATTAGTCTGTATTAATTCTATTTTATTTATAATATTTCCAAATAAATGTTCCTATATTTGTCACATATTTATTGGTGATTATTAAAGCTGAAATAATAAAGTAATATTATTTTGCATTACATCAATAAAAATAATATCATTAGTCCTATCAAATTTTTGTTTATACCCTGGGTTACTGTTACATAATTGGTGTCAAGAATGTTGAGAGCTCAAACATCTTTTTTTTCATTAAAAAAATTGGCGAATGACTGTGATATATATATATAAAATGAAAAGAATTTTTTTAGTGGAAGAACCTGAAATTAAAAAGCAATATTAGAGACAAATGAAAAAAGATCTTGATAACAATATTTTAGAATGTAGACTGATGTTGCTATTAATTTATAAAATAATTGAGGAAATGAATAACGTTTTAAAAAATAAGAAAAAGTAAAAAGAGAATGACAAATTGAAATGTTTTTAAGTATTTATATAGAAGACACTAATGATAATGCATTGGAAAAAAATGGACAGCAACAAATAATTGTGGATTCACCCAGTATAGCAAAAATACAGACTATGGAGGCAGAGCCACTTCAAGAGGAAAAGTTAACTGTGTAAAAGCAAGAAGAGTGGAAGGCAATTGTGGTCACATGGGAAATGTTTCTTGAAGCAATTAAAAACCTGGAAACAATGGAAGAAAAAATTATCAGAATAAAGAAGCAATGAAAAAAAACAAGAAAAGATAAAAGAAATGTATATACAAAATAAAGAAGAAATAAAGCAAATGGATTTTAAAATGGATGAGATATGAATGTATGAATCAAAATCAGGAAGTAATAAAAATTATATTCAAAATAAAATACAAAAAGCAAAATCATGAATAATGAAAGAAATATATGCTCAAATTAAAAATGAAACAAAAGATAAAAATTTAGGGCATGGAAATTAATATAATTACCTTGAAGAAAGATATAAGAAAAACAGATAAATGAACACAGAAAAAGATTGAGTTTATATAAAAAACTTTGTACCTAAATGTACAATATAGTATTCATGAAGTTATCAAAACATATAAAGATAAAGTTCAAGAAACATTTTTATGCATCATTGTGAGATTATAAAGGCTAGAATTGAAACATACAGAAAAAGTAGACAGCCTTCAAAGTGAGGACTCTTCATTAAAAAAGTATAAATACTCATCACATATTTCAAAAAACACTGGAAGAAATAGCATTCAAAGAATGGTCCATTTCTTGTCAACCCTGGATCTCTTTATAAGGAATAAAGTTGATAGAAAAAATATACAATGATTTTATAATAGAAAAATGAACACTGAAATTATTGAGATACTAATAGAAGAGTTTGCTAGCTTGCATAATGATAAGAAATACATTAAAAATGTAATATAAATATATTGGAGATGTTATAAAGAAATACAAATCTTAAATAAAAAAGTATTCATATGTAACACAGAAATAGAAAATTCCACTGATCCATTGTCTTTTTTAAAGAGAGGGAATATGTAGCCCTTGTCATACCAATGTAATGGCTAAGTGATAACATTTTGAGAATAAGGTGTGTGTTCACTTATGCACACATATATGTGTGATGGCAAAAAAAGAGAGGAGTGAAATATTCTTGCATATAAAATTGTTATGTAAATAAAGATCATTTATTTTGTAAACATGCATGGATATATTCACATAATTAATATCCCCTTTATTAAAAAGAATAGGTTACTTAAAAATTTATTGATATGGCAGTCCCAAAATTCTAGATGAATTAAAAGGGGGTTGTATGTAAATGAAGTTGGTGGTATACAAATGAGATACATTTTTGTTTTTTCTCTTTTGCTTGTTGTTGGTGTAGAAAAAGAGGAATAAATTAGCCAAAAAAATATTTGGAGTTTCCAACTCATAAAGAAGTTATGAAAATATTTATTACATGAGGGTAATCTTTAGATATGGAGAGCTAGAACAAAAGGAATTGCATATTGGTTTTCCTATCTTTAGCAAGTTCTTCATACAAACTATCATAAAGTGCTAAGAAAGAAAGAACCTGAATTAGTGCAGTTAATTTGCCAAAACTGTTATTTAATGGAAGGATGACACACTAACATCAAGAATAACTATGTTCAACACTTTTTTAATTAGCAATAATACTAAAACCATTAACATAAAAAAAGATATCTAACAGATGAGAGAATTTAAAAACCAAAATGGAAATATATTCTGAAGAAAAGAAATTCATTATTTTATTTTATTTTATTTTTTCTCTCATTTATATTAAAATGATATCAGATAATTAAATAATAAAGATATTTAAATTAAAAATATTCAAGAAATAAATTATGTTTTAATTCACATAAACAAATATAAAAAAGAAGGTATTACTATAAAGGAGGGTATAAAATAATAATAATAATAATAATAATAATAATAGTAATAATACTACTCTTACTACTGGTACTACTACTACTACTACTACTACTACTACTACTACTACTACTACTACTACTACTTTTGACTATACATCTTGTAGTCTTTATCAACTATATAACATTGAATAATCAAAATGAAACTTTTTTTCACAATACCCATTATTCAATTTAGTTTAGTTCTTCCACAATTCTGTTATTTTATTATTTGATGATGGCCAATTCATTATCATTTGATGATTTCTTGAAATCAGCATAGCCTCTTTTATTTTACATTTGTTGTGCCAATGTTCAATTTGCATAATTTTTATATTTTTATAATAAAATTTAAATCCATATTGGCAAGATTTATTATGACCAATTATAACAGATAATGAAGGTTTATTTACACCTTTTTCTGATTGTTTCTCTTTTTGAATTTCATTATATAAAACTATATGCTCTTTTATTTTTTTCTCCAATGTACATTTAGATTCACCAATATATTGTAAGCCACATTTACGTATCAATTTATATATAATACAGTTTTGATTAAATTTTGAATTTTGAATTTTAGAGTTATGAAGTAATCTATTGCAATTATTTGTTGAGAAAAAAAAAACAATATGACACAACCCATTATAAATTCTAATAATAAGCTTAACTTGCTTGTCAGATATAATTGGCATTGGAAATCCATTTCATTTTAATATTACTTTTATTTTTATTATATTGTTGATTTCTTTTAAATTTTTTAATAATATTAGTAATACAATTTTCTTATAACCAATATTAGTAATAGCATTTTTGTTATAACCAGTTTTCAACAAATCATTAAAAATAAATTGACATTTTTTATTTTATCACTAAAATAACTCTAAAATTCAAAATTGTATTATATATACATTTATATGTAAATGTGGCTCACAATATATCAATGAATCTAAATATACATTGGAGGCAAGGATAAAAGAGCATATGCTTTTATATAATAGAATTCAAAAAGAGATACAATCAGGAAAAAATGTAAATAAACCTTCATTATCTGTTCTATTTGATCATAATAAATCTTGTCAATATTAATTTAAATTTGATTATACAAATATAAAAATTATGCAAATTGAACATTAATGGTCCTACATTAAACATAAAAAAAGGCTTTGATGATTTTAAAAAGTCATCAAATATTAATGAATCAGCAACCATCAAATGTTAAAATAACCATTTTATGGGAAAACAAAACTAAATTGAACTATGGGTCTTGTAAAAAGAAGTTTTGTTTTGCTTTTTCAATGTTATACACTTGATAAAGACTACAAGATGTATAGTCATAAATACTTCTAATAAAAAACTATAATTTATGGGAAATTTATTGTATTATATTATATATATTGATTTGAATATTACATATATTTTTGAAAAAATACAGACATCAAAATTAATTTATTATATATATATATATATATATATATATATTGTACTGGACCAAAACTCCCCTGCAGATTTCCTAATCCTAATCTTGCACTGAGCATGAAGTGAACAAGATTTAACAGGAAAAGAAATGGATACCAATTTAGCCGATTATCTATACTCATGTATATTGGTACTTCCAGCTAAACTGATAGAAAGAGTGGATTGACAGGACTCTTCCAGTTAAAAACACCCTTTAGTTGATATCTTATTTAAATGCCCGAATATTTAGAACAATGGCAAGTACACACCTTTGAAAAATCTATTTACAAAATAGACCTTTGCACGCCACTTCTAGAAAAGAATAAAAAAAGAATTTTTCCCCCTCCCAGAAGGATGTGCAATACCATATGTCCAGCGAAACATGAGAATAAGATTCAACACCCCGGTAGAGCGATATCCCTTTGTGGCTAGCTCAGTCACTCTACATCTAGGGTCTTCAAATGGGTAAGTTAAATGATTATTACAGGTACGTGGTTGATAAGGAAAGAATACATTTTTATCAATATAAATAATAATACGAAACCGAAACAAGTTTAATATTATGATTAACTATTTATTTAATCCCAAATACCCACCACCGTTTCATACTAATGATGATATAATAAAAAGAATACTAAATAATTAATGATTACAAACCCATATATATATATTTTTGATGCTTTTAGATATATAAATACAATTTAAATGATTACGAAAATAGATAAACCCCTAAAGCTATTTACAATAAGATACTTCATAAAGAATGGAAGTGGTCTGAGCCCCTTTTACCCAGTAGAAATAAATTTTCCTTTGTGTGATTTGCTATACAGATATGAGATTCTCGGTCATACAGGCATACGCTTTTACTGATGACTTTAAAACCTTTTTTTTTTATATATAGATAAATTCCTATACATGTATATACGTGCGGCACAATTATACACTTATTACTATTTTAAATATAAAGTTATTAGAGGACTTGCTTACAGGGAATCTATAATAGATCAATCCCTTCTTGCACCATCATGAGGTGCCGCAGTGACAAAAAAAAATAACTTAAAAAGGATATACGGTTAAATACATTTTTTTTTTAGATATTCAACATGAGATATCGTATTTACCGAATATTATAAGCGTATGTACGCATATATACACATGTATATTTATATATGATGAATTTCAGGAATAACAACAAGAGCAAAACGTATAGCAACAACAACAAAAAAAGAATCTCATTGCAATCTTTGTTGAAAATATTAGAATTTAAAATAGAAAAATTGACTCAAAAGATTTAAGTAAAAGCTTTATCATATATGCCCGTAATAACCGCAAATTCAATATACATATGCGAGAGACTCTCTCTCTCTTTTTTTTAAATGATTAATAATAATAACAAAAAAATAATAATATATTTAATCGGAAATATCAAAGTTAATTATTTCAATATTAATAAAATCTCTTAAAATAAACCTATGTCTGCATCTTCATTCTTCTCCTCTGGGCTCTGAGTGGGCTTCAAGTCAACTGGCTGTGTAGTGAGGATTTCATTTATTTAGTAAGGCAGCGTTTGTCATCATCATGGGCGGCTGGAACTGGCGTGGTCACATCTTGGCGGCTTGGGACAGAGAAAGGGCGGTGCACCGGCTGGTTGTCTACCCCACGGTCATTTTACTGGACTCACTGGTAGATTGCTTCATATTTTCCTCTGTTTGTATATGATAATAAATTTTATCAAATGTTCATTTTTCTATCTTGACTAGTTTATTAAATTCTTAAGAAATCAAGAGTTCTTAAAAGAACTATATAATGGATTTCTTAGAAAATGTCAGCAGCGGTCTAGTCCATAAATTTATCTCTAAGTTGCTAGATGATTGAAAATCTCTGGAGCCAAAGTAGTGAACGACTTGAATGCCCAAGAAAAAAAAATCCCCCAGCACTATCAATCCCACTAATAAAACCCAATTCAGATATCCCTCTGAGAAGAATGAATCAGCCAATCCTTTTAATTTACCTTATCACTTAGATTATAAACATTCCTCTATATCTTTCCGATTAAATTCTACATTTTAAGTTTGACAATGGTTTCCATCTTGAATAACCCAGACCACTTGCTTACGAAATCAATTCAAAAGAATTTTTTAAAAAGATAACAGTTTAATTATAGCATTATCAAACCTTTTGCTTTTGATCAGATTTTTGCAAAAGCAATTAACATTTTTTTTTCTTATGGAATAAAATTACAATCTTTAGAAAATTAAAAAAAATATACAAGTATATTAGAAAATAAAAAAGCAAATACATATAATGACATATCATAAAAAATATACAAAAAGGAAAAACAAAAACAACACATGAGTTTATTATGCAATATTTTGTATGTCAATTTCATATTACTTTAAATTGGTGTGTGTGGGTATTTTAATGCTCAGACCAACTTCCATTGGATTAATATAGCACATTTATATAGTTGTGCCTAATATGTACAAATCTATATATGTATCTGCTGTAATATTCTTTACAGCAGATTTTGTGCAAAGCCATTTGATAATGCCTGGCACAATACCCCCCTCTCCAATGAGACTTTTAAATGGATATGACCATTTAAAGTCTTAAGTTCTTATTTATACAGATATTATGAACTATACATGTGAGATGATTTCGGAGCATCCTGGATGCTATGGTATGGGTTTTAGTGCATGAGCATTGTATGTGCCCTTTATTCCCTGTTCTGTTTTAATCCAGAAAGCATTATCCCCACTGCACTCCACAATTTCAAAAGGGCCTTCATAAAGGTTAAAAAATTTTTTACACTGGAACTTTTCTGGAATGCTCACATGAGGCGTTCTGACCATCACTCTATCCCCTACCTTGAACCGGTAGTTTTGCATGCTGTGTTTCCTTTTCTTTCTTCTGAGACTCATCTTGTGCATCCGAGCTTGAGCCTTTTTTTTATCTAATTCTATGTCAATTGTTTTGTCTCTGCTCCCTGGGAAATTTGCCTTGAAGAGTTTTGGTACAAGTTTTCCAAAATGTAGCTGTGTTGGAGGGAATCCTGTGGATTCATGTACAGACCAGTTTATATAATTTAGTATCTGAGGTAGCTGTTTTACCCATCCCTTATGGTTTGTTGGTAAGTATGTACGAAACAGCCTTCCCAACTCTCGCATAACTCTTTCACAGGGATTACTTTGGGGGTTACGGATTGACGTAAGTACATGTTTAACTCCCCACTTAGCAACCCATTTGTTCCATTCTTCTGATACAAAAGGGGTTCCATGGTCTGTCAGGATCGTTTCTGGTTTCCCAACTGTGTTAAAATGTGAGGATTCTAGAACCTTTATAGTTTCATGGGTTGTAGCTCTTGCTAAAGGGTAGGCTGCCACAAATTTGGAAAAAAGGTCATATACAACAAGTAAATATCTTTTTCTATTGAAGGGCGGCAGAGGACCATAAAAATCCATGGCCATTATTTCCTTCGAATTGTTAGGGATGATTGATTTCATTGGAGTTGTGTATGCTCTATTCAGTGGTTTTGCATGCTGGCATATTTCACATTTGTTCAAAATCTTTATTATGTCTCAGTGCATCCCAGGCCAATAGAACCAGCGCTTGAGGCAATATTCAGTTTTTGGAGTTCCATAATGTCCATATAGTCTGTGAATGTAATCAGTGAGAAAGCCCCGAATGGCTGGTGGTACCATCACTCTCCATTCATCAATGTCTTCTTGAATTTGGTAATATAAAACCCCCTTTTCTATCTTGTATCGGCATTTCTTGCCTAGGGTACTGTCATCCTTCTGAGGAGATTGTGTACACAGTGTTATGATTCGGTTTAAGTCCTTATCTTCATGCTGTCTCTTTGACATTTGTTTTAGATGTTCCTCTATGTCTTTGTCCTTACATGATATGCTCATCATGTATGCATGGTCTATCCTCAAGTGTTGTTGTTGTTGAGTTTGAATGGGATGATGACTGAGGATGTCAGCCACTATATTCTCAGTTCCTTTGCAATGTTTCACTGTATAATTAAATTCTTGGAGAAACAAACTCCAGCGAACTAGTCGGCTATTAGTGAGATAGCTGTGATTTAGAAATTGAAGACTCTTGTGGTCTGTAATTACTATCACTTCAGAGCCTAGTAGCATAGGGTGAAATTTCTCAAATGCCCATACGATTGCAAGGGCTTCTTTTTCTGTAACCGTGTAATTACATTCAGGTCCTTTCAACAACCTGCTTATGAAGTACAGGACCCCTATCTGACCATCTTGCTGAACTTGGGATAGTGTGACACCCAATCCATATGCACTGCTATCAGTTTGGAGTATAAAGGGTTTGTCAAAGTCTGGGTATGCCAGCACTACTTGTTTTATAAAACTTTTCTTAATCTCAGCAAATGCTTCCTCTTGTTCACTGGTCCAGTTCCAACGGGTATCTTTCCTGAGTAATCTTAGTAAAGGTTCCATTCGGTCAGCAAATTTTTCACAGAATCTGTTGTAAAAGTTGCATAGTCCTAAAAAGGACCGAATGTGCTTTCGTGTTTTAGGTACAGGGAAGTCATTTATTGCACTGATTTTATCAGGATGAGGTTTGATTCCTGTTCGTCCCACCAAATGACCCAAAAATTCTATCTCCTCAGAGATCAATATACTCTTTTTCAGATTGATTTTGATTCCTTTAGCTTCACATTCTGCAAAAAATATTTGTAAGTGTTGGAAGTGTTCTTCCAGAGATGTGGATGCTACCACAATGTCATCCACATATACTGTTAAAATTTTCTTAATTTCCTGAGACAAAACCTGGTCCAGACATCGTAATAAACCTGCACCACTATTAACTAAGCCAAAAGACATTCAATTAAATTGGTATGTGTGGCCTCCATATTTAAAAGCTGTGTATTTGTGATCTGTGTGATGTAATTCTATCTGGCAGTAGCTAGCATTTAAGTCAAATGTGGAAAATATTATTTTGCCTTTAAATTTCATGAGTAATTCTTGCATACGAGGTGGAATAGTACAATCTGGTATTGTCACCCTGTTAAGTTGGCGTGCATCAAGGCATAACCGCACGGATCCATTTTTTTTCTGACCACCACTAGGGGGTTACAGTATGGGGAAAAGCATTTATCAATGATGCCCCATTTCAACATTTGTTCCAGCTGTTTGTGTGATTGGTATGTTTATCTTCCCAAACATTTGCTGTTACCTTGTATTGCTTGCTCATGTTTATCTCATTTAATAATTCATCCATTTGTTGCACTGAATCTGTCCTTGCAGTGAGTACCATTTGTTCAACATAAAGTTGCAAATTACGGCAGATTATCCTGACAATACACCCTTCTGATATGTGGCATGCTTTCAGTGTCTGAAGTCTTGCTGCTTGTCTTCTAAAAATTTCGAATAATTTTTGTCAGTATTCTCTTTATATTTTTCCTGCATGACTTGTTGCAGGATCATATCTTGGCACTGTTCACTCCAAAAACTTTCTAACAGTACCTTTTTATAATCCTCAAATGCTTTGGGATGGTGGAACAAGGACTGCCACCATGTGTGAGCATCACCATGGAGGTGATTGTAGGCAATTGCCAGTTTACCAAAGTCATTAATTTGATTCACTTGGAAATATGTTTCTAAGCTTTTAATATGCTCGATAGGAGCTTCATCTGTTTGTCCCTCAAATACCTTTATTTTTAAAAATTGGTTTATATTGCACAAGTAAGATTGTCCCTTTTCTCTTTCATGTATCTCATTTTTAAAGCTATAAAATCTTGTTTCGATTTCCTTTGACATTTCACATTTGAACTCCTCCATTCTTTGGTTCGTGTATGCAGTGTTTTCCGAGAGTTGTTGAGTCAGTTCATTTATCTTTTGTGGTATTCTGGCCATTTCTTGTTTTATATTCACTAAAGTTTCTTCCATTATGTTTTACATTTAAAACATAGTTATAAGTATTATTCAGGGGCTACATTATAAGTATTTAGATTCGGTATGTATATACGTGTTTAGTTACTGATCAATTAAATACAGAATTGGTAATATCGGATATCTTATTTTTATTATTAAATTATTTTTTTAACTATTTATCTTATTTTTAAATATGCAGTACACCACACACCTAACTCTGTCTTATTCCACTCGCCAATTATTTGTTTTTTCTATGCCCTCTTCCAGTTATTTTGCCCCCTTTTTCCTACGTCTATTTAATTCTATTTATCGACCAAAAAGAAAATCACGTTTAACATACGAAACTTATTTCGTTATGCTAGTATTCAACACTATTTTATTTTACCTAAACGACAACAACAAATTATACAGTAAGTTATTTCAAATCATTACGAAATTTTTACTTCGTTAAGCCAGTATTTAACAGTATTTCATTTTACTTTCTCTTTTTTTTTTTTAAAACAAACAACAAATTCAAGTGTAAGTTATTTTAAAATATTACGCTACGTTTGATAAACAGGTTTTATACCTATATCTAAAATGTCTATTTTCTCTCTTTTTCTTTTTCAAAACAAAACAAAAAAACAAGAAATTCGATTGTAAGTTATTTTAAAATATTACGATATAATAAATTATTACTTTTATTTGTAATAACTCCGACCATTTATATACGCATAGATACAGTCTTCCGATCTCCCACTCATTCGTTTAATAATTTTTATATACTTTATTACTATTTTAATTGCAGATGTTGACGTCAGTTTTTACTCAGTTTAAACAGCAACTTTACTTATCCAATAAAATGTTAGCGACTCAGTTTAAAGTGAAAATTGTTTAGCAATTATTAAGATAAAACAATCTGTACTCTATATAACAAACTATCAAGCTTCAATATAGTATATGTATAAATATTTAAAATAAATTTCACGTCTATTTTATTTATACAGTATATCTATAGAATACGGTGTTTGCATTTGATTTATTGCTAACAATTTGAATCATAAATATATATTAAATATCTGTCGCTACAAAGAATAACACTATCATTTGGGATCTGCAGATTACTGAGTAAAATATTTTAAATTATTTAAGAATAACTTTAAAAACAATATACATATAGCAAACAAAGCGTGTTCATTTGTACGGCCTTTTAATTACACTATACATTTGAAAACAAAAACGAACTAATGATCAAATTTTATATAACTTCTCTTATTATATATAGTCAACATTTAAATTAGTTTTTACTTACACCTACATTAAGTTTATATAGACATACAGCACGTAATATATTTTTACCGTCATTTTCACATTTATATAATTTAACTTGTTCTTTCCCTAATCGTACTATTTTACATTTAAACCACATGTGGTGCCAATTATACTGTACCGGACCAAAACTCCCCTGTGGATTTCCTAATCCTAATCTTGCACTGAGTATGAAGTGAACAAGATTTAACAGGAAAAGAAATGGATATCAATTTAGCCGATTATCTATACTCATGTATATTGGTACTTCCAGCTAAACTGATAGAAAGAGTGGATTGACAGGACTCTTCCAGTTAAAAACACCCTTTAGTTGATATCTTATTTAAATGCCCGAATATTTAGAACAATGGCAAGTACACACCTTTGAAAAATCTATTTACAAAATAGACCTTTGCACGCCACTTCTAGAAAAGAATAAAAAAAAGAATTTTTCCACCTCCCAGAAGGATGTGCAATACCATATGTCCAGCGAAACATGAGAATAAGATTCAACACCCCGGTAGAGCGATATCCCTTTGTGGCTAGCTCAGTCACTCTACATCTAGGGTCTTCAAATGGGTAAGTTAAATGATTATTACAGGTACGTGGTTGATAAGGAAAGAATACATTTTTATCAATATAAATAATAATACGAAACCGAAACAAGTTTAATATTATGATTAACTATTTATTTAATCCCAAATACCCACCACCGTTTCATACTAATGATGATATAATAAAAAGAATACTAAATAATTAATGATTACAAACCCATATATATATTTTTGATGCTTTTAGATATATAAATACAATTTAAATGATTACGAAAATAGATAAACCCCTAAAGCTATTTACAATAAGATACTTCATAAAGAATGGAAGTGGTCTGAGCCCCTTTTACCCAGTAGAAATAAATTTTCCTTTGTGTGATTTGCTATACAGATATGAGATTCTCGGTCATACAGGCATACGCTTTTACCGATGACTTTAAAACCTTTTTTTTTTATATATAGATAAATTCCTATACATGTATATACGTGCGGCACAATTATACACTTATTACTATTTTAAATATAAAGTTATTAGAGGACTTGCTTACAGGGAATCTATAATAGATCAATCCCTTCTTGCACCATCATGAGGTGCCGCAGTGACAAAAAAAAAAACTTAAAAAGGATATACGGTTAAATACATTTTTTTAGATATTCAACATGAGATATCGTATTTACCGAATATTATAAGCGTATGTACGCATATATACACATGTATATTTATATATGATGAATTTCAGGAATAACAACAAGAGCAAAACGTATAGCAACAACAACAAAAAAAGAATCTCATTGCAATCTTTGTTGAAAATATTAGAATTTAAAATAGAAAAATTGACTCAAAAGATTTAAGTAAAAGCTTTATCATATATGCCTGTAATAACCGCAAATTCAATATACATATGCGAGAGACTCTCTCTCTCTTTTTTTTAAATGATTAATAATAATAACAAAAAAATAATAATATATTTAATCGGAAATATCAAAGTTAATTATTTCAATATTAATAAAATCTCTTAAAATAAACCTATGTCTGCGTCTTCATTCTTCTCCTCTGGGCTCTGAGTGGGCTTCAAGTCAACTGGCTGTGTAGTGAGGATTTCATTTATTTAGTAAGGCAGCGTTTGTCATCATCGTGGGTGGCTGGAACTGGCGTGGTCACATCTTGGTGGCTTGGGACAGAGAAAGGGCGGTGCACCAGCTGGTTGTCTACCCCACGGTCATTTTACTGGACTCACTGGTAGATTGCTTCATATTTTCCTCTGTTTGTATATGATAATAAATTTTATCAAATGTTCATTTTTCTATCTTGACTAGTTTATTAAATTCTTAAGAAATCAAGAGTTCTTAAAAGAACTATATAATGGATTTCTTAGAAAATGTCAGCAGCGGTCTAGTCCATAAATTTATCTCTAAGTTGCTAGATGATTGAAAATCTCTGGAGCCAAAGTAGTGAATGACTTGCCAATGCCCAAGAAAAAAAGAATCCCCCAGCACTATCAATCCCACTAATAAAACCCAATTCAGATATCCCTCTGAGAAGAATGAATCAGCCAATCCTTTTAATTTACCTTATCACTTAGATTATAAACATTCCTCTATATCTTTCCGATTAAATTCTACATTTTAAGTTTGACAATGGTTTCCATCTTGAATAACCCAGACCACTTGCTTACAAAATCAATTCAAAAGATTTTTTTTAAAAAGATAACAGTTTAATTATAGCATTATCAAACCTTTTGCTTTTGATCAGATTTTTGCAAAAGCAATTAACATTTTTTTTCTTATGGAATAAAATTACAATCTTTAGAAAATTAAAAAAAATATACAAGTATATTAGAAAATAAAAAAGCAAATACATATAATGACATATCATAAAAAATATACAAAAAGGAAAAACAAAAACAACACATGAGTTTATTATGCAATATTTTGTATGTCAATTTCATATTACT
The DNA here is from genome assembly GCA_028023455.1 of Epiperipatus broadwayi. Lineage (NCBI taxonomy): Eukaryota > Metazoa > Onychophora > Udeonychophora > Euonychophora > Peripatidae > Epiperipatus > Epiperipatus broadwayi. Next base: position 288,696 of record JAQFVV010006504.1, read on the forward strand.
TTAAATTGGTGTGTGTGGGTATTTTAATGCTCAGACCAACTTCCATTGGATTAATATAGCACATTTATATAGTTGTGCCTAATATGTACAAATCTATATATGTATCTGCTGTAATATTCTTTACAGCAGATTTTGTGCAAGGCCATTTGATAATGCCTGGCACAATATATAATCAGTATTTAACATGATCTATATTGGAGATCATTTATCTTTTTCACATGTATGTGGTCATTGGGTCATGGTATAAGATGGAGTGGATAGATGTAGGAAGAATGAAAGTTTGAGTTCAAATCTCTTCTAATTATATATATATACTCCAGTGCATATTTCTAACTGAAAATTAAATAAAATCAGTCAAATTATGATATTTCAACAATGCCCTCTGAAAATAAATGATAATCTAAACTTTTAACAGCCAACTTAAAGGAATCTTTTTAAACTGGCTCTTCTTTTGAGTCAGCTGTTTAAAATTCAGGCACAATTATTCACAAAGGTGTTTCTAAAATATAATGTTTGAAAGGGTGATTTGAGTGTGTGTGTGTGTGTGTGTATATATATATGGAGGATTATATAGAGCTTGCAAATAAGCTCTTAACAAGCTTTGCAGAATATCCCCAAATTCAGGCCAGTTTCTGTCACTGAGTAACATGCTAGGATATTCAAGCATGGCTTCCTCAGTGAGGTTGTAGGATATTCAAGCTAATGCTTGAATATCCTAGCACCTCACTGAGAAAGCCAGTAGCAGAAAACAGTCTGGAGTCGGGTATATTCTGCAAAGCTTGTTAAGAGCTTATTTGTAAGCTCTATATATAACATTTGTAATACAAGATTGTTAAATTAGATCATGTCACATATGACTTGAATGGGAGGGGTGTGCTTTAAAATCTTCAAACTAAAAAGTTTTAAGTTTAGAGGGGGGTTTTTTGCTAAAAAACAAGTAATTGATAGATAGGGAAAAAATTAAATAAATTTAAAGATTTTTTTATTATTATTATTAGTTGAAATATAACTTAAAATTTAAAAATTAAAAAAAAATCTCTTTTTATTTAAGTTAAAGAAAAAAAAGTCATCTTAAAACTAAATAATGAATTGATCTTAAATTATATATGTGCGTAAATGATGAATTAATGTAAGTTTGTTAGTAAAAAATATATGGGCGAGGTTACATATAATAAATGTATACATAATAAATATTTTAAAAAGTAATATAAAAAATTATCATTAAAAAACACAGTGATGGCTATTAATTAAAAATGTAAAAATAACATGTTTGCGATGGCTTCTAATTAACATCTCCAACAAGAGGAATAAAAGCTTATCTTAAAAAATGGAATTAAAAACAACGAAGGAATTTCGACAACAGATATTGCTGGAAGACATCAAAACAACAACAAGCCTTAAGTATAAATAGTCCAGTTTTTCATTGGACAAACAGTTGAGTTTGAGTTGAGGTTACAGCTTAGAAAATGGGTTAGATTGTGCAGTTGAAATTGAGCAGTTGAGATTAAATCAGTCAATACTGCAGTGTTAAAACCCTCAAAAATGTATGACTGTTTCCAGCCTAATTCATTTCTAAAGTAGCCATCACATTTGTAAAGCCTCCAAGAGTCAAATATATGAACTCTATGGCATACATAGACAAACTATTAATGTGTCTGTTTAAAATTTTGTGTGTTCATGCATTAGTATATATTGATTTCATTGTATTTTAAATGTCAAATATTATTTAATTCTTTGTTATATTATATTGCTATTATATAAGTGCAAGCCTGAAATGATGATAAGCCCTTGTTCATTTAAATAAGATTTATAAAAATATTAAAAATTAGTAGGTGAATGTTAATTAAAATAAATTGTCTTTTAAACTTAAAGCTTTATTTGTTGGTCAATTCCTATTGCCACTAGTTAAGAAATAACTTGTTATTGAATTAAAAAATAGACTGAGCTAGTTAAGGGATTTTTCAAGCACTGGATTATGGGCCTACTGTCTGAACATGTTAGTTTTAGACTAGCTGGCACCTGAGGTTTACTCCAAAACAAATAAAGTGTTTGGATAGTAAGGTTTGAATCTAGCAGTTGAGATGGGCCACGATCTGGAAATATGATCATTGTATTCATCGCATAGCTCAGTCTGATCATGGGTATTATTGACAGTTTTGCTATCAATAATATTCTCGACTCTGCTCAAATGTGGTGGTTCATTCATATAATATATATATAATATAAGATTATAAATTGATTATAGTTAAGGCTTAAACCCAGCTAAACCTAGCAAGAAGAGTGTATTGGATCTCATAAAGTTCAAACCTGGTACTATATATATATATATATATATATATATATATATATATATATATATATATATATATATGTGTGTGTGTGTGTGTGTGTGTGTGAGTGTTTTATATAAAAAATTTGTGATATAATGATTAAAGCAGCCACTTACAACAGCCATAACATACAACTCAAGTTCAAGCAAGAATTAGCTTATATTTATATTTAGATTATATGCAAGATTAGATAGATTTTTTCATATAAATAAACTCAAAGCCAATCTAATTATCTGACAAATTAATTCTTAATTAATGTATATCAATTTTTACTTAAAGATTAAAAATAGAAAAAAGAATTTTTTATTACACTTTTAAATTGTGGATAAGTGAAGATTTGATTCTTCACTAATCAACAATTTGAAAGTGTAATAAAAAAAGATTGTTTCATTTATATTCTATGGATGCTATTTGTGAAGCCTCAGCTCTGAAGATGGCTCACTAATATATAATATTTTTCTTTTGTCTAATCTCTATATAATTCTGCGAGAAAAGCTGTCAGGTTTTCATTACTCCCTTCCATAACTTATTATAAATGTTCAATAATCACTTTAAATTTTCTCAGAATGATCTCTTTTTATGTATGCATTTCACAGAAAATTTCCATTTGTCAAATAAAATAAAGTTTTGAAATATCTGAACATCAACACAAATTAGTGAACAGCCTTATATATATATATATATATATATATATATATATATATTATATCCAAAATCAATATATATATATATATATATATATATATATATTGATTTTGGAGTTTAAATATTTTATAAATTATTTATACACATATACAGTATTTAACCTTTTAATGTTAAAATATTTTTATCTCATAATAGGTAAGAATAATTTATATTTACATTACAGCATCTAATGAAATATAATTCTGTGGAGAATCTCTATATAATATATTGACTATTGTATTGTAATGCTATATACTTTAAGTGATGGTCAACAGTACATGAATATCAACTGACCTAAATTGGCTTGTCATTTGTAACTCTACAGAAAATTGGAGTTTAAACCATAAGAGATCTGAGGAATAGTTTTTTTCATTCTCAAGTTAAAAAAATCTCAAAAAGGATAAGCATAATAGATCACTCTGAGAGATGAGCATAGCCAACTCCATAGAGCAATTAAAATTATAATTATAACTTCATCAACCAGCATTATAAATAAGTAAAAAGTCATTCATCAACATCACTGATGGGAATATCATCATCAAAATAAATCAATACAATAAATCAGAATAAAATTAACAGTCCATTCTGTTGTGGGATTTGAACAATAAAAATATAAATCAACAGTCAATATGTAGACCAGACTATCTATTGAGCCTGACAGCTTGTGCAATTATTTAAACCATAGTTTGGATGCACAAACTTAGGTGTTAATCCATAAGAATACAACCTAAAAAAAATAATGCTGGGATACTGAAACATGCTGATCATCATCAATGTTCTAGCCACTTAGCACCATTAAAGTACTGACTATAAGCTGAATTTCTAATAGAGACCAAACTAATTAAAATGTAGTGCATGGAATTTGAAGAATATCCTTTTTGCACTGACCCAGGAATCATCATCACCATCATCTGCATGTCCATACACTAATTATAACTCCTATTTCATAAAGCTGTTATACACAAATTTAGCCCAGGAAGCTAGAATTCTATAATTTATTACTGTGAGCAAGAAGGACATAAATAAATAAATTATCTTATTCTAAATAATCTAAAGCAATTCATGAGCTCGCCCTACTTATAGATGATCTGTTTTATTGGGATCATTAAGAAAAAAACTAAATCCTAGAATATAAGCTGTCATTATATAATATCACACACATACTGCACTTCATGAAACAGGAATTGGATAGAATAAATTAATTAAGACTAGAAAGAATATTTAAAAAAACAATTATTCAATATCTAATTAACAAAAAAATGACAGGATGGTAGATAATTTCAAACATCCATTTCATCATAAAAAATAAATAAATATACAGTTTGATAAAATTATATTAACCTATCAACTAATTTTTATTCATGAATTAACTTTCAATTCATTAACTTATTTTTTTAAAAATAACTAAAAGTTTGTTAAACATTTTCAAAAATCAAAGATAGCAGATAGAAAATTGAGAGAAGAAAAGCTTATTACATTTATAAAACAAAAACAGATTTTCTATTAATAAAAATATAGTGTGCACACATAAAAATTAATATCTCTGGCCATAGCTTTAGTGTGGGAGTGTTGTTAAGTTCCAGTTTTCTTTTCAATTGAACTTCATGTTGAACACTTTTTAGACATGGAATGATTAAAATGTCATTTTTCTGGTCTGTAGTGATACCAGGTAATTGAAAAATAGATAAATTTGTCCATTTCATTCTCTTCTTAAACTTTCAGGTAAAACAGATGTAGACAGACTCATTGCTCTTGGTCAAAGGCAAGATTACAGACTGTTTAAATTGGGTTTTACCTCTCCTATATTTTCTTTCAGTAAAGGTGGGATACATGGAGGAAGGTGATGCCTAGGTTTTAGCCAAATCTAGCACATGATGTTCATGGTACAAATCATTTTAGTGCTAAATTCATAATATGCTAAAAATGGATTAAAATTTATATTATTATATTCAATAGCTTGGTTAAGATTTTTGCTGTGTTATGCCATATGTTCATAGAGGCTTCTGTTTTTTTTATTTGCAGCAGCTGTATTAAAACGTCATTGCTTTCTCTTCAACAGCTAAGTTAGAAATACTTTCTTTTGCTATCTTTTTCAGCAGTAGAATTAAGATTTGACTAGTCTCTTCAAAAGTTAAATTAGTTACTAATTCACATTTCTATATATATTTTAGAGCAATTTGCCCACAAGCCAGTTACAATCTGTCTCTTACATGATAATTTTCATGACAACCAATTAAATAAAATTTTATAACTACAAATATTGAGCCAATTATCTCCTTAATCATACATTAAAAACAAGTTAGCTTAAATTTAACAACATAAAATTCTTGACATTCCTTTATAATTAAAACCCAAATATTTTTGTAAAAAAAAACAACCAGATAATCTGTTAATTGCATTGACTTGATTTTTCGTTTTTATTAAATAGAGATAAAGACAGAAAAATAACTCTGATTAATTAAAAATAAAAAAATTACAAAGTTATGTAAATATAATTTTGTTCTTCTCTTTCTTTTATTTTTTTTTTAAAAAATACATTTAACTATATTTAATGTTTGAGAATTTTCATACTATCATAAGGGGATATTGCAATAATGGAGTTAAATAATAATTCTTTAAAAAAATAGGTCTAAAAAAATTTAAATATTATTTTCCCCCAATAATAAAATATTTTTTTATTCTTAAACCTAAGGAACATGCTGACAACTATCAAATTGTTTATTTTTCTAGTACAGCTATGTAACCAACTGATTACAATATGTATTGAGAAACACTGAGTTTGAAAAATTGTACACTTAGTAACTGTTCTTGATTTATAACATGCTTTGGAAAAGCACATAATAAATCTAAAAATACTGTTGAATTCCATATATTTATTAGGGACATTTGATCAATTTCTTATATATATATATATATATATATATATATATATATATATATATATATATATATATTGCGGGTTCATCCATGTTAAAAACTTTTTAATATTAATACACTGACATTTCGACTTGGTCACACAAGTCATCCACAGAGTTATAAAAGGTAGAAAGATGGTTGTAGAGGCGCTACAATCACTGATTTGAACAAAACATTAAAATTCCACCAATAGCAAAAATGTTAAATTTAGGAATGTTTTTTAAAAAAAATCTTTCCAAATAGGAGAAATTTTGCATGTATCATCTCTCCTATTGATACAATCTGGCCTTTTAAGTATCTCAATGGCTTCTCTAATTTTGCACTGGTAAAGATTGTCACATCTGGATATGATCCTGGTACTAGAAAAATCAATTTTATGACCTGAATCTATAGTATGGATTGAGAGTGCTGATGATGATGAGTGTTGTTTAACTGCATTAGCATGCTCATCTCTCCTAACACTGATGTGATGATTACTCATACCTATGTAAGAAGCTTTACAATTTTCACATGAGATTTGATAGACACCATGAGATTCAAAAGGAATTGAATCCTTAGGCTTCGTTATTATATTGCTGATCTTTTGATGAGCAGAAAATGCTGTATCTATATTATAGAATTTTAATATACATCTGATACTATTTGTAGTTCCTTTTACATATGGAACACAAATCTTAATAGCTGATTTATCATCTTTTTGTTTTCTATTTTGTCTATTTTGGGCTTGAAATAAGGCTTTTTTATGAATTTGTAATTATAACTATTTGCTAATAAAATACTATTAGTATGATTTATTTCTTCTTTCAGATGTGTCTCATCTGGAAGGTTAATTGCTCTATTTAAAAGTTTTGGCTACAAAAACTATCTGAGTTGGGTGATGATGAGAATGGAAATGTAAATATCTATCTGTGTGTGTATCTTTTCTGTAAATAGAAAAAAATAAAATATTTGGTGTTCTGGTGACTACAACATCAAGAAAAGAGAGTTTTCCATCAGACTCTGTCTCCATTGTAAATTTAATATGAAGATGCATATTATTTAAATGTAAGAAAAAATCATCTAATTTATTTTTTCCTTGTTGCCATATGACAAAAGTGTCATCTATGTATCTGAGCCAAATGAGAGGTTTTAAAGATGATAATTCTAAAGCACAAGTTTCTATATATTCCATGAATAAATCAGCTATTACTCCTGAGACAAGTGAGCCCATAGGAGTAACAAAAACTTGTCTGTAATGCTATCCATTGTATACAAAATATGTATTTAAGAGACAATGTTTAATCAAAGCAATAATATGGTCTGGTAAATTGCAACATTGTGAGATTATATTTAAAGCTTCATCAATTGGAATGTTTGTAAACAAAGACATGACATCAAAACTGACCAGAATGTCATTAGCATTAATTTTTAAACTTTTTACAACAGAAATAAAATGAAGAGAGTTTTTAATATATGATTTAATAGATGGGATTGTAGGTTTAATGAAATCCGATAAGTATCTAGCTAAAATATGAGTTGGAGAACCTATTGCATTTACTATTGGATGAAGGGGAGTATCTGGTTTGTGAATTTTTGGAAGTCCATAAAATTTTGGACAGACACAAAATTTTTCACGAGGGATTATTTTATTTTTTATCTCTGTTTCAATAGGCGATTTATTAATAATAGCTTTTGTTGTTTTTTCCAAATACATAGTATGTTCTCTTTTTGATAGTTTATAAGTTTTATCATTAAGCGGATCTAAAATTTTATTATGATAAATGTCACGATCCATTACAACTGTGGCATTACCTTTATCAGGTGAAAGTACAACAATTGATTTGTCTGATTTTATATTATTTAATGCTTGTCTTTCTTTCTTTGAAATATTATTTTTAGGAAGCTTATAATAGGTCAAGTTATAAATTAATAGGTCAAGTTATAAATAGCTAACATATTGAGCAAGTATGCCAAAGATTTTTTCCCACAGTTGAGAAAAGGGGCTAGTGTGTCATATATCTGGACATGCTGTCTATATGACCTGTTTATAGCCAGTGCCTTATGTTAATTCTCAAAACAAAGTGCTCTGGATAACAGGAGTTTAAATCAAGCAGTCAAGAGGTGCTATAACCTGGAAATGTGATTGCAGATTATACTTTGTATAGCCTTGGTTTGATAATAGATACCATGGGGGGTTCATCTATCTGTGATACTATATAGCTAGAAGGACCAGTTTGCTGCTGTAGTGGAAGTGCAGCCTGAGTTAAAATCAAGATTTAGACAAAAAAGTGAGAGCTAGTTTTAGCTTTTACTTAAGAATTACCCCCCCCTCCTACTCATTCTTTAATACTAAAACTTTCTTTTATTTTTAAAAGAAAAAGGTGACACAATACTTTCATTTTTGCAAGTTTGCATTTCTGAGAAAAAACCTCTTTAAAACCATACCTTTCTTTCTATTTTATTATTCTCCCTTTTGTTTTTTCTCCAAAATAAATTTGATTATTAATTTTTAAATGATTATATATGGATCACAAATTATATGTGTTTTTTAAATATATATATTTGCAAGTGGTACAGTATATATAGTAGATTATTGATTTGTGGATTAATAAATCTTTTCAAATTTATAGCAAAGATAATAAATTCAATGATTGTATTAGAAAGTGCAGAGCATTTCACATATTGTGTCATTGAGTGCCATTAGATTTTCATTTATTCATGGATATTTAAACTTAGCTATCCCAAAATTGTTCATAATCTATTAAAAGTATTATCATATGTTAATAATTTAAGCAATGCTTCAAGCAGTAAATGAATAGCATCTAATATCTGGTTTTGAAATTTGCTTAAATGACTTTTCATATTTTACTGATAATACTTGTTATAGATGCAAATACCTATTTCATGAGCATACAAAAATGTAATGTGTTATTTAACAAAATAAATTATTTTTATATTCTGACTCCAGCAACTGAATTAAATACTCAAGTGGAGTGATACAATTTACAGAATAGTAAATGTATTAACTGTTCCCAAATTTATTATTCTTTAATTGCATATATTGTATTTCTATTAAAAAGAAATATACTGTAGTGCACTGAAATCTGTATTTATTTTTTATTATCATGTTAATGATGTTTTAGAAAAAAAATGAGCAGAAGAAATATTTTGTTTTGTTACTCCCTATATATATAGTAAGGTGATGCCCAATCTATATAAAAAATAATAATAAGTAACTGATATTTTGGGATAACATGTATAAAGTTTAAATAGGCAGCCAATTTTTAAAACATATTTTTTTAAAAATATTTGGAGACATATATATACAAACATAACCATACATTCATAAAGGAATGAATTTATTTATTTTTTAGTAAATGTGGAATAAAATATCTACATGCACACATTTATACATGAATGTGTAAAATTTAAATCATGACGTGACAAAAATAATAATGAAAATATTTGACATTAAATTTTATTAACCACGTTTCTTTTGTTTAAAAGAGAAAAAAAGAGTAAACCTTTGTTGATTTTGGAATGTGAAAAAAACTAAGCAACATGAATTTTTAGTTGTTGTTTGTTTTTTGTTTAAAATGGGTACATGAAATTAAAGTTGTAGAATAAGAATATTTTAATTGTTATTATATTAGTTATTATGATTTCCTTTCATTATTAAAAAAACTGTTTAATATTTGGAATTTCATTATTTATTAGTGTAAAATATTTTAAAAAAAGAAAAAAGACATTGTTTAAGTGAGGAACTTTTGTTCATTCAAATAAATTCTAAGAGCTTCATATTTATTTATCATTGTCAAAAATATAATTACTATAAAATGTTTTTTTTGTAAATGATAAAGCCAACTAATAATGAAATAGAATTTTATTAACACTACTTTATATTACTTTTAAAGTAAAATCTTTATCATGAGTCTCATATATATATAAATAAAAACTGCATAGAAATAGCATTCATTTTTATATTATAATGCAAGCCTTGGAAAAAGATTTATATTTAACAATTTATATGTGTATATATAAAATCTAACGATGCAATTTTGCTAATTAAGTGTCATGGGATCTTTCTATCTCCTTGGTGTCATTGGAAGGTGATGGAGTATAATATTTATGGGTATATTTAATGTTTAAATCAGCGTGGAATGATCTGGAGATGGAATCGAAAAGGCGATGGCTATAAAATTAAAAGCCCAGGAATTTGATTTCATCATGGGAATTGTTAATGCTTGGAATGTTTAATATGATTTAATATATGTGAATAAAAGAAAGACACTATCTGAGCACTGAAACCACTCTTGAAAATTTAACCTGCTATTGTTTTAAAGAAGTCCAAGATTTCATTTAATGCTTATAAATGTTTTAAATTTTGTATTTGTTAGTGTATACTGAGAGTTGAGTTACAAGTTTTCTCACCTTGTTATTCATTTGCAGAAAACATTTTTTTTTTAAAAAAGAACCCATTTATTTAAATTTACATAAGGGAAAAGAGATACAAATACACAACTCAAGGTATGCATAGATAATTTTTTATATTTGTAAATAAAATATTAACATAATTGGACACATTAAATGGACAATGACTTGAAAACAAAAGGTAAGATTTTACGCATATACATTTTAATTAGACATTTAATATGTTAACATTAAATATTAATTAGACTTACTAATAAGTAATTTTATATAAATACATTTTCTTGTTTGCATGAATAACTGTTTATGAATGAATTATATCTACAAAACGCAAATTAGCAATTCATGAACATAACCTTGAGATACATTTAAAGGACATAAACAAAATGATAATTGTACATCTAGCAATATAATTTCATATTTAAAATAATTGATACTTTATTGTACATTATGCACTATAATTTTATAATTTTTATTTCAATTGATATTTTAATATTTAAATCACAGCTAGTCTTCTTGTAGTAAAGACAAATCAATATTTTATTAATTTATAAATATTATAAATTTAACTCTGATTTGTTAATAAATATTTGTTGTTTGAAGTTGAAATCTTTGTGTCTCTGGTCTCTAGATTATTAAGCATCATTCATACCCCACTCACCAGAATAGTTATTATACATATATACAGATTTTTAATATATTATTAGCCATAGCCATTAAGGATCTATATAGAGATCATATTATTGCCATCCTATTTAAGTCCATCCCTGAGCAGAGTTAAAGGCAAATGTCTATACTGAGTTAGAACCCCAAGTCGTAATAGGACCTGTAAGTAGAGAAAGCTCTTGGTGTACCATCCTAAAGGGTTTTTCCGGTCCATTACAATATATATATATATATATGATCACTAGATGGAGCTTGCCACTAGCTCTAAACAAGCTTTATTTTTATAAGTGCTGAAAAATAAAGAATTCAAAATCTCTATCATTATCCCTACCTCCAGACCAATTGTTTTCAAGCTCATGGCTCACCTCAGTAGAGGGCTGGGACTCTAAAAATTAGATAGAGTCCTAGATCTCCACTGAGGTGAGCCATAAGCTCAAAACCAATTGGTTTGGAGGTAGAGATAATGATAGAAATTTTGATTTCTTTCTCTTTTGACACTTATAAAAATAAAGCTTGTTTAGAGCTATCGGTAAGCTCTATCTAGTGATCATTTAAATGCAAGCTTAAAAGCAAGTTATGAAATTTATAACTTGTTTTATTATATATATATATATATATATATATAAATAAATACTATTTATTTTTATATATATATATATATATATATATTAAAAAAATAAAAAGTTAAAAGTTTAGCTAAAACTAAACCTTTTGCTAAAACTAAACTAATTATCACTAAACAGTAATGCAACTAGACATATGTCTTATTTTTACAATCTATTTGCTAGCAAAAAGTATTGACAAACACTACATTCATTCAGGATTACTTTTTTTGTTAAATAACTAATGACTTAAAAAGTATTTTTTAATATTCTATAATTTTAATCTATGCCTATATATTGATTTATAGGATAAAAAGAGAAATGTTATGATTGTTTCTTAAATAAAGCTAGAAAAAACATAGTTGTTCATTATCAATTTATCATACCCCAAAGATACTGGAATTGGCTTATACCTGAGGGTCATGTCCTTAAAACATTGGGTCATTATTTTTATATATTACCTTTTCTACATATATGGCTTGATTTTTTGTTCACAAATTCTGTCTTTTTATTTTTTAATCATTTTTTTATCAATGCTTTTGCAAAGCTACTACTGACTTTAAAAGCATTTGGAATGATACATAGTACTTTTGCTCTTCAAACGTTTTCTTACATCTATATGACAATTTGAAAATCTTGTTGTCAAATGTATTACTTTATTTAGAATTATGACTAATTTTTGAATTTTAATTTATTACAAGTGCTTCTAAATAAATGTGTCGTAGTTTCATCTCAACATTTTATCATTGTTGCTATTCTGCTCCTGTTATAATTGCAGCATTGTATAGTTATTTTAGTAAATAAACAAGGAATTAATATATGATAAACATGAAGTATGCTAACTATTGTTCAGACTCATAAAGCACTGATAAAAGTAAAAGTTTTTACAAGAAAATTACTTTATGTGGTTTCACAATATACTGTTTATCCATCACACACAACATGATGCCAGTCATTACTTTGAATTGAGGATTAAAATAAATGTTAAGCAATTCTTTTATAATAAGTGATATTTGAAATCTTTATTGAAATAAATAAAGTATTGAGAAATTGTTTTACTGATGTTTAATTAATTGTAAAGTTAAAACCAGATTAATGCAAGAAAAATATAAAACATCTGCAATTTTGTAATCTTTGCATTTTATATTAATTTGATTTTTAAAGCATTATTTATAATTTTTGAGATATCAAAATTATCATATACCACTTTTATAAATTGTAAATAATAGAAATGAAATGTTTAAATAATAAAATCTGAATTGGACTTTATATTTATTTAAATGAATAATTATTACATAGTTATTATCCTTTATATTTTTAAATGAATTTCAATCATTATTGTCCTGCATATAATATTCAGTTCTCCAGTCCAATAAAAAATCATGGATCTGAATTTCACTTTAGTTACTTGTTAATAATATATTTTTATAACTATTTACATAAATTAACTTATTTAAAAATATTTCAATCAGTTTGAACATGTAAATGAAAAATTTTAGAAATCCTGTAAAAAAGTTTAGGGCAGTATTCCCAATTAACAAAAAAAGTAATACACCCAAAAAGTAATTATAAAAATATGTTGTATATACTATTTGTTTACCATAAGATATATTTAATGCTCACATTTTAGTTTCTTAAGTGAAAACAGAAAGAATTGTTTTCCTTTAACTACATGTGAGGCAGAAATATACTATGATATACTGTAATAAGAAATCAAAAATCAAACAAAAGTCGCGTATAGAATTAAATACAATAATTATGAATAATGAATATGATAATAAGTAAATTATATTATAAAATATAAATTTAGAACAACAAGTGGGAAGAGTAAATGGGATATAAAAATGAATCGAAGGAAAATGGAAATTGATAGTTTTAGGATAAGTTATAAACATATAAAAATGATCAGCAATTTTATATATATACATAAATAAATATTAAATGATATAGAATATTATGTAATTTATACACAAAAGCAAACACATATCGATTTGATAGTTTTAGCACATTTTAAAACAATAAATTGAACCTAAATTAAATTATAAATTTCAATAATAAATTTTGGTGATTGAATAACTTCATTATATATATTTTTATTCAAATTTAAGATTGGCCATTTATCTACTGCTGTGAATTTAATCATTCATATATTTACTCTGATTATATATATATTGATACAATAATTTTCACGGTTTATAATGATGATAAAGTCATCGTCATAATGTTGTATTCATCATTCAGTTGATGGCTTGTATGATTGAATCGAAACGTCGATGTATTTTTAATCAAAATCATATATGGATGAGCCCGTAAAACATATCATTTATATATATGTTTGTTGAATACTAAATACACATTTAAATTAAATATTTTACAACATTTGTAACACCTGCAACTTAAAGAATAAAAACATAAAAAGCGTTTCATTTTTTGTTTGCTTATTTTTTTATGAAGTTATTCTTTTGCTGATTACAGAATTTTCAATTCTATTTCTGATTATGCAAATTTTATTCTTTTTTATAGATAAATAATGGAAATTAAAAGGAAAAAACAACAACATTTAAATAGTTTTCTTTTTTTCATTTTATAGCTTTGATTAATGAGTCTCACTTTAATATATATGGTGATGTGAAATTGAAAAAAAAATGTTTGTTAACTTTCTAATAAACAATGTTAGGTTATGTTTTTTTTTTTTTTTTAAAGCAGCAATCTCATTAATATTTATTTTATATTTGATATATAGTTACATCTTATCTCTTTCATTTTTAAAAAGTAATGAGTTTGATATGGTAACATTTTTTTATTTAAATATTTTAATTTTCATTATTAAACAGTGCAATTAAATGATTGTATAACATTATTTTGATTAAGATAATATACAAAATTATATTTTTCTATGTAAATTTCTGTGTGAATTATGTGTATGTCTAAATATATATATATAAATTTATTAAACGCACATTGATTACGTAAGTAATATTTACTGAGGCTATAACCTCGATAATATATATATATATATAAAACAGAATGTAATAAAATTGGAACTAACTAAGTTCTTCTAACTATGAATAAATAAACAAAATAAAAAATAAATAAACCCATCTATTCTTTGTAATTTCAATAATAATTATCTTAGTTTGTTAACTTTGTCAAAACTTCAGAGTTGAAATAAATTTAAAGCCAAGTGTAAATATGTGTTTATAATCAATTACATTCAAATAAATATAAATATTTTATGACTTCATAAATAATGATATCATATTTGCATCTGATATTTAATATTATTTTCACTCTGAAATTTTAATATAATTAACAAACTAAGGTTATTATTATAGAAATCACAAAGAATATATGGATCTGTTTTATTTTTTTATTGTTTGATGATGAAAATGTGATAGGTTCATTTATTTATTTATTACCTAGATGAGTTTTAGTTAACTCCAATTCTAATTTTATATAAGGTAACACTGCACATATTTGATATTTAATATATGTAACTTCTAATCGATTATTAATGCAAAAGTTATTTAAAATGAGATACAATCTCTATCCTTTGTTAATTAATTATTTTATAATTAATAATGACATATTTCTATTTGGATTTTATATAATTTCTACCCTGAAATTATAACATAGTTAGCAAAATATATTACCATCAAAAGTGCAGAAAATAGATATACTTCACCAAAAGTACACCCTGCTATATCTAAATTGCAAAAAAAAATTAAACATTTAATGTCATGGTCATAAAAATTTCACAATGAAATATACCACTTTTATGATTTACTGATAAAAAATGGCAAATTTGTTGATTTTGTACAAATAGAGGAAGTTTGTTCAATTTTATTTTATATACAATAAATCTGTGTTTATTTAACATTTAATATCTGTGAAAATATTACATCAAATATATATCAAAGTCAAAACTTTCATAAATTAAAATATGAACATATAAACAGAGCAAAACTCTCCATACAGTATTGCCACCTGTGCTAAACAGAGTAATCAATGGATGCCAGAAGGCTTGTGCTATGTTTAGCACAGCTGGCAATACTGTATGGAGAGTTTTGCTCTGTTTATCAACAATTAATGTGCTAGTATAGGAAATGTGATTATGTGATATGAACATATATTTGAATTTTGTCTGTGAATACTTTCTTTTTGACATTAAAGTTGGTGTTTCACAATTTTGCTTGATATGTAATAAGTCTTTCATGAATGCTACAATGTTGTTTAAAAATGATATCAAAAAATTATGTAATTTAATAATGTCTTAATCTATTAAAGTCAAATCTCACACTGCATTGAAACTGAAATTGCTGTGAAAGTGTTTCTTTTTCAGCTATTGGGCTTTTATACTTTAGCATTTATTTGTAGCAAAAATTAAAACAAAAAGTATTTAATTGCTATTATTTTCCAACTAAAAACTAAAAGTCAAAATCTTCAAATCAAAAATCTGTCCAGGAGTATCAAAGCTTTACAAAAGATATAGTAAGTATTCTGTGTGCATATTGGCTTTATCCTTTAAGAAATGTGACTTTGACTTTTAAAAAAGTGAAAAATGCAACTTTACATATAATTTATTTACTTATTAATTATGTTGTAAAATTATATTAAATATTTGTCTCTTATTAATTATGTAGTATTTGCATTGAATTATTCAATTACAAAGAATAGAAAGTGCTCTGACTTTTATAAAATCAGATAATTAAAATTACATATAATTTATACTTTGTTTTATTTTTCAAAAAATTAAATGAATTTTTTTTTCACTGAATATCTATTATTTACATTTACCTTTTATTTACATATGTTTTTATCAAAAATAACTAATAAAAATGATTAGCAACAGTAGAGTCATTAAGAAATGTCCTGTGTTAAATAAGAAATCTTTACTTTTAAGAATGTCATAATTTTTTATAGATTTTTTATTATCAGTAAATATGTAACATTTGAAAAATAATTTTGTAGACTGAATGCATTCTTAATCATAACCAAAAATTCTTTTAATGATACAGATTTTTTTTTTCATAAAATAACATTTTTGCCAAAATTAAGTCTTTTGTTTGAATATTTTTATTTATTTATTTTTATTTCTCAAAGTGACCGATTATATTTAAGATTATGCTTTCATTTACAAATCTATATTTATGAATTTTTTTTAATGGGAACATTTCATTAAAATGTTTTATTTATTAAAATAATAAGTATAAATAATAATAAACAAA
This sequence comes from Epiperipatus broadwayi, assembly GCA_028023455.1. Taxonomy (NCBI): domain Eukaryota; kingdom Metazoa; phylum Onychophora; class Udeonychophora; order Euonychophora; family Peripatidae; genus Epiperipatus; species Epiperipatus broadwayi. The sequence goes on from JAQFVV010006504.1 coordinate 305,529, forward strand.
GATGCAATTTTGCAAACAAAAAAAGTTACTTCTATTTACTTTCAATGGGTGTTACAGAGATAACATATCTAGCAAATGATATTAAATAAAGTAAATATCAATCCAAATAAAATGGTAACTACACCAATATCAATAGAGGAAATAAGGCCTAATTTTTACCATTTCAATTGAATTTTTGCTCTATTTAATATCATTTGGTAGATGTGTTGTAAAACACAAGTAATCATTTATTTTTAAATTGCAAAGCTGCTGTTACTATAGATAAAAATTCACAATAAAATCAATGCTAACAAAATATATCATTACAGTAATGATATATAATTAGAATTCTAAATAATTAAAATGTGAGCACCCAAAAATAATTGCAATCTATAATAAAAAATTGTATATTTATTTATAGGTGTTGCAAATCAAATCTTTTTCAAAGTATAGTCTATTTAATGCACTGCATTAATCTAAATATGATTTTCACTTTTCAAATTAATCCTAAAACACTTGCAAAGTGATGCCTTTTAATGTCTCTCTTCTCTTTTTTTGCCACTTCTAAGGCCCCCCAAAACAGATTTTTTTCCATTTGAGAGATTAAAAAGAAGATGCATGGAGTGGGGTCAAGAAAATATGGTTGATGGATATGCTGGTTATGAATTTAATTAAAATGGTTTCATACTGAAACTTTCGGACTTACTATCATGATGAAGGATGCACTCCTCATTTTGCCACAACATTTAATCTTTATAGTTCACTGTATCTTGCAAAAGCTTCAAAATTTGTATATTTTAAATGACTGACATTTATAAATGATTTCAGAGTGAATAAAGTCATTTTCATTCAAAAAAATTAGCAGCATCTTCATATTTAAGTTCACTTACTATGCTTTTGGGGGCATGGTGAGTTTAATACTTCTATTAAACCACTTGTAAATATGTGTTTCCAGAACAACTTACTTATAAATTGTTTCAAAAAGTACAACTAATTTTCCTGCCATTTTTCTTAAAAAGAAACAGAATTTTGCTTCAACTTTTCAGTCATTACAAAAATTGACAAATATGTGAAACACACTTTATAAAAAGAGCTATGTGTGATCACAATTTTACACTATGACATCATTTAGCAGATTGTTGCAGAAAGGTCTCTGCAAGAGAAATGAAGAAATAAAAACATTTACTACAGATTACCCCCTTAGAGATTTTTTTAATAAAAAAAAGATGCTGGAATGCATTTCTTGTCTAGCTTTTTACTTTAAAAAATGTATATTCAAATATCATTAAATGAAATTTAAAACAACTTTTTCAATATACTTTGAAGTCTGATACATAATTAAACCACCAAAATCAATCATAACTTGTAAAGGATTAGCTTCTTTAGATAATTTTTCATTTGCAAAATACAGGATGTATAGTGCTATAGGATTATAAATATGTATAAAAAATTTGTTGACACACACATTTATTCTACCTTCTTCAACAAAACTCAGTTTACATGTTAGTTAAGAACTATCAGGCAATTGGGAAAAATTATATTGCTTGATCTTAAACTCAAATATAAAATGTCAATTAGTTCACCAATATACTAATATGTAGTCTGAGTATATCATTAATAGTTGTTTATTGTGTAAATAAGCACATATTCATAACAGCTGCAATAGCAAAAACTTATGGAATGGGAATTAGAATGTTTTCTGCATAGTTCTTTTAAGGACTCCCAGAAAAATCAAAAGGTTTCTATTTAATTAACAGCACTTTTTTCAGATGCATTGTTTACTCATTGATCATCAGAATGAGAAGTATACTAAAATAGTATTTAAACTAAGGAAACAATTTTCATTAAAGTAGTATAATAGTAGAACAAAGGGGGATGTGGCATTTGTTATCTAATAGTAAAATGAAAGAATGTAATGAAAAGAAATATGTATGAGTATACAATGATATAAAAAAATTTTAAATAAAAAATAATTAACCTAACTAATAGAGGTTTTAGTCTTTTATTTAAAAAAGCTTCCGATTTCATCAAAGCAAAATCATTTTACTTCAGTCTTATTTACATTGCAAAGTATTTTTTCAGTGCATTTTTGAAATCATATTTCAAACATTATCAACCCACTGCAAAATAAAAATCTTTCCATATTTCAGCCATCTTTTTTTATCAAAGGTTTCTCTATTTCGAATCATTCTGTAAAAAATTTATCTTAGCTCATTTGTTAACTTTATTGATGTTTTTGCTTCCATTTTACAGTCTTTTAAAATCAGATTAAGAATTCTAATGCTCATTTATTTTTATCACTCGTATGAAATATCCACTCAATTATATTAATAATGTTAGTGATATATGTTCTTTCTCTTACATATTTTAGTTTTGATTCACATTTTTATTCTCAAGATATAAAGTGTTATATTTCATTCTCTATAAGGTCTTCAATTTCCATATGACTGTACTTCTGAATGATTAAGTCTCACATCAAGAACCAGCCCAGAGAATGCTGCTCCTGAAGCCCAGAAAATGTTACACCTGGAGAGTCTGAAAGATTTCTTCACGTGGCTATGCAGAAAAAGAGAAAAACAATATAAGAACATTTTCTAACCCTTCCTACCAAAATGATCCAATCAATTTTAATTTTTTGACTACTATCATTCTTCATTCATTCCTATTAACAATCTGATTGAAATATTTATCATTGCTATTATCATCAATTCAATTCTACCATTTTTTCATGCCACTGAAATAACTGTGGTATCTTTAACATTTTTTCAAATTCTATTTTCAGTTTTTATCTGATAATTTGAAATATCAGATCATTTTGCAAGATTTTCTGAAATTCTGCAGCAGGGTTTAAAACGAATGGCATAATCTTTAAAATCTTGATGATGTAAATAATTTTATTTTCTTTTTTTTATTTAATTATTTATATTCTCATTTTCAAAAAATTATGGCATAAATGCATATATATATATATGTGTATGTATATATATATATATATATATATATATATATACATATATATATATATATATATATATATATATATATAAAGTTATCCAATTGTATATCTATATTATCTCCATTTTATCATTATGCAGCCCATCATTGCTATTGTATTTGAATAAATATTTTGTTTAGAATTTGTCAGTATTTTGAGATCTGTGATATAATGTTTTAAAACTGGAATAACTTTGTAAATAGCATCTGACACATTGTTCTTTTTATAACTTTTCTCAATTTCTGGATGTGATGTGTTACATTATAGACATTTTCAAATCGAATTTCTTTTTTATTCATTGGAATTCAATTTTTTTTACATAATTTATAATAATGTTAGTAAAAATTTTATAGAAAACTGATAAAAGATTGATAGTTTGTATTTTCTAATGTGTTTTTTCCTTCACATTTTTAAAATATGATCATTATTGTATTATTTAATTATCTTATATCTTTATCAATTAGTTATTTGGTCATATTTAACTTGGATAATAATTTTTCTATTTTATTTATAATTATTCCATTATTTTCTAAAGAAGTTTAATTAATATCTCATGTCTTTATTTAAAGTACTTGGCTTATAAAATGTGTTATAATTATAGGAATAATTGTGTGCGTGTCTTTTTTTTTTATCTTCATTGTTAAATAAATTTTTGTGGAATTGTTACAAATTTTAAAATTATTTTTTAAAAATAACATTGCCACTTTTTTTAAATATTGAAGGCAGTTCCTTGCATGTCAAAATATTGTGTTATATTTTTGAGAATTTTATTTTATTCAATAGTTTTACTTGCCGTTTCATTTTTTTTTTTAAAAAATTTTACATGTTATTAACTTCCTTTAAATTACTTTACAGATTTTTGGTAATTCAGTTTTTCTATATAGAATATTTTAAATAATTTTATATTCCCTATTTTTATATATTGGCATGTCTTATTTAAAAATGTATTAATCAATTGCTGCTGTTTTTGCTCTTGCTATTGGAGAATATGCTCTAAATACATTTTCATTGATTTTATTAATATGTGATTCTTATTCAATATCTAAAGCAAATTCAAAATGCTATCTTAAATTCATTGGAATATCACTGAAAGTTAGAAACATCTTATTACAGATGTGTGTGTATGTGTGTTAATGCAAAGCTATTAAAAAAGATAACATTGACAATTAATATTCCTACAAAAAGATATCATTTCAGTAATATTATTTTTTACTGACACAAGAAATATATATATATATAAGAATAATTTAATGTATTTAATTAAAAAAAAGTGAGTAACCCTTATTTTATTTAATTGATAAAAAAAAAGAGTTAATTATTATGAGAGAAAATATAATACTGTTAAATCTAAAATAAGTTAAAAATGTGAATAAATATGTTTTAAATGTAAAACGGTACCTTAATCTATAAAAGGTATAATTATTTCAACAATAAGTAAAGATGAAATTCTATTAAATATAAAAATAAAACCAAAAAATGTAGATTATTACTTCAAAAAAAAAAAATTCAGTACTATAGTGAAAAACAAAACATTAGAATTAAAGTCTATTTTTTTTTTTTTTTGTAATGTCATGAATTTAATTCAAAGTAGTAGAGACTGTGCTTAGGATATGTTCCAATAATAGTGACTAGAAGACTTCTAAATTAGGATTTTTAAGATGCATGTTTTCTCAGGGGTTGAATGACACTTTTAAATAAAAAAAATATGTAATGCATTTTAAAGTGAAATTTAGAAAAGGTTGTTTTGTATGCATTTGCTAAGGCATGCTATAGTCCTCATACCAAAGATAATTATTATATATGATAAAAAGATTAAAGCTTAAAAGTTTTGAATATCTTATAAAAGATAAAAAAAAAGTTCTTAATTTTAACAATTGGTTGGTACTATTATGCTTAATCCTTCACTTTGATAGTCGAATATCACATGACTTTCTAAGAAGAAGCTGGCATACACTATATATAATATTTATTTCTTTAAAAATCATTAAATTAGTGGAATAGGAAAATAGATAAAATTATGAGATTTGTTTCCTAAACTCGTATAAGACCTAGAGCAGCATTTAGGAAAGAAATCCTGGAGGAAAAAAAAAAAACATTGACAGTTTACTGTTTTGATGGAGTAAACGGAAATTTTCACGTATTAAAATATTTTTAATAATTATATCTGTTAAAAATTATCAAATTATATATATCTAATTTGAATATTTAATAAGTTTTAATAAAGAGGTTTTTTTTTTTTTTTAATATCTGATATGTTCAATAAACTCAACATTTGGATGAAATAGAAACACGAAAGTATTACGGTCTCTGCTTTCACTCTCTCTTTGAGTATGTTAATTTAGATAACGCTTTATGTATTTTTTAGATAAATTTTAAGTGGAATATTTTACTAATCATGTCTTTCAAAAATAATAAATTTTCAAAAGTTGTCTTTGAGTGGAAGTTTTCCTTTGTGCACAATTTATCGACTGCCATAAGATGCTTTGGAATATCATTCATTTGACTAAATTACATTAAAAAGTTCTGATAAAACTTAAAACATAATTTAAGTTTTTAAATTACATTAAATATATTATATTTTTATATGTGTGTATTTATTTTTGTATTTCCATGTAAGTATATTATTTTTAAAAAATGAGTTCTACTTTTTTATCTATATTGTAATGCAATTAGATAGACTGTTAAATAATTATTTTTCCTGAACTTTTATAAGTAAAATTATATAAATAGTATATTATATTTAAGTATATTTTTAAAAATTCTTGTTATTGAAATATATAATAAAAAAATAACTGAAATTTTTTCTGTATTTTTATCTGTATTTTTTGAGAAAAGATAATTAAAAAAAAGATTTTTTTTGGACTTTATACAAATATTAGAATTATCAATAATTTAACCCTCATTGAGTAAAATAGTAAAAATTAAAGCAGTTTTTAAATAGCTCACAGTAAAATAAAAGATTTCTTAACAACTATTTTCACGCAGGAATAGGATAACCCTCGCAAGACTTTCCAATTTCAGATAGTAAATGTTTGAACAGTATGTTTTGCATTCTAGGTATATCTTGTAGTCAAAAATAGCTAGATATCAATTTCACTAACTAATAGTAGATAATTAAATATTTGTCTTGCTATCAAAATATCCTACATCTGATTAGAATCTGATTTTTTTTTTTATATTTTAAGCAGACACATTCAAACTCAATTCGTAGCTCCATGTTACAGCACCACAAAACCTTACAATTGTATGTTGTCTGTGTATAAATACAGTGGCCTGTATAGTGTATTAAAACATGGACACTATATATTAAAAGACTAATTGTATCTTTAGTTTATATTAATAAAATAATTGTAAATGCAAACATTAAAATTGCATCTGTAAATGTGTGACCCCTTCCTTAAGCTTCTTAACATTCTAATTGCAATCCTTAATTATCAGCACAATGCCACTCATTTCTCCAATTTTGATTATTGATAACACATTTGTGATGTAATCGTTTATTTAAAGATTGTTTACCTTTAATCTATATACATATAAACACACATACATACATGCGGGAATACACTGTTTCTCTAATATCAATCAACAAATTAGAAGGCAAAATTTACCTACTGGACAATATGTGACTTCATTTATAAATTATTAAATCTGGAATTCTCTGCTTCCTAAAGCTATTATTTTTAAAAAAATTAACTTTAACTATTCATGTAAGAATGAATAAATATTCAAATATAATTACTAGTCAGTTGGAGAAGTAGATTTGTTATGGATCCATAAGCTCCTCTCATATTTAGATCCCAAATGATAAAATATTAAATTCATGTATAGCAATATAGCAAATACAACTTCATATGTTATTATAATAATATATTTTATTGTTATGGATGTTAATTATATAAAGAATTTGATTTTTTTTTTCAAAATTTAATATAATTTGGTGTGTGTGTTATATAAAGCATTATTTAGAAATAAAAAATAAGATGGTTAAATGTATATTTTCTTTCCAAAAAGTGGCGTTCCTTTAAATTAGTATTAAATAAAAAAGAAATTACAGTTCTATCAGAATTTGTTTATATTATATAGCTTCTACATGATGGAGTAAGAGGGAGTGTAAACAAGAATATATACTTCCCCATTTTATGACAACGTTCTTTGGAATTGTTTACAGATGGCTTAATCAAACAGAGATCAAGATACAATACAAGACTGGATTAAAACTGAAAATAATATTTTTTTGGATACAGAACTTACAATATGCCATTGATTTGGAAAAGTCAGTTCAAAAGATGATTTATGGAATATTTTTAATGTTTTGAATGTAACATATAAAGGCTTTGGTTTGTTAATTAATGTTAAAAAAACTGCAAGTTTTTTTATAAAATGATGGCAGAAGAAGCTTGTATGGTTATCAAGTTGAGAATGTAAACCAGGTCAAATGCCTTGATAGTTTTTATGTATACAAAAGTGTACATAGATATTAAAATACATCACAGAGTTCAGTTTGATGGAGCTACTTTTAAACAAGTTAAATGATGAAATATTTTATTATAGAGAAGCAGATACTGTCATTACACTGACTGTATATAGAACTATTATTATAACTTATTTATTATATAGAAATGAAGCATAAAATACTACTCTCACAGTATAAACAGATTAGAAAAATTTCATTTTAGAATGTTAAAATACAATAGCAAGATCATAAAAACAATCAATATGTTTTTCAACTTAATGGATGTGATAAGTCCACAAATGTAAAACCGAACTTTTGTTAGATTGGACATATAAAATGAAAAAACAATATAAAAATAACTAAAAGAGTGTTTCATGATAAACTTGTGCATAATTTTCATGAGAGAAGTAAATTCTATATACAATATGAAGATTATCTCAAAGTCATTCTAAAGAAATAGCTATCAATTGTTTCCATGGGGGAGGTACAGCAGAGAATAGAATACATCGGAAAACTATAATTGTAAGTGGTGCTAAAATATTTTAAGAAAAAAGTTAAAGAAATAAAATAATGTAATATATCATGTAAATAGAAAAATGTCCCAAATTGTTTTATATGTAGACATATTTTAGTTTTCAGATAGCTTTGTATAGTCATCTCAAAATTTATTTCTTGAGCAGTTTTTTCCATCCTCTCCTTTTTTTAGATTTAAAATAGCCATACTCATTTATGAATGGCTGTTTATCATTATTATTAACAATAGTAGTAAATGTATATTTAAGTATTATTATCTAAAGGGTAAAGATTTTAGGAATACTTGGTTAAATGAGTATTACTATTCTGAATTTAAAAATAAAAATCAATCTTTAATTTGATGAGATCTTTAGTGATAGTGATAGAAGTGTCAGATCTTTATGGAAAACTGAATCCATGTTAACTTTTATCTTAAGTGTAAAATCTATTCATTTTTCTTAAGTCTTAAAAAATCTAAGTAGTTATTCAAAAGATTACTGCTAAAAAGATTTTTTTTTGAGAATCATTCCAAATAGCTGTTTGTTAAAACCAATAAAATAATACTAATATGTATGATGCTATTCAATAGCAAATCAATCTTCTCTCACTATTGTTATGCAATCAAATGTAAGATTTGGTGATCAATATATGGCAGATTATAGTGCTTCTTAAATGCCTATCTAGCGTTGTGCTGTCCAATATCTCACTCTAGTTTTTATTTTATGATTTTCACCATTGAAAAATTTTGTATATTGAAGTAGTGCACTTAGAATTTTTACATTTAATGCACTTTTTTTCTTGCAGTTATCTTTTACTTCTTTGTTTTAATATCAACTACTAGTCTCAATTAAAAAATATATTAATGGTATAAATCAAAACCAACATGCTTATATAGTTATATAAATCTGAAACCAATTCAATGTCTATAAATTATAATACTTATTTTGAATAACTATACTTAAACTAGAATTGATACAAAACCAGTAAAACATTGCTTGATATCAACTTACATAATGATATACAATAGTAAATTCTTTTTCTTAGCACTGTTACATCATCTAGTGTAAGATTTTTCAATCAATTGATACCAGAGTGTAGAGCTTATTAAATTCTTATCCAGTGCTATTCTAGTATATATTGATTATCAAAGATGACATAACAGTGATAAGAGAAAAAGAATTTTGTAGCATTATATAAATTTGTATCATGATAAATTATTGATTTTATACCAATCATTGCCAAAGGAAAGAAATATTTAAAGTTATTAAGAAACTAAAAACATAGTAATATATTGATATAGAATTAGTTTCAGCTCTATAAAATCATAAACATTAATATTTGAATGTTCATATAACAATAAAATTATCTAATTTCAAGAGACTGTTGTTTGACCACCCACATGCTTTCAAAAGATTAAGCAATATGAAAATGAAGATTAGTTGTGAAAGTATTCAACCTCGCAATAAAAAGAATTTGATCTCAATTTTATTATTGTAATAATTCACCTCTCCCACAACAATCTAGGTTATAGATTTATGGTATCACTATTATTTACTTAGCATTTTAGATGTGATATTATAAAACTTATCATTATCAACTATTATTAATCCACTACAGGATGAAGGTCTCTCTAAATTCAATCCATCTTCTCTTATTTCTAGCCTCTCTATTTTACATCACCTCTGCATGCTTTTTTGTTTCTTTCATCCATCTCACATGACAGCCTAAGAAATGACAATTCGTAATGTAGTAAGATTAGTCCTATTACTCTTAATAAAATTTTGTATCATTTTATGAAGACTATATCTTGAAAACAATAAATTATGATTAAACTAAAAAGCTTTAATTTCTAATATAGCACTAAAAGTAAATACATTCATTTATTTTAGCTTGTACATTCATATGCATAATATGTCTTATTAACAATTTTTCATCAGATAAAGATTATCTATTTTGAAAACAATGAGATGAAAACAAAAATTAAAGGAATAGTTTTAATTAATAAATATGGTTTTAAATCTATCAATCTGATAAATATTTTCTATAATATAATCAATTGGTAGAAAGTGGAAATATTGGAAATTTGTAAATATATTTAAATATGTGCATGATGTTGTACTCATACTTAAAAAGGTTCTTGTGTGTAAGTGAAACCATTATTGTGAGTTAAGTTACTAATCATTTGACCTGTACTGTTAATGTTAATGTTTTTATATTGTTCCTTTTTACTTATATATACATATAAAATCAAAATTACCAAATTTACAACTCAATCTGACTAGCCAAGAAAATAAATTCTAAAAGACTACCAATGATTTCATTGCAGACTTCTCAAGAGTAAATAATTGCAAAATAACATATTTAAACTAAACATTATCCACAATTCCACTTACTTTCCATACATCCTTAATATTAAAAGAACTTTTAAATAAGTTAATTGTTCCAGAAACCATTGGTAGTGTTAGAGTTTACTTTTTTGGCTAATCTGATTGAGTTGTGAATTTAAAATAAATTTGATTATTTATTGACTAGTTTAGCTTTATGCTTTTAATGATAACTAAAAAGAAAGTGATTGAGATTTTCACCTGCATAAAGGTCATTTGAGACAGCTGTCAATATTGTGGAAGGGTGACTACTCTCACTAATATAACTCATCTGTAATATATTCAGATTTTATATTTCCATATAAGTAAAACTACTCTATATTTAATAACAGATTCAAATTTAATGAAATAATGCATAAATTTCTCAAGATTATTCAATAAAATGTTTACTCTTAGTTTTATTATATTTTAATGAAAATATTTTGCAAATATATTATTTTTATTACAACTAATTAATAGTAACTTAATCTATGTTTTAAAATGAGGCAGGCAATTTTAAATATAAAGTTGGCAAATGATTTTTCAAGTTTACATAAAATAAGAAAAATAAATGCATGGATCTAAAATGTGTTTATTCATCTTAGGATATGACAATTTAGAAGGAGTCTATTTCCAAAAGCTAATCAGTTATTAATCAACCTCACCTAATAATTATGCTGGAGAAGTTTTTACTCCTTTAAAAGAATAAAGTGTAATTATTGCTTAGCATACCTAAATAATATGTATGACATAGGACTTATTTATTTCACCTCAATATTTTTTTTTTATTTGCAGGCCTAAAGCTTAAGAGATATTCTCTAATAAAAAAATACATTAGAATGTGTTATTACATACAACATAACATTTTTAAAATTTATTCTTCTATATAAGAGCAATAGTTAAAATATTCCTTACATATTTACTCATCTAAATAAGGATTTTGATATTGCAATTTAAGAACCTATAAAACATATAATAATTGCAATATAGCATAGTGTTATACAAATTTAAAAGTTACTTGTATTATACAACCTAAACCTAGAGTATGTCACATTTAATCTTATTCAGTATTGCCAAAAATAATATTAATAGAAATATTACCTGTACATTAGTATAATAATATCTGAGAAAATGATTATATTCTTTATCACATTAATCATAACAATATTAACTAATTAAGAAAGAATTATTTATAATAAAGTGTGTTAAATAATACACTGTTTTTTCTCCTACAGTTATAATGATTTAAAAATTATCCCAATGAAATATTGATACATGAGAATATTCCAGTATTGTTGGGAATTCACAAACATTTTTAAAATAATAGCATTAAAATTGATATAAAGTATAATTAATTTCATTTTGTAATGAAATCCTTTTTGAAACACAGTATAAAGATTAATAAATTTCATTTAGCATAATTTTTAAACCAAGATAACTTTTATTTAACACATTAATCCATTTTAAAAATTGCTTATAAACTTGATGTTTATCATATTTAATACTTATAATCCATAATTCGTAAATGACATTTAAATATGTAGCTTTACATAATCCATTATCAATTTAATAGTATTTAAATATTTAGTGTTGATAATTCATAATGCGTTTTTTTAATCATTGGCAACAAATTTACAATTTATTACATGCAGGAATTTAATCTATTTGAAAAGATATTATAATTTTATACAAAGAATTCACAGTCAGTACTTTTTTCATTTAATGTAAATAATTAATCCAGTCATTTATAGATCTGTAATCCATTTTTCTAATAGTTCTGAAAAAATATGATCAAGCAAATAGTTTATCATCCAATAACAAAGTGATTTTCATTTATTTTTGAATTAAAGTTTACATCAGTCCAACTAACCCATAATTAAAACAAGATAAATTCATAATAGTGAGTTGTAATATGCATATTTTTGAAGTAAAAATAACAAATATTTTACCACTATGTTAATATAAATTATCTACAAAGTGTTTGAAATTGATAAATATAATTTTCTAAATATTATTATTTACTATTACTTTCAATAGAGAAAATCAAGCAATTTATTTTTGAATTTTTTAGATATTTTATAATTCAATTTATCCATTTTCCATTAACATTTGACTGCAATAAATGAGATTTCTTGAAATAATAATCAATTAATTAATGACAGTTTTTGTTTTATCCATTGTTGTTCATATTTTTCTTAGTACAATGAGAAAAAATTATTTGCCTAGCAAAGGCAAAATGCCTAAACTGGTTAGCTTAGATGATTATGATGTAGATGGCAAATAAAATGGTTATTTAAGAATTTCAATCTGCTTAGATTCTGACTATAATAAAATTTTGTAAAGACAATAAGGTTTTTCCAAAATTCAGCTTTTGTATCTATTTGATCAGCTAATATCTGGATTTGATGTATTTCCTATTAATGAAATGGTATTTCTTGTTTTTTTCAAAGAAAATTTGGAAAACATTACAATTTTTGAATCAGTGTGATAAAACATAACGAATGGTGGTCAAAAATGAAGAGAAAGTAAATAATAATTTCACATTTTTCAATTACTTCATTTTTACTTCCAGGTTTTAAAATAACACAAACATTTATTTAAAATAAATTAGAAGTCTTTAAAAGTTCTCAAATATTTACTTCAATTAATTTTAAATTGGTCTTTTAATAAACAATATTATTTAATAAATATTCTAGCAAACTAATATGTTATTAAACATCTTATAAATAAAGCATATAACATAGAATTTCCATAAAAGAAATTTTTATTGAAGCATTATATAATAACTGTACAGTTGTATAAGATATGTTTAAATATTTTACATAGTCATCTTTTTCTCACATGTTATTCAGTAAACACTGCCTGTAAATAATATGTGTGTTTTATTTAAATTAACCAACTCATCAAATAGACTAAAAAATGTAAAAAAAAAAAAAACTACAATCTGTAATTGTGAAATACAGATCATAGCAAATTATTGGGTCATTCTTGTAAAAATGACCTCCTATTCTAGTGACCTCTATTGTAAGTTTGTGTATGCAGTGATTACAGATATCATTACAATTTAACCTACATTTCGAGATTATTTTTATTTTTTGCCTTGATCAATGAAAATTTGGGATTGAAAGTTAGAACCAATGCAGTTAAGAATGTAGCACTAATCTTTAACTTTTTTTTATTATCAAGCTAATAGGATGGAATTTAAAATTTCTAGTATTTATTTTAAAAATTAATCTACCAATTAATTATATAGATCAGACACTAGTTTTGAATTTTAGGTTTTAAATGATAAATATGAAGATCGGAAACTGAGCTGGAAGTGGGAAATAAATTGCACTCCCATCTGGAAATAATGATTATTTGAATTTATAATAGAATGGTAATAGTATTAAAGAAAGAGAACAGTTTTTATAATATATCAGGATAAGCAAATGAAATGATATTGTGCTGTTAAAATGTATTAAATATAAAATATAATACTATTTTAAAAACAGTGAGGATAACTTACAAGCTTAAGAGATAGGGTCATGTGATATATGAATTGATCTATGACTTTTATTTTGACTATAATACTATTTTGTCTTATTTGATTTTTTTGGATAAAGTAAGCAAAAGTTATTGAAATAATTCAATCATAGGTCTTTTGGAAGAATACAGATAAATTGTAATTGGTTAAATAATTGTAAATAGACACAAACTTAATTAAATTCCTTTTTTATAATTTTTAACATGAATTTACCATTCGATAATATAGGCTTAACCTATATTTTACATATATAAGAACAAAAAAGATAGTTTTTGTTTTATTTTTTTCTCTGCTTAACAATATAAGATTGATAAATATATAATTAAAACTATTTGATTTTTTTTGTGGCAATTATTAATTAATAATTTATAATACATTATCGTTTTATGATTAAAAGTATCCGTAGAGAGGAAAATCATCTATGAGAGTCTTTATTTTGATTAATAGATTACAGAGTAGAAATATTAATTAATTTTTTCGCCTGTCACTCATCGGCAATTTAATTTCTAAAAAATAAATACAATTTTTATTACAATACTGATTGTAACAATTTCATCAATTATAACTTGAGCACATAAATGTTAAAGGTTTTAAGTGAATTTTTATTTTAGATATTGCTAACTGTATACTGACGTTAACAAAGAAATGATAATCATTGTTGTCATAAATAATAGAATGAAGGATAATAAAACAAAGATCAGTTTGATAACGCCTACTGATAATGATAATTTTATAATTACAGAAAGAGAAAAATAGCTAAAAATATTTAAAAAATAGAGAAGAGGTGGGGGAGATGAAAATATGTATTATTTAATGCTATTACGAAAGAAAAAAATGTAAATATACAATTGACATTGCTGAAGTATTTTATCAACAAAGTGATAGAGATGCGGAGAGAAAATAACGTTGGTGGTTTACAAAAATATAATTGATTTTTAATTATATAAGAATGAGAGGAATATAATAATTTATATGCACGTGATGTTAATACAGTTTTTTTTTATCTGTAATTTACAAAATAAATAATCAATAGATAAAAAGAGAAAGAATTATAAAAAAATAGAAAATGTCTTTAAGAAAACGAAATTAATTATACAATGCTTATTTATTATTCCTTAAGTTATTCAAATTAGTCTGATTTTTTACAATGATCTGAAGTTCTTAAAAAGTTAGAGCAAGAAAATTGCCAGTGATATAATCCATGAACCTTGATCTCCAACGTTGAAACTCTATTACAGCATCAAAACTTAACTTAGGAATATGAGGAATAATTGAAAATTTGTATATGATTTCATGTTAACAAAGAAAAGATTGTTGTATAAATTTGAAGAGTTGAGCATTCATTCATTAGGATAGAAAATGTTTATTCTTATAATGATATTACATGTGAAGTACAATAGAAACAAGCTCTCTATCCACATCAATATTATTTAATTAATTTTGAAAAGCATACCATAAAAAATATAATTTTTTATTGGTGCATTAAAATAACGCTATATTAGATTTTTTTTCTTTGCTATATCCTATTGTCTGACGATAAGAAAACCATAGAAATATTTATTAAGTAAGCAGTGAGGTAGAGAAAAATTGATATTTTCTATATTGAAGAAAAATCTAAAATGATAATACTTAATATGGAGGAATAAAATCAATATGAATCATGGGACATATTTTAATGTGGAATATAAATAAATATATATATTTGAAAATATCAATAAATAGAAAATTGACAATTTTAAGGAATAAAAATATCTACAAATTGGTAAAGCAAAACAAAAAAGAAGTGTAACTAATACTAAAATTATGATTTGTAGTAAGTATAAAATATATTGAGTATAATGGAAAGAAATGCCAATGTCATTCTTGAGAATATTGTGTACTTAAGTAAAAAAAATCATAGATAAATAAATGTTTTATGGGTACTTATGTACTATTTCAGTAATGAAGAAAAGATAGGAGACCTTTTCACATATCCCGTAAAGAAATAATCTTGCAATGTGAAATAAACCTTGTGATTTGAGTGTTATTTCTTATCAAAAAACGTTTTTAAATGTGCATAAAAACATGTTTTGCAACGTGTCACAAACAAAAGCTATTCTATTGCTGTCTTTTTGGAGATTTTGGTTGCATATTGTATTGAATTCTGTAAGTGTATAAAATATGTTTTTTTTCTCTCATTAAAAAGTTTGTTGTTAAAATTTGTAGTTGTTACTTAATTCTGCATTTAAAAAGTTTATTGTTGAAATATGTTGTTGTTGTTGTTACTTCGTTGTGTTTTTTTAATATAAATGTTTGGTTAATTTCTCATCTTTAATTTCAAGTTAGTTCTTTGGTAAGTGTGAAGCCCAGTTTGTGGATCCACCAATTTATAAGTGTCCATCTCTCTCAATAAGCCACCTAACATCCACTGATGAAAAAGAATTCGGCCTTGTTGATTTTTCCTCCATGAAAAAAAAAGCCTGCCGTCAATTGTCAAATAGAAATAATGCAACTAGAAATAAGGCAAAATAATAGCCAACCAAGCAAATTTAAAAAAAAAAAGATAATGTTTTTGCAACTGACAAATATAAATAAAGAAGGCAAAAGAACAACAATCAAACACACGTTTTCAATATACATTGCAATTGTCAAATAGAAATAACGCAACTAAAAATAAGGAAAAATAACAGTAATCCAAGTGGATGTTTTAAAAAACCAATGTTTTTGCAACTGCCAAATATAAATAAATATGTCAAAAGAACAACAACCAAACATACATTTTTCAAGATAAATCACAGGGTTGATTTTTTTCAATTTGATATCATCGCAAGATTGCACCTTGATCACTTGAAACATCTTTTCAGAGGGCTGCAATTTACATTTACTTTTTTTTTGATTTGCTTATTGAATTTCTTACTTTTGTTTTTTTTTTCTCTTTCAAAAGTAACCTTTATTAGTAAAAGGATTACAAAAATTTTGGATATACTTAACCATTGAGAATTACAAAGTGTTCAATGTGACAAACAAGGTAAAACAATTATTGATTATGTAAAGTAAATATGCTTGATAACAATTATGTCCATTAAAGAGTTGCTATAATGTTGATATTAATGTGTATCTGAACATGAGTATCTGTACATGGATCTACATGGCCCAGCTACTGAGAAGCCATCCATCACCCAATGATCCCACCCCTGGGGCCTCGAAGCAAAGACCCAAATGCTTCAGCTGAATAGGTGGACAAGTCCAGCATTGCGCCAACCACCCCAACAGGCAGTGGGGTCTAAGGCTCAAGTCCATTGAATAATAAATTCTCAACCTGCAGCCAAGCCATGTCAAGACCATGCCAGATGCCTCTGTCTCCCAATCAACAGTCCAAATGTGCACGGACCACATTTGGTCTACCTGCCCAGAATTGGAAAGCCAACTAAGATAAACTAACACATAGCGAGCACAGATCTGCACTGCCTAAAACCAACCTATCAAGGGGGCACAGCAGCCAACCAGAGCAGGAATGGTGCTGAGACTTTGACCAGGTACCCTCCCAGCAGGTTTTCCAGGTAGCGGCAATAATTGTCAACAGCCTGCACCAAAGAACCAGCCTCCTAACGACCGCCACCACCCCCAAGGAAGAAAAGAGGAGTGCAGACCCATGCCTGAAAAATTATTGCAGCAAAGCCTCCATCAAAGTTACAAAATTTGGAGGTGGCCCAAATCAGACCAACCACCTTACAAACTCTCTAATTTTAAAGTTAACCAAAGAAAAAAAATGATTAGCTCAAATCAATACTGCCATAATAAACAAGCCATCAGGGGGTTGAAACAGCCTCCAAAGTCTGCTTCATTGTTGTTAACTCTTGATACGTGTCATATATTCTAAATACTAGTTCAACTCATCCAACTGCAAGGTTCTCCAGGGATTATGATCTAGCTTATATATTTCCATTTGGTTATTCCAATTATGAACAGAGTGATTAGCATTGTAGGATTATTGCTTATTATTTGGTTGTACAGCAGAGCTGAATGGAAACCAACCTGTTATAGTAACTAGTTTCTGTAACATGTTGTGGATTTGATTGTAGTAGGATTCCAACTGGGACTCTTGTATTGATCCTATTTGAATTCTGCTTATCTTAATTGAAATCTAGGTCTTGATTAGTAATCAAGGTTTCAATTGTGTAGCATAAAAGTTTGTAATCTTTGGATTATTCCTAATCATTGTTGGATTAAAGGAGTTGAGTGAATTGCAGCTTCAATATCTTTGTTTGGGTCTATATCATCATTTGAACTCGTTTTTATCTTTAAATCATTGTTTTTTGGCTCAGGAAACACTTCGTTCTAATTCTGTGTCAATTTGAAAGTTTTCTATTCTTTTTGTGGTGCCCCAATCGCACTGGAAGTGGCCCAGTAACTTTGAGCTAATCATCAGAAAAAAATAATTCTTGTGCATCAAGATGGCTTAAAACATAATCTATAATGTTTGATTCTAAAATTGAGATCGAATTCATATTTAAAATAATTTCCCCCTCCTGCACTGTTTTACCCCATTCAGCCACGATGATATCGTAACTTTTTTCTTATGAACGAATTAACGCTGGGATTTTTTTTTTTTTTAATTTCCAGATTTATGATTACTTTTGTGTCTAGTTTGTTTCTTGGTCTATTTCCTGTTTTTCCTGATTTGTTTGTAGCCATAGAATCTGGCTATATCTGATGCTATTGTGAAATTCTTGAGACTATCTTTATTAAGCTTTTTTTTTTTTTTTTCAACGTTTTCAATAAAATTTGACCCGCCAACTATATCTCAATTAGTCCTATCATTAAGCTTAAGATTTCTAGTAACTTTTTTTTATTTTTTATTTATTTGGTTTCGTTTTAAAATCTTTTTCCTTAGTTTTATTCTTGCTCAAATGATTCTAAGATTTTCTTGTACTGGATTTTGCCTTTTTTAATGGCAGCCATTTGCATAGAACGATACAATTGATAATTTCAAATATTTTAGAGTGAAAACTGATTTAAAATTTCTTGTAAAGGTGATGAAATGATAAAACAAGTACTCACCTACATCTTGGCAAACTTTTTCCCCATAAACTCAAACTTGAAAGCATAATGAGTCTCATTCTTCTGGTGCCAGTGAACAGTCAACTGCTCCAGCTGGCAACAGGAAGTTGGACTTTTTGGTGTTACTGTTGTTGTTATTGTTTTTTCTTTTTAAATAACAAAAAACACATTGCCATTGGTTGATTTGAAAACTTACTTTGCATGACAAAATTCTGTTTGCACCATGTACTGCACAATCACATCCTCCATAAGCATTTCAGATGGGGATAGGGGGGGGGATTCCAATAAAAAAAACTCCATCTTGTTTCTGTAAGAAGACAATTCAAAATTGCTGATTATTTCAACTACACAAAATGTTCTATTATGAGCCAGGAAATACAATCTATATGTTTGTAATGTCTGGTTTTTAAAACTATTTATATACATTTTTTTTAAATTTATTGAACAAAGTGTCAAAGTATTGTCTGCATATGTGTAGATTTGATAGAAGTAAGAGTATATTTTGTATGGGTCATAGATCACATGACCCTATTCTCTTAAGTTTCTATGTTATAAACATTGAGGATTGCCAATTCCTCAACATGTATGTCGGCATCCAGTTGTATAAGATGGGATGAATAGCTAAAGAGAGGTTGAAAGACTAAGTTCAAATCCTTTCTAATTATATTAAGTTTAGTATAGACACTATCCTTGTATTTAAATATTATTTACTTGCATTAATAAATTATGGGAGATGCAATTTTATTTTATACTATTTCTTCATCAAATTGGGCATTCTTTTAAAATGTTTACATTGACATTATTTTATTTATTTTGTTGTTGTTGATTTTAAAATACTTCAAATTACATACATCAATTTTCATAAAATATTTTTTTAACTTTATCAATTAGTATCTTCTGTTTGGTGGCTCTACTCTACATAGTATCTAAAACTAGAAACTGTAATGTAGAACAATGATACCGTCACCTTATTATTTAAATTATTAACCAGAAATGAGAAAACTTTAATACTTTGTCGTTTTTTTTAAAAATCAGGTGACATTTAAATGCAAAAGTTTAGGAACTAGTACAACAATTCGATCCAATTCATCAGGTTTTTTTTATTTTACTGAGATGTAAATTAATATAGGCGTTTTTAGGTCTTGAATCTGCGACTCTATTACTGCACAACTCTTCATTTTTACTATTTCTTATTCTATATTTAAATACAAGTACACACTGTATACTTTTTTAATCTAGTTGTAATAAGAGGAGATATATACCCAGATATTTAAGCTTTCTTAGATCATCCATTCGATCTTATATAACCAAAACATCATGACCATATACATATTAATCTCTATATTTCATGCTGAACCAGCAAATTATATATATATATGTGTGTGTGTGTGTGTGTAGATGATCTGGAACGATTGATGAGCGCTGATTCAATGTGATATATATATATTGGAGATTATTTATATTTTTCGCATGTATGTCATCGTGTGTATTGGTGGTGTAAGATGGAGTGCACGGTTTAAGGAAGCTTGAAAGTCTACTAATTATTTATTACTCAGTAAACCAGTAAAATATCGAAAATGGAATTAAACTTTATAGTACCTCCTTTACATGTTTGTTTTTAGCATAGCACATGAATGATAATGTCTGACTCCAATAGACAATCTTGACGCTTTATTGAAGTACTAGATAAAGTATAGCAGAACTAGTAAAAATATATTTCTGTTATACCTTTGTTACTTAAAAGATAAATAATTGAAATATAAACAAACACGTATGCTTGAAAATTTGCAGTGAAAAGTAAATTAATCTCCTACTTACTTCATGAGTTTACTAAAATGTTTTCTCTGAAGACATATTACTTAAGCAATTTCTTCTCTTTTAAAGTAGTTGATCACTTAAAAGGAAACTATTATTTCAAAAAAGGGTAATAAACCTCATGGTTGCTCATTTTCATTTCTAATTGCAACAGCTAATAATAATTTACTTCAACAAACTGATGTTTTTGTTATCTGTTACATTTAAATATTAAATGAGCTTAAATGCATATTAATTAATTACACAAAAAATAAATTAAACTACGTTGAAATAAATATATACGAAACGCGTTAAATAAAATGTTAATGACTAGGATTAATTATCCTACTGTTTATTTTGAGACTCTGCATCTTTTAACAAAGTTAATCTATTCCAGTCATCAAGTTGTTGTCATTTTTATTTATTTTTTTTCATGAAATTTTATTTAATATTATTTATAAAATTAGTAAGATTATATATGCAAAACTCTCCATACTATAATGTCATTCAGTGCGACCCAAAGTAATCAATGAATGCAATAAGATTTATGCATAAAATCCATATCTAGTGCCTACTCATCCAATATACTCAGACTAGTTTTTAGCTTATGGCATTCATCAGTGAAAAGCAACTAATCTGGGGATTTTGGATAAATAAACAATAGATGGGGATTTTACATACAGACCTTCTTGCATTCATTGATTACTCTGGCTTGCACTGAGTTATTCAACTATGAACAAGGAGAAGAAAAACAAGAAATATTTGCCATGTGTTGTTTAGTGGTTTAAGATAATATATGCAAAATGGATACTTTTATAAAAGAGATTAGATTATAATTTTAATTATAAATCATAATTACAATATTTGATAAACTATCACAATTCATATACTTGGGAAGTTTAAATGTAATTATAAGAATTTGAACACATACTTTTGAGTTTCCTTCAGCTATTTCCTCTATCTAATACAACCGATAAACATAACCACACACATATGAAAGAGATAAATGATCTCCAATATACATATGGGAGTTGTTGATTTAGACCAACTAATGAGTGCTGGTTCAGCATGAAATACATATAATCGAGATCATTTATCTTTTCCACATGTATGTTGTTATGGTTATCAGTTGTAACAGATAGAGTGGGTAACAGAGGAAAGAATCAATACCCCTTTAAAACAGATTAATAAAATAAAATGAGAAAAAATATTAATTACATGTTTTCTAAATATAATTTAAAGTAGGATATGGTTTATTTGATATAAACACAACAAATGTTAGTAAAAACTTATTCTATGATTGAAATAAAGTTAATTGTTTTAGGCAAATGCAGTATATCTAATTTAAAATAAGTTTAAGAAAAGTTATTTAATAATAGTATTAACTTTACAAATTACAATACAATCTGTTATTATAGATAAATGCAAAAAACAATGGTTGAATTCATTTATGAAAGTTGTTAGTTAATTATTGGAAACTAGCATATAAAGGCAGTCATTCTTGAACATATGTAAAATTTGGTCAGTTGAAGAAATTGTATCCATATACAACATAAAAATGTATCATAGTTAATATTTATTTTAGTTCTGTCGAAAATCAGAATAATATTTATGATAAATATAGCAATGATAAAACGGAATAGTTGATTTTCTGAAAAGTTGCATATTGACAAAAACATTTTTTTTCTAATTATTAAATTTTAAAGTGATTATAGTAGTATTGTTAATTTTTATTTGTATTGGATAATTTATTTGTAATTGTGGGATAAATCTATGTCAGAAGTCAGAATAAAAATAAACTATAGCTGTTATATATAGAAAGAAGTCCATAGACACAGTTAAAGTCATATATATATATATATATATATATATATATATGGCTGCAGAAATAATTGAAATAATAAATTTAATGGTTTACAAACTATTACAAACAATCCTTAAATCCGCAGAAGTACTTTCGATTAATTTCTTAAACCTGCCTCAACTGCCATTAAATTAAAAAAAAAGCGAAAGCAAATGTTATCAATTCAAATCCCATGAATCTGGTATTTTAATGTTAGCAGCTTGTCGATTTATTAAGTGCACTTAATCCCTGTTTATAAAAATTGCCTCTTTAATTTTTCTTTTACTATGGTTTTTCTCTTCATGAAGAATTTTCACATTTTCAAAATCAAATTTAAATTTATATTTACATGATTTTTCATGATCAAAAAAAACTGAAGGAGACATTAAATCACCATTATTTTTACCTTTTACACACTTATATAACAATTCATGCTCCCTCAATTTCTTCTCAATACTGCACCTAGATTCACCTATATATGATAGCATACAATAACAAAAAATTTGATATATGACATTACTTTTCTGCTTGACAAGTATGACATCCTTAGAATTATTGACTAATTTATTAATATTGTTTGGAACGTGGAATGAAACATTAAACACATTCTTATATAAATTCTTAAAAAATTTCACTTGTGGATTTGAAATAAATGGAATAGATATCCATTGTTTACTATTAATCTTCATTTCCTTTAAATCATTATAACTTTTTTTAAATTGACATAAAGTATTGTTTATTTGTTTCATTTTCTAACCAACATCAAGCAATTCCTTGGCAAATATTTCATTATTTTTCAAAATTTTTACAAAATGGAACAAATAAACAATACTTTATGTCAATTTAAAAAAAGTTATAATGATTTAAAGGAAATGAAAATTAATAGTAAACAATAAATATCTCTTCCATTTATTTCAAATCCACAAGTGAAATTTTTTAAGGATTTACATAAGAATGTGTTTAATGTTTCATTCTACGTTCCAAACAATATTAATAAATTAGTCAATAATTCTAAGGGTGTCATATTTGTCAAGCAGAAAAGTAATGTCATATATCGAATTTTTAGTGATTGTATGATATCATATATAGGTGAATCTAGATGCAGTATTGAAAAGAGATTGAGGGAGCATGAATTGTTATATAAGCATGTAAAAAGTAAAAATAATGATGATTTAAGGTCTCCTTCAGTTGTTCTTTGATCATGAAAAATCATGCAAATATAAATTTAAATTTGATTTTGAAAATGTGAAAATTCTTCATGAAGAGAGAAACCATAGTAAAAGAAAAATTAAAGAGGCAATTTTTATAAACAGGAAGACTTTATCATGTGGTTGAGTGTTAGTATTCATTCATTTATAGTTAAAATCTTCAAAGTGCATGTGCAACAGCGTAATGCTGTGTTAAATAAAACAGGAATAAAATGCATTTAATAAATTGACAAGCTGCTAACATTAAAATATGAGATTTGTGGGATTTGAATTGATGACATTTGCTTCTGCCTTTTTTTTTAATTTAATGGCAGTTGAGACAGGTTTAAGAAATTAATCAAAAGTACTTCTGTGGATTTAAGGATTGTTTGTAATAGTTTGTAAACTGTTAAATTTATTATTCCAATTATAATTACAATTTTGTTTTTAATTAACAGACATTTTATATATATATGCATGTGTGTGTATGGAGGAGTATATATCATTAAACACAGTTATTTTAAATGCTATTGTAAGTTTCACTACATGACAATAATGTACTAAGAAAATGAATGACATTCTTATTGGTTGACTTCAGTACATATGGCAAAGAATGTGAATGTTAATCCAATTATTTTTTTGTTGTATATTGATCTAAAAGTGATTTATATTAACAAAGTAAAGAAATTCATTTTTTAAACTTTGTAATAAACATTAAACTATCTATATACCATAAAGTATTTCACAAGAAGCATATATATATATATATATGCTTAAATATGATATATCTTTATATATATATATATATATATATATATATATATATATTAAAGACAATCATTTTAAATATTACTGCAATAAATAATACACATTCTATCTCGGTAACAATACTATAATAAAAAATGAATCACTACTTATTGTTGCTCTTTGTTTCTAAAGAAAATGGACTTCAATATCTATAATATAGAGAGCATGCCAATAGATCAAAGTAGCTCTTAATTGGAAAAGTGTGGTAAGAGAAAATAATTAAAATCTCTACCTGGAGCGTTCCTATCTCCAGACCAATTGGTTTCAACCTTATGGCTCACCTCAATGGGGAGCTAGAACATTCAGACACTAGATCTAAAATGTCAACACAAAAACAGCAATTATTTAAAATGTAATATTTAAGTAGAAACTGACATTTTTGAACATGAAAATGTCTTTAACTCCAGCTATCTAACTTAAATAGCTATATGGGACTGAACTAAATTCAGATCTACAATATATTAATAGCCTTATCATTGCCAAGGCCTTAAAAGTAAAATTATAATAATCAATAAAGCAAGTCATACATAGAAGTATTATAAATGCTACTACAAGAGAAGGCATTCAAATCATCTTTATCTTGTTTGTCCCCACCCCCTGACCAGTTTTGACCTATGGGTCTCTTCAATGAGAAGTTGAGACACCAGTTTCAAAAAAACAACTCCAGCTAAACATTTATCTAAAAGTTAATTGTCAAAAAGACTATATGAAACTTTTAGACATCTGCATGCCTTTAAAGTCAGCTCTCCAACTGAAAAAATCATATGGATAATTCAGATACTCCATATATTAATAGGCTTAGCCATTTAATTTAGCCAAAGCCCCAATAGCAAAATAATAATAGTAATAATAAAAAGTCAGATTTCACATTACTTTTACATAGCTTGCATTTACAAATATGTAAAATTAAGAGCATGCTAATAAGCTCTAAACAAGCTTTTTTTATATTTTTTTATAATAAATGCTACTACAAAAGAAGGTATTCAAATCATCTTTATTTTGGATTGTCCTCCTCCCCAGACCAGTTTCAATCTTCTCACTGAAGATACCCATAGGTCGAAACTGGTCTGGATATGGGACAATCCAAGATAAAGATGATTTGAATGCCTTTTCTTGCAATAGCATTTATTATAAAAAAAGTAGAAAAGCTTGTTTAGAGCTTATTAGCATGCTCTTAATTTTACATATTTGTAAATGCAAGCTATATATAAGTCGTGTCACATCTGACATTATTATTACTATTATTATTTTGCTATTGGGGCTTTGGCTAAATTAAATGGCTAAGCCTATTAATATATGGTGTATCTGAATTAAGTTCAGGCCCATCTGATTTTTTTCAGTTGGAGAGCTGACTTTAAAAACATGCAGATGTCTAAAAGTTTCAGATCTTTTTTTTTTTGACAATTAACCTTTAGATAAATGCTTAGCTTGAGTTGGTTTTTTGAATCTGGTGTCCCAACTACTCCTCACTGAAGAAACCCAAAGGTCAAAACCGGTCTAGGGATGGGGACAATCCAAGGTAAAGATGATTTGAATGACTTCTCTTGTAATAGCATTTATTACTAAAAAAAATAAAAAAGCTTGTTTAGAGCTTATTAGCATGCTCTTAATTTTACATATTTGTAAATGCAAGCTATATTTAAGTCATGTGATACCTGACTTTATATATATATATATATATATATATATGATAAAAAATGCAAGTTAAAAAACAATATATATATATATTGTAACCTCTTACCACTGATCATTATCACTAACAAATACCCGAGGGCGCCAATTCTTTGGATCATAGAATAAACTATTAATCTAACTTTACCCTAAATTTACTTATGAGACTCTATGAGGTGTAAAATGTACATTAGATGTGGGAGAAAATATTATAATTAATAGGAATAAAACATCTATCAAATTCTAAAATAAATAAGATTTAAAGTGATAAAATTCTACTATCTAAAATTAACTAATTATAATCTATACTCCACCTCTTCCCATCATCCACATGCATTGAACAACTTCTACCATATTAGAAAATTTAAACTAATAAATAAAATATAATACTTAGAAACTATAATGTATAACAATTTGAATATGAACTTAAACTAAGCCTATCATTACTAAATTTTTAATTACACACTAATCTAATCTAATTAATTGAATTTAATATTTAATCTGAATTAAAAATTAAAGATCTCAGGAAATTAACTTATGGCATGGCTTAATCTAAAGTCTATTTCTTAATAACTATTATTTAATATTATGAAAATAATAATATAAACTAAGCAATACACTAATTAAATAATGGCAGTTAGATAATGAAGGAAATCAGGCACATTTTAATTTTAATTCATCATCTAAACAATTACTAAATAATAAAACCCTTTTAGAAACTCAGTAAATAATTGGCATCTCATACAGTGTTTGGGTCAAGAAAATCAATACCATCATATCTGGATATTTATCATAATTAAATAAAAATACAATTATATCACATTAAATAAAATAAATGTGTGAGAATGTGTGGAAATATGAAACACAAATGTATATTAAAGAAGAATTCTAATAACAATTTTGAATAATAAAATATTTATTAACAAAATAAAAACAATAGTTAAGCAAACATTTAATCTCTTTCTCATTGGTATAAGTACAAATTTTGGATGTATTTAGCATCACTGGTTAAAGTTTACAGAAGAATAAATAACACAATATGATATCTTAAATTTCAAATCTAACACATTTCATTTATCAAAACATCCTGATAGATTTGTGAAACACCTTATATTTTTAACATTAAATAATGAACCAAAATAAAATCTATATATTTTACTGTAAAGGAAATGATTTTTAGTTATCAGCTACTTCTGATAAACCTATAGAAGTGAAGAAATATAACCTTACACTTCTAATAATCAACTACAAAATTGATTTTATATTCAACATTTTGTTTTATAACACTCAGTTCTTAATTAACCTAATAAATCTATGACAAACAATATGAGTAAATATTTTAATTACACTATAAAATAAAATTAAAATTTGCATTTTACTTCAAATGCACATTAACTACCATTAAAGTAAAGGGATTTGAAACCTAAAAATAATATCATACTATGTTCTGCAAAATGAAATAAATAGCTCCATTAATTAAATATATTCTTACCAAACTATATCTTGCAAAATGAAATAAATAATTCCATTAATTAAATATATTTTGCCTTTGCAACATTGAAATAAAGTATTCTATTAAATAACTATGTTTTATTTTGCCAAAATATAAATAAATAATTCTATTCATTAACTATGTTTCATCTTTGCTTGCTTACTTACTCAAATGATGATTGAATGATAAAAATTTATAATATGAAACCTAAATGATCACTACAAAAATGTTTTAAAATGTTAATTAAAGTTATACATTAATAATGGATTTTTCTATATCTTTCAAATTAACACTTTATGCATGAGTCTGTATTATGCTGTGTGTCAAAGGATAAATAATTAATACTAATCAATCTAATCGTTTTGCTTATGAAGTTATAATATAATCATAATACGGACAAAGGCAATGGACAATCAAGCTTTAATCACTAACATTACTACAACTGTTTTGTAAGAAAATCAATTCAGCCTTTATTCTTCTTTTTATCAATAAATTATCTGGCACTTGGCTATAGTATAAGTTGGAAAAACATTCAATAAACACATGGGGATAAAAGATCTTTACAATTCAAATCAGATAAATATCAACACAACAACTCCCAAGTCTACTTTTGAGACTAACTAAACTGGTGGGAATAAATCTTGTCACCAAATGATCAGGAAGATAATATATTTAACTTCATATACTTTTCTTCATAATATCAAATATCAAAACTGGAGGAATTAATCTCCTCCTGTCAAAAATACTTCAATACACAGAAAAGAAGGGATTACTCAATCCCATACACTACACTAGGCAATCTACCCATGTTAAATATTCAAATAACGAAAGGGAAGAGATGACTCAATCCCATAAATACTATAAAACATTACTAACTTTACTACATATAGCCACAGAAATACTTTTCCATTCAAGCATAATAAAGAACAATAATTCACACTTAATTAAATCTCTAATCCTTTCAAAACAATTGACCATCCTCTTCCTCCAAAACCAGTAGATTTTATATCATTTGTACTTGCAATTGACATATTATTATAGTTAAGTTTAATAATGGACACACACAGACAAGCATAATAATACACAGACAATTCAAGTCCCAGTAAGCAAAGAACTACTGTCAAAATATCAATTACTAATTGTAAAAGCAATAAGGAATAAATATTTCATATCTGATAACATACTATTGAGAACTTGGTAACATATTAATAATTGTTGGAAAACAAGGCAATAATTTCTGTTGGCAAAGCAAGACAAAATAATCTTTTTTTATATAGTGCATTTATATTAGCACAAATCTAAAGCAAAAATTTGGCTTAGACAAATAATAAAGCTTTATATTCCAGGTTAAATAATTATTGAAAATAGTTATTGTTTAAATCTGTTGAAAACACATAGATATAATATAAGAACCTATATCATGTGCTTCTTTTAAAGAAGAGCTATTACTCCTATAAACATTACATGGACCGCTCCCTCTCTTACCACACACGTATGTTATAATCTAACACATGGTAACATTAATATTAAACTAATAAAAAAAAATTACCTAGCATAATATTTTCTTCTTATTATGCCTTTAATGAGATGTTCTGTAAGAATAATAATACATATAATAATAAAAATAATAAAACACTTCTTAAACTACCACTATCTGTCCAAATACTATTAAATAATAATAAATAATGTTTTCTTTTTCTTTCTTCTTTCTTGGTTATAAAAACGAAAACATATTACAGTTTACGAATTACATCCCTTGGTCATATCTTGTATTATAATAATAATAATAATAATAATAATAATAATAATAATAATAATAATAATAATAATAATAATAATAATACGTTTGCGT
This sequence comes from Epiperipatus broadwayi, assembly GCA_028023455.1. Lineage (NCBI taxonomy): Eukaryota > Metazoa > Onychophora > Udeonychophora > Euonychophora > Peripatidae > Epiperipatus > Epiperipatus broadwayi. Next base: position 335,044 of record JAQFVV010006504.1, read on the forward strand.
ATGTTTTTGCGATAGTCGCAGTTTTCATTTTATCGCCGTTTGTTTGAGTGCAATTTACGTCGTTTACTTCTTGACGCGACGCCATGTTTGTTTATGACGCTAGAATTATTTTTTGTTATGAACGACCGTATTACTTACTTTTTGCTAGAAAAACAACTGTTCAGTAATCAGCCATCGCTGTCTTTATCTATCACAGATATATATCACAGTTTTTAAGTGTGAAAACGATTAGAATATGGGAAAAAAAAGATTATTAATAAGACCTTCGTTCTTGATGACTTAGGCATACACGCGCATGCGCACCAGCAGCTTCACAGCATCGAAAAAAGTCCAGCATTAACACAGACAGCAAGATTTAGGAAGGTAAATCAAGCCGACATAAATAATTTAAACCTCGTGGAAAACAATAATGAAGAGCCCTCCCCAACGATATGGAATCAAGATGAACTGCAAGAAATAAACATTAATTTCAACAGTACCATCCCAAAAAAATTATTCGCAACTTTCCAAAAATTTTTTTCACCGAGATCATTAGTGTTAGCTGTCACTGATAGGAATTTAATACTCTATAAATTCCCCAGAGAGCTTCTTTACGAGGAGCTGACAGCAACAGCATTGTGGGATACAGTCTCTAGTATTGGAGAGCATCCAAACTCGCGATACGTTGCAATTCAGTTTTTCGATGAACATCAGCGTGCAAGATTTCAAACTAAAGTAAAAACCTTGGGAAGCTACGCGCTAATAATAGTCGATCAAAGCTTGCAAAACTATTGTAACGGAATAATTAAAAACACTTACTTCGGATATACCATTCAGGATTTTCAAAAATTAATACAGTCATTTGGCAAAGCTATTTATATAAAACAAATCTACTTATCCGACACCCCCATACCGGTTTTCAGCAACAACTTTCATTTCAAAATAAAGCTGAATGACAATGTAAACCCGGAGGATATTCCAACACAAATAATTGACCAGAATGCAATACTGACTATTCACATAAAAGGATTAAGGCCGAGATGTTTTGCGTGCGGTGAAACCGGACACTTAGCAATCGATTGCAACACCAAAATCAACCAGAAAAACCAACCGAGCTCTGAAGATCAACCAACAGAAGCTCACCAACCGGAATCAAACAGTACAAAACAGATAACGAAAACAACTAATAAACAAGAAAAAAATAAATAAAAAAACCACAGATCAACAGCAATTGAATAATAAAAAAACTGCACACACGTTGCCAGCACCTGAAATTCTGGATTTATCAACAAAATCAACCAATAGAATTCAAACCCCCACTGATAAAAAAACAGAAAGTCAACAACCTCAAGAGGCTCCAATGGAAAAAATAGCGCACAATCTAAGTCAGCCTACCAAAAATACTGATGAAAAAGAGATAATAAAAAAACAAATAAACTCACACAGTAATAGTGATCAAGAAAAAATATATATAACACACCAAACACCCAATATTAAAAATAATACAACAATGGAAATTATGGAAGCTATCACCCCAAATATGCCTCAAATCACCAAAGCTGACACAGAACAAAGAAGAAGACCAGGCCGCCCACCAAAGAAAAATAGAGGGCCCAAAAAAATCAAAACAGAATCCAACCTTAGTCTTTCTGATCACAACAATACAACTACAGTGGAAACAGATGAAGATCTGGAAATGGAATATGAGAATGAATGGGAAGAAACACCAGATCAACCCTAATATTTAAATCTCAACCAAAAAACATATAATGAAAATAAAAATTGCGGCAATCAATGTCAGGGGTTTGAACTCAACCTCAAAAATTAATAAGTTAAAACATTGGATCAAGGATATACAACCACACTTGCTTGGTATACTTGAGACAAAAATTTATGCTGGATCACAAACTGACCCAGCCAAACATTTAAATATGGAAGGTTTCTGTGCATGCTCCAGAGACTCTTCCTCTCCCTCAGCTGGAACTGGACTCATAATTGCTAGAAATTGCCCATTCACAACGTTCAAAATAATTCACATTGACATGAACTTATTAATTGCAACCTTCAACCAAAAAAGCATAACAATAAATCTGGTTTTTGTATATATGCCTTTACAGGATAAAAAAATAGATACCATAATTGCAAACATTAATTCAAGGTTAGCTACAACTTCAAACCCAACCATCTTAATTGGAGATTTTAATTTAAAATATCAGGAATTTACCCAACGTTGGCTTCACAGAATAAACATACCACTAATGAGTGGCCAAGGTTTTTTGCCAGATGATGCCATCTCTTTCCACAATAATCGCTTCTCTTCACTTATTGATCTGTGCTTTTATTCTCCAATGCTTCACCACCTTATTGAAATAAAACTAACTCCCTCAACTTTTTCCGATCACTCAGCTCAAATAGTCACAATTGACTGTGCCCAAATTCAAATATCACCCTTTCCACTTACAAGAACAATAAGAGTTTTACTCCCAGAAACAACCCCTGAATTTCTGTTCTCTGAGACCTACATAATGCTAAACAAAATCAAAGATATGACTTTGAACCCGGTCCAGAAATATCTAGCATTTATGGGAATGTTGTCCTTTAACATCAACCATATAACAAAAAAACAACCTCCACCATCAAGACTTTTGTCTCTGGCAGATCAGTTACACCAGAGAATAATCATGATTAACCCATCACACTGCACCCAGCAGTATATATTCAAGCTTACACATGCATACAATAAAGCATGTGAAGAACTCAAAAGCTATCTGAAGATAAAGAAAAGCAAGGTATGCCTAACCAGGCCACACACTTGGACAAGAGATTATATAAGATGGGCACTGGGGAACCAACCAGAGGTAAAAGTGCCAATGGCACTATATACAAATAGTGGAACATATGCAGGACACAATATGATTATGCCAATTTTTGAATATTTTAAAGAGAAATTACAAGAAAGACAACCATATAAAATACCACATAATCTGTTTGGCCCACCAGAGACAAAAACCCCATTCACAAAAGATCTCTTCACAACAAAACTAAATACTATTCGAAACGCTTGCCATCCAGGTAGTCCTGGAGTTCCATTGTTTGTATTAAAGCATCTAAGTAAATTCACAACAGAATATTTGTGTCAGTTAGCAAACCATCTAGCACAACAAATTCAACCCATGGAGGGTGTCTATCCAATAGCCATAGTACCCTATAATAAAAAGAAAGCAATTATTCCACCTATTACAGACCTCAGACCAATATCTATGGGACCTTTGCCGATCAAAATTATGGAGAAAATTATTAAAGATGAAATTGAACCGTATATAATGCCACTTATCTCCGAAGCACAATATGCAAAGAAAAACTCTTCAACAACAGAAGCAGCTTTATTCTTCAAAGCAATTCTAGCAACAGTAAAACAGCGGAAAAAATATGGACCCGTTGTTGTGCAGCTTGACATAGAAGCTGCATTTGACTCAGTCAATATATACACACTTCTAAAAATGCTAAAAGACACAGAAATTCCTAGAACACATCTATATATAATTGCTAACCTGCTTCTGAACAGAGAGATCCATATAACTTTAAATGGAAGAAACTCACCATCTTTCACACCCACCAAATCTATATCCCAAGGATCCCCTCTTAGTTCACTATTGTTTATATTTTACATCAATCCCCTTATTAAAAGCATACAAAATGCATTTACTGGGATCGAGATACCAGACACAACACAGCGCACTACATGCATCGCCTATATGGATGATGTTACCATATTCCTAACATCAAAAAAACAAATACCGCAACTCCAAAAGATATTACAAGAATATTCACAAAAATATGAATTATCATTTAATCCAGCAAAAACCACAGCCTGGTCTCTATACACTGGTAAACCATGTACATCAATTTACAAATCAAAACCAAACTCTTTCCTTGGGTTCCCATTTCATATGGGAATTACAGGAATGAGATGTCATATCCAAAATAAACTTAAAGAAGAAGCCACAAAAATTATAAACTCCTTGTCCAAGGCATATCTTTCACTCTATTCCGATCTGTTAATTAACCAGCTTATCACAACCAAAATAACTTACTATGTACCGGTTATTTCATTCTCAAAGGGGTTCATTTCAAAAATTAAAACCATATATAATAAACTACTTTGGGCCAGAAAAACAGTAGCAATTTCCACAAAAAAACTTAGCCAACCTCTAATAAAAAATGGACTTGGCTTGCACAACATCAATGTTTTTCATATACAGAAGTTAAGGAACTCAATAATCACAATACTTGCCAAATACCCCAAAATTAACCACTTGCTAGAAGTTACTCCAACAGATAGACCACCTCCAAAAGGTTCCTTTTTCACCAACATTATATACCAATGCAAAACCACAGACAAGATTCCAGAACAGTATTTGCATAAGTATTCATACTGGGATATTTATGGTTTAATAAACAGAGAAGCAGATACTAATGTTATACAACCTATGCTAGGAATTAACAACAAGAGACTCCGATCTAAGGAATATAAAAAATGGGCTCTAGAGCCCAAATACTTTGATTTTATCATGAAAATCAATCTCATTGCCTTGCCAACAACCCACTTTCTTTATCATAAAAGAATGTATATATCTATTGACCCCTTCTGTGGACTCTGCCATCGAGCAGAAGAGACACTGGACCACTTTATTTATCAATGTGTAGCACTTAACCAAACACGACAGATGATCTGTAACACCTACAGAAAACCGGGTACAATCATTAATCACATAATAGCTGCTTTTCAGGGAAGATCAATACCTAGCATTAGGGCAGCCACATTTGTTCTATATGCGTATTGGTGCACCCGATGTACTTTCTTAATTGGCAATAACACCAGACGACACCCAGCTACATTTAGCAACAAACTGCTACACATTCGAAATAGAGATAAAATAATAACCAACCCCCACTTATATGCAGCAACATGGTCATTGTTAAAACAACCATCAATGCTGTGAATGCTGCAAAGGAAAACTATCATACAACTAACATTCAAAGTGACATGCGGACAAAACTAAATAAGCTCCTCAAACTTTAGAACTCTGATTATTTTTGCTTTTTTAATTTTTATATTGTTATAGTCCATTAACCACAAAGTGTAACCACTAAATTCATTTATATGTGTTTACCCTAATATTATTCATTGTATGTTAAATTTCAAATTTTTCTAGATGTAAACTTATGTAAATCATTGAGATCAATAAAGCCTTTATTGAAACGTAATAATAATAATAATAATAATAATAATAATAATAATAATAATAATAATAATAATAATAATAATAATAATAATAATAATAATAATAATAATAATAATAATAATAATAATAATAATAATAAGCACACAGAGATAAATATTGACAAAAACAACACATTTCTGCAGGAAAACAAATAACAATATTATTTTGACTCCAGTATAGTGCATTCAACGTTCTTTAGCTGAGCTAATGAAATTGCTATCAATGTTATATAAAAGAACTAATAATTCACATTTCTTTTTTTTTCAGAGCCATTCATAAAACATATATAATTATTTGAACTGATAACATTTATTTAACTTTCCGTGAGCTGGATGGCAATATTCTATATGAGAAATCCCATTCCAAATAAAGAGGACAATTAATGCAATAAAAGTCATATTCAGTTTTGTGGTTTTTCTAAAAACATTTCTCATAGTAGTTGGGGAAAATAATTAAATACTTAGTTGAATTATACATTTAGTCTTATTTTCTAATACGCAAAAAAAAATTATAAATAGTCAGGCAAGTATTTCAATAAATTATAATGAAATAAATGATTATTATGCATCTTTTTTAACTTTCTTTTTTTGTAACTAGCATAAAATTTATTATAAAGAGTTCTTGAGAGACTTAATAATAGTTTGCATATTTTTCTGACATTATGAAAAGATGCACACATTGCAGTTGTTCCCTTAATATTATCATTAAAATTTAAAAAAAATAATTTTGAAAAATAAACAAACATTCTTCTGTCTTCTTCACAAGTAGGAATAAAACTTAAATAAAATGATTTTAAAATATAACTATGTACTTCCATTCCATTCTTCATATTACTAATTGATTTTAAATACGTTATAATGTAGATACACTCATGCATTCAAAATAATGATTGAGAATTCTGAAACTGTTAATTAAAAATAGAGATTAATGTACCTTTAGGTTGTTCACTCGAACATTATCCCAAAACTTTTTAGTACTTTAAACTTTCAACTTGGCTTTTTTCTTGGAAAAATAAAAATTGTACTATTAAACTTTGTTTAGAGAATAATTTGTAGTTCTATCAGCAGAGAATTTTAATTGGAAGTCTTCTTTGGTAGTTCTTTTTAGTAGTCCCCTTTTAGAATTATGTTTAACTCTTTTTATAGCCCTCAAAAAAAATTACCCAGCATTTATTCTTCCAATCCAAAATCATTTGAAAGTTCAAAAGTCATCAGACAGAGACTAAGAATTAATTTATGCAAGAAACTTCCTTGTAGAAAAAAATAGAAACAAAAAAAAAACTATTTTGTCTTTTAAATAAATAAATAAATAAATATTAAATATTAAATTGAACTAAGAATTAAACATTCTGTATTTTAAAGTAATAGAATAAAATTAATAATTATTTTAACAAATATTTTACAGCATATTTGTTGTTCAATCATTCCCCAATCCAGTGATCCATCAATTCATTTCAAAAGGTAATTAAGCTGGTTTTTAAACTAGTAATGATAAAATTAAATATTTGGATATGAAATATGATATTTGATGGTTTCATGAAGCATATGAGTGAGAAATGAAGTTGGATAATGATACAGACATAAATGAATATTTACAAATCATCTACTATAGGTATTAAACTGATGTGACTGAAACAACAATTTTAATGATGATGAGTTAAACATATTTCACTGTTTATACTATAGATTAAAATATGAAAAGAAAATGAAGTACAGAATCATTCAAACAAGTCTTAATACTGCTTTGTGAACAAATAAAACTAATTAGCATCAACTCAAACTGAACTGACTATGTTTATGACAAGCCACCCCCCTATCCTATTATTAATTATACCCTAAAGTAAGATACTAAACATCTAATAATTTTTAAATTACATCTCCACTTACTTTTAATCACAGTTTTAAGTCATAAATAAAATGTTTCAAGTTATTTCATTTTTTTAAGAATATAATATCAGATGTTACTGATATAATACCATACAATTACAATTAATATTTCTGGTGCCAAACCAGAAAGTCACTATATATATATATATTGTAACGATATATAAATATATCGTTATATATATATATATTGAAAAAAAATATTTTTGTATTTTATATGCATTGTCAAGTTGTAATAATTGTTTGAAGAATAAGTAAAAAATATTAAAATCAAATATATATAATGAAAATTAAATCAATCTTGTTATAGACAGATTTTTACTGAAGAGAATTAATTTCTTTCTGATAACCTATTATTTGATTTAATCACTAAATATAATTATTTTTTAAATTACAAGTATTGTTAGTTGGTATTTTTAGTTCATCGATTGTACAGAATTTTTATTAACTACATGATTTTGTTTTGTATTTTATTTTTGAGTGCTTCTGTAATGTGATTGCTTGAGACTTTCTGTTTGATACTAATATAAGTCACATCTTAGATTCAGAAGATATGTTTCATATAATTGTGAAAACAGTATATAAAAATCAACATAAATGTATTTTGGTTTCTGTTATTTAAGTGTAATATCCACAATGAATGTGATTGTTTTTTTATAATAACAAATACTGAGTGTGAAGGAAATAGTGTGAATATCAATTAGTTGTTCTGCCAATTAATTCAGTCAGAAGTAGTATTGCCTTATTCTGATTTTCTCAATCAGTCTATGGAATCATATATATATATATATATATATATATATTGAAATGGTCAGATTCGTCTATCTCGCTAACACATTGCAGAATTTAAACCCAGACACCAAACTCAACACTAAGAAGGGCTGCTTCATGGAAAACCTAAGTTCAAATCCAAAGTCTACACTCCACAGCACCACCTATGTGATAACGCATCTGATGCTACTAATAATATAATTTTTTACCAGTGCCTGGTGGTCAGGGAGAAACAAAGTGACTCTATACCATGATATAAGCTTGGGTTTGCTAACTAAACATCTATGGATGGCACAAAAGAGATGTATAAAAGATATAGACCAAGACAGTGATATAGATTAAGAAAGTAAATAAAAAATCAAAATTTAGTAAATTTAAAAGATTTATTAAACTATCAAATATATGTAATATGCACACTGTCTGCATATGTTAGACAGCGACGTTTACTAACTAAGATTGTTTTAAAACAAATATCAGTCAAAATTTACATTATGGGTTGTTAATGAATTTAGTCTCCATATCTCGGGATAATACAATAACATTATGATAATGTGCCTAAGAGAGTTTGTGAAGATATGTGAGGTGCTTTAAATAAATATCAGAAATAATTGAATAAAAAAAAGGTTTGGTGACAGTAAAGTTTCAATATAACATTTTTTGAATTAGAGAATAGAACAAACTAATGCTTGTTAAGCTATAAGGGGGATGTGATTAAGACATGCATATTCATAGAAATAATTAAATTATATTGGGAGGTTGGTGGTGCTAGTGAGGAATTTCTGTAAAGGATGGAGGGTGTGGTACATTGAAACCACTGGAACTTTGCAAAATAAATAACTAAATAATAAATAAATAAATGAAACATGGGAAGACATCTTGCCATAGACCCATAGGAAGTAATATCACATGACAGCCCAAGTCTGGACTCATCCAAGTACTTAGTGACTTGTGACAACTGTGTAGAATTCCCAGGTGTGACAATTCTAATACACACTCTAACTAAGAACTGCAGGAAGTGAAGGTGAAATGATCTTAGCCATTTAAAGCCCTTTGGAGGAGCAAAGCAGTCTCAACACCCGATACTCCTACTAACAACACTCGGATAAAGTATATAAAACATTTTATAAAGGATTCTCTTAGTTTGATAAAGCACTTAATCAATTCCCCAAATATTTATTTTAAGAAAGACCTCCCATTCTCGACCTCAAAATAATATGCTTTAAAAATTAAGCAAAACAATAAAACATATTTAAAGTGGGAGAATGCATGATTGCGGGGTTTTAAAAGAAGATATAAGCTAATTATGCCATCATGCATTTGTTAAATATTTGCTTATTGACCTCACACATATTCTCATATTATGTTAAAACCAATAAACCTGTGTATTTTAACTGCAAAATTATTAAATATTTGAGTAACAGTAAGATAGCCCTTGAATGAGCGATTTAATGAGATAAAAAATATGATAAAGTTTCTAATTTAAAACGTGTTAATAGTGGCATCTTGATTTAAATAAAAAGGGAGTAATTCACTCAGTCAATGTCTATGCTGGCACACCATCATAATAAAAGAAAAACAGATTACTAAATACAAAATATTAACCCAAGTCTAGAGATAGAATACACTGATTAATTTACAGAATTTAAAGAAACAAAAACATAATTAGAAGATAAAAACAAATTGGAATTAGCTATAGCTTAGTAAGAGGAGTATACAATCACAAGAGCTCTTGGGTTAATTTTGGGTTACCTCATTAGAAGTAGGCATTTGAAGGCAAATTTCAGGTGGAGACTTTCCAGCTTGATGGTAGAAGCACTCATAAGAATTTTGGCAGCAAATTTCAGTTAACAGTTCACATTTTAAGCAGCAGTGGCAATCTTTAGGGCTTCTTAAGTAAAGGCAACAGATGGTATGCAGTGGCTGGCCATTTTCAAAAGGAAAAAAGCCTTCTTTCCAGCTCTACTTGGTCGTTTTAGGATTTCTATTAAAGGCTGGGTGTGCAGTTCTATGAGATTCTTAAATTCTCAGCAAAATTTACTCTTTCAGAAAACACTTTAGATGCATAATATTTGAAAACTGTAAAGTCTATTTGAAGATAAAAACTTGGCTTCAAATATTAAAACTTGCAGGCTACTTGCCTACTAGCAAACTGTAAGAACACTAATTAGAATAATAATCAGAATCATAATCAGAATCATAATCAGAATGATGAAACAAAAGAAAACCCCTCTATATATAGCAGAGCTGTCCAATAAAAACTGCCCTGGAGTATTTCAAATATATCAAAATTTGCTATCTTATCAATGATCTAATTAAGCCCATCCGAACATCCAAAGGAATTCAACAAAATTTTAATTAATTTTCTATTGTTAATTACCCTGTAGACATTCGGATTAAAACTTTGATTTCATTAAAAAAATGGTTGCTAATTAAAATTTCTCTAAGTGGACATCTGCTGTATTTCAAGATAAGCTATTAGAACATATTTTGAACTATTGTTTTCTCACCAACCCTCATTTATTTTTAACAGAAAATATGTGGCATGATTTTAGAAATCTAAAAACAAAATTATTTTACTTTTAAATTGTAGAATGTCTAAATCCATTTACTAACAAATATTACCTTATTAAACTAAAACAAATATTACGAATGTAATATCTTTTTTATAAATAGATTCAAACAGAAATAATTTTAAATAACAAAATTATTTTAACTAAAGTTTTAAAATAAATATATCATAGTGTGTGCGCAATTACGATCTATATAACCTACTTTTTAAATAAATATTTTTTACGTATACATACAAATAATTTACACTAGTTATTTATAAACAAAAATGTATATATAACACGAGTATTGTACTCATTGTTTAAAATTGAGCAGGATTTTCGACATATAAGTGCAATGCAGACACACTATGATACACTGGGGTTTGAACTAAGGTATGAGGGTAGGAAAGAGGTGAGAAAAGGTGAAATGAAGATCTGCAAAACAAATCTTACTGTTTCAATATATATATATATAATTTGTACATTACTTTAAAATAAATCTGTGTCTAGTTAATATATATTAGAATTCTTATAATACCATTTTTTATTTTTAATAATATCCCACAGAATGGTTTTAAAAATTATGTTTTTGATGTTTTTTTTTTTTTCCAATTTTGATTATATAACATATTTAGTGATATTTTGTCATAATAAATATTGGTAAAAGCTTATAAAATACAAAATTACAGAATTATATAATTGGTATTTTGTTTTGCATCTTTTTAATACATCCTTCTGGGAAGTCTTTGATGTTCTTAAAGTTGTATTCCACTAGTTAAAATGTATGATACAAAAACAGGTGCATACATAATAAAGTGTTCAATTTTTTTTTTTAAATAATTGATCTAATAATGCATCTCTGAAATAAATATATCAACAGTTTTGCTAATATTTTAATGAAATTAATAGTTGACAAATGAGAGATATATTTTGATTTAAATGTATCTTAATTATATTTTCTTGATAGAAGATTTACACTGAAGTTTTAGTTTAAAAGATCCATGATCTGTTAAAAAATTTTAAAAGATTAAGTTTGCAATCAGTAATGTCATATGCAATGCAATTTGCTTCTTCACAAAATGTATGTATATTATCCCAACATCCTGAATAAATATAGAAAGTCAATATAAAACCACAATATCTTCATCAATATGATAAACAATATTTTTTATATCCATCAATTGTTAGATATGTCTTTAATAGTTTTAATATCTTTTCTAAACATTTTTTTCACAATTATTTTGAATACAATAGCACCATCAGTATTAGAAATCTTTTTTAAATATAATTTTATTTCTTTGGAAGCTGATTGCTTTTTCAAAAAAAATGTTATTGTGTTTAGTGCTTACTGTGATTAGAAACTGCTTTAAATTAACAATATAACTATTTATTTCTCTGTGACGAATAGTTTTTTTATTTAAGTTTACTGAAACACATCCATTCTTATTGGATTAGAGAAAAAAAATTAAAAATATAGTTCATATTCTACATAATTTACATGGTTCTATAAATTTATTTAAATGCACATTGATTAAGTAAGTAATATTTACTAAGGCATTAAGAAAGAGTAAGCTTGTGGAAAATAAATATGAAAAGAGTGATTATACAGAAAGTGAATTATTGGTTTTTATGCTGGGTTTGGGAAAAGATAAGGGGGATTTCGATATAAAGGTTATAGAGTTGACAAAGATTATGTTGTGGAAATGGGATAGAGCAGATTATGGGTAAATTTAGAGAGGGGAATGTAAAATAAAGTGGCTAACAGGTTTATCTGGGCATAATTGCTGAGATATTATTTACTTCATTTAAGGAGAAGCCCTAATACATCACATCACATCACACATGCTTAAAGGTTTAATACCTTAGTAAATGGTCCTATAGTATAATATATAGTTTTTTATTTAATCAGTATAATTGTAGATCAGTGTAATCATGCAAACTTTTCAGTCATTTTATTTGATGAATTTTAAAAATTTATTTGGTTACATACTAAAATTTTGTGGAATTATCTATGTTTATATACATAATTAACTTACCATTTTTTGTTTACAGAAAAAAGGTGCAGAGTTTGAAACATTCAACAATTTGATAACCTTATTTGATTACGCCATAAACATTTTATCATCTATTGCATGTAGGTTTTTTTTTTGTCATGCTTAACCCAAAATATTAGTAAAAAGTTTTTACACAGTATTAGAAAACACCCATGTCTAAATGATTTGATTTGGACAGAATAAGCTATATTAGACTTAGTCTATCTGCTTTTAGAAAACATGTATTCTCTTTTGAGTGGTAAACTTAAATAATTGTAACTGGCTGCTATATTTATAAATAACAACTAATTACAGCGTTGCAGCACACAATTTTAAACATTATTATCTTATTTTCAAAAGTCTATTTAATCTCATCATAGTAAACCATCATTAATTAAATCAAGTATATATTTCAAAACTTAAATATGATAAAAATATTTATATTATAAAAAAGGAACTAGTAGAAGGTTTTTCTTCTATCATGTCTACATTGAACATAATTTTCATAATAACTATTAAATAATAATACAATACTATGACTGTTTCACACATGGAGGCAATTCAACTCAGGCAGGATGTTCATAAACAAATGTCAAACTCAAAAATGTGACTAATTTTAAAATGTGATCCGAGTTTTATTATTACTTCAGAACTATCACTGCGCTGCGAACTTTTGTAGTATTATTTTTAAACACAGAACGAAGTATTTGGTTACAGTTTAAATCTGTAATTAGAAATTGTCAAAGATACCAATATATAGATATTATTGAATACAAAATTTAAAATTATAAAATATAAAAGTACAATGCAAATTCAAATTTAAGAGAAGTTTATCTAAATAAAGTAAACATCTAGTTTCTAAGAAGATTATATTTTAAAACAAGTTTTAATATTGACCTTCTAAACAGAAAAATATTTTTTATCAGTTCTAAAGCACTAAAAATCGATTAAGGCAAATAAGAAGCCATTTTTAATTTAATTTAAAAATGTGAAATTTCCTAAAAAATAGTTTTACGTTTTTATTACAAATTATTTTGAAATAATTAGAATTAAATACATTTTTCGTATTTTTTAATAAATTGTATGAGAATGTTTTCTAATTTAAAGATAAATTGTTATGCTGGAGAGGCAAGACAACACTTAATTGTATTTTCCATGCTAACGCAAGGGTGAAAGTAAATATTGACCTTTTTTTTTCAATTTTTATAAAAAAAAAAAATTTAACATTATTATTTTTTTATATGACACTTGAACTTTTCTACTATTTTAATCTACATCTTTATTGATATATAATAAAAGAAATTTTTTATAGCATGGTAAAAATTATTATTTATACATTGCATATATGTATGTATGTATCATAATTTTCAAATAGCTATCTGATTTACAAATGTAATTAGCAACATTATATCCAAAACTTAGCAAACCAATAGAATATTTACAACCTATTATAGGCAATCTCGAAGGTGAATATTCTACTGATTTATTATGTTTTGAACACTGTAAATATATATATATGTGTGTGTGTGTGTGTGTGTGACCGTATGTATTTTAAAATATAATTTTAAATGCTAAAATAGAGATTAATTATTATTAATTTTACTTGGATAGAAGTTTGATTCTTTGGATTACTGATCAACAAACATAATTTTCTGTATTACCAGCAACAATACAGTATGTGGTTTTTTGAATGAAGGAATATTAAAGTTACTAATCAACTGGATACTATGATCAAGTAATAATGAACATTGTTAGTGGTTATTTGACAATGCTTGCCACCCTCTCCTCAATTTATTTTTTTCAAATCTTTTAATTTTAAGATTACAACTCAAATTTTTCTCATTAAAGAGAAATCTGATTAATAGGCATAAGATTTAAATGGATTCTGACTTGTGAGTAATAATGTTTACATTTGACACAGCTGATAAAAAAAATTGCAGTGAAATAGTTATATAATCATTGCATTATCTTAATTACCAATGCATATTCTATATAAGTATGGTTATAAAACTATAGAAACAGAATACGCTACAAAAAACTAAGAGAATTAATTGTATATCCTGATTTTTCTATAATAATTGCAATGTATACTGAAACTGGATTTCATTCACTAAGTTTGAAGATTTCATGAAAAGTATAGTTGGTATGTTTACAAGAAATACCTTCAAACTATAGTGAATCTAATGGATTGATAAAAAAGTATTTAATATGTAAAACAGAACCTTAAAAAATAAAAACAGGCTGACATACATGAAATGCAGCATACTATATAAACATGTAACATCATTAATTATTACTAGCCAAAATATTGATGGATATGATGTTAAGAAAAAAATTATTACTTTTTTTTCCTCACTAATAAAAACCAAAACATACAATAGGTAAATAAGTTTGGATTAATAGTAGTTTCATAAAAAATATAGCTAAAAGTAGCATACAGATATTCTATCTAAGCAGATAGTAAAAGTTAAAACTGAAGAAAATTACATATAAATTATGCGAGACAGAACAGTAATATTGTTTTTATAAAAAAAATAAGTAAAGAAAATGTAACAATAACAATGATATTATGAAGAAGGGTCTAACTAGGGAAAACATAAATAATACTGAAGATCTTAAAAATTGGCAATCATTTTATATAAAAACTGACTTATAATCTCAAAAGATAAAAATCCTGCAAAAATCAAAAGACAGTCTTTCAAGATCAAACCAATCTCTCCCCCCCACCCAAAAACCACCAAACTCTTAAAAGATTTTATATGGAGCACAGATAGTGTTTTTTATACCACAGTCACATATCTATTATATATATATATATTGTAACCATATATTTTAGTATAAAATATAATAATTGATGTAACTGGTATAAAAATTTCTCTGTCTTCTTTTGGTGATTTGATTGGCTTGATTTGCACTTTGAACAGATTACTCTCTTATATTCAAAATAATTTATTAGAGAGAATGGGTAATATTTTGCCTTACTTGTTGTCTATATTATTTTAATAAATTTAAATTGCTTCTTTCCATATACTAATTCATATCAAAATGTTTAACTTTTTAAAAATTTGACAACACATTAAATTTGGTAAAATATTATTAAAAATAATAATAATTTTTATTTGTTTAAAATGGTCTTAAAAATTATTTCCATTGAATTAAAAAAAAAAAACCATTTGTTCAACTAAATTTAATTATTAAAAATAAATACAGTAATTACGTATGCGTTTCAATGTAAAAAAGAAAGGAGCGTGAATTAAAAGAAAGATCATCTGATAGTGTTGCTTTTGGAGGGAGAAAGAAAAGAAAATGGTAAAAGGCAAATGGTATAAATATGATAAGCTTATTTTAAAATAGTTAACAAGTAAACGGATTACCACAAAGTTTTCTATAAACGTAAAAATAACATAGTGGTATTTAATAATAAGATGAATTGCTAAATTTAAAAGTCTGTTCAAGTCGGCTAGCCAGGTGGATCAAATCGCCAGTAATAATTTTCCAATATTACATTTGAAATATGTCGGAGCTTTCCAGTTTAAAAGCAGAATTGATTGCAAGATTTTGGTATGTTTTAAAATATTTATTATTCTACAATTTGGAAAAATTAAATAAGTATTTTAATTACAGAAGTTTTATAAATATGAAAATTTGCTTTTTAAAAAAGAAGAAGTTTAAATTAAAGTAAAATGTTAAAGTTATTAACATAGTTTAATATTTCCGTTTATAATTTTAATAAAAAATATAGTATTGATTGATATTTAACTTTGCAATGCCAGTAATATATTTGCTAGTTAATTTGTTTACCATTTGGATAATAAAAACAGTCTTCAAATAATTAATCAAAGCTATTTTCTAATTTTATCGTCAGTTTGGAATGATTAAATTAATTGCTATAATTAGTATTCCTAGATTTAAGTGTAGATAAATAAATATTAGCATGGATGTGATAAACTTGGAACAGTTTTAATAGAGAAATGTAGAAATTAATAACTTATGAAAAAATATTTTCATTTAAACTCTGCGTGTCATATCATTGGATTTGTTTCATGTTTATGGAGCCATGTAAAATCGTTAATCTAATAGTGCTTATAATAACTAATACAAATGGATAAAATTACATGTATGGAATTCAACTATAATTGTAGCTATTACCTCATATATTTATTGTTCGACACATCATACATGGATTTCACGAATCATATTTGTAGTTATAAAATGCTATACAATTTATTTTGTGATACACACACCTGCTAGAATTCATGTATTGAACTATAAAATGCTATACATTTAATTTATATCACACACACACACCTGTTAGATTTTATGT
Source organism: Epiperipatus broadwayi (assembly GCA_028023455.1). Taxonomy (NCBI): domain Eukaryota; kingdom Metazoa; phylum Onychophora; class Udeonychophora; order Euonychophora; family Peripatidae; genus Epiperipatus; species Epiperipatus broadwayi. Next base: position 351,868 of record JAQFVV010006504.1, read on the forward strand.
ATTTGATGAATAATGCATTACTTTAATTTTATCGTTAGATGAACTTGCATGTGAAGTTCATAAGTTATATTTTATTAAGTTTAAATTAATAGGGGTTGAATAAAATACTTATTCAAGAGAATAGCGCTTGTGAAAAAGCTTGAAAAGTACTAAATGAATTTATGAGATGTATCAATTTTTATGAGGCATTTTGTGAGTCTTTCCAGATTTCTTTTCCTATACTAATATTACTTATATTATATTACATATGTTTTATCTTAAGCAAGATAAGTTAGTACATTAGTTGTCCTGATTAGCGTAACATTTTATTATGCAAGAACCCACATTTGCTAAAATGTTAGTGTTTTCTGAATGGTCAGAATAACTGAGGAGGATGATTTTGCACTTTAATGTGAAGTAAATAGTAATGTTGTTTTATAATGTTAAAAGGCATTAATCTGTGCCGGTGGTTAATCCGCAGATTACTTAATTGCCATTTTTTTTGTATTTTACACTCATTCCTGTGCTGGTAGTTAATCCGCGGAATTGTGTAATTATACTTATTACTTTATGATGGTGTATAAATCCACAAAGCATTTAGTGTTATTTAATTCCTATGTGTAGATGAATGCATCCACAGGAATATGGTTTTACTTCATAGATATAAGTTGGGCAAAGTATTTTAGTTATTCTGCTAAATCATCTTCTTCCATTTGTAAGTATAATTTATAAGTTAGATCATCAAATTGTAGCAGGACATTCTATTCAAGTTACCTCATAATAATTAACTGTTGGTTGATTATTATTTACCTGAATGTAAGTTTAAATTTTCACTTTATTTAATGATTGCATTATAGCTAAATCCTACAGATATAATATTATTTATTATATTATTATAAGTTTACAGTATAGATTTATTGAATCTGGAAATGACATTAGATGTTTCATGAGTTGATGTTGAATTTAGTATAATTTCCTCAATACATTCATTATATCAAATTGAAATATAAGGTATGATTAGGTTTTTAAAAACTGTACCTATGATATGTTATTGAAGAAAGTCGATGGAATTATAATTTATTTATTTTATTTGTTTATTTATGTCTTTAATTATAACATTAGAATTAATTACTTATTATTCATAAATTTGTAAATAAACGTTGATTTATAATTAAACTTACTGTGCCGTTGCTATTTGTCATTCGTAAAATCAGAAATCATAAACCTTGGATAGAGCATACATTGAAGTACATACTATCGTCAACATGATATAAGAGTTTAGTGATATTTTGAGAAAACATTTGGATGCTTTTCGTCTTTGGTAGTTTATGATGTGTAAGGTACAATAAAATCCCATTTACCTTTTCCATCATTTTAGCTTTGCATAGTTGATTCTAGTATACAATACAAATTGATTATTAAACCTGTAAACAGATTTACCAGATAATGACATGATTGAATATATTTACTTAACGTTTTTAAATTGTCATTTGTCAGTATAATAAGAGTCTCAGTGATATAGTAAACTATAAAAAAAGAACCCAAGTATTTATGTTTATTTATTGCAAAGCTTTACCTGGACTAGCATTTGTATTAAAAATCATATAGATGGTTTAAAATTTCATAATCTTATGTAGTTCCACAAATTATGCCATCTTGTACATGGTCGGCCATCGGGTCTCATACAATGAAAGTCGCAAATTAAGGTTTGAAAGATAATAACATTACATACTTATAATTTGTTTAATGTATTTTATCATACTACTATGATAGGTCTTCGCGGTACACCCTGGCTGTGATCAAATTAAATCATAAAAAGTTTATGTTATATCATTAGTTTGGTCTGTGGTAAGTTGCTCCAGATTTTGGTTGTGGTCTTTGGTGCACAATATAGATGGCATGATATGCTTTTGGTTACAGCTCTTAATAGCTGACAATGTGCAGTGGGAATTGATCGGTGATCAAGGTTACAATTCTTAGCGCACTTATGTTTTGGTGATATTATGTAGTTGGGACAACAATCAAACGGTTACAATATATATATATATTAGTAAGATACATTATTATTATTATTTATGTGTCAAAGCATTGGCCAAGAAGCAAACCCGGGACAACTGCTTAGTATGATAGATGTGCTAACCACTCGGCCACCAACACAAGATACTTTATTATTAAGAAAGAATATATACAAACTATTAAAATATAGATTAAAAATAGTTTATGAAACAAATAATAATTAAAATATATAGAAGATCAATAATTAAAATATATGCCCAAATTATTTTTTAAAATCAATCTATACTATTATTATAAAATCTCATTGTTTTGATAATTTCCGATAATCAGAAAAGTATAAATAAGTCCAAAAGTAATGATAGGAAAAAAGATCTAGAAACTTTTCAAAAACATATTGAATCTCATTGTAAACACCACTGTAGTTTAATAAGTGGTAGCAGAAAAATAATTTAGAAATTTACAAATCATTACTTTTGACAGAATTTTTATGTAATAATTGTATTATTCATGAATTAGAAAATTATTGTTAATAATGTTATATGTAACTATGTTATTCATGTTTTATAATAGGATTATTAATATTGTTACTAAATATATATGCTGTAAAACATTCCTGTTTTTGATATAGTTATTAATATATATTTGCATGTATAATTTGTCAAGTTGAATTTTCTTTAAGCATAAAATCCTTATTTCATGTTATTTGTGTAAATATGTAAATAATTACCTTTATAATATATATGGGAAGTTAGTTAAGGCATACATAACGCATATCATTACATTAATCATAATATAACACAGAAGATTATCCAGAGTCACTTCTAGGTAATAAATCAATATACTTTTACCTAAAATACACTCTGGTGCCAGATTAAATTAATTTTAATGAAGTATAACAAAATTATAATTATGAACTTTTTATTTAACATTAAATAAAGAGACTTTAATAAAATATTACATTCAATCATTTATAGAATGATGAGTATGTTGTGTTTGGGAGTTATTGTAATAACTTATCATAAATATTATTCAAATTTTCAGTACACAGATTTTTTTTACAAAAACATTGTTGTTTTTTTTTTAATAAATAAAAAAAAAACCAATTTAAAAAAAAAAAATCTATTCCATCACTAATGTGAATTCATATTAATTAACTAGCTTTTATTCACTTAATTTTTTATAGTTTCTTATGTGTTACTTTAGACATTTAATATTAAAAACAGTGATTTTTAAATATGGCAATTTTTTATTATTTACAATATTACAATGAAGTTATAAATGTTTTTTATTCTGTATAAAATTTGGGATGATGATACTCTAGAACTATATAAAACAATTGCAGAAAAGAAAAAAATCAAGCTTTGAAATGATGTAGATTGTATTTATTATATATTTAAGTGACTACCAATATGGGTGTCTTTAGTAATTAAGTTGTATTTTTCAGCCACATAAAAACTTGTTAATTTTAGGTTGGCATTATCAAAGCACTTCATCAAACTAATAAGTAAATACATTTTGTTTCTATTTTATGTAAATTAATAATCTATGCAAGATATTTATACTTTTTTTAAAAATATATTAATATCAAAAGTTTTTTTTTCAAATGTTTATTACATATTATGCCTATTTAATATTTGTATTTACTTTATTACTTTCATATATATAACTCTTGTACTATTTTATGAAGTTTTTAATAAAGAATTGTAAAAGTAATTACATTTTCTCAAAATTCACTTTTACTAAATCAATAAAATATTTGTCATAAAACTGTTATTAAAAGTGTTAAAAAATCAAAATCATCAAGTAAATTTTGTTACTATGGACACAACTCCTCAAGTCTTACTGTATTTGAATAAAATCTAAATCCCCACATAATATTCTGATACTATGTAGTGTAACATCTGGTGTTACATTTAGATAATTTTTTTTTCAGAATATATTTTAGGTCTAGCCAATATAATTTCAAAGCATTAATCAGTTAGAAATGCTTATAGGGTTTGACATTTTATAATTTTTAAACCAAATGCAAAATAATATTTTATTCTTATTATCTCCTAATATATTTATTGTCCATTATGATGTATTTTCTTATATGTATGATGTTGACTTGATTAAAAGTTTTCTCTACTAAGGGATATGTCTGTCTATCACTTCTAATAAATAGCTTTTGTTTTAGTATTTTGTATATATTAATATTATTCATTCTTAGTTCTGTATTTTCTAGGATATTTTTATGTTTTAGATTTTTTTGTGATACTTTATCAACCATTTTTCCAAAATTATATTTCACGCTTTCAGCAGGTTAGAGATCAGAAAATTGCTGAAAATCAAAAGTTGCGACACGTTGTGTGTTCGTGTGTGTGAATTATAAGCTTTACCATATTTAGATTCAGTATATTAAAGCATCAAAATCAATTTAAATTATTTTAATTTATTTATTTTTAGAAATGTTTACCATAAAATTATATATTAAATTTAATTATAAATTTCTTATTCCATAAAAAAATGAAACATTTGGTTTTTGCTTACACATTTAGAGAGTAACACCACTAAAGTCATCAATGCTCGTTTATTATGTAAACTTTCACATGACCATAGGAATTTATTAAATGTATATAAGAAAATACTGCTTATTAATTTGTATACATGTTTATACATTAAACATGAAAATAATGAAATAATGGTATGAGAAATGCAATAAAATGTTTTCTTTTCTCTTTTGACTGATTTTTTAAATAGTCTTCAAGACCTTAATGGAAAAAATGGAATTAATTCTCTCAAAAAGATACTATGGTACTGATTTTTTTTCAAAAAATTCAAATTTTATTAGTACTTTTTAGATACATTAAACTGAGAGTAATAAGTCACAAGTTAGCACGTAACACAAAGGTTTACAGGCATATTATTTTTTCTTTTTTGGGTATTACTGTCCTGATCAGAAACAATATTAGTTTGGAAATTATACAATAAGTAGTCTTTAAATTCATAAATATGGAATTTAAAATGATGCTCTATTAGGCTATTTTTTATTTAGTTTTTTATTTACGTTGCAGGACAGTATTGTCAGATCAGCAACACCAGAAGAAGAAAAGAGAATAGTACCAGTCAAAACATTGTGTTATAACTATCCAGTGCATTACTATTAACAATTAAATGTATTTGAAGATTAAAATAAAGTTTGAATTTTTCTAAAAACATTTAACAATATAATAATAATCTACATTAAAAAAATGTGAAGTTGATTTTTTATTTATAGCAATCAGTTAGCAATATTTTATTTTTTTTGCAAATGTATAATATTTATCATCGAATAGAGTTTATAAGATGCAAATGACACGTTCTGCACGATCAATAAAAATCTATCCCTCTACCGTTGCACCAATCCACATATGATGATGACGATGATGATAATAATAATAATAATAATAATAATAATAATAATAATAATAATAATAATAATAATAAAAGAATCAAAAAATATAAAAAAGTTTAAACTAAAAAAATGTAAAATTCTTTTTAAATGTCTTTCATTATTTTATACTTTTTATCTATTTTTTTAAATCATTTGTAATATTTTTGAATAATTCTTTAAAAAACTTTATTGAATGTTTGATTTTATGGTCGATTTTTAATAAAATGTTCAATTTTACATAACTTTTACTTATAAATTTAAAAAACTTTTAAAATTAAAATCAGAATCATCTGGATAAATCAATTTTACGATAATGTTTTCAACCAAGACGCTATTCTAGTTTCAGAAGGTTCTTCCGGATATGATGGAAAACTCACATCATCTATAGAAAGCCAAGATAAATTGGTATCATCACTATTAAGTTTTGTAAAATCGAACTCTTGACTACCTATAATTTCGACTGGATTAATGACTCTAAGTTCGACATTTTCTGGTGAGCTTCCAAAAGTATTGGTTTCGCTAATAGATTCTAACGCTTGGAGATCCTCTTCAGTTTCATTATATTCAATCGAATTTATAGGATGTGAAATTGGAATCTCAATGTTTTCCGAAACTTGGTAATAGTATTCATGTTCTGATGTGTTTTCGTAGCTTTGATCTTGGGTTTTCAGCCTTGATAAATCCAAAGGATTATTCTTTATATATGTATTTTTGTTACTGCTTTTTTTTACGATTTCATTTTCCAATTTATCAATATAATTTTTAAATAAGAGCAATAATGAATTTTTTAACATATCCCACGCCATTAATTTGGGGGTAATAATAAATATTAAAAATCCCAGCAATGATAAGTCGAATAAATTTATATTTTGTTGGCTTAAAAGCCATGTATAATATAGGTCGATTATTTTCGAAAAAATATAATAGTTTAAAGTGAGTAATTATTGTCTTCACGAAACACGAGTTCACGAGCGGTCATTAAATATTATGTTTATTCATATGTATAATAGAAATAAATCTATTGTTTGTAGAAAATGAATATTGAAAATAATAGCCTAATAAAGATTACTTTACTTTTTTAGAAAATAGATTAGTACAATTTAATGGGTAATATATTTCAAAGGACAAATATAGTGGGACTGTTGAAATAAAAGCAAAAAAAATAGAATATAAAAACCTGACAAATGATATGAATAATGGCGGAAACTAGAAATATTTGGAAAAAGTGTAAAATATATAGCAGTCATTTTGATTTAAAATATTGTTAAGTGTTGAGTCATACATCACTTTATAATTAAATTAGTAGTCAAAGTAAAATTAAAAATTCGCCACTTTTTGTTTTGATGTCTTTGCAGGAAAACAATAGTGATTTTTTAATGTGATTTTCGCTACTGATTTAATTATAAATTGGTGTACTTGGTTTAATATATATATATATTACAATAGTCAGACAAGTTTTATATTCAATGCTGGAGGATGATGCTTCACATTTAGACTCTATCTAAAGCTTCGATAATTCTACTTAGTTTGAGTAGACGCCAAGAGCAATTTTATTATACTGTTTAGAAGAAAAGGGTTAAGACCAGTAAAGTGAAAGGCTTGCTCTTTACTGACTCTTCTGTTTACATCTGTTTCAGATCATTTCATAACCATCACATAACATATTTTTGTAGTATAAATCAGGAGGCATTAATCTCTTCAATATATACATTGAATACAAGCATTACTAAAAAATATATAATATACATAAGAAAAAAGTTTAACAAATATCATAACAGCTTTTGTTATATACAAACTATGTGCAAAGCCACTACACTGTTGATGATTCAAGATCTTGCATTCAAATTTAATATAACAAATATGTTGACTTTCCAAAGGTTTACATTTGCTTTCTATTAGTTTCACAAAAGTATTATTTAATCATAAAACACATTTTAAAATGAAACTAACTTTCATTTTTCATTTTCTAGATGATTTACTTTTATTAAATAATTTCCCTTTAAGGTTTTAATATCAAGTTCGTTTACTCTAATAGTAAATTTATCACTAATTCTAATGGAACTCTAACAATGTTGTGAGCACATTACATATAGTATTGTAAATATAACATGTGTGTATAATAATTTTACATTGCACTGTTTCCATCATCTAATATTAAAAAATGTTGAATGTCTTTAGAAAAATTCAAACTTTATTAAACTTTATACAACTTTCTAAATAGTATTACTCTTTCTTCTTGTTCAAATTTTGCTGGACTGACCAGTAATAATACTAGCATGGGAATTAAATTTGGACTTTTAGATTTGAGAATATTGAAGTTAAAATACTATTCAAACCAACTGAGCTATATTATTCTATGAGCAATCATCCAGATATTTTATATACTTATTTGTGGGGGTGTCTTGATTTTTCTATTTTAGCCTAAGAGCAAGGTTAATTAGTGTCTTCCAAACATTATATACTACTACATTATGGTGACTTATGGTTTATTTTCTATTATCATGTGAGTGACTTTTTTGATTTTTTTTCATTGTATTTTTTCTTTCTCTATTCAATATCTTTGTATTTCCCCAATCAAAAATATGTTCATTGGTACATACATAAATTACTATTTTAGATGTATCTGCTTTCTCTTTTCTAACCATCAGTTGTGTTATTTCAATTGCTTTTCAATGGATTATTTAGTCTTGCCAATATACATCTTTTCATATTTACATGTTATTTAATATTAGATAATGGAAATAGTCCAACATATAATTACTATAAAATTGGCATCATCACAAACCTTCAGACAAATGTTGCATGTGTGGATACTCATATGTTTGGAGTACAGTATTTTGGAAAACAATTTTCTCCCCAACTTTTACACATTCTCCCATTAGTGGTTTAATTTTGTTATTGTAATTTTGAATTTTTTTACTGCTCATAATCAATTCTTTTAATCTGATCAATATTTCACATGCTGCATAACACAATTGAAAAGTATCACAATTGAAATACCTTTCAGATTGGGTCAATTAATAAAATTACTAAAAAGTAGATATGTTCAGTCATCAAACCCACCCATCAAATATAACCAAATATACATAAACAATGTAAAATAACAACTCACAATATATACAACAAGACTATATTAATTACATATGAAAGAATATAAAATATTTCATGACAAATACTATAATTATAATTTCGTTAACTTAATTATCTAGTGATGAACATGAGAAACAAATAGTAATAAATCCATGATCAACTCCTCTCTTAGCTCATATGAATGGACATGGTTAACAGTAAATATATTCACTGACAATACACAACAAATGATTATATTGTAATTAGTGTTATCTCAAAACATGTATCTAATGCTGTATTGAACTTTTGAAATCATTCTGCTGATACTCAATTATGATTAAATCAAATTGTTTGCAAAACTAGTGATGACTTATAAATTATTATTATTATTATTATTATTATTATTATTATTATTATTATTATTATTATTATTATTATTATTATTATTATTATTATTATTATTATTATTATTATTATTATTATTATTATTATTATTATTATTATTATTATTACTACTACTACTACTACTACTACTACGACTATTATTATTATTATTATTATTATAAAAATAATTACTTTTATTTATTTATTTTCTTTTTAATTCTATTATATTTAAGTAATATGGGATCATAAATAGTTTCAGATATTCCCAAAACCGATGTAAATTTTCAAAATTAATATTTCAGAATATTCTTATCTCATCCCAAAATAAAATGTTCCTTATTCTAAAGCATGTACTTAATAAATTAAATTACTCATTACAAATATGTTTTTACACAGTCACATTTATGCACTGATGTTAAATAAATTCTATTATAATAATTAAAAACTCTATTTAATCCTAACTGATTTTAATGTGCATATAAAGGTAAATATTTTAATGTCATTTCTTCAGCAAGCTCTTTTTATTTAAACTGTTTCTATTTCTTCTCATTTTTTACATATAAAATAATTGTCATACATATGAATAAAATAATTTTTACCTGAAGATTCATATAGGTAACAAAATAATGCATCATATTTATCAGTTTATAGTATATATATATTATAACGATCCGGAGAAAGTCATCTGCACTACAGGGCGCCATCTAAGCATTTGAACCTAGAAAAATTTATAAAGTAGGCAGATACATAAGTCAAAAAAAATTTTTTTTTTTTATTTTATATTTTGATTCCGGTCGTTAGCCCATTATCACTAGCTCAGGGAGTAGCCGAGATTTATATTTATAATAAATTCTTATCTAAGAATATATAAAAAAGAATAAAATAAGCCACTGCCAGTAATTAACATACAAACATTTATTTACGCACATATATATAAAATTTAACATTTTTATTTTAGTATGTTTATTTTATATTTTAATTTGGTTTTAGAATTTAAATTTACATTTTTAATTTTTATAATATTATAAGTTTACATTTTAATTAAGTTCGCACAGATGGATTTATGAAAGTTTGTTTTATAATGTTGAGTATAGATCAGTTACATAGATCACATGGTTAAAAACATTTCAAAATAAACACAACTGATCAAAATATAAAGTCATTGATATCGTCAATTGCATAGGGAATACAAGAAACCCACTGGTATTCATCATAAGATACTGCAGTGACACCAATAACTTAAAAGACATCCGAATAAATACATTTTAGATACTCACCATAAGGTATCATTATTTACCGAATGTCTATATATTTTGATCAAATATGCAAACCAAAAACATAATTAACTGATAATGAATCCATGCAACTTCCATACCCAACTTAAATTTAATGCATTTTTATTTAAAGTGTCGAGTATGAATAGACTACATAGATTTGCATTTGAAAGAAAATATTCTATCCTTATTTAACCCTAGGCTAAAAGTTTGCAGTCAAACTAACGTCAATTCATCTGATATATTGATGCATTCAATGTAATATGAAATACGGCAGCACAAAAGGTTAAGAGAAGAAATTGCCTCTCGTCAGATAGGAATACTACATCTATCTGACAAGAAGAGCAAATAAAAAAAACTCCATAGAAAGGAACAGCATTCTACATCTTATAATCCCTTCCTTAGGCAAAACGGAAGTGTGCGACGTATAAGCAATTCTGCGAAACTCGAATTACATCTACTAACTACATCAATATATCCAATTCATTGACCCAATTCAACCATGAAACAAATAACCAAATCATAATAAAAACTTAAAATTGACCCAATTCAACCATGAAACAAATAACCAAATCATAATAAAAACTTAAAAGAACAAAACAAAATAAATGGAAATGATTTTAAATAAAAAAAATACATCAAATGCCATTATTAATATTAATTTACGTTGGTCAGATAGGATTCTATTTGTATTATTTACTAAAAGGTTTAGAATTTAGAGTTCTATGTTTTCAAATGAATATAAATTTCATATGATTTTAAAAGGTCCATAATTTGTAGTTGTTTGTAATTCTGAATGGGAATTCCCATGCCATACTGAAGATATTTGTATCCAGTTAGCCATTGTTTTTTTATTCATGTGGAGGTCTTTACTTTAGCTGGTCCTTAATGTAGAAAACGATGTCATTTCTCTTTCTTTTTTAGCAAAACTGAAGGGATTGAAGAGTGCGTCTTTTCAATCTCTTCTTCTTCAACTCCATACTAACACATAACACCACTGTCCTTTTTTAATAGCTAACTAATAATTTCCAAACTTTTCCTTTTATATTAATTTTAAGGATTCAATTGACATTACATCATCGATGATGATGATCCTTCCATTGAGGTCCGATTTCCCTGATGGATTTCTTTCATTGGCCATTCTGTTCCTATTGTCTTTCCTCTCCTATCTGACCATTGCTTATACATTTGAAATGCCCAAGGGCTAGCTTACTAATTAAAATAATCATTTCCATTTTACAAAAAATTAATTAATTTGTTTTCAAACTTAAACATATATTTTTATCTCTAAATTTTTTCTGAAAATTTAGTTTTAAAATACTTTTTCTTTAATAAAGTTTTATTTTAATAATTGTTTATCTGTGCAATTTTATATATATGCTAGTTTAAGATGATTTTTTAATTTTCAATTTTTAATTCTTAAAAAAGAAGTTTTTATTTGCGAACTTTTATTCTTTTCATGTTAACTAATAAAAATAATGTAACGTACGTATTTGCCCATTACATATCAGTAAAGTTGCTTAAAAAAAAAATAAACAAAAAAAAATATTTTACTTAGAGTTAGTAATTATGGTACATGATTAACGAAAATTTACAAAAACATCCAGTTAGTAATTTTACAAAAAGACTATATACGGAAAAAAATGTTGAGCATCGCTTTCCTAAGGACCATCCACATTTACACCTCCTCCCCACAAGAGTTCTATTTTTTTATACATTTTATTTTTACACATGGCATAACAAGCAAGTTATTTAAATTATTTATTTAAGAAGGTTGCACTGAGGTAAATATGTTTTAAGAAATAATAGGTTTAAACGTGTATATTTGCAGCACCATTGTAAATACCACCATTTTATTTATGACTGATTGAAATGCATACATAGGGTTACACTGAAGTAATTCCCAAAGGTACTCATTGTAAGGCACCACATTTCGATCATAAACTTATGTGGCTATGCGCGCCTATACACGTTAAAGCATAATTTATATTAACAAAAAAAACATATCAATTGCAACCTTTTGACTTTCTTTTTAACAAAATACAATTTAATATTGTTAATATGTTCTCGTGTTTAATATATGTGCAATTTCTTTCTGGCAGTGCTTTTACAAGATTTAAAGTATCTGACTTTATGTAAACAGATAAACATATTTCATTTTGAAAAAAATTGCTCAGGGTATTCGTGGATTATTAAAAATCAGCCCAAGTTGAGTAGCCAGTTATAACAATCCAGAGAAAGTCATCTGCACTACAGGGAACCATCTAGGCATTTGAACCTAGAAAATGTCTAAAGTAGGCAGATACGTAAGTCAAAAAAATTTTTTTTTTATTTTATATTTTGATTCCGGTCATTAGCCCATTGTCACTAGCTCAGGGAGTAGCTGAGATTTATATTTATAATAAATTCTTACCTAAGAATATATAAAAAAGAATAAAATAAGCCACTGCCAGTAATTAACATACAAACATTTATTTATACACATATATATATATAAAATTTAACATTTTAATTTTAGTATGTTTATTTTAGATTTTAATTTGATTTTAGAATTTAAATTTACATTTTTAATTTTTATAATATTATAAGTTTACATTTTAATTAAGTTTGCACAGATGGATTTATGAAAGTTTGTTTTATAATGTTGAGTATAGATCAGTTACATAGATCACATGGTTAAAAACATTTCAAAATAAACATAACCGATCAAAATATAAAATCATTGATACCGTCAATTGCATAGGGAATACAAGAAACCCACTGGTATTCATCATAAGATACTGCAGTGACACCAATAACTTAAAAGACATCTGAATAAATACATTTTAGATACTCACCGTAAGGTATCATTATTTACCGAATGTCTATATATTTTGATCAAATATGAAAACCAAAAACATAATTAACCGATAACGAATCCATGCAACTTCCATACCCAACTTAAATTTAATGCATTTTTATTTAAAGTGTCAAAAATGAATAGACTACATAGATTTGCATTTGAAAGAAAATATTCTATCCTTATTTAACCCTAGGCTAAAAGTTTGCAGTCAAACTAACGTCAATTCATCTGATATATTGATGCATTCAATGTAATACGAAATACGGCAGCACAAAAGGTTAAGAGAAGAAATTGCCTTTCGTCAGATAGGAATACTACATCTATCTGACAAGAAGAGCAAATAAAAAAAACTCCATAGAAAGGAACAGCGTTCTACGTTTATAATCCCTTCCTTAGGCAAAATGGAAGTGTGCGACTTATAAGCAATTCTGCCCATAGCAAAACTCGAATTACATCTGCTAACTACATCAATATATCCAATTCATTGACCCAATTCAACCACGAAACAAATAACCTAAGATTACCTCCCCTAATATAACTTTACAAATCCATATAGCCATTCACATCTGACGAAAGTTTAACATTTATGTAATTTAGTCTAACAAAAAACAAAAAATCATAATAAAAACTTAAAAGAACAAAAAAAATAAATGGAAATGATTTTAAATAAAAAAAAAAATATCAAATACCATTATTAATATTAATTTACGTTGGTCAGATAGGATTCTATTTGTATTATTTACTAAAAGGTTTAGAATTTAGAGTTCTATGTTTTCAAATGAATATAAAGTTCTTACGATTTTAAAAGGTCCATAATTTGTAGTTGTTTGTAATTCTGAATGGGAATTCCCACACTGTACTGAAGATATTTGTATCCAGTTAGCCATTGTTTTTTTATTCATCCGGAGGTCTTTACTTTAGCTGGTCCTTAATGTAGAAAACGATGTCATTTCTCTTTCTTTTTTTAGCAAAACTGAAGGGATTGAAGAGTGCGTCTTTTCAATCCCTTCTCCTTCAACTCCGCACTAACACATAACACCACTGTCCTCTTTTAATAGCTAACTAATAATTTCCAAAATTTTCCTTTTATATTAATTTTAAGGATTCAATTGACATTACGTTATCGATGATGATGATCCTTCCGTTGAGGTCCAATTTTCCCGATGGATTTTTTTCATTGGCCATTCTGTTCCTATTGTTTTTTCTCCTATCTGACTGTTGCTTATACATTTGAAATGCCCAAGGGCTAGCTTACTAATTAAAATAATCATTTCCATTTTACAAAAGATTAATTAATTTGTTTTCAAACTTAAACCTATATTTTTATCTCTAAATCTTTTCTGAAAATTTAGTTTTAAAATACTTTTTCTTTAATAAAGTTTTATTTTAATAATTGTTTATCTGTGCGATTTTATATATATGCGAGTTTAAGATGATTTTTTTAATTTTCAATTTTTAATTCTTAAAAAAGAAGTTTTTATTTACGAACTTTTATTCTTTTCATGTTTACTAATAAAAAACAATGTAACATACATGTGTGCCCATTACAATATATATATATATATATATAATTATTTTATAATATTAATAAATAATAAGATTATGATATATATATATTTTCTTTTCCTTTTAACAAACTAAACAAAAAAACAGGAGAAAAACAAACATATATGCCATAAATACATCGTAAAATCTTTAGTTGGTTGATTTTTTCGTTTTCCTCTTTTCTTCTTTTCTTTACTAAAGTTTATATAAAATTTTATGAATAAATAACTTACAGCCTGGCTATGTATTTTTTGGTTGTGTGTTTAAATTTTTTATGTAGTCTTTGAATTCTTATATAAATTATTAATAAAATCCAAACTATTTTCAATATTATGGACAATTTGATATTTATTTATAGGATAGAAGTTGCTATCTTGCAATTTTTTTTGTGTTGACTACTTCTTTGCCATTTATTTGGGAATCAATAATAGTAGATAAGCATGGAAGGCAATACTCAAAATATTACTTTAGAGCTGAGGCATACAATCTGAGAAAGAGACCCTAGAGGTTTTCACTTATTCAATCACAATTATCTTTTTAGATTATCATATACTTTAGTTAGTATTGAGGTTTTTCTGATTCTTCACATGGTGTTTCTCTACAGCTATCTCTGCTGTGAAATAAAATCCAGGAAAAACAAGAGCTGAAAGCAAAGAAAATAAAATGTAAGTCTTTTTGATCTTCATATAACTTCACAAAAAATACTTTTCTATATTTATTTTTTTTCAATATAAAGAAATAACAATAAGTGTATGTTATTTATCATCTTTATATATCAACTAGTTTTAAATTTAACTAATTAATAAACAAGAAAATCAAGGCCATATATCAAATGACTTAATTTTTAAACTTGTAAATAGAATATAAAGAGTTCTTCTAATTTGCTCTAACAAACTGAGTTTGAAGACATTTAACATTTGGTGTCTAAAAGTTTCAAATTTTATACTTAATAGTTAACTTTTAGATTAATGCTGACTTTACCTTGGTATTTTTAGATCTGTGTCTGAAACTATTCTAGTGCCTCACCGAGGATGGTCAAAGAATAAAACCATTGGTCTGAGGCTAAAGAGTGATTTTCCAGATGGAGATTTTTAAATGCTTTGTTTAGCTGGAAGTTATCAATAAAGCTTGTTAAAGCAAATTAGAAGAGCTCTTTATTAATTAACAGTCTTTTTTTTTTCAAGAAACAAATTTATGTGAAATAAATCAATAATTGAATAATTGAAAGAATGTTTTTAAAATTGAATTTAAACTTTTCTATTAATTCAGTAGATGTTGGAAATTTAAACTTTCACTAACATTCAAACATGCACACACAAATAATTTAATGTTGTCATGTGTATAGATGCATACATAAGTTATAAATTGAGCCTGAAATTATTATTATTAACTTTAATTAAAATTGTATTTTTAACTAAATAAGCTATGGTCTAAATATTTTTATTTCTAACCAAGTTTATACTATTTTATATTCTTTTTTCTGCCTGATTTTGACAAATCATTAAAACTGCCAATGAAATATCTACTTCAAAGCACCAATATTAAAAGATAGTTATACATACAGCTAAAATGAAAATGTGTGAAAGTAATATATATATATATATATATATATATATATATATATATATATATATATATATATATCACATATATATATATATATATATATATATATATATATTGTGACCATTTGAATGGGCACAAGGAATTGAAATGCTTTGTATCTGCATTGAATAGTTATATTAAAAAAAAATGAAATAGCCTTAGAATTTTTAAATTTTTTGCTGGAAATTGTTTAAAGCTTAGATATGGATTGCTTATGCAGTTGATTGACCATGTTATAAGTATTCATTATTATTATTGTGGTTAATGAAGTATTTAATATAAGGAAGAGGGGTTGTTTATTAAAGGAATTGATATCTTTTGTCAGAAAGATGCAAAGTTATTTTATGTTAGTGTAATATTGGTTGAATGGTTTCAAAATCCTTTATTCACTAATACTTATCCTTTTGTCAACAATTAATAGCCATTTCAATTATATTTAGTTAAGACAGTTTAATATTTAAGTTGCAGTACATGTGCATGCATATATGTCAATATTATGTTTCATTTCATTTTCATCTTTTAATAACAGCAAACAATAGTACATTCACAATAAAAACATTTCAATTACAGTAATTATCTTTAATAATTTAACAGACATATATTTATTTCCACTGATTAATGGATATTGGATAGGTGAGTTATTTTACAAATTAAATAAATTATTAATCATTTTTCTTTAACAGTTAATTAATATTCATGTCTTTCAAGTTTGTAAAAGCTATTTATTTTATTATTATTATTTGTCTTGATTTAATTCTAAAAAATCAGAATGATTTTTTTTTAAGAAAATATTTTTTTGAATATGTAATTAGCTTGGGTGAAAAAATGTGGGAGTAACCTTGGAAAGGGAAATGACCTTTGCTAAAAAAAAACAGATAGTTTCCAGTGGAAAATTGCTCATTATCATTTTAATTGCAGCCAGTAAAGTGCTCATATAATTGTAATTGCAGCTAATTGCTGAAGTCAAATTGATTTAAAAAAGTTTTGGAGTAAACTTCTAAAAAATCTTAGGAAATTAATTACAGAAGAATGTCTTTACTCCAGATGCAAGAATAAATTTTAAAAAGGTACATTATTTTTTCATTCTCTTCTTAATTTAAACATTTGAATTAACCACCTTATGCTTGTTAATATTTAAAATGTATATCGTTAGTGTTAAGATGGCATTACTTTATCTATAATTAAGAAAGAATATAGAGTGTGTGAACATTATTGTTATATAATTAATTCATGTGTGTTCTTTAATATATCTTGGAAACATATGCAGGACTGTTTTTCAGAATTTATTTGGATTTTTCACTCTTTTCTGTATTATGCTTTTATGAAAATTAAATGTAAACTGAAAGATATGTGTATTATGATATATATCATGGCATGCTTAAATTAATTACAAAAAAAGTGATTCTTTATTTGTTTGGTGTTTCTAAAAAAAAAAATATGTGTTTAATCAAAGAAATAAAATGTGAATTATTTCAAATAACCAAAGGAAACTCCCCAAAAAATATTTACTTAAATCGGATGGAAGAACTGAAATGTGGGATAATTTATGTTCTCTTAGATAAAAAAGAAAAAAATGCACTGTAGTAATAAAGTATTAATTGTGGAATTACTAATGAATCATGGTATCGTAATTGGCAATATTTAAAAATAAACTATGCATATAATAAATTATAAAGTGTCAAATGCTATTCAAGAAAACTACTAAGAATAATTGTGTACATAATTTAAAACTACTATGGAATAAATGAAATAATTCCTGTTCAACAGTAGCTAAGAATGTCTTATATTTTCATCATAATAAAAGAGAAATTGATTACTTATGTGTGATATTGTAAACTCAAATAGCTCGGCTATGAACATTGGAGGTGCCAAGTCATATTTAAGTTATGATTATATTTTTTCTTAGTTATCCTACAGAAATTCATTTTATGTTCCTTCAGTTTGGAATCCATCCCCATATCATTTGGAATAGAGCTTTGCAAGCAAACTTTTATTTTTAGTTAAAAAACAAATAACTTTTTTTTATTTTTTCTTTATTGCTTGTCATTATTAATGTACATTATAGATAGGTAGGCACACTTATTATTATGTTTTATTTATAATTTGGGTTATTATGATATTCTAGATCATCTCGGAATGCGTATTCATGAGTGGTGGATACGCCGGTAACAAATTGATTTTATACAAATATGTTTTATTTTTCTTTTATGAAGATAAAAAAGAAGAAATATATTTTTTTTATTATATCGAGAGAGAGAAGTTTACATTTATTTTATATATTTTATTATTTCAAAATGAGAGTTTTGGCTTTAAAATCAATGAATGTATGACTGAAATAGTTTGCTAAATATGATAAGGAAAATTCATTCATAAGAGTTGTAATTATTAAATTTTAGAAATAATTTAAAGTCTATTATGAATTAAAAGTTATACATTAATGTATCATTTAATTATCATGTTATCTGCATAGTAGATAACTTAGAATTAATTTTTTTTTGGATATATTATCTGTGCATGTGGGTGTCTATTTTGCACAGTTATGACATTTGTTTAATAAAGTTCAGTTTGTGAATATTTTATGTATAAATTTTGTATGCTGTCATGTTCTATAGAATTGAATGGATTAGTATGTTATCTGTGTGTATTTATCTGCCAGCATGTAAATATAATGTTAAACATGTAGAAGAGCTTTGTGAATGGAAAATAATCTGATTGCATTCTAATATTTTTGTAGGGATAAAAGATTTTGTTTATTTAGTATGTTTTAATAATTTCCATGAGTAGAGTCTAGTTTATATTATACGGATATTATGAAATGATATTTAGCAAGTTATGTGATGTTTTTCTTAGAGTCTTGGTGATGAGGAAAAGGTTTCCCACCAAGAGTGTGTTTAAAATTAGATGAATTATTGTAGAAGTATTAAGTAAAGAGTTATTTACTCCTCATGGGATTTTCCCTCAAAACGTGTAGTCTGTATAATCATGAAAATATAGCTCCGTGTTATTTAAAATGTGCCCAGATAAATAGCTAAGTCAAATTCTTGATGTAATATTAGTGTCTTATTTTATTGATGATTTACAACATTGTCTGAAATAAAGTAATTATTTAATATTCTCTTGATAAATGGAGAGTTTGTTAAAAAGATTGTTTTCTATAATTATAGCTTGACACATGCACACACACACACGTAATATGAATAAGGTCGCAAATATAAAGATTTAAAGTTATTCAAATTAAAAGGTGAAATAAATGTTTTAAAACACAGTATATTTATTTAATACAGAATTATAAATCATCAAACCATCAGAATGAATATGATTTCATTGTTATGTTTGAAAAGGTAGATATATTTAAAAATTATTGTTTCATTAGTTAGAAAAAGTTGCTTTGTTGATGGACAAATATAGTTAATTTGATTTATTTTATTAGTCAATAGTAATATCCTCTAAAAATATTTTAGTTTGCCAATAATATAATATATTATTTAGTCAGTGTTATGTTTAATTATGTTTAAGTGAAATACTTAAGCCAAGAAAATGTGAAAAATTAGAATATTATTTTGTTTAAGTGAAATACTTAAGCCAAGCAAATATGCAAAATTAGAATATTTTTATATTAAAATGAAACACTTAAGCCAAGCAAATATGCAAAATTAGAATATTTTTATGTTTAATGGAAATACTTAAGTTTATGATTAAGTGAAACACTTAAGGCAAGCAAATTTTCAAAGTCAGAATATTAGAGTTTTATTGTTAATTTGCTTTCAAAGGGTATAAATAATGTTATATAATGGGGATAGTCCCAAACTGATGCTCAAAGTTTATTGGATAATTTGAAATCTGTAAGACAAGTAGTCCTATTGTAAAAATATCATGTTAAACTAAATTTTTTTTATTGTAATAAATGATTTGTTTTAGTTATTTAAAATCTTAAAAACTGTGTCTTGAGTTATTCTTGTGTACATTCGTGTTTCCATTTCCACATCTCCACATTTCATAAATCTATTATAAAATAGATATATTATTTTAGAGTTATAATATTAAATTTGCTGGTGTCTGACAATATTGTTTTTCTTAATCCAAACATTATAAGGAACATTTGCCACTGGATAAACGTATTAGAAAGGTTGCCAAGTTAGTATATTTGTTAGATGATGATATGAGATTAAAATACCCTATTTCTGTCATTATCTTATTATTGAAACACAGTAAAATATTTTAGTCAATTTGTTTCATTACATTTTATCATACTTTAGAATTATAACTTATGGGCCAATGTATTTATTTAATTCAACTGTGTTTGTTAAATTCCCTGAGATCTTATTGTTTATTTCTTGATTGGCATTAAAGTAGATGTTTAGATTATGATATGCCAAGTCATAGAATTGTTTAGTAATATAATTATAGCAAGCTGATATATGTTATACTTGGATGAAGGAAGAAATTAAGTTGAAAGAATATTTTAATAGATTGTACAAATAAACATTGTGATTCTTTATCACACAATTAATTAATAAAAAGGATTTACATTATATTTAATGTTTTGTAATATTTCTTCTTTTATTTACTTATAATCATATATCTTATGAACTTCCTATAGCCTCCCACTGAGCTGAGCTGAACATAGACTTGATTGAAGAGTCTCAGTAATAATTTTGTATCATATATCTTGTTATATTGTTCTATTCATTAATAGAACTAGCGCCTGAGCATTTCACTCATGTAATATATATGAGCGGTGTTGGGAGTGTATGTATTAGGATACATTTTCTGGATGCCCATGTGGGGCTTGAGATATATTTGACATCTCAGTAGATAGATTGCAATACAAATTTTGTTGTATGAAAATGGTAGCTCAATCAATTGTGCAATGATGATGATTGGACTGGGTTTTCTGGTGACCAATGTGGAAGTGCAATGTGTAGTGGAGATACACATAGTCTAGGTTGGATTGTGGTGCCCAGATGTTGTGGCATTGGGTAGTTTAGTATCTTTTTCAGATTATTTAACATTTTCTGGTGTGCCAACTTTGGGCATCGATTGACATTGATTGATTGATTGATGATTGGGTAACTTGGCATGATCGATTGATGATGATCTCAGTATCTGTTTTCTGTACAACCAATGTGGTAGCCTTGATTATTGACTGATGATATGAGAAGTATGTTTTCTAATGACCATGTGGGGCAATAGATAATCTGTAGTTTTGGGCAACATAGTGGCCTGATTGGTTAATAGATGATTAACTATAGAAATTAACTATAGAACTGTTTTTTGTTGTCCAGTGTATTAGGCCCAATGATGATGATTATAGTAGGTTTTCTGGTGCACTAATGTAGCTGCATGATTGATTAATGGTGGATAATTATAATGCTAGTTGTTGATATTTGATGTGTCAAGTCACAATGATTAGATATGTAGTTGGTTTCTGGATTCCCAACATTTGATGTATGGATATATTGTGACATAGATAAGACAAATTGTGGCTTTGTGGGCTTGATAACTATAGTGATGTAGATCTGATAAGATTATATAGTATACAACCAACATATCAAATTTGATAAATAAAAGTTTATATTTAAATATATATATCTAATATGATTGAAAATAGTCTTGAATGGCGCAGAGAACTTAACTTAATAATCATGCTTATTAAAATTGTGTTGTCTTCATTATTATATAGAAGTCAATTTAATGTACAGTATGAGTGTAGGTGAATATAGAGATTTTATCCAGCTAAATCATTAATGTTTGGATCAATATTGTCAGAGTATACAGTACAATAAATTTTTCTATCAGATGTGGAGACCGAATGTTGCATAGAATAATACAACTAAACTTATTAGAATGACCTTAAGTATTTGTATGTGATGATGGGAAATTTAAATTATTTGATTCAGGAGGGGAGTGAAGCTGATGTACCTTTTCTTTGTTTGTGAATATTAATAAGTAAAAATATAAAATACAATGGAAGAGATTAATGTATGTGAAGATTTGGGCGGGTCCCAAGAACTGTTATCTCCAGAAGTGTTTGTCTTGTCTCCTGATATAGATTCAGGAAATGAAACTATAAACTTCATAGATAAAGAAGATCGTAGGGCAGAAAATGTCTCATTGGGAGGAGCATTTGATTACTCCAAATTGATTGATGCGATAAACAAGAATTCAGATAAACAAATGTTAGAGATGAAAGATAATTCAGATAATTTAGCTAAACAGGTGCTAGAGATGAAAGATAGTATGATGTCAGAAATGAAAGATAATTTAGCTCAACAAATGTTAGAGATGAAAGATTGTATGATGTCAAAGGAAGATTTTAGAGTAATGAAAGATAGTATGATGTTAGAAATAAGGGTAGAAATCTCGGAAATAAAGGAAAATTCAGAAAAACAAATGTTAGAGATGAAAGAGGTTAGGGAGGATGTTAAAAGTCAGACACATAAGTTAGAAATGATAGAAGTTGATGTTAAGAACCAACTACAGCAAATTAGAGTAGACAGTGAGAACTCAATAACTCAGCTTAGGGAAGAAATACAGGAAAATTTCACAAGGGCAGAAATGATGATTGTAAACAAGGGGCAAGAATGTCAAGAGTTATATAGTAAGTATGCCTATGAATATACTATAGACATTGAACAGAAATTTAGAATATTAGAGGAAAAGATAGGTGTCAGAGAAAGTGTAATAGAATGTCAGAATAGAAGTGTAGATAGCACCTCAAAAATAGATGACCAGATTAGTGAGTGCCAAGACCAGATTAAGAATCTAAACTTGAGAGTGGAGGCACAGAAACTAGAACCAGGTGGGACCAATCAAGATATGGTTGACCAAGTTAGGCACAGCAGCACAAGAATAGATCTAGAGATAGGAGGTGAGGATGTGCGAGCCATGGTAACTAAATTAAGTGAAGTGAATGAGGGATATCAGAATTTGAAAGTAGAAATAGATGGTGTAAAGAGTTCTGTGAATAGACAAGTCTTTTCAGACAAGGTAGAAGATAGACTTAGAAGTGAACTGAGTTGTGAGTGGAAGAGATGCCAAACTAGGTTAGAGAGATATGTTCAAGATTCTTTAGGCCAAAAGCAGCATTTAAAGATGGATGTAAGGCAATTAGGCATTTGGGAATTGAATGCTACTGAGGTTAAGGAAGTATGTTGTGGTCTAGTTGATCAGTATTCTTTAGGATCCATAGAAGAGGGAGTGCACAGCAGAATAGATTTGCAGAAGTTAGAGTCAGAGAAAGTGAGGATAAATCATGAGAGAGATTCACGTGATTCTATGGCCCTTAAGTTTCTAACCATTAAGTCTTTTAAAGGGGAATATTTGGAAAACCCCTTTGAGTTTTTGCAAAGCTTGGACGAGTTGTTTTTACTTTGTCCATTGTCAGAAGTGGAGAGGATTGCTATTGCTAGCAACCATCTGTACTCATCTTCTAAGGATTGATGGCAATCTTTATTTGATAAACCACGTACTTACGGAGATTTTAAGCATTTGCTGTTAAATAGTTTTTGGGGAGAGGATAGGCAGGACAACTTAAAGTACCAAATATCTCAAGAGAAGTACAGTCATTATAAGGGTAGTTACACTCAATTCTTCCAGAAACAGGCTGGAAAATTGAAGACCCTCACTGCCTACCCATTATCTGAACAACAAATTGTTTACATATTATGGCATAACTTTCCTCGCCATGTAGAACAGATCTTAATAGCATCAGACAGGCAAACCATTGAGGAGGTTGTTGATTTATTGGATTCCATTGAAATTAGTGATAAAGTGGGTGATGGTAAGATCAGAGCCAATAGGGAATCTCTTGCCTCTGTAAATAGCATTAACATACAAGGTAGATCTCCATGGTATAGAAATAGGTTAGCTAGAAGTAGAAGTAGGTACCAGCCCAAGTTTCAAATAAAAAGTGGGCCTTATTATGATCCTCAATCTATTATAAGGAGGAATCATGATGGTGTGCAACCATCCACTAGTGGCATGCAAACCACTCCTAAAAAGGGTGTGACTAGTGCTAAGAATGATAAAGCATTAAACTAGAAAGGACCTCAATGAAACATTCCTCACTTTGGGGCCCTATTCATAGAGATCTGGGGAACACAATATACTGGATGATAAACAATCTTGACTTTGACATAGAGAGTTGGGAAAATGAAAGGTTAATTGAATCTCCAATTTTATACAATTGTCCTGTGATCAGAATTACCATTTTAGGGTTAACCATCAATGCCTTGATTGATACAGGTAGTCAAGCCTCATTGGTATCTGAGGATTTCTATCATAGGGTTATACAAGTTAATGCATCCTTACCTCTTTTGCCATTGAAGTCCCTGCATGTAACTCTGGCCAATGGCAAGAGAGTAAAGTTATCTAATAAACAGATTTTTATTACCTTTAAAATTAATAATTTAGAACTTGAACATGTATTCTTGATCATGCCTGGCTTGATTCATGAAGTTATAATTGGTTCAGACTTCATGACTCTTAACAATTGTACTATCAATTATTGTAATCAAACTTTTATGTATGTGGAAGAGATTTGCTCCCTCAGGAGAAATTATGTTAGTCAGGACAGTCAATTAATGGCTATGCTAGAGGCATCAGTTGATGTAAATATTAAAATTAAGTTAGATGGTTCGAGTATCATTGGCACAGAATACTATGGGCCATTTTCCCAATTATTGTCTCAGTATAGATTTATTTTCTCTAAGATACCAGGCATAATCAAAGGATACGTTCATAGAATCAAACTGAAGGACAATGAAACATTCCAACAACATACATATCCAATTCCTTATCAATATCAAACAGAGGTCCAACAGCAGATCCAGAAGATGATTGATTGGCAGATCATCAGGCCTGGCCCCTCACTTTATGTAAATCCCCTAGTTGTCATGAAAAAGAAAGATGGTTCCCTTCGGGTCTGCTTAGATGCACATATTTTAAACCAACATACGGTCCCTGAATGCGACGTTCCTTTGCCGGTTCAGGAATTGCTTCTTGGGTTTCGGGGGAGGAGCGTATTCTCAATGTTTGATCTGACTGCAAGCTACTGGCAAATCCCATTACACCCAGAGGACCAAAAGTACACAGCCTTTTGTCATCAAGGCCATTCGTACATGTTCCAAAGGATGCCATTCGGCTTGATAAACAGTGGGGTGGGACTGGTCAGATGTTTGAATGTGATCTTTTCCCAGAAACTCAAGGATTTAATAGTTATTTATGTTGATGACATTGTCATAGCCTCAGACAATTTGCTCCAGCATTTAGACTATTTGAAGTTATTCTTTTCAGAATGTTATATGCATAATATTAAAATTAATCTGGAGAAATGTACATTGGCTGCCAGGGAAATATCTTTTCTTGGTCATTTGATTGGTGTTCAAGGGATCAAACCTCATCCAGATAAAATAGCCGCTATTAAACAATTTCCCATTCCGAAAAATAAAAAGCACTTGAGGTCATTTTTGGGACTGTGCAATTATTAAAATCGTTTTTCAAGGACTTTGCCACTGATACCCTCTATTTGTCCATCTTATTAAAGAAGGGAGAACCCTGGGTTTGGACCATAAACCATGACAGGGATTTCCAGACAATAAAAAATAATTTTTTAGAGACAGTCATTCTGGCTTACCCTGAGTTTGACAGGGAGTTTTATCTCCAGACCGACAGTAGTGGGTTTGGGTTGGGGGTCATCCTTTACCAGCTGAATGAAAATAGTGAGCCCGGTGTTTTATACTTCTTGCACCATCATCTAAAAAAGGACCTGAACTTAACTACACTACAACTGAGAGGGAGGCCCTGGCCATTGTCTGGGGGTTCCAGAAATTGAGGCAAATACTATTGGGATCTTGGGTTATTGTGTTATCTGACCATCGTAGCCTGGAATTTTTAAATAGAAGCTATTTGCATAATGATAGATTGATTCGATGGAGCCTGTATCTCCAGCAGTTTTCATATCAGATTATTTACAATTCAGGCTGAAACAATATTGTTGCTGATGTTCTCAGTTGTCACCCAATCACCGTAGTATATCAAAACCCCTGTACTGAGAATATAATTGTCTGTAATCTAGAAACATTACTAGAGGATGAAGTAGTAAAAAGTTATAATGAATTACCCATACTTCAAGCACAGGACAATGACTTAAAGAAAATAGTTAGAGTGTTTATAAATCCTGATGGTTTAAAAGAAAGGAGAAGGTATATTGATAGGATTAGGGTCAATTATAAGATAGTTAATGGAATTTTACTAAAGAGGATAAGAGAAATGGGGGAGGATTCTTGGAAGGTAGTAGTTCCTACATGTCTGATAGATAAATTAATATATTATATCCACTGTCAGTATGGACACTTTGGGGTTCAAAAGATAAAACCCATTATTAAAAATCACTTCTATTTTCATAATATGACTGAACTTATTGTAACAAAACTTAGGAATTGTGAAATCTGCCTTAGGACAAAATTTAAAAATAGAACTTATGTGGGGACATTACAACCCATCTTGCCAAACCAGCCCAATGAATTACTAGCCCTAGACTTTTATGGACCCCTTCCTCCATTTAACTGACAAAAATTTATCCTTGTGACTTACAATGTGTTTTCTAAATTTGTATCTGCATTTCCAGTCCCAAAGACTGATGCCAAGAATGTCATTAAACACTTAGAGGCATCCCAGTTTCCAGTGGTGGGAAAACCAGTTTCCATCCTTACAGATCATGCCACTGCTTTCATTTCTGAATATTGGAAGAAATGGTGCAAAAAGCAGGATATCAAGCATGTTATGTGTTCTATATGTAATCCACAGTCAAACCCCAGTGAGAGGATTATGTGAGAACTCAGTCATTTATTTAGGGTGTATCTGGGTGGGAACCATAGGCAATGGGTACACAAGTTACCCCAAATTGTGCATTATATTAATGTAACTATTAATGAGTCCACTAAGGTGTCACCCATTTGGTTACACTTTGGTCACATAGAACCCCTATTAATTAAAGTCCCTTTGCCCATTATTCCAGAGGATGTTGATGTCTCGCACGATCTGATGCTGGCTCATGCTACTCTGAGAAGGATGGGTGACAAGCATGTTCACCATAGTAAGACTGGCCCTCATCCTTTCAAGATCCATGATCATGTGATGCTTAGAACTCCCCATGTCAGCAATCTACAAAAACATACCTTTAGGAAGTTTTTAGATCTCTATGAAGGCCCTTATGAGATAGTGAAACAGGTGGGTGAGAACACATTTTTTATCTCTACCCCAGAAGGAACGAGAGGTACCTATAATGCTCGTAGCTTAATACCATATCCAGTTAAAGTACCAGATAATTAAGAGATGTGAGAATATAAAAATTCTGTATGCATAGTTTCCTAAAGTGTAAATTAATTTTATTTGTGTTGTTTAATAATGATTAACATAACCTAACGGTGTTACTTAATTCATTTTTTTCTTTATAAGGATGGGGGATTTGTGACCATCTGAATGGGCACAAGGAATTGAGATACTTTGTATCTGCATTGAATAGTTATATTGTATTAAAAAAATGAAATAGCCTTAGAATTTTAAAATTTTTTGCTGGAAATTGTTTAAAGCTTAGATATGGATTGCTTATGCAGTTGATTGACCACTTTATAAGTATTCATTATTATTATTGTGGTTAATGAAGTATTTAATGTAAGGAAGAGGGGTTGTTTATTAATGGAATTGATATATTTTGTCAGAAAGATGCAAAGTTATTTTATGTTAGTGTAATATTGGTTGAATGGTTTCAAAATCCTTTATTCATTAATACTTATCCTTTTGTCAACAATTAATAGCCATTTCAATTATATTTAGTTAAGATAGTTTAATATTTAGGTTGCAGTACATGTGCATGCATATATGTCTGTATTATGTTTCATTTCATTTTCATCTTTTAATAACAGCAAACAATAGTACATTCACAATAAAAACATTTAAATTACAGTAATTATCTTTAATAATTTAACAGATATATATTTTTTTTCAATGATTAATGGATATTTGGATAGGTGAATTATTTTACAAATTAAATAAATTATTAATCATTTTTGTTTAACAGTTAATTAATATTCATGTCTTTCAAGTTTGTAAAAGCTATTTATTTTATTATTATTTTTTTGTCTTGATTTAATTCTAAAAATCAGAATGATTTTTTTTTTTTAAGAAAAGATTTTTTTGAATATGTAATTAGCTTGGGTTAAAAAAAATGTGGGAGTAACCTTGGAAAGGGAAATGACCTTTTGCTAAAAAAAAAAAGAAAAGTCTATTTAACAGATAGCTTCCAGTAAAAATTGCTCATTTTCGTTATAATTGCAGCCAGTAAAGTGCTCATATAATTGCTTGAAGTCAAATTGCTGAAGTCAAATTGATTTAAAAAAGCTTTGGAGTAAACTTCTAAAAAATCTTAGGAAATTAATTACGGAAGAATGTCTTTACTTAAGATGCAAGAATAAATTTTAAAAAGGTACATTAGTTTTTCGTTCTCTCCTTAATTTAAACATTTGAATTAACCACCTCATGCTTGTTAATATTTAAAATGTATATCGTTAGTGTTAAGATGGCATTACTTTATTTATCTATAATTAAGAAAGAATATAGAGTGCATGAACATTATTGTTATATAATTAATCCACATGTGTTCTTTAATATATCTTGGAAACGTATGCAGGACTGTTTTTCAGAATTTATTTGGATTTTTCACTCTCTTCTGTATTATGCTTTTATGAAAATTAAATGTAAACTTAAGGATATGTGTATTATGATATATATCATGCCATGCTTAAATTAATTACAAAAAAGTGACATTATTTATTTATTTGGTGTTTCCAAAAATAATGTGTTTAATAAAAGAAATAAAATGTGAATTATTTCAAATAACCAAAGGAAACTCCTCACAAAATATTTACTTAAATCAGATGGAAGGACTGAAATGCAGGATAATTTCTGTTCTCTTCGATAAAAAAGAAAAAAATGCACTATAGTAATAAAGTATTAATTGTGGAATTACTAATGAATCATGGTATCTTAATTGGCAATATTTAAAAATAAACTATGCATATAATAAATTATAAAGTGTCAAATGCTATTCAAGAAAACTACTAAGAATAATTGCGTACTTAATTTAAAACTACTACGGAATGAATGAAATAATTCCTGTTCAACAGTAGCTAAAAATGTCTTATATTTTCATCATAATAAAAGAGAAATTGATTA
This sequence comes from Epiperipatus broadwayi, assembly GCA_028023455.1. Classification (NCBI taxonomy): domain Eukaryota; kingdom Metazoa; phylum Onychophora; class Udeonychophora; order Euonychophora; family Peripatidae; genus Epiperipatus; species Epiperipatus broadwayi. The sequence goes on from JAQFVV010006504.1 coordinate 381,230, forward strand.
CTTATGTGTGATATAGTAAACTCAAATAGCTCAGCTATGAACATTGGAGGTGCTAAGTCATATTTAAGTTATGATTATATTTTTTCTTAGTTATCCTACAGAAATTCATTTTATGTTCAAATTCAGTTTGGAATCCGTCCCCATATCATTTCCCGGAGTAGAGCTTTGCAAGCGAACTTTTATTTTAAGTCACAAAACAAATAACTTTTTTCTTTTTTTTTTATTGCTTGTCATTATTAATGTATATTATAGATAGGTAGGTACACTTATTATTATGTTTTATTTATAATTTGGGTTATTATGATATTCTAGATCGTCTCGGAATGCGTACTCACGAGCGGTGGATACACTGGTAACAAATTGATTTTATACAAATATGTCTTATTTTTCTTTTACGAAGGTAAAGAAAATAAATATATTTTTTTTATTATATCGCTAGAGAGAGGTTTACATTTATTTTATATATTTTATTATTTCAAAATGAGAGTTTTGGCTTTAAAATCAACGAACGTATAACTGAAATAGTTTGCTAAATATGATAAGGAAAGTTCGTTCGTAAGAGTTGTAATTATTAAATTTTAGAAATAATTTAAAGTCTATTATGAATTAAATGTTATACCTTAATGCATCATTTAATTATCATGTTATCTGCATAGTAGATAACTTAGAATTAATTTTTTTTTTGTATATATTCTTATCTGCGTGTGTGTGTGTCTATTTTGCACAGTTATGACATTTGTTTAATAAAGTTCAGTTTGTGAATATTTTATGTATAAATTTCGGATGCTGTCATATTCTATAGAATTGAATGGATTAGTATGTTATCTGTGTGTATTTATCTGCCAGCATGTAAATATAATGTTAGACATGTAGAAGAGCTTTGTGAATGGAAAATAATCTGATTGCGTTCTAATATTTTTGTAGGGATAAAAGATTTTGCTTATTTAGTATGTTTTAATAATTTCCATGAGTAGAGTCTAGTTTATATTATACGCATATTATGAAATGATATTTAGGAAGTTATGTGATGTTTTTCTTAGAGTCTTGGTGATGAGGAAAAGGTTCCCCACCAACAGTGTATTTAAAATTAGATGAATTATTGTAGAAGTATTAAGTAAAGAGTTATTTACTCCTCATGTGATTTTCCCTCGGAACGTGTAGTCTGTATAATCATGAAAATATAGCTCCGTGTTATTTAAAATGTGGCCAGATAAATAGCTAAGTCAAATTCTTGATGTAATATTAGTGTCTTATTTTATTGATGATTTACGACATTGTCCGAAATGAAGTAATTATTTAATATTCTCTTGATGAATGGAGAGTTTGTAGAAAAGTTTGTTTTCTATTATCATTGCTTGACACACGCACACACATGCATAATATGAATAATGTCACGAATATAAAGATTTAAAGTTATTGAAATTAAAAGGTGAAATAAATGTTTTAAAACACAGTTTATTTATTTAATACAGAATTATAAATCATCAAACCATCAGAATGAATATGATTTCATTGTTATGTGCGAAAAGGTAGATGTATTTAAAAATGATTGTTTCATTAGTTAGAAAAAGTTGCTTTGTTGATGGCCAAATATAGTTAATTTGATTTATTTTATTAGTCAATAGTAATATCCTCTCAAAATATTTTAGTTTGCCAATAATATAATATATTATTTAGTCAGTGTTATGTTTAATTATGTTTAAGTGAAATACTTAAGCCAAGCAAATATGCAAAATTAGAATATTATTATGTTTAAGTAAAATACTTAAGCCAAGCAAATATGCAAAATTAGAATATTATTATGTTTAAGTGAAACACTTAAGCCAAGCAAATATGCAAAATTAGAATATTAGAGTTTATTGTTAATTTGCTTTCAAAGGGTATAAATAATGTTATATAATGGGGATAGTCCCGAACTGATGCTCAAAGTTTATTGGATAATTTGAAATCTGTAAGACAAGTAGTCCTATTGTAAAAATATCATGTTAAACTAAATTTTTTTTATTGTAATAAATGATTTGTTTTAGTTATTTAAAATCTTAAAAACTGTGTCTTGAGTTATTCTTGTGTACATTCGTGTTTCCATTTCCACATCTCCACATTTCATAAATCTATTATAAAATAGATATATTATTTTAGAGTTATAATATTAAATCTGCTGGTGTCTGACAATATTGTTTTTCTTAATCCAAACATTATAAGGAACATTTGCCATTGGATAAACGTATTAGAAAGGTTGCCAAGTTAGTATATTTGTTAGATGATGATATGAGATTAAAATACCCTATTTCTCTCATTATCTTATTATTGAAACACAGTAAAATATTTTAGTCAATTTGTTTCATTACATTTTATCATACATTAGAATTATAACTTATGGGCCAATGTATTTATTTAATTCAACTGTGTTTGTTAAATTCCCTGAGATCTTATTGTTTATTTCTTGATTGGCATTAAAGTAGATGTTTAGATTATGATATGCCAAGTCATAGAATTGTTTAGTAATATAATTATAGCAAGCTGATATATGTTATACTTGGATGAAGGAAGAAATTAAGTTGAAAGAATATTTTAATAGATTGTACAAATAAACATTGTGATTCTTTATCACGCAATTAATTAATAAAAAGGATTTACATTATATTTAATGTTTTGTAATATTTCTTCTTTCATTTACTTATAATCATATATCTTATGAACTTCCTATAGCCTCCCACTGAGCTGAGCTGAACATAGACTTAATTGAAGAGTCTCAGTAATAATTTTGTATCATATATCTTGTTATATTGTTCTATTCATTAATAGAACTGGCGCCTGGGCATTTCGCTCATGTAATGTATATGAGCGGTGTTGGGAGTGTAGGTTATAATATATATATATATATATATATATATATATGAATATATATATATATATATATATATATATATATATATATTCATCATCAGTCATTATCAATCCACTGCAGGGTGAATGTCTCTCCAAGTTCAATACATCTCCAATATTTAACTTCTCTTTTCCACATCACTCCTGCACACTTTCTTATTTAATCCCACCATCTCACATGTAGTCTCTTTTTGGGTCTTTTATAATCTCTTGGAATCCCATTTAAGATTTCAATTGTCCATCTATTATCATCTCTTCTAGCAATATGTCCAGTCCTTCTCCACTTCAGTCTTTTAATTTTTTCAATGAAGTCAGTAACAACTGTTTGTTCTCTTAAGTTATAATAGGAAAAACTCTCTCCATACAGTAGTGCCACTCTAAGCAAGACAGAGTAATCAAAGAATTCCAGAAGGCTTGTGCATAAAATCCCTATCTAGTGCCTACTCATCCAATATCCCCAAACTAGTTTCTGGCTTATGGCCTTTGTCAGTGAAGAGCCTTGGATCTGAGAGCACCTAACCTAGATCTTAGGATCTAATGCAACCCACCAGCAGCCACCTTTGAACTCTATATAACTACTAAACTATGTGAATAAACAATAGTTATGAGCAAATATGGAAGATAGTGATCATGTGATGTTTTAATGTTTAATACCCATCCTGCCTTATAGGAAGGTGGTGTCTATCGTTGTAAAAGAGCCAAAGACATCAAAATGTATGGGTGCTGAACTGTGTTCAGACCGATATGACTATTTGAGCTATTGAGCTTAGATTGAAAATATCTGTGTGTTTTCAATTTTTATTCTCATAGTTTAGTTGTTATATAGAGTTAAAAGGTGGCTTCTGGAGGGTTGTATTAGATCCTAAGATCTATGCACAGTGCTCTCAGATCCAAGGCTCCTCACTGACAAAGGCCATAAGCCAGAAACTAGTTTGGGGATACTGGATGAGTAGGCACTAGATAGTGATTTTATGCACAAGCCTTCAGGCATCCATTGATTAATCTGTCTTGCTTAGAGTGGCACTACTGTATGGAGAGAGTTTTGCCTATTATAACAACAGTTATAAGCAAGCATGGAAGATAGTAATCAGATGTTGTTCTCTTAAGTATATATTGTGTTTTCAGTCTCTTCTCATTACTCCCAACATATATCTCTCCATACTTCTGTGAGTGGTCTTAAGTCTTATTAATAATCTGACCAAGGTATTTGTAACTGTTAATTGTTAACTTCTTCTAACTCATCATAATAAATTTTTATTTTCATGTTTTGAGAAAATACATCAAAGATTAGTCTTTTTAACATTTATCTTTAATCCTAATTTCCTACTTTCATCTGATAATTCCTGAAAAATATACTGCAGCTCTAAACCATTATTTGGAAAAACAACTACATCATCTGCAAAATCTAAATGACTTAAATAATCTCCATTTACTTTCACTCCTTTAGCTTTCCATTTTAATCCACAAAATACTTCTTGCAGCACTGCTGTAATAAGTATTTAGCATCATTATGTAATCTAATTGTTGCTATTGCATTTTTATAAATATTCTTTCAAATATGACAATATCATGAATCTTTGCCTTGATAATCCAATGTTTTAATCACTGAAGAAATGTTTATAGAATCAAATGCTTTTTTATAATCTACAAATCCAAAGCATAATGGCAACTCTCATTTATTTGTTCTTTCTATAATTTCTCTCAATATCTGAATATGATCTACTGTACTAAAACTACTTTTAAATCCAGCTTGTTCTCTTGGTTGGTGGAAATCCAATGTTCTTTGTAAATGAGTTGTAATTATCTTGCTAAAATTTTTGTATAAAACTGATAAAAGGCTGATGTGTCTGTAATTTCTAATATCTTCTTTATCACCTTTTTTAAATATTAATATTAATACTGTATTCTTCCAATCATCTGATACATCTTTATCACTTAGACATTTGGTATATATCTTTGCTAAAAAAAATTCTTCACCTACTTCTTTTAATATATCAATTATAATTCTATCATTACCTGGAGCCTTTCCTTTTTTTATATATTTACATTTCTAATGAATTTAAATTAGATCTTAAAAATTGGTGTCAAATATTAGTAGATTTTGATTCAGGCATTGAATGAGATGTTTTTGATATTGTTACTTCTGTCATTTGTTTTTCAGTTGCTTTAATTACAGGATTCCTATAAAAGATAAATGAAAGTCAGCTTAAGTGTGTCAATTGGGAAATATAATGATGTGGAGGGTGCCATTGAGGGTTATAGATTTCTTTATTCAAAAAAGGGTGTGTTAAAAGACACCAGTAATCTTTGGGGATTTTGATTTCTGGCAGTAAATGTAATTAGTTTACCTATGGGTACTCAGTGACATGCAGATTTAATGTCTAACTGTATTACTAGGCTGTATGTTTTTAATTTCCTATTGTGTATCTATAACCATTTTAAAAAATGACTGCTTGAGTGATAAATGTACCTTTTTTGCTAATTATAATTTTGATAGTAATGATGAAATGGGTGGTTCTGTTTTATTTTTTATTGCAAATTCTAGGATTTTGATACCAAAGGGGTTCATGAAAATAAGATTAAGATTTTTTACTGTACCTTTATTTTTCTGCTCTTTGAAAAAATGTACTAAAGAGACGGACATAAACCTTGAATTCTGTATTTTTTTTTATAGAAAGTTGGCTAAATTTTCTATGTAGTGATTTATAAAAAGAAGAGTTGTGTTTAAATAATTTTAGTTTCTTTATAAAAAGTTATATTGTTTAAAACAGTTATATTATTTAAGATCAATTTAATTTATTTTGTCTGAAATAGTTAGAGTTTCACTTAATCTTTAAGGCTAAGATCAAATGTTAATGAGAAGAGAGATAAAGGTTAAATTTTAGACTTGAGAAAAGGGGAATTGCTGACAAAACCCAGACTAGTTTGGATTCTTTACCAACAATAAATTTTAAAAAAAATTATCAATTTTGAAAGACTTTGATGCGATGGTTTAATTAATGGAAACCATGTGTTTTGGTAATAAATATGTGTGTGTGTGATGTTATTAACCAAAGCACATATATCATAAATCTAAGAAAGAGTGGAAAAAGAGAAAAACTAGATTGCTTTGGAGAAATCAGATATTGTTTTAAAGGTTTCTACATCAACATGGTGGCCTAGAAAGATATTTTGTTATGGGCCTCCATTGCTCATCCAAGAAACTGATGCACATCAGAAGAGTTTGAATCCAAAATATTTAAAACATCTTATAACTGATTGCCAAATAAAAAGAAGAAACTTATTGCTCACCTGAACTGGTAAATCTAATGCTACTATAGAGAAAATGCTGAAAATTATGAAACCTTGCTATTTTATTTATACCATTTGCTGAGTTTAAATCAAAGCAAAATGATAAAATATATGGAAAGCAGAAAGATCCATGGTCCATTAAATGTAATTATACTTAGAAGAAAAGAACAACAATTCCAGTGCTAAATGGTCCCTATAGAAGCAAGTGATTTCGTTATCATCACAATAAATAATTGCAATCCCAAGCCAGAATAGGATTGTTCCATTAAACTGCTGTAATTGGTAAATATACTTATGTTACATATTGGTGTGCAGATACTGTCAAATTTTAAACTTTCAACAAACTGGCTTTAAATTCATGTTACATATTGGTATGTGGCAGCTGTCAAATTTTAAACCTTCAACAGACAGAATTTAAAATCATTGGACTTTTTGAAAGTGTATATGCCTCAAAAGTAAAGAAGGACTGGTAATATGAATTTTAATTATATTTTTTTATCAGTGTCTATTAACAGATCTTTTTAAATAATAAATCCTTTATCTTTCTCTTTAAATATTTGAATCCTAAAATGAAAATCAATTAGAGAAGATTTTCAATAATAATAAATATTGCATTATTGATTAATTATATATTCACAAATTATTACATGCAATCATTTATATGTGTATTTTATTTTTATAAAATGTGTTTATTGTGTATTGATCAATGTATTGATTTATATTGTATGTCAAAAGAGTTTAATAGTTTTTTATTCATAATGGGAATTGACGCATACACACATGTATTAATATAATTATGCTTGCACGTATATTTGTTGATCCTGAATGTTACCAATTGGTAAGAATTTTAACATTAGGAGAGAGGGATATTTAAAGTAATTAATGACCTACATCAGTGGACAGTCAGATAGGTAATGTGAAGCTGATTTCTTTAAATGCTCTAATCTCTATAATCTGATTAACCTTTCTAATCATTTCTCTTTTAATATTATGTTTAAATTTATAAATGTAAAATTATATGTTACACGCAAAAGGCAAGTATGGATATGCATAGAGTGTTTATTTTTAAAAAATAAAATGCATTTTTAGAATATAAGAAATTTATTTATCCACTATAGAAATTAAGACCCACACATCACATTAGATGATATGAACATTGAGTACATGTCATTAAGGGAAAGGGGGAAGATCTTTGGTATTATTATTATTATTATTATTATTATTATTATTATTATTATTATTATTATTATTATTATTATTATTATTATTATTATTATTATTATTATTATTATTATTATTATTATTATTATTATTATTATTATTATTATTATTATTATTATTATTATTATTATTATTATTATTATTATTATTATTATTATTATTATTATTATTATTATTATTATTATTATTATTATTATTATTTAAATGTAAACAATTTATCATTATTAATAGTGTAAATTTTATACCTGTAGTATTAATGATTAATTATTAATAAATGTTAATTTATTTTATTAAAAGTGGTGTATATCTTTTTTAATGGTTATTTGTTGTCCTGTTAATTATGATCATTTATCATCACTGATGAATATTAATTATTATGTCATAATTTAAATTTAATAATGTTTTAGGTAAATAATTATAGATTTATAAAAAATGAAATTTATGTTGTGAGTTAGTTCTAAATCTTTGGCTGTAATCATCATCATCATCATTATCTTATCAATCAATAGTCTAAATAAATGTGCTTAATGGCCATATGAACAATGGTTTTCACTGTATTTGTTATTTGTGAGCCATCATAAGATATGACTACCATTTAAGATCATCAAATGTCACTCAGGGTTTGGTGAATTTCCACTGATAAACATATAGTGTTTAATATGAGTTAGTCAAACTTATGAGAATGTTAAAATGCATTTATATTAAATTTTATATAATAATTTTAGTCTGATAATTTTATTTGCACAACTAAAGAATTATAAGGATGTTTTGTTTTCCTTAATATTAGTGCAGATGTTATAGGGTTCTGAAATACAAAATCCTACATTCTGTTAAAAAAGTGTACCAAAATATTTAAACCAGCTACATCTATAAGTAGGCATATAATGTGACTTTGTCTAGGTTTAGACATAATTCCCTTTTTCAACCATTATTAAACCACTTCAGGATAAAAGTCTGTCTAAATTTAGTCCAGTTTTTTTAATTCCAAGTCTCTCTTTACTGCATCCACTTGAACCATCAGTCCCAGACTTTCTCTAATTCTTTTACAATCTCTTTAAATCCTGTTTAACTTTTTAATAGTTCTTCTATTATCTTTATTTTTGAGAAATATATCAAATCAACTTCATTTCAGTTATAATAATCCTTAATATATACATATAAGAACAGTGATTCATTGATAAGGCACATAGAATCTGCAGAAATATCAGTAGAAGCTTAGAATAGGTTAAAATAGTAGCTTAAAAACATTAGGAAATAGGTATAATATACATTTATATATGTGTGTGCCTGGAAAATATTTGCTAGATACTCATTTTAAGAGAAATAAAAAAGTAAATAAATTTAAATTATATTCATTCAATATCAAAAGAAAATAAAAAAAATAAATTTGATTTTTGTAACAAGATATTTAAATGAAAGAAAACTATTTTTTTCCTTTTATTCTTAGGAATTAAAATTGTTTTAAATTGATTAAAATGTTAATTAATATAATGAGGAATGATTTTATGTAGAGAAATCTTTAAATAAAAGAATTATTTTATAATAGCTCATCATTAAAAGAGGAAAAATTAAAAATATATTGTTTAGATCAAAATTTTGGTTATTAATATTTTAATATTAAATTTTAATCCTATAGTTATGCATAAATAACTTGAAAGAATTATTTTACAATTTTGGTTTGATTAATTAAGGGGAAAATATTTTTATTAAAAGCTCAAGTTAATTCCCATAGATGATAATTTTTTTAGTAAATATAGATAAAGAGAGAACATGGCAAAAAAGTATAAATAAGATTTTAAATAAAAAAAATTACTGAAATTTTAACACATGAAGAATAAATACCTGTTTACCTTCTTTCCAAATTATTAATGCCAGAATTTATTTAAACAACAGCCTATTTTATGTCGAGGAAAAAAGGAAAGAGTTGGTTTCCCCAAATTTCCTGATGAAAGTCATTGAAAAAGATTCTAAATATTATCAACATATAAAATTCAGTAAAATAAAGTCAAATCTTTATTGTATTAATGAAATAAATATAAACATAACTTCCATATTATTATTATTATTATTATTATTATTATTATTATTATTATTATTATTATTATTATTATTATTATTATTATTATTATTTATACATATATAATTTTATAAGAGAGAAAAAAATGGTCAAGGAAATTTAAATTAGGATAAAAAAATAATTATTTTGTTTTCTTTCTCTAATTTTTAAAATAATGAAATTTAAGAGAAAGTTAACTTTGCTACCATCTTGCTTTAATATTAAAAGACAGCTAATAAAACTAAACAGATATTTTTAAAAGTAACAGTTAAAATGTTTTTTTTTGTTTTAATGTCATAAAAAATGACTTAAAGATTTATAAGAAAATAAACATATAAATAATTATTGTTTTCAAATTGATTGTTATATAACCAACAGATGGATAGATATGTGTATATATATATAATCATGTGCATATTAGAGAATGAAGTTTTTTTGCTATGAAATTAAATAATCTTAATCATATATATTATAGGAAAATTAAAATGATATGCTAAAATCATAAAACAAGATGTTAATATTTAATAATCAGTTGTTTATTTTATATTCATATATCAAAATAAGCTTGTTTTTTATGCATGTATGTGTGTTTAAGTTTGCATTCATAACTGTGACAAGGATATATTATAAAATGTATTACTATGAAATATGTCCAAAAAACAAACTGCTATACTGTTGGAAAGTATTGTAATTTGATATTAAATAATTAACAAAATATTTATTTGTGCTGACGTTTATACCATTCAGTTAAAAAAGAAGCTCCAAATTAAATAATACAACATCAATAAAGACTTGTAGTACAAATCCATATATATATATATGAAAGAAATTATGTTAAATAACATACAATAAATGATGTTCGAATTTTAACATATATGTTTCTGAATCAGTCTTCTATCTGAGGTAAAATATTAACTGGAACATGAGCGTTTTTGATATAAAAGTAAAAAATATTAATGTATTTTGTAATAATAAACCATCAAGATTTAGTTATATCATTGCAGTTTATTTATTGTCATATTATGATCGTCCTAATACATTGTTTTCTATTTAAATGTAATGAATTAGTCCTGACTATAACGATTATAAAAGTTTTCATACTTGCCTAGAAAAAATGTCTTAATGCTTAAAATATTTAATGAAGTAGATTCTGTACAGAATGGTTAAAATAAATAAATGTTGAGATACATCATGTTTTGTCAGAATATACACATCTTTTTGGAAACATTTAGAATTGTAGGTCGTGAGTTCAAAACAAAGCTAAGACCAATAAAATAATGAAGAAATTATCAAAATTATTGATGTAAAATATGGAGCTATATATTTAAAATGGTAAACCTTATTCAACTGTTATTACAAATGAGTTATATATATATATATATATATATTAAGTATATTAATATTTAATCTATTGTGAAACTTATTCTTTTAGATACAAATCTGAGATAAAAATATCATCCACATGATAACCAACAAACTAACTCCAAACTAATGAAACTAAACAGAACATCTATATTTTATACATATCTATATGATAATGTATATGATGCTAAGATAAATTATCTTTTAAAGTCCACACACGCATGTGTGTATCTTTATTCACCCACTTGTCTTCAGATGACAGTTGGATGTATTATGCATTAATTCTTGACAGACATTTTTAATTTGTACGTATAGTATATGAACATAAATTAATTAGTAAATGAGATCACCGTTTTATATATATATATATATAAGTTTAATTTACAGGCTAGTTGTATTGATATGCAGCAACCAGTCAGACACGGCTTTTCCGGATGAATAAAAACAATAGCCTTTGATTTGTGATATCTTTAAAGGTTTGCTATCGTTTTCATTCAGCCTTCAGAGCTGCGTTTGATTGGTTGCTGCACATCAGTATACCTACGCTGTAGATTTGACTTATATATATATAAAGGCGACCCCATTTATTAATTTACATCTATATTAACCGTTAAAATTTTTTTTTTTCTAATGAAATAAACCTTTTTGGCATTTTTATGGTTATTAATCTTTTTTAATATAAATTAATTGTTTATATTTTAAAATGTTTTAAAAATTATTACTTTTTAAGCATTAAATTAAAATAAATTGTTCAACGGCTACTATTGTTTAGAAATATACAAAATTAATAAAGCCAATATCAAACACTACAATTGAATTTTTCAAATAATCTTTCTAAATGGCTTCTCATCTTTGCTATTCTGAGTTGCCGTCAAGTTGTTTTGATGCTGACAGATGAGGCTTCATGTTAAACCTATTTATAGACATCAATATTGAATTTGTCTGTCAAAATATTAAATTTAATTTATAAAGCAAAACGCTTCTTTATTTTTCTTTCTATCAAATATAGCAAGTGTTCAGAAAACTGGATGAATGAAAATCTTTTCTTCAAACAAAATATCTAAAGATTAAATTAATAAGTAAATGCTGAAAAATAACATCAACAAACTAATAGAATAAATAATAGTTGCACTATACTTTTAACAATTTTTATATATAATATTATTACTATAATATTTAAAAAAATATTAAATTTAATTAAAAGTAGTTTTCAGCAATGACAGTTAGTATAGTCTGTTCTTTCATTCATACGTAAATACATATATAAATTATAAAACATATGTATATATGCGCCATAAGATTTGCTAACCACGGATTGATAAGCTATGTATCTGAAAGTTAATGGATAATCTGATGTAGTTCTATGTACATCATATTATATAAACATTATCTGATATTTAATTTTGAAAGAATCTTGAGAGCCTTTTTTTTTTCAGATAACTAATATTTTTTTAAGCAAGCCTCAGATTTTATTCTGAGTTTCTGTTCCACAGGAAAAACAAAAAAAAACTATTTTATTATTCATTGGTAAACGAGTATCTAGCTATTCCTAGCTAGATCGTAAACACCACAATTTTATCTGAATTGATCATATTAATATAATTATAGTGCGATGCACTACTTTACTAAGAACTGATACACTTCTATGGGGCCTAATTTTTGGTTTTTTGTCAGGCATGTATTTAGCATCTAAATTCATCAAGAAAGATAACTTTATTTTATCAAAATAAACCATTATTTATATTAGATATGAGACATCTCTGCATTCTAAAAACATTTCTGTTTAAAAAACTTACAGTCAGTGGGAAATATATGATCGTCAAATAGAATTCTATGATTAAAAAATGGCTGATATTTCATTGACCTGGCTTATTTCTTTTTAGATAAAAACTAATTATTCAAAAGCAATTCATTGAGTTTTCAGTTTTTACATAGAAATAATTATAGACAGAAAAAAAAATCAACTTTATAATGAAAAATTTTGAAAAAAGTATTTTTATATTATTCTACATGATATTATTAAATTATTAATTAATCTTACAATACATATAACATTTTGTAAATTGTTGACGATATAATAGCTAGAAATTATGTATATATATGTGTGTGTGTGTGTAAACTTATAAATTTTAAAAATAACAAAAAATATATACGTCACTTAGGAGCGCTTTGGACTGTCCTTTTAGTCTTTGTCAACTAATACTTTGAAAGATCAACTTTCCCATAATTCGTGATCTTAATGTTTGCTGCCTGCCTATTGATTAAATCTTGCTTGTATTTATATATAACATAGTTTCTTTGATTTTTCTTTTATTATTATTTCTTTCAGTCTGCAATATTTTTATGTTATTATAATTGAAATCAAAACCATATATACATGATTTATTATGATCATAAAAAACAGAAGCTGATAAATTATCATTATCTTTAGAATTTAGTTTCTATTTTTAACTCTTTTTAATAACAAGAAGTGCTCCTTTGTTCTTTTCTCCAATGTGCATCTCGACTCACCTGTATATCCAATCCACTACCACACCTACACATCCATTTATAAATGATATAATTTTTATTTGTAAATAAGGTTTTATCTTTAGAGTTATTTATTAATTTATTTAATGTAGGTGGTGCATAAAATACAATGTCACATATACCTTTATAAATTTTCCTTATGCAACTTGCCTATTGATTCGAAATGTATGGTATTGATATCCAAATTTTATTATCAAAAGAATTAACATCATTATTAATCTTATTTTTATTTTTGTATTTATATTTCGAATTAAAATTTTTAATAGTATAATAAGTATGATCATAATTATATACAACATTTAACAATTCATTGGAATACATTTCAATATTTTTGTCTTTATCCAATGAATATTTACAAAGATTATCATTTCTAAATAGGAAGGATTTCAAACCTGCCATTTTATGTGACATTGGTACTCTTGATTTATATGGAATGTAGCCTATTTTTGCTATTGATTTAATAGTCATATAATAATCCAATTTATCTCTTAAGATCTAGAAATTGAACACACATTAAACTTTTATCTGTTTTAATCCATTTTAAGCCTTTTATATTATTTAATTCATCAAACGAATCTTTAATAATATTTGGCTTTTTACATACAAAAACATCATCAATTTATTGATAGTATAAAGGAATATTTTTTGATAACATTATGTTAAAGCTTTCTATACTTTAATTTTTACTACATGACTCTCATACAAGTAGAGAATGACAATCTCTTTCACATTTCTTTATCATTATTTAGTATATATATATATTGTAATGGTCCAGTCAATGATGTGTCAAGAGGGGTCGCATCTGACTATAATCAGACCTAGGGTCTTAATGTAGGATGCTGGAGATGACATGATGAAGTACATGACTCATGATTACATCTATCTTTTATAGACTAGCCTAAGACTTATCTATCAAATTTACATACAGTTTAAGTCAGTTCATCTAACAGCTCACCATTCTCTCTAGGATCTGTTGCCTTAGTATTCGAACTCAGGAAGAATTCATGCCCAACTCTCTTGGCAGGGATGTACCTACACAGACTGTTAATCAATAACTGAATTAGCTCATCTTATTTATTAATAAGGAATAACCTTGATTTAATATTTATTTCTCATGCTCATTAAACAATAATGTGTGTGTATGCATGTATAAAATATTGGTTATAGAATTGAATGTAAATGCTGGATCAACAAACTCGAGAGACTTTGTCAATTGAACAAAACTTCATAATATTTATTTACAAAAGCAAAATATATAAAAAAACATAGAACAAATTGTCAATCAATGTGAATAGAAAAATTCAAAAAATATGTACATGTGAAAAAGAATTATTTGGATATATTCTTCTATACTTTCAACTTCTATGTCTATGATGAGTATCTATCATATTGTTATTTAAGCAATTTAAAATTACTTATCCCCTACATAATTTAGCCATTTATATATCCAAAAGTAATGAAAACTTTATTAGACTAAAATGAAATTGCTAACTAACTTAATTAGAAATTTAACTGCAACTCCAGATGCAGTATGCAGTTCTAGGTGTAGAAGTTGGTTGATCTAAAATAATCACCTTGCATATATATATATCATGAAAGAAATATAATAAAAAACAATGCATAATAAGATAGCAAAGTAAATAGTAAAGTATATTAACTCAAAGGATTAATCATTTATTCATTGAAAATATCTAAGGAATACTATTAGTAAAACATATAACAAATAATATAAATGGTCATGTCATGGTGTGGCATTGGTTATTTTAGTTAATTAAAAGAGAAAGACTCTTATTGTTTAAGTACTCAGCTTAAGCACTCAATTTTATAGCCATGAACAAAAATGTCAAGCATCATTTAAGTACCTAAAATTTTATTAAAAGAAAAAAAAGACTTTTCAATCTTTCCTCCCTGTTATCTTCACATTTTCTTATGATGGACTGTTCCAAACTGTTAAATTAGACCATTAGTACTTCCGAAATATAAGATAGAGATAATAAAAATAAAAAATAAGACATATCTATACACAAGAAAAAATTATAATATTTACAACATTTCATGAATCGATAAGACGATCATGCACAATTCTTCAACAGAATCCTTCTTACATAATAGTTCTTACAATTTATGCATTTTTCTCATTATAAATATTGATGACTCCTTATTGATTCTGAATAGCACATTCTGAACATATCTATATTGGCAGTGGATGGTTTTGTTTTATTCCTCATGTAGATTTCCATCATGCATTGGACCCAGCTTATCAGGCACTTCAATGTAGACAGATAGATATTATTTTCACACAGATATAGTGGGAAAAGCTCCACCTGATGACAATCGTTTTAGCCAAAATACATCATATTTTGCAATATATATACAGGTTTATATATATATGTGTGGTTTGCATTTAATAATAATATATATACAATACAGTTATTTATTATTTGCGATATTGGCTATATAATGTATTCCTGTCATTAAAATTTTAACTGAAGAAACCATTCTAATTTCTTTTATCTTTTAAAAAAAATCATAATACATTTTTTAAAGTTTATACATTATTGGAAATTTGTCTGATCATTCAGCTTGTATGAAAATCTTCTGTTTGCTGCCTTATTTTTTTTTCAAATGGCAAATTAAAAAAAATTAACATTTGTTAGACGCATATTGAAAGTGTCCATTTTGTAAAAAAAAAAAATATTCGAAATAACCGCTTCAACAAAGCTGACTTTCCATGTCAGACGTACAGTTTTAAAGAAGAAGGAGTTGTAATTGTTTTTCTTTTTATACCCAGTGTTATTTCCATTGTTTATTCACTGAGTGTGCCTATTATTGCTTTTTATAACTATTGTGATTATCGATTCATTTTTTTAAAAAAAATAATAATATTAATAATAATATTATCACCCCCTTCTTATATTTCATTACTTAGTACAATTCTTGACCTTTTGTCCATTGCTATGACTGTTTTTTCATTATTTAAGTCATTGTCTACATTTATTATAGACACACAAGATCTCCAACACATTGTAATTGTTAATATATATATTGTGATCTTTTAAATGGGCACAAGTAATTAAAATATACTGTATCAGTGGTGAATGACTGCATTTAACTAAAAAAATGCATATGTACTCTATTATGCTATGTTTTAAATTACTACGTAATGATAACTTTGTCAATTATTTATGCTTATAAAAGTAAAAAAAAAATTATTAAAGAAATAAATATGTGACTTACGAAAGATTAATCGCTACTATTTATTGAATGTATATGCTTAAGTCGAGTGGAAGGACATTGATATTGTATATTTCTTGTTCTCCTTGATGTGTGGATTTATTATAAAACAAAATATTATGGCTTAAGGAATTGCAGATTGTACGTAAATAATTAATTCACAAAGGACAAAAATAATTTTAACTGTGATAATTTATAAAGAGTGGCAAGCTAATGTTAACTTTTTGGAAAACTGATAAAGTTATTGTTAAATTAAAATATTTCCAGGATTAATTGAATGACAAATATAAAGAGATATGTAGCTGAAACTACATTTCCATATCTCAGTCATTATATAAAAATGTATTACTGCATGTGCTATATTAGTGAACTCAATTAGCTTTTTGCTAAGAACATTGGAGATTACTGAATTAAATTTAAATTGTGAATGTTTATCATATAGGAATTTGTCTTTATGTTTTCATCAACACATACTCATCTGGAAGCATCATTTTCGTCTTTGTATCATTCTGGAAACTTTATGTTAAAAGAAACTTTGCAAGTGAATTTTTTTTAAGTTAAAAGAAGTGGGTTTTTTTTTTTATTTGTTGCTATTGATATATCATAGATAGACAGATTTGTTATTTATATGTTTGCTTATTTAATTATGATATTTCCTGAACTTCTAGACCATCTCAGATTAGTGTATTTTCAAATTGCAAATATGCTGGTAAATTGTTATTATTTAAATATAATTTTTCTTATGTAGAAGATACATACATTTTTGGGGTATTTTATTAAAAAAATGTTTTTTTTTCTTTTATCTCGAAGTGAGCATTTCTGGGGGGCTTTCAGAATAGCTAGCATATGAAAGAAATATTGTGTCAGAAATAGTAAAACCTCGTTCATAATAATTATTGTGATTTAAATTTTAAAACAGCTGATAGTCTATTATAAGCTAAAAGTTTTTATTTTCAATTTATCATTTACTTTACCGTAATATTTGCGCATTACATAATTTGGAATTATTTTCGCACTTTTATTTATGCTTATGTGTGTCTGTCTTATGCAATTATTTTATTCAATTAGTAAATATTCAGTTTTATAATTGTTTCTCTCTATTAATTTCGATGTGTCATATTCTAAAAGAATTGAAGGAATTAGTGACTTACCTGTATGTGTATTTATCTTTCAATGTATAGAATAAAATATAAAGAGTAGCTATGAGAAAGAAAGTCATTTTCGATATATTCTATGTTTGATGGGATGGAGGGCTCTCTCCCTTAGTATATCTTAAGTATTTGCCATGAGCGAAGTATATTCCTGGATTGCGTACGTATGTATTATAAAATGATATTTTATGAAGTTAAGTGATATATTTCCCCATTGTTCTGGTTGTGAGACAAGTTCCACACCAATAGTGTATTTCAGAATTAGGTAGTTGTTTGATTTATTAGCCAAGAAGCTTATTTATTCTTCATGTGCTTAAATTTTTTTTGAATGTTTATTTTGTGTTATCATGGAAACATAGCTATATGTAATTTAGTTGGTAGTTAGATAAATAGTCAGATTAAATTCTTTATTGAATATTAAAGTAGAAGTACTGTTATATTTTGTTGGTAGGTCTATGACATTATCCATAGTAAAACACTTATTTAATAATTCATAAGTAAATTGACAATACGTAAATATATTGATTTTGTCTTAATTATAGTGTAAGATATGACATGCAAATAATATCAGATATGAAAGTATAATACTGTTAAATTTATATATCAGGAAGTAAATATTTTGAATCATATTCTATTAATTTATCGCAAGCTTCAAATCATCAAATCATCAGAATAATTATTATTATTTTATTTTTGAATGCATGAAAAGTGTAGATATTTAAAGGGATTATTTAGTTGAGCTATTTAAAGCTACTCTCTTGACAGCCAAGTTTATTAAGTTGTTTTATCCTAATAATTAACAGTGTAACCTCTCAAGCTTGTATATTGTGCCCATCATATGATATTTAATTTACCTAGTGTTGTGTGCTAATAATAAAGAATTGTTAGGATTAATGAACAACTCAAATATATTCGAAGTCAGAATATTAGGGTATTATTTATTTGTTAACTTATGTTCATAAATGTCTAAACAATAAATGATGAAATATCTAACAGAAATAATTTCAAACTTAGGTTAACAATCTTGTTTGTGAATTTAGAAATTAGGACCAACAGTCCCATTATGAATTAGCTATATCTAAGTGAATTTCAAATGTAAATAAATGATTTGTTTCTTTATTCAAAACTGTGTCTCAAGTTGTTCTTATATGCATTAGTATTCTAGTTTCCACATTCTATACATCTACTACAACATAAGTATATTACTTTGTAAATCCATATTCTATTAATATCTCAGGGTTCACTCATGTATTAGATACAAGAAAAATGATTTTGTGATAAATACTTTAACATCGTAAATGCAATAACTATTTAAGTTATACATTAAATATTATGTCTTTTTTTATGATTATCATAAAATATTTTGTTTCTTAGGCAAACAAAAATGCAAATATGCAAAATAAAATATTTCAATACTTTAGATAATACATACCTAGCACATAAAATACTATTTGAATATTTAAATTATTTTTATATAAATATTTAACTTATAATACCTATAAATATATCCAATTATATTGTCTTCTAATATAAACTTATATCAAATACTAAAATAAAATAATGCAGCAGATAGAAAAGGTATTTTTATGCTATCCACTACTTTACAAAATGCATTTGCAATAAATGCAAATTAACATAATATGCATCTTCTTACAATGCATGTGTGAAATAAATAATAAACAAAGTAGATAAATAAATTGTATGTGATCATCGAAATGTATTCTTTTATAAAGTAATGAATAATAAAAAATCATTAGATTAGATGTTCTAGTTAAATGAATGTAATAACGGCAACAAAATCAGAAACGTATTTAATAAATAGCAAAAATATTTTTATAAAATAATATAATATTTAATACCATAAAATAATTACTATAAACCATAATTTTAATACAATTAAATTATGATAACATAAATATTGGTATACTTTAAAATATAACATTCCCTTCTGAAACATTTCTATGAAAAATTATAATAATAGCATTTATATTACTCAAGAAGTTTTCATATTTTCTTTGATTCTCTCTGTTACTATTATGTACACAGAATAAATATCATGCACACATGTGCTTATGCACAAACCATAGCATGATATTAAATATGTAAGAGCACCAACAAATGTCTAAAAATCAGTGTGGAAATATATTTGTCATGAAATTGTAAACATAGTTTAATATTATGCAAAAATCATCAAAACATTAAAATTCTATTAATATCTGTGAGGGACAAGAAAATAGATAGGCTCAATATTTACAATTATATTAATATACTTAAAATTAAAATTTAGTAGAGCTATTAAATGTATCTTACAGTTGGGCATGCCTTCAAATATTCTCACATATTAAAAATATGCAATAGTATTAAGTTTAGGCAAAGTGGATGGAAAATATATGAATAGGCACCCAAACAACTTGACCTGTTGAAATAGTAAAGACATGCTCTCTCTCATGCAGGATTTTAACACATACAAGAAGCAATAAAATATATACATAAAATGCTGAAATTGATACCTGACTCAAAGCAGCATACCAATGAATAATTACACAAGGCGTGCATTTTATTATTATTATTATTATTATTATTATTATTATTATTATTATTATTATTATTATTATTATTATTATTATTATTATTATTATTATTATTATTATTATTATTATTATTATTATTATTATTATTATTATTATTATAAATAAATAAATAAATAAACAACACACACATTCATAAGCATAATACCATATATATTTGACCTATTACTATATGTAAACCAATACATCATCATTGTATTACATTACATATTAAAATTTTATAAACAATCTAACTTGACACACACCGACTTTCATATATTTCATTCGACTTTCATATATTTCATTCATAAATAGTCAAATATAAATAAACTGTTTTATTCCCTGTAAGATATGCATTGTTTTATACTGGAATAATAATTCAAAGAACACTTAATGTTTTATGCTTAAAATAAAACCTTATTTAAATATATTGTTACCAAATTTGTTTAATGTGTATACAATTATAAATATACCTCATAATAAAATAAATAAACTAATAACAAAATAAGTATATGTTATAACACTATAATTACACAAAAATAAGAATTATTCCAAACTTGTAGAACATATAAATATATGCTATATTCATTTACCCATTTAAATTAAGAATTAAAAATTCTTTAACTTTTAAAACGAAATTAAGTCTTTTAATTAAGAAATCGTTTTGTTATTTTCTTTAGTGAAATATGCCACAACCCAGTCTTTCATTATGGTAAATAAAATAAATATGCACACAACAGTCCAGAGCAGAATAGTAATTAAAATATAAATTTAAAGAGAAATGAGGTGAGAGCAGGTATAACAAGGCCAACAATAGACTAGCAACAAACAGTTTTATTATAAAATTAAACATTATTTTATTATTATTAAAGCATGAAGTGAATTTGAATTATTTATTTCTTACCAAAGCAATGAAATATAGTTTAAATAAATTGGTAGATAAATTCTAGATTAATAAATTATAATATCAATCAAATATTATTTTATTTGCATTAATAAAAAAACGGATGAACAAAGTATTTTCTAAAGTATTGAGAAAGTTGATCCACATGACATTTTCCTTCATTAGAATTATATAAAATAGTTTAAAATTATCATATTTTATTTTTTTTAAAAACTAATAATAATTTTTTAACAATTCAGTAGTGCAATTATTTTGGTTGGATAAAAATATAACTGTTTCAAACTTATTTCTAATAAGTTAATAGCAATTGTCTGTTATTAATGAAATTGTCCACATAAAATATTTATTCTAAGACCAGAGCTTTATCAAAATATGACAGGTAACATCATTAAGAACTAGAATTAGTGTCAGTAATAAATTTAACACTTAAATGATAAAATATTAAAAGTATTGGCTAAAAATCAAAAAATTTGAATTAACTATAAGGTTTGTACATTTGCTCGACAGACCGAGAGTCCGAGCCAGAGAACCAAAAGCTGACCAAGTTGGGAGAGTAATATCCTGCATCTGATCATACAACAACTCTCTTACTCATGCCTGAGGCTACATTCGATATCTCTTTATTCACATTCCAGCAGTAGCAAAGTGGTAAAACATGAGACATTTCCCCCCACACATGATATTATATAACTTAACTAGTAATGCATAAAGTAATGAACAAGAATAGAGACTGAGCAGGATTTATCTTTCATAAATTTAATGTAACAATTAATGTTATAAAGCAAAGTAAATTATGTACATACGGCTCACACCAGGTGAATGAATGTGTAGGGTTATAAAGAATATAATAATGCAAATTATATATTGCTCACATGCAGGTGAGTGAATACTTAGGTTTACAAGGAATATTAATAAATAGTCAGTAAATGATAATGCAAATTATATATATATACTGCTCACTCACAGGTGAGTGAATAATTAGATTTACAAAATGTTTAATGTGATTATCAATAAACAATAAACAAAGCCAATTATATTTTCTCACATGCAGGTGAGTGAAATTTAGGATAGCAAAATATTTAATTAGATTATGACTTTGTGGAACTGACAATATGCTTATACCATCTTTTACATCATAACCTATGCTATGATCTACATCATAAAACCAGTAATAGTTAGAGTGATCAATTAGTTGGTAACAGCTTGGAATTATATTATTAAGTTTAACATAAACTTATAATAATATTTTAGTAATGCTGTATATAATTACTACACAGATAATCATATTAACTCAGATTCTGAATCGGATCAAAGCCGATGTTAATTTCTATGGGAAATTGAACTGATGCCAGGTAGTTGAACATCAGATTCTAGGGTGTTACAAAGGATAGTATCAGAATATGTGCATCTCAAATGTGTTCTTAATTGAGGTTCGTTACCTAGTAATCGGTTCTTCAAACCACATTACTTGTTGTAATACGAAGAGGCCCTTTTTATTTAAGTGAATGGAACAGCGGCTTAATGAGCTCTTGTAATGCTTAAGTTCTTTCAAATGCAAATAAATGTCAAAGTTTCGAGGCATAACTTGATGTAGAATCGCTTCTGATGAAGGCCGTTATAGGTATAGAAAGAAGTTACACATATTTATGCTAACAAGCAACACATTTGCCACACTAATTTAATATTTTCCTAAATTAATTATGCCAAATCTTAGCTTCCATCAGTGCCACTACCACTAGTCAGTTCATACATAGTATACCTAGTTATACTACATGGGTAATAATAAGATTCTGATTTAAGGATATCTGCATAGCTTAATCTCTAATTAAGGAAAGTTACAGCAAAATTAATGATTTACTAAGATTTAAATTTTACTTATATGCTGTATGGAATTATTCACGCCTAATATTAAGCAAATATTGATTTTTAAATAACTTAAGTGAAGTATTGATTTTTAAATAACATACATAAATATTTATTTTTAAATAACTTATTCTGGGCATTATAAGTAACTGACTCACTCTAGCATAAGTAATAGTTTGATTTCAGAAGAGAGTTTTGCTTATATTTTTTTATATTATAATATTCTAACATAATGAAAAGATGCCTAATCATCTCTCTGATAATTATTACCCTGCAAAACTTCATTCCAATGGACATAACATAAATTAATAAACATGAAACTAAAAACTAAATATAGATGGCATAAGAACAATTGCAAAATGATCAATAAAGTTATAATTTAGAAAATGAATAAGAATTTGTTTGAATAGTTTTATAGAACCTAAATATTTATGAGTACTTAAAATATTTATGACCAAGCAAGAATTTTGAGAGTGCTCTAAGCTTTAAAGTAAATTTAACATAAACAGTTTAGTGTAACATTTAAATAATATAATAAAATACAGGCTTGGTTAGTTAGCTAGCTTTTTAATTTAGAATTGTTTTAGTAATGAAATTAGCATATTCTGTAGAATGATTTACCAGTAATATTGGTAGTATTCTTTTAAGGCATTCTTTACTGTGTGTCTTCTCTCCATTAAATCAGGATGTGGCTTTTCTATTATTTCATTTGTGGCTTTTCTAGATTCAAGTCAGGATGTGGCTTTTCTATCACTTCAGTTGCGGCTTTCTCCATTACTTCAGTTAATAATTCTCTAGTACTTTAGGTGCAGCTTCTCCATCACTGGGACAGGTAAGAGGTTGATGTTTTCTTTTATTCTGTGGAACAGTTTTCTGTGGGAGACAGACAGCTAGTCTAACACCCCACTACTTGACAATTCTCATTTTAACAGCTTTGGTAATGGCTTGGTCATAATTCAGCTTGGTCAAAGTAATGCAAAAACAGCTCTTTAATTATTTGCAACACTTGTTTGGAAAAATGCATCTCTTCTTTTTAATGGCTAATACAGGCTTTTTTATATCATATTTTTCAGTGTTCTCCTGTCCCTTTTACTTTTGCAATATCACTTGTTTACTGACTTCAAACATTGCCTTTAAATAATTTTTTTACTTTTTTAAATATTAACGACAGCTAAATCTGGAGTTAAAAGCTCTATTCCCTTGGGTTTCCCAATTGTACTTACCATGAATTTATGCCTGAATGGATTTTCTAATTCATTTTTGTCTATAATTTTAAATGAGGTCAATTTTCAGTAAAACGATTATTTTTAGACGAAATATTAAAACTCGTAAACAACTTACAGACTTTGTAATTTTAAACAAACAATAGAACTCTAAAATTATTTTAAATGAATATTAAAACTTAACTTTTTAAATGAATAATTTTACAAATTTAAACTTATAATTTTGTTATATATATAAATTATAACTACACACAGCTATGTTTACTTCAGTTTTAACAAACGTATGGGGATATGTGTGTATATGCTATTTGTGACTGCATCTCCATATTACAGTTAACAAGGTGATTATACACACACATGCTCAGCAATATTACAAACACCCTCAAGTTTTAAATTAAAGAAATACATGCAATCTGAGTGAAGTATAGCACTGAATAAATAACTATTAGTACTAAATAAATACACTATTACAGAATATAATAGGTGAAACAGATGGGTTTATAGATGTAGATGTTTCAATATATATATATATATATATATATATATATATATATATATATATATATATATATATAAATTTAACAGTAAATGCAATGTTAATCCATTGATTAATAATTCTAAGAGTATAATTCCTAAATTGCAAAAAAGTAATATAATTTATCAGATTTCATATGGATGTCAGAAATTTTATATCGGTTAATTGAGATGTTCTGTTGGAAAAAAGATTGAAGGAGCATCAATTATTATATAATCAAATTAAAAATAATGTAAATAGTCAATTCAATACAGCTTCAGTATTCTTTGACCAAGGAAAAATTTGTAATTATAAGTTTACATTTAATAATAATGAAATAAAAATATTAATGGAAGAAAAAATCATAAAAAGAGGAAAATTAAAGAGGCAGTATTAATTGATAAATATAAGAATGATGCTATTAATAGGCAAGTTGCAAACACAACCATACACAGCTTATGGAAATGTATGTAACATTAAGTTTAAAAAATTTGAAATTCTGTTAAAGCTGACAAGGATTACCATATAATCGAAAGCGCTACAAAAGAATTTAGATTTTAATATTGCATTTACCATTAAATTTATATATATATTTTTTATAATGGGTATTGTAATATATATATATATATATATATATATATATTATTAATCAATGTCTGTATTCCAATTATAATAAAATATATATAATTATTCAGAACAATACAATAATTAATACAGTAAAACAATATTTTAAAAAAACAAATATAATAGAAGTACTTTCAACTATCTATGTAGTCGTTATCAACTAGATTCAAATTGTATTAGAAAAAACAGTTACAAATGTAAAAAAAAAGTAATACGTCATACATCAATTTTCCCACAATTCATTAATTAATGTATGATATATTACATTTTGTTTACATTTGTAACGGTTTTTTCTAATACAATTTGAATCTAGTTGATAACAACTACATAGATAGTTGAAAGTACTTCTATTATATTTGTTTTTTTAAAATATTGTTTTACTGTATTAATTATTGTATTGTTCTGAATAATTATATATATATATATATATATTAATGATACATATAGATGTGGATACCTATGAAAGTGTGTGCACACCCTGTATGTTTATGTCAAATGATATTTTAATTTGTCAAAATAATAAACTTATTAAACATATTTTTTTCAATTAATTCCATATTAAAATACACATAAAATTTATGCATACCCACACTCATATATATATAAGCATTCAAATGTACTGTATAATAATTTAAAAGTTAACATGTTTGAATTGTCAATAATAATACATAAGTGCACATGTATGATATATGTATTTATATAATAAATAGAAGGAATCAAAGTTGTTAATTCATTTATTATCTAATGGTAAAAAAATGTTTTTTTCTTTTTACTTTTAAAAAAATAATATTAATTTTTTGACAATCCTACATAAAAGTTTCTTTTCTTTTTTTAACCAGTACTCCAAATTAATTGTAAACATGTTTTAGCAAGTTCTTTTATTCCCTAATCTAAAAAAATTATTGGAGTTTACTGATTTGATTTTAAAATATATTGCAAATGTATTTTACTTTTAGTTGAATAAAGTTATTTACTTTAAAAAAATTGTAATTTAAAAATTACAACTGTTATTTCCACTAAATAAATTATTTAAAATAATTCACAAGGTATAATTTATATGTGTGTGTGTGCTTCTCTGCATATACATAAAACAGTATTTGTATAAACTAATTCTTCAACAAATTAATGGACTTTCTTAGTAAGCTGGTCCCATCTAAAATAGTTGACTGGCTTGTTTTCAGAAAAGATATAACCTGGTAACAGTTGGCCTATATACATCCAGCTCCATTTAGTCTACAATTTGATAGATTTCAGTTAAAACTAGTTAGTAGACAATATATATGGCTAATGAACCACAGAAAAGCTGGTACTGATGAACTAGTGTGTTGTCTTGTCTTCAGTAATATCCCCATAGTAACTCTACTGTCATAATCTGTAAAATTGTAAAAAAACTCCCCTCATTTTCTTCCAACTTTTTTATAGTCTGAATGAAAAAAATACAGTAATTAAAAATAAGTTTTCTTTATCTTGATTGAAAAAGTTAATGATGTTTTTCAATTTACTTTAATTCTTTCCAAAACAACTTTGTAGTATTTTCATCAAAATATATTATATATGATTTAATTAAAAAAATTTGCTAATCAAAATAGATAGTGGAATTTTATGATTACCAGTATATCTATTGTAACATAAAAAATGTGATTGTTTTAATTTTCAAAATCAGAACAAATAAAATGCTTAATTTATATTTTTTTTAATTAAAAATTATTTAATCCTTAACTGTTATTCCAGTGTAATATAGAAAATATCTACAAAAAACATTTGTGTTTATTTCTACTATTTTATTCACCTTTATATTTATGTGCACATACACTACTATGTTGTTGCATGCCATGAGACACATAACCATATCAATATACATATATTTTTGTATATTGTAATTTACATTATTAGAACAGTATATGACTTTAAAATACTGGATATATTTATATTTATATTAGCAAAAACAGATTATAATAATAATCAAAACAGTAAAGCATAATCATGTTTTGTAATTTTTTTCAAATAATAAAAGGTTTTAAATTAAAACTATTGTATTAAAGATAGTATACCTATATTATTATTCAATATTGAATTAATTTTCATAATGTTAATATATAATTTGATTTCAAATATTTGAGAAATTTAAATTATTTTAAAATGTATTATATAGAAAAGAAGAAATGAACTGAATCAAATCAATTCTAAATCTTGATATTAAGCATTTTAGTTTTACTTTAAGCTACACTTAATTCAGCCAAAAAAAAATCCAATTTTTCAAGTTATTAAAAGTTATTGATAAATTTTATCTTTTTTATATTAAGTAAATAGATCAAATAAAAATTAAAATTATTTTGAAATTTTCTAGCAAAAATATTACTGTTATTAATTAAATAATTTTTTTTTCAAAAATGTACTTCTATTCTAATCAGTGCATAATTACTTGACAGCTTTCTTTTTCTGTTTCTCTCCATATATCTATCTATTTCTCTCTCTCCCTTTTCTCACTCTCTATTTCTCCTTCCCTCTTTCTCTGTCTAGTATTGTCTCCCACTTCTTTCTCTATCTCTCTCCCCTCTTTTCTCTCTTTTTCATCATCTAGAATAGAAACCATAATTTTGAAATATAATATTCAATTTTTTTGTATTCAGTTTTTTATTGCATAATATATATTAATGACTAATAGGTTGATAATTTTTTTTAATTTTTGTCATTACTTTTGCACATAGCCAGAAATGTTTTAAGAGTCTTCTAAAGTAAGACTTAGCTTTGTAATAATAATTAGTTTGAAAATGAAAAATTAGCCAATTTCCAAGTTTCTTTTACTATGGAAAATATATTTTATATTTTGTTTTTCATCATAATGATAATTTACTTTTTTTTCATAATAATTAAATATGTTTGAGTAAGCTATGATAGCAATATCATTATTAAGTTACAAAAGGAAAAAAAAGTGAAACACATGTATATTTAAATTAACTCTGACATTTGTAAAAGAAATTTTTTTAAATTTTTTCCTCATAAAAATTACTCATAAAAGTAACTAATCTTTAATACTTTAAGTAATAACAGTTTTATTTGTGTGGACAAAATGTTTGCCAATGGAAAAATTTAATTTACTAATCTCCATTATTAAATGCCTTTTGGGGTTAGCTAATATTAACGGTTACTGAAATCAGTTTCCATAATATTTTTATTAACAATTTTGTTTTATGTGAAAAAAAAATATTGTTTCAGTTCAGAACAATATATTTATAAATATTTAAATGTGTGCTGCATTTTTTTTATTGAAATTACCTTGAAGATTTGCACATCAGTTGATTCGGTTCACATTTATAGTTGACTTTGATGGCCTGTAAACTTTGTAACCATACATATTACCATATTGTCCTTTTTTATGTTAATTAGAAAACCTAATTCCAATTCCTATTGAATGTATGCACTGTTATCTGGGGGGGGCAGGTCAACAATTTGTAGTCACTATTGTATTGGTCAGAATTGTATGTTCATTTAACAAGGTTTAGAATCTAAGCAAAAGTACCCTAAATCCACTCATGCCCGAGATACACAGGTCAGGAGCAATCATGAATTCTGCCCTATTTGCTCTTCTCTAAAACTATAACATTATAAACAACATTTCTGATGATAACATGAAATTTTATTCATTCTGGTCCCAGAGACACAGCAGAGAAACATGAGATCTACAGGGTAATTAGCATAAATAAATAATGTTTAAACTTGCCTCAATCAAATACCTTATGTGAAGTGACAATTTATAAATTTTAAATGAATTGCACACAGCTAGCATTGCAAAAGAAACATGAATTATAAAATAGTATCCATCCAGAATGAGCAAAGACAGAACAACCCAGAAATAAATGTCCATTTAAAGTAATTAGTTATAACTTCTAAATGTTACTAACATTATTATAAATATTTAATGGAATTTAATGAGTGAGAGTCAGTAAAACACAACGCATGAGTAATTATTAAAACATAATAATTTAATAAATATAAACAATTTAATTTACATTAGAAAACACAGCACAGATTTAAGGCGGTTATTACTTTGCATATAAGCAACTGATTTAGTATGCTAATGAGTTATAGTATAATAATAAATTAATGTTATCAATGCGGTGATCATTACTTTAAGTAATGATAAGGACGTTTACAAATTCATCTCTAAAGAGAGGTTTACTCTTGATATGATAGTTAATAATTTATTGTTTATGAGCATATTTGGTCCTGTACAAATGAGGAATGGGTTAGTCTAAATTAGCTTTACTGTGACAATCCTAAAATATTCGACAAATTATAAAATGAGTGGTTTACAAACATCACTGTGCCGCGTCTTATAAATAAAATGAGAACTACATATAAAAGAACTCGCAGTGCTAACTATAATGACAGCGTTTAAAATGAAGAAGATGTCCATCTTTGGACTGGAAGGCTTTATCACATATATGATTCCGCTTGTATTTATCACAAGGCAATATTTGAAAATATGAGTGGTAAGGATTCCATGGCACGCCCTCCAACATGTCACATGCATATCCTTAATACTCTAATGTTTATCCTGAGATCGATTATACCTAACCTCATTCCTATATGAGTTACGTGAAGAAAATCCAGATTTCTGATGAGTAAATATGATAAAGCAAAATATAATTCTTTAAAATGCTATAGTAAGTAAGCAATGCGAATATGGCTTAAGTCTTAAAGGACTAATTAAATAATTTAAGCTTAAATAAAGCAATAATATCATGTGTAACACCATGATAAAATGATAACCCACTCAGCATCTTACGTATAACTTTAATAAATTTAGGATGCCGAATATAAAAGAGGGAAAAATATTATTTTTCCTATTTAACAAGCCCAAGCATTCCTAAATGACAATATATTAATTAATTTAACTCTTAATGGTGTATAAGTAATAAATAGTTATTAAAGTATATTAATAATCAAATCTATTAAAAGAACATAAATTACATTTAAATATCGGTAGTGATATGATTTTTAAACAATCCACCATTAACCATAATTTCAAAATATTTAACCGAGCAAACAGCGTTCAGTAAGAAATTTTATGTTTAACTATTTAAATATTCCAAAAATATCGGAATGATGATTGAAATAATATAAGTTCGCTAGATTAAAACATTAGCATACTAAAACTAATTTCATGAGATATATATTTAAAATAAGTTTTGCCACATGAAATAAAATAATTAGAGTGTGAAACTTAAAAAAAAAACTAATGATAGATTTAAAGTACATAATTCTGTGCTTAGCGTTTCAAAGAACGAATTTAAAAACTTGAGAGAGAAAATCACAGATTTAATGATAATTAAGTTTATAATCAGTTATAAAATAAATAAAGATTACATTCTGATTACAATTAAGATTTAGGAAAGAAATGAAGTGAGGAGAATTAAG
Organism: Epiperipatus broadwayi; assembly: GCA_028023455.1. Taxonomy (NCBI): domain Eukaryota; kingdom Metazoa; phylum Onychophora; class Udeonychophora; order Euonychophora; family Peripatidae; genus Epiperipatus; species Epiperipatus broadwayi. The sequence continues at coordinate 412,076 of JAQFVV010006504.1, forward strand.
AGTTCATTCTTCGGTAAAACGGATTACCTTTAGAAGTTATGGTGGCCCCTTATAATAACGTATATTTACGAAGTTTAGCAAGATACAATATTAATAAAATAATGGTAGGCATCTTCCAATATTCTTTACAGTAAGACATAACAGTTCTCAAGTAGCTATGGCATAGCAGAAGGCAGGACAGAGACGATTTAAGATCAGGGAGGCAAATTGTTTTTACTCACAGTTCATATTTGTTTCCACTCTCTACCCAAATACCAGAGAGAAGAGTGATTTGAACTCTTTCCGTGCGTTCCTAGAACTTTTGCTCCTCCTATACTTGAAATTTAGCAATATTGGAAGATGTAAACAATACGTTCCAGAAAGCATTATTTAAACGTATTTTTAAAATTGCAAATAACTTTAAAATATGATTTTTGGTTTGACTTGAAATAGTTAAAATGAGAATGACCTTTTTTAAATTGTAATAATACTTTTTAGAATTTTCTGGCCTTGCTTTAGCTTTACATTAATTGTATTCATTTTTATATCTGTAATACATATACGCATATACACAATTATCTAAGTGAAGGGAATTTACAAGCTTGAACATAAAATATACTTAAGCTAAAATAATAATTCAACTGGTTACACATAACCATTTCTTAAATAAACAGGGTGGAAGTTATACGTGTATATGTGTGTGCTTAACATTCCTAGATGACCAAATAAACATATAAACTGGTTCAAACCCTACTTTGAAGGTATGTAATGTCATCAGGCAGTGAAGTTAAATATGTACTACAGATTTACCACTTCACTATGCATCCGGATGCCTAAAATTAATATAACCTCATTCAAATTGTCTTATTGCTGGTTTTGTAAACCCGTTCATTTAACCTTGTTATTGGGATATGAATAAAATTTAGGGATTTTAAAACAACATTTGTAATCTATGTAACACATTTTATTTAATAAAGTTCATTGTTGAAACATAAAAAGTAAGTTTTATTCATTGTAATAATAAAAATAATTCTGCTCTTTTTCAATTTAATGTGATCGATTTTTTCCCCATGTTTATAATATTGTCTCAAAAATATTACATTATTGGAGGAAGTTGTCATACCATAATATTGTTAAGAAGATTTAATTTGGTTAAGTTTCATATCTGGATTTAAATATACTAAATAAACTTTCAAATATATGAATGACTATTAACTGTAAGATCTATTTAAAAATGTATTTACATATGCAAAGGATAGTTGGAAATGATTTGTTGGAAGTCAATATCGCATCACATTTTGAATGTCAGAAAGTTGTTAGCACACAACCAGGGATTTAAATCTGGCATGAGTGAACCTAATTAGTCATTTATTAAAAGTTGGTAAATGCACTTCTAGTTATATTTAGCTAGAAGTTAAAGATATTGGGTCAATCTGAAATTTTTATCAGATTAATATTTGTGTGTTTCCTGTAGAAATAAAACCAATACAATTGTAATATGAAGAGATCTCCATTTAGAATAACTAACTTCTTTAACACTTTGTTTTTAAATTATGATTTGTTTTTAATAAATGTAATAGTTAGCTATCCAATAATGAACAGTAAATAGATATTTAGATATTTTTTGCTAAAAAGCAATTTGCTTGTTATATTAAGTTGATGTGTTCCTGTAAAATATAAAAATGACAATGTAATTTAAAGCAGCCTATAAATATGAAGTGAAAAAAGTCACATTTCAATGGTCACTAAGACTTATGATTCCACTTATTTTAGTACATTTTACTCTTAATAAATGTAATAGATTGTATTATTTTTTTACCTTTAAAATTGCTAGTTTCAATCATATAATTTTTATTTTAAATATTTTTTTTTTTACAAAAATAATAATTCAAATGCAATCATTAGGATACAGAAATTAATTGAGGCCACAGTCAGCATTAAACATCAATATTAGACTTCAACCAAAATATTTTACAATGTCTCTTTTACAATTATATGAATATAGAAGCATCACAAAATGGTTGAATTATTATAAAAAAATATTTTTCTTTAAATAAATTAAATTCATTAAACCATAATTAATTTGGGACAAGAATAGATCCAGTATTAACTAATTAGACTTGTACAAATGTTAACTGGTTGATAGCCAAAGTGAATCACCTGCAGAGACTGAAAACATATATATATATATATGTGAATAAGTGCTGTTTAATAAAATATCAATATTTCATAAAATTTTAAAAAGAAAAATTTTATACATTATTCAAAGCTATGAAAATTTTAATTCCAAAATTTAAATTATCTAATTTCAATAATTATTGTTTGAAAAAAAAACGTGAAAATCAATTCCTTGCTTTTGAAATTTAAATTCTATAATTACGTGTGGAAAATTGAGACGACAGATGAAACTAAAATATCAGTGAATTATTTATTCAAGTAAAGAAAAAACAACTCAAGTATTACTTCTTTTGTTTTTTATTGACCTGCGACTTTAACTTCTTAAAAGTATTTTTTAGCTGTTAAAATTGTTTTTAAGCAATATATATATATATATTTAATTATTGACATTATTTCAATACATATATAATGTATATATTGAACTTTTAAATGTAATTAGAGAGCATTTGAACACAGATTTTCAAGCCCCCTTCAGCTATGTACTACAATTTATATAACTGATCTATCTGGCCACATACACATGAAAAACACAAATGCTCTCCAATATAAGTATGGCATTATTGTAAGTTTAATTTTTTTAAAAAAAAAACAACCTAGACATAGTGTATATACGTAAATTTCTTTATAAAATATAAATACAGGAATTGTATAAGTAGCTACTAAAAACAAATATTTACAACGATAGAAGGATAATCTAATCTTTATACAAAAATATGAGCTTACATTGATAAACGTTAGAAGAAGTAGCCAAATTGGAACTTCATAAAATCAATGTAAAATAAGAATATATATATATATATATATAAGAATTAAATTGTTATTAGCTTAAGAGATATTAAATGTATCAGTGTTTGAAAATCACTTGAAAGAGCTATAATCTTTGTTGTAACAATATTTTCTCTAGTTATTATGTGACATGAATGAATGATAAAATAATATTTTAAAGAAATATTCTATACAAAATACTTTTATTTTATTTTTATAAGTAATGTATTGAAAACCAACATTTTTTTAATTCAAACTTAATTTGAGTTGTTATATTTAATTTAGAATAAAAATGTGAAGGATTCATAAATTAGTTAATTCCAATCATTATTTTTTTATGTATAGATGAATGCCTCACACTTTTATTTCTAGATAATTATAACGATTCAAATTATGATTTTGAAAAAAATTATTATTTTTTTGGTTTTAGTGCATTACTCATCAAATTAGATACAATCATTTTTAATAAAATATTTTATATATCTTTTTTTTTTTGGTATTTATATATTTTACAATGAATTTTTTGCAATTATTCCTATTCAAATTTAAAAACTGACAATGTACCAATGTCATCATATTTCTAGTATTTAAAATGAAATTTTTGTATATTAAAAATCATTTACAAAACATTTTGTTTATACAAGTAACATTTTAAAAAGCAAATTTTAGTTAAACAATTGAGTGAAATTAAAATTTTATCTTTAATTTTTTGTACTTCCATTTTAATTAGTTGTAAAAGCAATAAAAGCAAATTTTAAAAAAACAAGCCTCCAACTGTGCTTCACTGTACATTTACTGGCCCACACTGTTAGTCTGGACTACAACTTCGACAACTTTGAAATATTTTATAGTCATATGCTTCATCAAAATTTAACATGTGACCAACATTTGCAAAAAATCCATTCTGTGGAAGTAAGTAAAAAAAGTTGGTTATGTGATTTTTTTTTCACGTATCAAAATATCAGCGAGGAAGCAAACCCACAAACCTGGGACAAGTAAGGCAGCTGTGCTGACCACTCGACCACTAATACTTGGTTATGTGATTTGGCTGAAGCAAACAAACAAAATTTTTGAGTTAAATAATAATAATAATAATAATAATAATAAGTATTATTATTATTATTATTATTATTATTATTATTATTATTATTATTATTATTATTTCCGGTGTGTGTTTGTCTATATTTTTTTCTAAAGCTTTAACTGCATGCATTTTCATATCATTCCCTTCTTTTTCTTTTACTTTTTATTATTTATCTTAAGGCACACTTTTTTCTCTAACCTTAATGAAGAATCTAGAATCTCACCAATATTGCTATCATCATTATTTACATTTGCAGTTTCATTTTCTTGCTTATCTGTATTCATATGTGTTTGCATAGAATTTTTTTCCTTTTCACTTCCCTGAGATACCACATCCAATGTCAGTATTTGCTTTATATCCCTTTGTTTATAGCTTGTTTTCTTTTCAAGTCTTTCTTCTGATAAATCAAATCCTCTATTATTTTCATTCTTTGGATAGTCTATAATCAAATGGCTAATTTCTCAACAGCCAAAACATTGTAGCCTTAGCCCTTTAATGTTTAAGTATAACACTGCTCCCTGATCCATAATTTGTCTTGGAATTTCTTCTGGCTTAATATGCTGGTGCAGCTTTATCTTAAAATGATAACTGTTGGTGTATATAAGTGTGAGTGTATCATTGCACAAGATTTGTTTAATGTATATGGCATGTCCAAGTGGTTGGACCATACTTTTGAAATCATGAAAGTTAAACCAAAAATATGCATTTTTAATGATTCCTGAGCAATAATTTTGCAGATTTTCATCTACAACAATTATTACATATCCACCCATTGTTTTTATTTGTGATTTGAATCTCATTTTTTGATTTTCATTGAAAAATTGTATAGCTATATATCGCGAGTTTGTATGTTCACCTATTTCTGATACTGAGTCCCATAAATTTTCTTCTGTTAGTTTTTGATATAATAACTCTTTGTGAAATTTATATAGAGTTTATAAAAGATTGTATACATCAATTGATCCTTTTTGTGGGTTATGCCATCGAGCTGAAGAAACCCTATCACATCTGATATATCACTGTGAGGGACTTAGGCAGATAAGAAATCTGATAACTAGAAATTACAGAAAGTCTAATGTAACAATGCATCAATTAGTTTCTGCATTTAGAGAGGGATTAAAATCAAGTGTCAGGGCAGCAACCTTTGTGCTATATGCATACTGGTATACTAGGTTCACCTTCCTAATTGGTAACAATTCCAGGAGGCATCCAGCTACTTTTTCAAATAAACTTGCAATGATACAGAAAAGGTATAAGACACTGGCCAGACTTGACATTTATGCAGCAACCTGGTCATTACTTAAGATTAGATCAATGTTATAGAGACAAAAATGATAAAACTTGTAGGAACCGGTATAGTGTGTTTTTTAGGACAACACCAGTTTGAACATTGTAAGTTGGAAAAATTAAACATTATAGATGGATATTGCTTTATTATATGTACAATATTCATTTTTGTTGATGGATTGCTCAATTTATCTACTAGAGAATTATGCTTTACAAAAAACAAATGCCATCCATAATGGACAATTGAATTAAGTGGAGAACTGTACTTGTAGTAATAATTGTAACATTTGTTTTTTAATGTACTCATTTTTCTTGTTCTTTTTACTGATGTAACAACTTTTCTTAAATACAAAAAAAGTTTGCTTTGAAACATAATAATAATAATAATAATAATAATAATAATAATAATAATAATAATAATAATAATAATAATAATAATAATAATAATAATAATAATAATAATAATAATAATAATAATAATAATAATTCTATAGCTAATCTCAAAACTGATTTCGAAATAACTAATCTCTGATTGGTGTTTCAATAAATTTAGTTTTCATTTAAACATAATAAAATGTAAAGATTGTGTTCAATAAGAGTGTATAGATATAAGTAAATCATACAGTAATAAATTCAAAAAATAGTTAAGCCAGACTTTTGTTGCAGAGCATTTTTATCAAAGCAACCTATATATATATATATATATATATTCTCAAAAGCAAGGTAAGCAATATTTACTCACAAATATATTTTTAAAATAAACATTGTTTTGTAATATTTAAAACTTACAAAAATCATTTGTTTAATTCAAATTTAACATTAAATTTGAAGATTTGTATTGTGAAAATATAAATTGTATTCAATTATAGAATTCTATTTGTTCATTTTAATTTAAAAACCTTCTTGATAAGCAGAGTAATGAATGTGTCTATAAACGAGTTTGAGTATATGCTAGAAAAGCTATGTAATATTTTGTTTAATGTCTGCTAAATAAATTATGTTTAAGCAGTGACAATTTGCAGTGATCAATTACCACTAGTGATGTTCATTTATTGTCCTTTATTTTAGTTTTCTTTTGCTTACTTACTTCAACCCATTGACAAAAAGTTTAATAACACTTTTTAAAATAGTTTTATTAATTAAGTTAAATAATAACATACACGTTTTTAATAAAAACATATTAATGAAATTATTTTACTATATTATATTTTCTTTATAATAAATCAAGATAAGTTTTTCTTTTTTTATAAATCTTTATGAAGAAAGTTATTAACCTATATGTTGAAATATTGATATAAAACAAAGATTTTGAATAATGTACGTTGGTTTAAAACTTTAAAGAGTTAACATAGCTGTTAGGCATAAAAAGGCAAGCCAATCTAAAAATATGCAATTATTTTACTTGGCATCTTGAAAGGTTAATTAATTGTACAGCAGCTGGTGAAAAATAATAACTGTAACATTTTTGATATTTTTTTTTTTTAATATATTAATCACTATAAGTTTTTTGTACGATTGATATACTTTTTTATCATCACAAAATGAGTATCGATTTTACAGTTATGTAAATTTTAAAAAGTTGAAAAATGTAATTGTATTACCTGACCGCAATTAAATAATGAGGCATCTAAGATTTAAAAAGAATTTGCAAGATTGAAATATTCTTCATCGTAATTTTTATACAATTAATAAGTCATGTGTTGTTAAGATTAAATTGAGCAATATAAAAGTTATTTCTTTGTGATAAAATGGCAAGCGGATATACAATAAAAGTTTAAATATGACTGGAAGTAAATGAATCTTACAAATAATTGAGTTATTTCATAATATATACAGTTCAGAATATAATTTTGAGATATTTTATCTTTGTAATTATTTTTTAAAAACAAATTCTGATTTGGGTCATTAGATTAAATTTATCCAGTGATCCACTCTACTTGGATGTTTAATTGCAATAATTGCTAACTGAAGTTAACTTAGAACATGTTAGTTTACAGATTGTAAATAAGAAAGTTTTAACAGATGCTGTTTATCTTTATTTTATTACTGATGAGAGGGGGAAAGGATCCAAAGGAAATATTAGATTATCAAAGACTTATAAGAAAAACCTTAATAATTATAACTTTAGGACATGGTAGTTTAATGGGAGTAAAATAGTAATAGCTTATCTTATTTTAGAATTTGCTAATAATCAATGTATTTATTGGATGTTTGATGTTGGTTTTGAAGAGATTTATATCAGTATAAAAAAGTAAGCCAGATTGCACATAAAGGGATAGTATCTTTCCATAAATAAATATTCACAGAAATAATTTAATAATTTAATATTTCAAACTATTATGATGCTAAAAATTGTTAAGAATATCAAAAGGTTTATTTAAACATTACACAAGAATAACTATGGTATTAATAACACATAAAGTATTTTGAAGTGAATTTTGATCAGTGAATTTAAGAATATATTTATAACAACTTCAAACCATGTGATTAATGTCCCAACATAGATTGACAACAAAACATATGCTTGAGCAGATGAATCTAGGGAATTATCTGGTTAAAATAATTTTTGAAAGTACACAAACATGTAAATATTTTATTATTTTATAATCTGAAAGAAAAAAATGTAACAACTAAAAAACAAAAAATGTAAGCTAAAAAATGTATTTTAAAACTTAAAAAATGTAGCCATGGTAACATTTAATTTTAGATTAGAAGTCAATCTGAAACATTGCATAGTCAATTTATTTTGCTTAGGATCAAGGCTATATTCTTTCTGATTTGTAAAATTTCTGATTGTTTTTTTTTATTTTTGATGATTATAATTTTAAATCTACAAATTAATATATATTTTGTTTTATACAAATGTATATTTGTATCAATATTTTTAAAAAGTTATCTAATTTTACCTGTTGTAGGATATTTATTAGAATCAGGCTGCAATAAAAGAAAATAATATTTGTAGAAAGTTGAGTTGGTTGAAAAAGCTAAGAAAAATGGTAGGAGAATTTACATTTGTTTACCTTTTTATGTCTAAAAGAATTAAGTTACTAATTAGAAACTTTCAGTAGTGTTTTATGAACTGGTTGCTGTCTACTTTTAACAATTTGTAGAGAGGTGTAATCATAAATATATGACCAAAAATATATAAACAAGATATATAATCACCAAGATGTACATTTCATTCTGAACCAGCACTCATCATTTGGCCCAGATCACATTTTCTTATCCATGTCTTTATCACTGGTTGCTAGATATAGATAGAGAATTACTACAGTTTAATTGATAAGAGTCAAGCCTACTGTTCTCACAATTTTGACACAAACCACTTGGTGAAAGAATTTTAATATATTTATTAGTCTTTCATTATACTAGAGATTATTCATTTAAGGAATAATATTTCTGTAGTGTAATTTTCACTACATCACTTCATGCAAGATAGGGACTACTTTCAATTCACTTTTAACACTTTGTGGAGGGATGTAATCCTAATCATATGATCAAACACATGAAAAATACATATGATCCCTGAAATGTACATTTTATACTGAACCAGCACTCATCAGTTCACCCACATCGCATTCTTCTTTACATATCTTTATTACTGTTTACTATATATACATGTAAAATTACTACAGTTTAATTGATAAGTGTCAAACTTAGTGTGCCACAACTTTGACACAAACCACTTAATAGAAATATATTATCATTTTTATTAGTCATTCATTAGATTAAAAATTATCCATTTAATAATTTTTTTTTAGTTTTGCTTTCCCTACACCACTCATATTTTCACCTGTTTTGGTCATATATTTATAATTACATCCCTCCACATAGTGTTAAAAGTGGACAGAAACTAGTCACTACCTTGAGTGAGAATGGTGTAATAAAACAACACTACAGAAATATTATTCATTAAATGGATAATCTCTAGTTTAATGAATGACTAATAAAAATTAATAATATATTTCCATTAAGTAGTTTGTGTCACAAAGTTGTGAGGGCAGTAAGTTTGACTCTTATTAATTAATCTATAATAATCTCCCATATATATATATATATATATATATATATATATATATAGATTATATATATATATATATATATATATATATATATTGAACAATGACAAAAGATATGTGTAAGAGAACATGATGTGGGCCAATTGATGAGTGCTGGTTTAGCAAGAATAGTGCATCTTGGAGATCTTTTTTTTCATGTCTTTGGTCATATGCTTATCATTACATCTTTTTAAGATGTTAAAAGCAGACACAGACTAGTCCCTAACTTGAGTGACAATGGTGAAGTGAAAACAACCCTACATAAATATTATTCATTAAATAAATAAACTCTAGTCTAATAAATGCTAATAAAAAATAATGGTAGTTAGACTCATATTATATTTTAATATAACTTTATACTATACATCGTCTTGAGAAATATGATAAATTATTTATATATATATACAATTTAATGACTTTTTAGAATTATAAGACTAACAACAAATTTTAATTTGAGGCCAAAATGTAAAATATCACTTACAAGTATACATTAAATTTACTGTTATCCATGATAAATAAATTGGCATAATTATTGGCCGGAAGTGTGATGAAATTATTTTTAAATTTTGACTAGGAGAGATACTTGATGAATATGAACGAGTAATGAATCATCATTAATATTTAGTAGCTATCATAAAATCTAAATTGGGAATCAACAAAAAATTATTTTTAATGTGTATTTATCAGTTCAAATTTCTACAAATATCTTTAACAATGTCATCAAATATATATATAATAAAGAATTCTAACCAAAAATAACACATTAAATTGTTTTATTTCTATTTATCAAAGAATTTTACTAATAAACTTATAGAAAGCTACCGCAAAGATTTATTCAGGCAAAATTATGTAAAGCAAACTTACATTTTATATTTCACTTGACTTTTTTCGGTTTTCTACTATCATCTTTTCTTTAATAAATCAAATCGACTTTGTATTCTCGCTATGTTTATATAAACCACATTTTTACAATAGAGAAAATTTTTCTTAGATAGTAGGTACAGATTTAAAACTGTATTATTCTATAATGTTTTTTTTTGTTCCAAAAAAGCATGATGAGTAAGTTTATTTGCTAATCAATTTATTTTAATCCAATAAATTTTTATGACACATCTATCTCTAGTTTAAGAAAAACTATTTTATATTACATTTTTTAAGGTTTGAAATTGTAGTACTTACGATATTATTTGTTTACAAAAATTGTTTTATATTTTTAAAAATATAAATTTTTGTGTCATTTGTATTTCTTTAAGTATTGCAACGATGTTATTTTTGTGGAAAAATTAGTTTATTAAACCCAATGTTAGTAGATATATTGTGATCTAAATATAATAAATACTACATTAGAATGCATTGGATGTTTAATAATAGACTATATATAAAATAGAGATTTTGAGAAACACTGGATAAGAAAAATGTGCAATTTCTAATTAACATATAATAATATCTATATTTTTTTTATGTAAACATGAAAATAAAAGGAGGAAAGTGAATATTAATTGAAAATGTTGTTTAAGATTTATATGACCTTTTAAGTGATTATAAGTGTCCGCCATATAAATTATTTTTTATTGTTTTTTTATTAATGACATATATATATATATTGTACCATTTATTTATATATGGTACAAATATATTGGCATTTGATAAAAGCTAAAAGAAGAAGTAAATTTAGATCTTATTAAAAGATGCAATTTTTTTTTTTTTTAATTTTTTTTTTTTTTTAAATACAATGAAAGTTACATTTTTGTTCATATTTTTTTATGTAATTAAAAATAAAAGATAAAATTGGAAATAATAAAAGACATACAGATTACTAATCCAGATAAACTAAAGGAAAGAGGAATCCACATGCAGATTACAATCAGTAATTCTTTTTGAAAGCTAATTAAAGGTGGTGGAATTATGTTTTAAAAAAAGACTTCGTAACTTAAATTTAAGAAAGAATGTACAAGATTATTATCTTGTATGTTGATAAAAGGACAAAATAAAATATGTGCAGAAGTCTGAAAACTGGACCTCTACTATAAAAGGAAGAATACCATTGTAATCAGGGTCTTGTCTGTTTTTTTTTCTTTTGGATGGTCCTGGATCATGAAAGATTTAGGACCCCTCTATTCTGAAGTAATTCATCATGCTGGAATGGACCAAAACTTTTGACATCGTTCATCATGAAGACCTCGACCCCAAAAAATCTTTCATGACTTGCTTTTAAGACAGAACAAGAACAAGTTAAAACCAATGACCACGAGCTCATTCTACCTCATGAAAAACTATGCATGGTAATCAATCATCTACTGAAAACTAAACTTACTGGTAAGCTAAGATTAACTATTCCTGATTGGGACTAAATTAAGCATTTGCAAACCATTCTCCAATAACCTTATAATATAATCCTGATAAAGACATTATATTTTATTATTCAAAAGACTTTTATGTATGGCCTAAGAAATCTAAGTGTAATGTAAAACTGTTTTAATTAATTGATTCATGTCTGGATTAGTATGTGTGCAGTCTTTCCAACTTATTTGTAATTTGTGTTTTTAATACTTTAATTTGTTAGAATAAAAATATTTATTTATAATATCAACTATTTATTGTGCATTATTAATGATAATTCTTAAATTTATTAATGTTAGTTTATTAGGATTTGAGTGTATAATTTACCTTTGCCCATATTTGTTGACTAAGCCCAGGGAATAATATTCCTAAAAAAAATGTTACAGAAGGGGGGGGGGGCATAAAAGCCGATCTTTTAGTTGATTGCATCAAAATTATAAGATATGAGAAAGATAGGAGTCTATTAACTAGGGCACCCTCTTATAAATTAAAACTAACTTTGTTGGAAATTCCTGTCATAATAAAAAGTCGGCCAGTTAATCAGGAAATATAGCTATGTTTTTGGAAATAGGAACAAGATATTTCTTTTCTCCATAGCTTGATTAACTTTCACTTTATAGTGTATAAAAAAAAGGCCTACCAGAATTTATCAAAATGTAAAATGTTACAATATATATATATATATGAAAAATGTAAAATGTTACAATATATATATATATATGAAAAATTTCAAAAGTTACAGATATAAATTGTATATTTTGCAAATTCATTCATGCTTGAATTTGATAATGAATATACTGACACCTTTGAGAAGAATATGTTAAAGTATAAATTTAAAGTGGAATTTTAACACTATTATAACCAGTGTTTGCAGTGCCTTTACAAACATCTTTATAATATTCTATTCATCTCCCCAATTGATGGCTTCTGTTATCACTCCAAAGAGTCACAGTTTATTTATTATCAAAATCGTACATGATTTTTTTTTTTTTAGAATTTTTTAAACTTGCAAAATATATCATTTATATATATATATAGGTATAATCCAAAGATTGAATATATATATATATTTGCAATAACTGTACTTTTTATAATACTACTTTTGAGCACAGTAAAATAGCCTATTATATATATATATATATTCAATATATTCAATAGAATATATATATATATATATATTTCTATTGAATATTTGAAAATTATGTGGTTATACACACACATGAGATTGATATAGTATAAATAATACCAAATGAATAATGTGTAATTATTGGAAAGATCAATCATATTTTATTATGACAACAAATATTGACTTTGTAATTATACATGAAATAAAAGTGTATGAAAAAAGACAACATCATTAAAAAAACATCATATTCATAACATAATATACCTGGGTCTCATTTTACGCGATAAATAGGTTCCTCAGAAAACACATGCAAACAAAATCGTGCAAAAATAGACGTAACTTATCTTGAAAAAGAGGGGATATGGACTGTGAGTTTTCAAAAATCGCGTAAAAGCAAAGCACCAACGTAAAATTTTTTTAAAATCTGCACAAAAAAAAAATAAAGAAATAAAATATGACTAATAAAAATTTTCAAATTTGAAAAAATTGATACAAGACAAATTTTTTTTAACTATAATATTTAATTTTATTCAAAACAATATATTTTTATGCATAATTTACAGTAATTTATATTTTTTTATACATGTTTTAATTATTATCACTATTTGCTGGTAAACAGGTTCGTTTGCAAACTGATAAAAAAATCAGATTCTTCACAAGATGAAATACAACTAGCGCCAACACCACTCTCATGTTGTGTTAATTAATGGTTTTCTGGTGACAATGTAATTAGTAATTAATCTAACAACTAAAAATTAAATTCTTATTTTTGTCTTTAATTTTCAATTTTAATTGTGCCCACTGTAATTACTCACCTTTTAAAAATAAACTTGCGGACACTAAATGATTAATAATTGATTACATTCTTTTTTAAAAAGCAAAAATAGAATGTGATTTAAAATGCAAAATTAACATGCACAATGTTTGAACAAATTTACATTATAATCTTGTAAAATTCAATGTGTGTATACATAAAATGTGGAAATTATGATTTTAATTTCATTATTGCATAAAATCTTACTATTATAAAGCACTGAAAATATTGAAATTACTAAGTTGAAAGTCGAATTTCAATAATGTGCTATTACTTTCAATATAACGTAAGTGTGTGAAATTTATTATTTAAAGTAATAGCGCAATATTGGAGTTCGACTTCTGGTGAAACACGAATTGTGTAACTTCAAAATCATGCTAAATAAGTCCGCATAAAAAGAGACTCAGATGTATACTCTTTTTTGTAGCATAGTAATAAATAAGTTTGCTCTTTTTCAGACAACAATTTAATTTTAGCATGCATGTAGTCAAATTCTTATGCACGAGTCCTAAGTAATTGAATAAATATTAGATAGATAGAATTATATTTGCTAAGTAATGAAAAAGCATTGATGTCACTATAATTAAAAAAGACGCCATAATTTATATTTTTTAAGTTGTATAAATAATTCTACTTAATAAACATTATGAAAAAAATACTAGTCATGTTAATGCAGTGAAAGAATTTATAATATTAAAAACCACTTCATTAACAATTAACTAAAAGTAGGCATTTTAAAAGGTGAGTTTAATAAACCTTTTTATTTGTTTGTTTATTTGCTAACGAATCTTGCAGTAAAAAGTAAACGACATGGATAGCAATAATATATTTTGTATATAGTAATACATTTTGTATTACTGACTATCTTTGTCTGTGTATATATATACATTAATTTATTGATTTATATCTGCAACCTATTAAATACTATCTTCGTTTCTAAAGCATGCTGTATTTATTATTAATTAGTTATCGTTTTATGCAATAATCAAAAATTAATAAGATTTAGTAATAATTAATAACAAATTAATTTAAGGTTTTTGATTTTTCTCCATCTGATTTTTAAGTTATGCAATTTTAACTTAACACACACATACATTAATATATATATATATATATTGTTTTCAAAAACTATTGGCCTATTTCCAAGGTGTACATCGTCTCAGTAATGATACAAAAATATTGAAATATAAGTATATATATATATATATATTATTAAAAAAAAATTATATATATATATGATATTAATTATTCATTCAGTATACTGAATGTTTGTCATAGTAAATAGAGGGATTTGAACTTAGGATTTTCAATCCATACTCATGCTTCACTCCATCTCAAACAACCAATAAACTTTACCACACACATGGAAAAAATAAATGATCTTCAATATACATATTTCATGCAGAACCAGCACTCATCAGTTGAACCAGATCAATTGATGAGTGCTGCTTCTGTATGAAACAAGAATATTGGTGATCATTTACCTTTTTTTACATGTGTGATGGAGATGGTGTCCAACATGAATATAGACTGAAAATCCTAAGTTCAAATCCTTCTATTTATGATATATATATATATATATTATTATTTCCGTGAAAATATTAGAATTAATATATATATACATTAAACTGGGTCCCGGTAAAAGAAAAGTGTTTCATTGGGTTTTAACCTTTTTAACCTAATTTTAAACTTTGTTTTCAACATTACATGAATGGATCAGCCCCTTCAAGCAGAGAGGAGAATGCCATTGATAGCAGAGCTATCAATGATACCCATGGTCAGACCAAGCTATGCAAAGCATAACACAATCACATTTCCAGACCATGGCCCACTTTGACCTCTAGATTCAAACCCCTACCACCCAAAGCATTTTATTTGTTTAGAGGTAAACCTCAGGTATCAGCTAATTACATGAAGTAACTAACATGCCTGGATGGTAGGCCCATAACCCAATGCTTGAAATATCCCACGACTAGCTCACTCGGTCTCAGGGTCCAGCATATTTGCTTAATACATAAAGTAACTTTACAGTAATTTATTGGTGAGGCAGTAACAAGAGAGAAAGAAAAAATAGACAAAATAGCAATTAAGGAAACATTAATATTTAATTAAACACACACATATCTAATATAACACAATAATATTGAAATTTACATATAAAATCATATATGTAATTACTCAGGCTAAATTATGATAGTCCTTCATTAATTAAAGTTCATTCATTTAAACATAAAGTGTCTATAGATAGTGATAAAGTATCTTTACCTAGGTTTTCATTTGTGTGTATTTTCTAACCAGTTGGCTTTCTGTTTCTCCATTGACAGTTTCATGGCTGTTTTCCATTCTGTGACTCAGAAACGGGGGAGAGAGAGAGAGAGAAAGAATAGCAATATCATTTATTTTATGATTATGGCATCACTTTCTGGCATTTGTTCCAAGTGGGGTAGTTGACTTGCTGAGGTTTTCTGGGGCCTGAAGCCCAATTTAATACATCTGAACATCTACCATACATATTGCTAGTTTTGCATCTTGTGCAATAAGATTCTCTGCAGCAGTTATTGATTGACTTATTACTTACTCTATTTACAGTTCCAAATATCTAGATCTCAAGTTGTTTGGATTCTGCATTTTGTATGAAGTGAATAATAATCTGAACAGATGAACGATCTAACTAATTGCAGCCCCATCTGAAGAACAATAAAGAGATCAACTTTATGTACTTTTTTTTATAGTTGTAATTTCTTATCTTTATTTTTTAATTTAAATCTTAACTTGAAATGTCTTTAAATTAATTTTCCATTTCTGGTTATCTTAATCCCTTGGTCAGATTCATCTAAACATTGTTTCGATAAGATAGTTTACAGTTCTTTTTTAATTAATACAACTATTGACTTTGAATCTATTATTAATCAAAATCTTATAAACTAATTACTTAATAAAAATTTTACATTTCATTTTTACAGACTAATTTTTAGTCTGATTTTATGTATTTATTTAGCTTTTGCTTTATAAAAGCTGTTTTCTTTAAAAAGAGAGAGAAAAAAGTTATAACTGTTCTTTAATTCCTAAATATTTTTCCTCCCCTCCTACTAAGAAGTTTTATTCTATGAGAAAACTATGATGCTATATTTTTATGTTTTAAATTTTTGTTTTTTAAAAAAAAAATTTTTAAGTCACTGGTAATTTATTTTCCTCTTAATTTTTTAATAAAAATTACAGACATATACCACTGAATAGTGGTACAATATATATACATAATTGCATAATTACACTACTGAATAAATGTTAAAGTCAAATGATGATTTCCAAATATTATTAATAAGTAATTGAACTATCTAATATCATAATAAATAACAATTTTTTGTAAAATAGCAGCTCTCTTTTTGAAATTTTATATAGAAAACTATCTTGAACTCTAACAATTGAAGTATTTAAAATAAATTTCCACATTCTAATTTACTACACTTAATTTGTATAGTTCTTATATCTTATTGTTTTCTAAAGATTTTGTTTTCTTTACTAAAACGTATTGAAAAATAATATAGTAATACAGAAGAATTGGATTGGGTTAATTTCCATTAAAAAGTTCAATTTTTTAGTACATGTAACTTTATTAGCTGCTTATAAGGTTACATTATGAAATAAAGACATATTGAATAAAAAAACAGAAAATATGTATTTCAAAATTGGGATGCTTTTAATAGATTCAACTCTGGAAGTGATTATTCTTTAGTAAGATATGATATAGTGTTAATGCAAAACTGCAGAGAAAAATTATAAAACACATGATATTCCACAATCATTTCAGTGAATTTAAATTAAAACTTGCAAATGACTTTAAAATATTAACAAAATTTGATAATGATTCAGATTTGATTGAAGTCAATAAAAAAATAACAAATAAAATATTAAAACATCTAACATCTACATGTTTTCTTAAGTTGCTAAATTACTATAATAATGTTAATATATCTAGATTAATTGGATTGTTTCATTTATTTTAAGTTTAATCTTGTTGAGATGACTAAATAATTACATGTGCTAATGAATCATATTTCCAAGTATATTATTCAGCAATAATAGAAAAATTTTAGAAATATGTTCACTGATATTGAGGATGATTAAATTACAATTATTAATTATTTGAGTAACATTTAAAATTCTGATTATATATATCTCTCACAAAAATGTTATAAATATTTTAATAAAGCCATTGTAATAACAATGCAACAAATTTTACTTCTCAATGATTCAAAACTCAAAATAATATTTCTGCTATGTGAAATATTTGTCACCCAAACTTACAATTAAAAATAAAATAATTTCTTGATAACAAATTTACAAATTATGCTTGTTCTATCAGTATATTATCTGGAAAAGAGAATTAACTTTTTAACCTTCACTTTTATTTATTTTAAATAAAGAAAGAAATATTATTAATCAATTAGTAATATAAAATAAATAATTTATTTATTGTAACATTTATAATTATAATTTTGATATGAATGTTCTGGACATTTTTCCAGAAAAGTTAGTCTATATATTTTAAATTTAGCTTTCATTCTTGCTTAGCATGCTTTCCATATGTCATGTATATCATAAATATCATATCCATAAGATATGTATGTGATCTAAATGAAATATCAAATACATGCTAAGCATGAATAAGAGCTAAATTTAAAATAAATAGATTATATTTTCTGTATAAATATCCAGAACATTTATGTAAATATTACAATTAATCAGAAAAGTTAAAAAAATCATTAGTGTTGGATTATAATTTTGTTAAACCTGATTAATAGTTAGTTGGTAGTTGAAAATGCTTTTTAGAAAATATTTTAAAAAGATCAAGCTCTTCAACTGAAATGATTTATTTATAAAAAATGAATGAATAAATGAAATAAAACGTTCATTTAGTAGTTAATTAATGAATAAAATACCTAAACTATTGCAATTTTATAATTAAGATGTTCAAAATAATCATATCTTTAATATATCAGGGAGGAGGGGTCTGATGCCAAATTATTATTATTTTATATTTACATAATTAATATTTATAAATTAATATTTTAGCTCTCTCTTCATATATATAACCATTAAAAACCAGTCAACACTTAGACAATCTCAATATAGATAACAATCAAGAGTTTTAAATTGTTATCAATGCAAATTGTTAAAAGGAGGTTGCCTTGGTAACAGTTTGTAATTTTTGATTGTTATCTATATTAGGATTATCTAAGTCTTGACTGGTATCTAACGGTTACTTATAAACCCATTTAGCCTTGACCATTACTACACTTAATATATATATATGAAATTATGTAAAAGCAAATTAACCTTCAAACCTGAGTTATTCATTTTTTTGGATAAATCTGCATGCATTTACCTGTCAGGAAAGTTTAAAATCACAAGTGAATCACTTGTGATTATATTTATGCATACAAAAACAGAATAATGCAGCTTTAAGGTTAATTTCCTTCTATGTAATCATATATATATATATATATATACAATGCTAACTATCAATTTACATATATTTTAAATTAATATATGTTTAATTAGAGGTAATTAAAAATGAGAAACTTTCTCTTCCCTGTGATATATCAACAAAAATTTGTACATTTCAGTTGTCAATAAAATATGAGACACAAACAGGATAAAGCCCTGCACTGAGCACAGTCATTAAAGTTTGATTTATATAAAAATAAGCTTTAAGCACATGTGTTTCCCTAATGTTTTTAAAACTCTTATTGCCTGACGAGTGTACATAGATTAACACTATAAAAATGAACAGCACAGGTTTGAATATTAATTTTCTTTTATATAATTATAATTAATATTTATATTTATTTGATACTAATATTAAGTTTAACTAATTGCAAAGTAATTTTCTGTTGGATGCAGAAAAATTTTTGTGGCTTACTAGCTTTCTATAGGTAGAAAGCATTATTTTAATTTATTTCACTTGAAACTATTCCAAAGAATTCAAAGTAAAATGAAAAAGAATAACTCAAAAATTTAAAATATTATTTTTATAGTAAATACATAAACAGTAGCATTATATATTGTGTAAAAAATAATATTTATGTGCTTATAAGCATCTAAATAAAACTATAAGAAATATTGCACATGTGAATTTACATAAACTGAAATATAATGATATAAAATAATTAAAAAATTATTAATAATTATGATATTTTAATAATTTAGCACTTTAGATATTGAAAAAAAAAATAATTCCAGTAATAGAAATATCTTATCATAAAACTTAGCAATATAACTATTTTTCTTCAAAAATTTTTGTGATGTAATAACTTGTGCATTTTTTCACCATGATCATAGCTGAAATGGATATCCAATAGCAAGGATTGGCAGATAAAGCATTTCATAATCAATCTAGCTATTTATTCAATATTTTTGAACAAGTAAATACTTTCAATTAAAGCAAAACATAATCAATAATTAGCTTAATGCAATTTTCATGTCACCTCATCATAAACATAATCATGCTAAACTATTTTAAATTATTAGAAAACCTATTTTATGTATAAAATATTTATATTATATTACTCATTTATTTATCATCTTCAGAATTAGTGCTAATCCATGCATTTTTTCATTCATTTTTTTGTTATTGTGTTTAGTGTAAAATAACCTTAATATTTAGACACTCAAAATAATGTTAGGATTTTTGTTTCAAGTAAAAAAAAAATCAATGTTTGCATAAAATTATTCTCAGATCTACATTGTATATTTGTCAAAAGATTGCTGATATATTAGATTTTAAAATAAATGATTAGAAAATGATTTAGTTTTCCTCATTAGTGAGAAAGATATCAATAAACTCTTATTTATACAACTTCATACAGATAGTTAGTTTAAGAGTAAAAAGTTTCTTATTAATTGTGTTGTTTAAGTAAAGTAAAGGAAAAAATCTATTAAATTCTCAAACTCTTATCGTTCTATCTAAATTTGATTGAATTTTTATTTTATTTATAGATTATTTTAAAGGATGGTTCATAATATTTTAAAAACAAAGGCAAAAATCATGTGCCTAAATGATCACTTCTTTAGCTTACTGGACATGATAATATGAAATGTATATATATAAAAAACATTCTGCAAGTAAAATAGATGTGAACATTATCAGCATTTGCTTGGGAAACAAATTCTGTTTACATTATAAAAACAATTTAAGATACTTTAAAGAGACTCCTCAACCATTTTTATTGGGAGGATATTAAAGTGAATACATTTAAATAAAATATTAGAATTAAGAAAAAAATAAATAAAACATTGAAATTATTCTAAAAGTAAAGTTTAAGTGAGATTCTAAATGTCAACAATGAATAGATTAAAATAGCTTACTAAAGATTCCTTTAGCTTATGATTTGTTTCATGTATGGAGTTTTTTTTTTAATCGTTGGCATTTATTAATTAATATCTCCTCAAAAATAGATACCATACTCCTTTAAGAGTGGTTGATAATGATGAGTGGCAAAGTTACATAGTTGTCATTTGTTATACAGCCTTTATGATTCAAGATTGAAAACATATCAATTATTCATTAACATTCCAATGGCACAAAAGACATTGAATAAAAACCTTTGTGCTCAAAATTCTATTTTTAGACCAATCTTTTTTTAAAAAAATAAAAAAATAAAATGATTTCTATCAAATAACTGAATGTTTGCACTCAAAAAAAAAATATTTTATGCAATTTATTATTCAGAAATAGATTAATAATAAGATTATTAATCACTCTGTGTGTAAATATATATATACGTTATGAAACTACTGTTAAATATAAAGAAGAGTAATCAATTATTTTAAGTTAAAAAATTTGCTTTTCACGATATTCTTTAAAATAATTTAAGCGTAAAGTAATTTCATATTTCTGGAAATTTAAATTTAATTACTTTTATAATTCTTTTTTTTAAACTATTTATTATCAAAAAAATATATATAGATTTTTTATTATTATTAAATTTTGAAAGCAAATTATAAAATGTGAACTTATAAAAAATATTTATGTTAAATAAGAGGAAAAAAAATTCTAGTTGAAATAAAATGAGAGCACACACAACTAAGACTCATTTATTTTCTTGTATTAGACAAATTGAGATTGAAAATGTATGTCTTGGGAGACATCGCAGCTACGTGTCTAATGTCAGAATGATGTTTATGAGCATGGATTTTATTTAGCCGCTCCTTAATATATAATTTGATATAACGTGCTTTTAAAAAATTAAAAACATTATACATTAAAGCAGAATTTTACATTTCATTAGTAGCATAATTTAAACTTATAAAGTTTTAATCTATTTATATGCTTAATTATATTTTTTAAAAATGAGCACAGATAAGAATTTTAAACAACAAAAAATTAGTTTTTATGACGTTAATATATATAAACAACACTATTTTGCGTCTTCACTTTACAATTAAAAATTATTTATAAAATTTAATTTCCTATACTTGAAGCATCGATGACGCTTTGCTAATATCTATTTTTTGCCCACAGAAAATCAGTCACATGCCATTTAAAGTCAAAAATGTGAAAACACTTTGTGCAATATAGTCCCTTGTTGCTGTTGCAATTTCATTTCATTCTAAAGGACATCAAAACACTTTGGATTACCCAGTTAACTCCCAACATTAAAACTATATCAATGATTGATCATAAACAAATTATAATTCAGCAATTATATACAAAGACCTATTAAAAAATAAAAATACAAAATTTTAAATAAAAATAATACTTTAGATGCAATTTCTAATAAAAATCTAGTGTTTGAATCATTATTTGTAAATTAAAGTTCATTATGAAAATACTGAAAAGAATTAAAAAATATTTAGGTTTAAGCATTTAAAAATCGGTACAATTTCACATAGTAAAAGTTATTTATAGATTATATACGAACATTAGATGTTTAATAGAGATCAAAAACTGAACAAAAAAAAATACTTATGATATTTATTGATCAGGCAAAAGCTTATCTATGAAATTGCTATACAAAATACTAAAAATGATAAAGACTTATTATTAATGGATTAATGTAATTAAGAGAATATTTGAAGAAAATCGATGTGAAGTGAAGATAAGTCAGAAATTTTTAAAAGAAATGACAAAGAAAAAACTTATTTCAGGGATATCATATGTCACTATTTCTATTTAAAATTTATATTAATTTGACTTTGAATAAAAGTTAAAGAAATGTAAAATAAACAAGAATATGATCACTATTTACCGATGACAAGATAAATATATTACAAGATATTATAAAAATAACTCACAAAAGATTATACTAAGTAGAGTTTAAATAATAATTTTGGAAAGACAGAATATTTGGTGTCAGAAGAATATGATGTATATTGAAAAGTAAAAAAATTATAAAAATGATCAATTTTTATTATTTAAATCAATCTTCCAAAAAAAAATGTATTATAAAAATGAGATGTGTAGAAGTATTGATATAACAACTAAGATAGTAAGAATGCTAAACTTATTTTTATAAAGAACAAACTGTTAAAAATGAAAATACTTATAAATCATACCATGATGCAGACTACACTATATATATATATATATAAAAACAAAAAAATAAAGACTTATAAATCCAATAAATAATATAATATTTCAACCAGAGGACTGGTTTTCATCAGAAAGAAAATATGAACAGTAGCAAAACAAAATAAAATGATTTTTGGCAACAAAAATGAATTATTTAAAGAGATCAACAAAAAAATAATTATTGAAGAAAAGGACTAATCAATGAATCAACAAAACTACTGGAGTAAAAAATGTGATAACAATTTTTGAAAAAATAAAATAAGATAATATAATCATATTTAAAAAAATGAAGATGAAATAACAGTGATAATCACTGATTGAAAAATAGATAAGTAAAGAAATATAAAAAAAATAAGTAAAAAGACATGCATAGCATGGCAAACAATGATTTCCCAGAGAAAAGTTTTGTTTGGGGACATCTTGAAGAAATGCTGTATAATTTTAAAACTATAGATCTCACCAGCTATATCCATAAAGTGTGTGTTCATCCAGGTCAGACAAAGTTTATATTTTTTATAATGGTTCAAATAGTGTTAGATTTTTTTTTACATTGTTGAACCATAGCCAACTGATAGAAAGTTATTCTTATCTAGAAGATAAAATAAAGATAAACTTATTCAATCATCATAACTTGCAACTAGCAATCTAGAGAGTAATGTTTTCTCTTTTGCTGATTAATTTTGGATAATTGGAGCTATTAAAATAACCATTATCTTCCACTGGTCCATTTAAATACTTTTTAAAATTTGGTAATAACTAAATCAATTTAATAATATATTTTTTTTATTTCCATTATATCATCAATATTTTTTTTTGTTTTTATCACTGCATTTGGCATTGCAACTCAACCACATAGATAAACTTCCAACAACATAGAAAACTTTATTCACCAGATGAACTAGAAACATCAGTCACTTGAATCTCTAAGCCCATGTTGTTATTTTGATATTTTTCTATTATACCATTTTCAAGCAAAGTACAGATTACTTTCTGTCCATTTTTATCCCTGATGAATAGTGAATAATAACTGCACTGTAAGTACATATTTCAATTTTTTAAAATCAGTACTTCATTATTTTTATTTAGATTGTATCTGATTAAATAATTTTGGGTAATTTGTCTGATATTTTTCTGATACAAATTGGAAATTTATAAGCTAAAAACAATCAATTTGTTATTTACTTGTTGATTGCCCAAGCCATCATATTGAATTTTTTAAAAATCTGATTTGAGACACAATTTTCACAATAATTTCAGTTATAATAATATTAGAGCAAAAAAAAACTTTCTATTGATTGAAACTAGAAAAACTAAGGAAAGCAATAAGTCTAAGACAAACAAGGATAATCATTTAAAAAATAAAGACAAATGGTAATTTCAACATCCAACATAATTATTAATTTATTGTTGTTCAAAATTTCTAATTTATCATTGACTAAGTTTAAATTACATCTTCATTGATAATTTCTTTGTATTCATCACAAAATCATCATTCAAACTATATATAATACTTTTTACCTGACATAATCCATAGCTTCAGAATCTCCAAAATAAGTTGCGTATGAATTCTTGATTTTTATCCTGTAACCCTAAAGTTATCGAATTTCAAAGACATCTATAATAAAAAATTTCATTCTAATAAAAGATACAAAACAAATCATTTCCAGAAGATGGATAGACATTTCTTATCATAGAAATCGGCTTCTTGTCTATCTAAAATTAAAAATTGTAGGCTACTGTCTGTATCACTGACAAAATAAGTTTCACTTGTTCATTTTATATATTTTTGTGTATACCAGTGATGTTTATATGATTTATGCATACCAATAATGTTATCTTGTTATATTTATTGCCCCACATAGATATAATTTATTTGCATATAGCTCATTTGCTAGCTATGGACTTGAAAATAATGTGATGCAAGGCGTGGCAAAACTATTGACTCTACAGCATAAGTATCAAAGCATAGGCAAGAATCAGAATTTTATTCTTTTCTTGCATACAATTCCATGTGGTGTTTACATAACCATTGTGGTACCACTATACATAAACCATTTAAATCTCTATTGGTTTTAAGTGTTTATATTTTAATATGGTACTATGCTGAGTAAATTTTGTGATTGCTTTATCAACTGCAATCTTTCTGTACCTTTGATTATCAGTTTTTAAAATTTACATTGCAATACTCTATATATGTAACACATTACTTGTTAGACAAATATGACACTAGAGCAAACACAAACATACTAATATAAATATAAACATACTAATAAATTATTAAACCTTTTGGGAAACATTATGTCTATAAATAAGGTTGCCTCAAACTTAGATCAGAGACCCAAAATTACACTGTACAAAAAACACTTTTTTATATTTGATTACAAATTTATATACTGTATAATAAAGAGCATAAATGATTTAATATTATATAATTTATATATTACACACACACACACACCAATGCAAATGCAAATTTATAAATGATACTATTTATCAAATAATTTAAAAAAAATAAAATATTATTCACACAATTAAAAAATTATAATTAATAACTCATGACTGTTATTCTATGATTACATGATTACATTTATATCATATTGAAGGCCTTGATATCCAAATTATTAATGTATTTTTAATCCATTATAATAGCTTATAAAGCCAATAAAGTTTTTTCTGCCTTTATCCTCTTGTATAAACTAGTAAATTGATCAAAAATTAAATTAAATTAAATGCATCTATTTATAAAAACATTAATAAAAATTTTCAAATTTTATCCGATTTTAAATTGTGTTACATCATTTTAAAGATGGATTAAATCAACAATGAATGTGGTGAATTCTGTTGAGATCATCCTTATAGTTTTTGCACAATTTAAAAAAGAAAACAAAATATCATTGAATCAGCTGCATGAACTCATAATATGTCTTAACCATTAAGTAATTATGTTGGGTTTATGTTATGGAAGAAATCCATGTCACAATTTTATATGAAAAATTTGTAAAATAGTATATATTTGCCATATCATATTGATAAATTGCAGTAAAAGCACAACATGGACACTATATTGCATTGGAACAGCTAAATTCCCTCTGCCTCTCTAAAATGAATCAATATATTTATACTAAATCATATTTTCAATGTGCTAACATAAGAAACATTCTGTTGTTCATCTTTTGAATTGGAAAAGATAGTAAAATCATCAGAATAATGTAGATCAAAGAACCAAGCATTAATATTCATGTTTTTAATGTATTCAAAATAAAATTATATCAAATATAATTTGAATTTTTACATTTATTTTATAAAACTACATATGAACTTTCTTAACATTCCTATTTTTCCATCATCAGTTAAATTATTTTAATCACAATCATATTTAATAACTATATAATATAAATAACCTTCAATGGGTAAATAGATATTACCATAATTCTTCCAGATGAGTCAAATTCCTTGATTAAATTGATTAAAAACAATGTATTGTAAGGATAGCCTCCAACCCTGTCACCACCATTCTATGTTAGTCCACCCTACCAATTGGAGTCATGACAAATATTTGCTTAATGAATAAATTGTTAAGCACATACCAGTGTTGTTTTTTTAGATACTTATATGTACAACAAATATTTTTAAAAAGCTAAAATACTAAATTCCATAGCAACTTAATTTTTCTACTGTATTAAAACATATTTTAAAAATCACAATTAGGTGAAACATTCTAAAGAAAAATCAATCAAACATATATGTATGTTAACACCAAAGTTAGAAACTTGTATTGTATATCATTAAATAGATTAGTACAATAATTAAAATGTTTAGATAAGACACAATCACATAGCAACCAAATGTGAAAACAAAATTAGAACTTCATTAATAATTGTTTTAATAACATTTCTGAAAGTAAATATATATATATAACAATAGAAAGTTATGTCAATATATAAGGAAATGCAAAATTCAATATATCAGTGCATGGAAATGAGCTAATCTCACTTTCAAACTGCATGCTATATAAAAGCAATTTGAATTTTCATCCTTTTTCAAAACAATGCTCTTTCTAAATAAAAGCCAACTTCATTATGCTTAAAAATTTAAATGCAAAGATGGATGTATATATTTGGAATTCATGTTTTTATGGCATTAAAGTTAATAGAAGCTGAACCAGCAAATTAAATTGAAAATTTATAAGTAGCTACATTAATTTAAAAAAGCAAAAAGATTTTTTTTGCTTAACCTCTATACTGACAATTATTGTTATTGGCCAAGTGAGGTAAAACTCTAAACTTTTAATTGGTCAATTTACAAACTCCGCTGTAAAAATATATTCATCGTTTAATACTATATTCACTTTAGTTTCATTTGTAAAAAGTATATTAATAATTTGTCAGGTTATGAAAGTGAATGAAAGTTTTTTAAAAAATATTTTTTATTTATAATTATAAAAATATTCGATAGTGGCAAATCTAAAATGCATCTAAAATGAATATTAGTAACTAACTAAAAAGTGTTGCTGGTGTCAGTGATTTCTTTCTCAATTTTATGTTGCGGAAAAGTAAATAATTTTTACTAAAATCTTAAGTTTTTTTTTTAAATAATTTTATTTTTAGCATATTTTATCAAAATAATTTATAATATGTCAAAAATACTTTTTAAATGGTCTAAAACTTTCATTTATCACTTTTGAAATGAACAAAAGTAATTGTAGTAGTAAAACTTATTGACAAGCAATTTTTTTTTGTCCTCTACACTTAACAACTAATCAGTGCCAAGAATGGACTGCCCTCTTCCATTGTTAAAATTAAATTTTGAATATTATTGATTTTTACTTGTAAAATAATTCAAGAGAGGGCAACATCTTATGGAACTCTTTTTAAGCTTTAAAAAGACCATAAAATCTTTACCGTAGTATTAAAAATGATGGAATTTGGGTGACTTGAAGCCATCACTGCTCAAGATAGAAGAAACACCAGAAAGAGTTAATTAAGAAATTTTAATTTTATTCATGCAAAAAGAAGAAAAAAATAAATAGTTATCAATAATTGAAAAGAAATAAATAAATAATTGTTCTCTTATATATATTTTACTACTAAATACCCATTTGGAACCAAATGAACTATATATATATATATATATATATATATATATATATATATATATATATATATATATATATAGTTGATATATATATTTATATATATATCAGGTTTAATTATAGATCTAATTAGATCTATAATTAAACCTGATAGCTATCAGTCTGTATCTCATAAAGTAGCTGCTTTAAGGAATTATTGTCATAGGAATATTAAATTAAATAATTCTAGTGGGGTAGCTTTGTTTCAGAAATATCAATTTTATAAAGATTATTTGAGTGTTGGATACTCTGATAAATTTGTTAAAAGTATTTTATTTAATAGTAATATTTGTAAGGATGTAAAGGTTAAAGAAAAATATGATTTTATTTCTTTGCCATTTAAATTGTCTTCTTATAAAATTGTGTGTAGAAATAGTAAATTGTTTGGAAATAAGAAAATTGCTTGGAAAAGGGGTGTTACATTGAATAATTTATTAAATAATACAAAAGAAGTTTTTGATAGAAAGACTATTCCTGGTGTGGTATATTTTATTCCTTGTTTATTTTGTAAGAAGGTTTACATAGGTCAGAGTAGTTTGAGTTTAAATGAAAGAATAAAGGTTCATAAAAGTAGAGTTAAAAATAGATATCTTAGTTCTGCTTTGTATGTCCATGAAAAAGATACAGGCCACACTATTGATTTTGATGAAGCTAAGGTTGTCTTTTTTGAGAGAAATGAAATCAAAAGAAGAATTAAAGAGTCTTTATTATTGAAAATTTATTATTCTGAAGCAATTAACTTATTTAAGAGTTCTTATAATATTAAGGGTGGATGGGAAGTGAATGGATTTGTGGGTAGTTTTTAATAGTATATATAATGTGTGGTTTTTTGTAGTTCTTTACACTTGAGGAGTCTGCTTGTAGCAGTGAAACCTTAGGTTGTGTTTTAATATTATTTTTATGCTGGTCTGGTTTAATTTTAGATTTGGGGTAGTTTTGATTTTATATTGACTAGTTTAGCTTTATGCTTGTAATGTTTATATATATATATATATATATGTTAAAACGAAGATTTGCACGGGTTAAATATATAAAATACATATTTTGCGGGTTCATCCGTGTTAAAAACTTTTAATATCAATATACTGACGTTTCGACTTGGTCACACAAGCCATCCACAGAGTTATAAAAAGGTAGAAAGACAGTTGTAGAGGCGCTACAATCACTGGTTTGAATAAAACATTAAAAATCCCACCAATAGCAAAAATGTTAAATTTAAGAATGCAAACTTCCTCCTATTTGGAAAGATTTCTTTAAAAAACATTCTTAAATTTAACATTTTTGCTATTGGTGGGATTTTTAATGTTTTATTCAAACTAGTGATTGTAGCGCCTCTACAACCGTCTTTCTACCTTTTTATAACTCTGTGGATGGCTTGTGTGACCAAGTCGAAACGTCAGTATATTGATATTAAAAGTTTTTAACACGGATGAACCCGCAAAATATGTATTTTATATATATACTATTGATCTTTGTCAAGACATATAATTCAATTAATTGAACAATTTTATGGCATTGTTTTGATTGTCCACTAAATTTTATTCATAATAGATATTACTTCTACATGATTAAATTAGAGAAGTGTTATTACTACTGATAAAAAATCTGAGGCATTTGAAATGAAATCTAATGTTAAACAACATTATGTCTATTGTTTTTATTTTTATGATAATTACATTTGAAAATGTTTATAGAGAGTTTACTAATAGGGAATAAAATGTCACACATATATTTATGGTGGAAAAACAAGACCTTTATATTTTTGAATTATGTAATTTCACTAAGTTGGTGATTGTGTTATTCTTATCCATTCATAAACCATTTATAGATTACATCTTTCAAATGCAATAGAACTGGTTTTAAAATATCAGGAAACTCAAACTTTTTAATAGATTTTCTCAGAGGCTAAATTCTTTATACAGTAATGCCACCAGTGCAATCCAGAGTAATCATTGAACACAAGAAGGTTGCACTGATGGCACTAATGTATGGAGGGTTTAACCTCTGTGTAAACAGCTTGTTTAAGCATAAGAAATTATGATCAGGTGATGTTCAGTGGTTTAACAGTTTTCCTATTGATTGCTTCCATTATCCTCCAGGAATGGATTATTTATTAGTTATTATTATGAGTTTGTTAACTTTATTGTAGCATAAAAACATGAATGATAATTTATTACTATAAACTTTTTATATTTTTTCACATTTATTATGAGGTCTAAATTTTATAAAAAAAAAAAATTGGCTTGCTCAAACACACAAATATTTTTCGAACACTTAACCAAAATACAGCTTAATGTTTGTTTTAACTTTAAGAAGATATTGAACTTTTATAATTATTAGCTTTAAACAATATGCATGATAAGCAAGGAAAATATATTGTTCATACAAATCAGTCACAAATACAAGTTTGATTTGTGTTTTGTTTTCACAAAAGGTTTATCATTGCCTGCTTCTCAATCAATATTTGACCATTTCTTCTCTATAGCTAATATAAACAGTCTTCAAAATCAAATTTCTAAAATTTGAAAGTCCTAAGATAAAATTTAAAAGAAACGGTATTGAATCAATATATTTGATATCATGAAAGAAATATTAATAGGTTATCACTCATTTCTTTATGCTGCAATAGATTTAACAAACTCATAATACTAACTCACAAATCATCCACCCCTCCAAAATAATGGAAATAATACAATAGAAAAGCATTTTAATGTTGTAAATGAATCATAGATCATTGGCAATTTAATAATATCTCTTTACGATGCTAGGAAAATAGTTGTAAAGTTATTTTAAAAAACGAACTTTGCAAGATCGTTTCAAAAACTCTTTATTTTACGCACATTTTGTGGGTATAAAAATCATTTCTAAAAAGATTGATTCTACCATTAAAATTACAATGTTCTATATCAGACTATAAGATTAAGATTGATATAATAATAAAAAAATCATTAGAATAGTCAAAAAACTTTTTTTCACTATATTTCTTTAATTTCCATTTAATAAAAATAAGCTGTAGAAAACGGAGTTACTGTTAACAAAAAGGAGAACCTTAGTTTTTTTTTTGAGGGTTAAAGGAAACCAAGAAGAGAAAAATATTAACGTTCACTCTGTATATTCTTAACATTGCAGCTTTTATTACTATTTCATTGTATATATAGTATATAAACATGAATGATTTGCAGTTGTTAGTTTAAGATCATGAAACACCATGGTCTTTTTAATTGCTTGATAATTGTTAACTGAAATATCAGTTGCCATTTCTTGAAGGCAAATAAATGTGGGTGGGAAAAAGATATTTTTTCTAGTGGTTATTTACAATCATGACAGACAAAACTAAATCATGGCTCTTATTCTCAGAAGTCTATAAATTCAACAGTCAAGTCAGCAATTGGTGGGTTAAAAGTAGAGGGTTTTAAGAACCTCCTGATTGTGGGCCCAAGCTTTCATTTTATTATGACTTTTTATATCGGTACATACAACCGCAGATCACTTTTAAGTGAATGACAATTGCAAAAATTGGAAGAATTATCTAATATTAAATTGGACATTAATGGAATTCGTGAAGTTAAAAAAGAGATGAAGAGACAATTAATTTTAAAATCAGACATGTAGTGCAGGCACAAACATTGAAATATATATGGAGTAGAGTTCATAATATATAAAAAGTGGCCGAATAACACTGTGAAGATTGATGGTGTATCAGGCAACATGGAAATATTAGTTATTCAACTTAATAGATATACCAAATGCAAATATTTTAGGTTTATGATCCAACAAGTTCTCATTGTGATTCAAGAAGTAAAGGATTTATATATATATATATATATATATATATATATATATATATATATATATATATATATATATATATATATATATATATATATATTTGGAGACTAATGCTAGAATTGGCAAACAGTTGAAAGTTGAAAATTCTGTGTGTAAATATAGTTATGGTGATAGAAATGAGAGAGGACATAGACTTGTGGGATTTGCAAAAAAAAAAAGAAAAACTATATTATAAATTATTTTTTAGTGACAAATGCTAAATAAAAATGGACATAGAAGCATCCAAATAAATGTATAATAGAATTGGATTATATTTGGAATAACAAAACATATATTTCAAGTTTGTAATGTTCTTAATAAATTCAACATAGGAAGTAGTTATCAATTAGTGAGATGTAATATGCATGTTAATGCAAATGAGAGACAAAAATTATTTTAAAAAATAGTATTCACAGTTGATATTCATAATCTTCAGAAACATTCCAAGGAATTTGAATTAGAACTTGCAAATTGTTTTCAAATATAATTTTAACATGATTCACATTTTTCAAAAAATCAATTGGAAGATAACTGATATACTTTTAAAAACTTCACCAAAAATAGCAATTATCAATAAAAAAAATTCTGAGACAAGGCAATTTATGATGCCATAAATGGTTTAGAAGAGTTCTTTCAAAAATTATATAGTGATAAAAAACAAGGAATATTACCTTCCACAACTTCTATGTCTACTGAATTGCCCAAGATTATTAATAAAGAAGTGAGAAATGCAATTACATCTATAAAGAGCAAAGCAACAGGTAATGATGGGATTATATACAATATCTTAAACCAAAGAAATAAAGAAATAGAAAAAAATTGTCAATATTATATAACAAATGACAAAATGAATATTTTGCAATAAGGGGCAAATGCCCACAGTAAGAAATTTGATATTTAATGAGGGAAATTTAAGAATAACTTATTAACATCAAATAATTTGGATTTTTTTTAATTATTAACACTGAATTTAAATGCTCACTAATTGTTTTTATATCTTATTATTCATAAATGAAACTAAAAATGTTTTTTTTATTATATTTTTGTACATCATCCTCTTGTCAGTGTTTTTTTCTGGTTAGATAATATTTACTCTTTACCTGTTCATTGTTTCTTGGGGTAAGCTAAGTGGCTTTAAACTCCATTGTACTTAATCTATTATTCTATTAATCATGTTTTAGATATCCTCTATGTGAATAAGTGTTTAATTTTTGAATAATAAAAATTATATGTCACAGAGGGGAGGCATCAAAATTTTAAAAAATGCTGAGGTAGGGCATCCCCCCCCCAAAAAAAAAAGTTAAGAATCACTGGATTAAATGACAAAGAAGTACCAGATCATTAGAAGAATGCAATATTAATATTAATATTTAAAAATTGTGAAGAAGATATTAGAAATAACAGATCTATAAATCTTTTATCAGTTTATCAATATAATTACAACTTATCTAAAATAAACTTTGTGTTCTAACCAACCAAAATGCAGGCTGAATTTAACAGTGTTCTTAATATAATGGATTATATCCAAGTATTAAAAGAAATTATAGAAAGGAATAATAAATATAATTTGCCATTATGCATTTGGTCTGTAGATTATGGAAATGCATTTGATTCTAAAAACATTTCTTCAGTAATTAAAACATTGGATCATCAAGATATAAATCCAAGATATTGTCATATTCTGAAAAATATTGATAAAAATGCAAAAGCAGCAAATATATTAATAATGATGCTGGAAACACTAATATTAAGAAAGATGTATAACATAGTCACTTCATATCTCCAAACCTTTTTACAATATTTTGGCAAAAATTATTTTGCCGGTAAATATGTGAAACTAAGGAAATAAAAGTAAATTGAAATTATTTAACTCATCTAAGTTTTTCAGATTATGTAATTATCTTTTCAAATATTGCTTTAGAAATGCAGGAAATGCTAGACATTATCAGATGAAAGTAAGAACGTAGGATTAGAAATAAGTGTTAAAAAATTAAAGTAATGTTCAATGGAATTTTTTTTAAAAAAAATAAAGATCAGTTTTAAAAAAATACAGTTAATAAGAGTTGATGCTGATGTGCTACAAAATATTAACAATTACAAATATTTGGTCAGATTGTTACTACAGATGAAAACATGGATGAAATTAATCATAGGATTCAACTTATTTGGAGTGTTTCTGGTAGAAATAACTTAATATTAAAATAAATATACCTGTATAAGAAAAGGAAGATTTTTAATAAATAGGTTTTACTAGTTTTTACTTATGAATCTGAGAATTGTATGCTTAACAAAAGAGTAATATACTGATTTCAGACCATTCAACAAAGTATGGAGAGAAGCATGTTAGGAGTAACAAGAAGAGATCCGAAGTTAAATATATGTGTGAGAGAACAAACAGATGTTACTGATATTATTGAAATAATTAAGACACAGAAGTAGAGTTGGGCAGTGCATATTGTTAGAAGAGATGATAATACATAGAGAGTTGAGGTCTTAAACAGAATTCTGAGAGTTATTTTAAAAGACTTAGAAAGAGACCACATGTAAGCTGGATGGATGAAATAAGAAAGTGTGCTGGAATAATGTGAAAAAGAGAGTATGAAGAAGAAAGAAATTGGATTGAACTTGGAAATATTTTTATTCTGCAGAGGAGTGATAATAATTGAAAATGAGAATGATAATGATGCTGATGAAGAAAAACAGTACATATTTGCTAAGAAAAACTTGCTCTTGATTTTATTAAACCAGAACAGAAGAAAAAATATATAGCACATTTTTTAAGTTTTTAAATCTTTAGGACCTAAATTAAAGCATTATTAAAAAGAAATTTCAAAATTATTTTTACAAAAATTATTTTAAATATATTGCACTGGTCACTTATCCACTTCTTTTGATTAGTGAGGATGTCCCTAGGTCACTTACTACCTAAAAAAATTAATTTACCATGATTAAGAGTAAATGTGGATAAAAAATGCCATCAGCTAGACCCAGGGAAAGAAAGAGACCTTTAACATTGTCTAGACAATTAAGAAAAGAACACAGAGACAAGCATTATCACAAGTAATTATAAACAATTTCATAGTTTATTAAATTTACAATAATAATTTCCAGGCAAACAAGTATAAAAGATTGTTTTAGATTTCTCTAGTGTATTTATCAGAGAATATATGTGCATATTGAAACATTAAACACCACGGCAGATAAGGTTTTACCCAATATTTAAAAAGGGATTTATAATTTCATCCTGTTAGCCATTTATATAAACGAATTCCAGTTACCCTATTTAGAGATTTTAAAACACAGGATTTTGTAGGGAATACAATAAAACAGCACAGATGAGCTTTCATTAGCCCAGAAAAGAAGCATTGGGACTAAGAATACCATATGTCTGCAGAACAGCTCATGAATGACCATGTTCAAAATTGTCAAGATTGATTACAATACAAGAAAAGAAAATAGAACAAAAAAAGATTATGATTTACTTAATCATAAATAGAGGAAAACAAAATCTCTGATTTAAAAAAAAAAACAGAACAATACATTTGATAAATTGCCAACCAAAATTTTTATGGTCTGCAAGAAATGCAAACTAAGATTGACTAAATTAATTATAATGAAAGAATACAAGACAGGCACATTAAAAGAAAATTTGAATATTTGCCAAAGCATTTATCAAGGGTTAGTAATATAAAAAGGCAGACAACTACATTATCTAAACTTGCAATACACTCTCAGACAAATAAATTCAAAATAATGGAATCTTAAAACTAAAATTTCAATACACACTATAAATCAAATGTATAATATTAAAGATATTTCAATGAGGAAACAAAATGGATTATAAAGACAGATTTCTTTTAAGATTAAGCTGAGAGTTTCCCAAGAGATTTAACTAGAGATTTAAGCTTTTCTTATAATAGGAAAAGATTTTATTTTGAGGCATAATGTTAGGTCTAGCTGATTTTTTCCAGTGAGATTAGCAAAGTTCAGTT
The DNA here is from genome assembly GCA_028023455.1 of Epiperipatus broadwayi. Lineage (NCBI taxonomy): Eukaryota > Metazoa > Onychophora > Udeonychophora > Euonychophora > Peripatidae > Epiperipatus > Epiperipatus broadwayi. Next base: position 448,232 of record JAQFVV010006504.1, read on the forward strand.
TATATATACTTTCATGTGATGGCTTTGATTTACTTTTCTATGTACAGGAGTCTGGAGGCAATCTTTGGATCATTTCTGACTAGGCTTTTAAAACATGATCTTAAAAGCACAATTTGGAATCTGGGGCTCATCTTTGGGTTGATTTAGTACTGTATATTGTAAATATTTCTCATTGCATGTAGTTTTGGCATTCTGCAGAGAGAATCACTATTTAATAAAAAGTACTCAGTAATAAGGTATCAGAAGAATTTCCTATTACCAGACAGCAAAATATAATATCAGCAATAGTGATATAAAAAATGTGGACAGTAATCTTTAAAATATAAGGCAGCACAGCAATCTGAATAGGTATCACAAGCTAAATAATAAGAATGAGCAGAATAAAAATAATCCACAGAATAATCAAAAGTCAAAAATACAGGGCTATATATGTGAACTGTTATCTCCTGCTTAATCCTTAATTAGAAGTTTTGACCAGGGTAAATATTTATCTCCTTAATCATAATTTTAAAAAACAACATCTGACCAGGGCTCTTATCTCATTCAAAATTAATTTTAAAAAGTAAATGCAAAAGTAAGTCTCAGTTTTTTTAAAAAATAGATTACAATCAGAAATAAAAAAACTTGATTGCAATCAAAACTTTTTAAAATTTAAATGCCTTTTCAAAAAGATTAAAATTTTCTTGCTTTTAATTACTTTGAGAAAAAAGCAAGTGAAAAAAAAAACTATTTGAAATCAAGATCTATTGCAAAGTAAAATCATTCAATTTAAAATATAAATGAGTATGTGGGTTATTGCATGTATTCTTAATGTATATATATATATATATATGAAAAACAAAAACAAGTTTTATATACATAAAAACCTGCTATCGCTTGTATTAATGATCAATAGATGGAGCTTTACCAAGACCTCCAAACAAGCATATTTGTTTACATAAACATCAGAGTCAATATTCACTGTCTCTTTCATTTTGCTCCACCCTCAGATCAGCTGATTTCAAGCTGATTTGCTCTTATCAGTGAAGGATAGGAGTTAGAAACTAGACCTAAATATTAACTCCAAGCGTTTATGCAAAACGTTTCTATCAGTTTGCAAGCATGAATTTTTTAGACACCTAAATGTCTTCAAACTTAGCCTATCAAACTAGATAGCTATATGGGTCTGATATCAGTTCAGTTTCTCCACATAGTCAAACCTTCTGCATTCTATATCATTTCAAGAAAACTTTAAAGGTACATTTATAAAAAACAAAAACAAGTTTTATATACGTAAAAACCTGCTATTGCTTGTATTAATGATCAATAGATGGAGCTTTACTAAGACCTCCAAACAAGCATATTTGTTTACATAAACATCAGAGTCAATATTCACTCTCTCTTTCATTTTGCTCCACCCTCAGATCAGCTGATTTCAAGCTGATTTGCTCTCATCAGTGAAGGATAGGTGTTAGAAACTAGACCTAAATATTAACTCCAAGCGTTTATGCAAAACGTTTCTATCAGTTTGCAAGCATGAATTTTTTAGACACCTAAATGTCTTCAAACTCAGCCTATCAAACTAGATAGCTATATGGGTCTGATATCAGTTCAGTTTCTCCACATAGTCAAAGCTTCTGCAATTTATATCATTGCAAGAAAACTTTAAAGGTACATTTATGAAAAACAAGTTTTATATACATAAAAACCTGCTATCGCTTGTATTAATGATCAATAGATGGAGCTTTACCAAGACCTCCAAACAAGCATATTTGTTTACATATACATCAGAGTCAATATATATATATATATATATATATATATATATATACTTTTAAATAACTTTCTTTTAAATCTTTACTAAACAGCAAAAAGTTATTATCATTATCAATAATTATGCCTCCATTATAAGATTGTTAAAAAAGCAATCTTCATTAAAATAATTCTAATTGTTTAAAACCAATTATTTTTAGATAAATTTAAATTTAGGCCACATCAAATCTATTATAAAGAAGTTATTCCATCCATAACTTTTTTTAAAAGATATTATAGCGAGTGCTACTTTTTACATCTAAACTCATCCTATGGTTCTATTTAAATAATGATCTTGAGTAATATTTTTAGTTGCAGTAAACTAATTAAATTGATAAAATTCTTTTTAACAGAGTTATTTAAGTGGCTGAAATAATAAAAATACAAAATTTTGCATAATGGCCTTCCATGTGTTTAGTTCTCTCCTACTTTATTTAATATATTTATCCAGTGAATGTTCTGCAATCATATATAAGCAATTGATCTATATTCATTTCATATCTTGACTTCAATAAAAAAAAGTTTGTTTGGTGAAATAGAATAATTAATAAGTTATGAAAATATTGAACGTATTTCTTATTTAAACAACAAGAAAGGTATCATAATTTGAATATACTTTCTATAATATTTAAATATAAGAATAGTGTATACACTTATGCTATATGTAGTTAGAGGGATTTGAACCCAAACTTTCTATTAAAGTTTGAATATTTGCTATATTAATAAAAATTGTGCATGTATTATATATATGAAAATTGAAAAAACAGACCAACTTATGAGTGCTGGTTCAGCATGAACTACATATATTGAATGTCATTTATTCTTTTCACATGTATATGATCATCTGTATGGGTTATATAGGATAGAGCAGATGATGAGGTAGGAGCTTGAATATCACTTTTTGTAGCAATTGAACTGAAGCATTACACACTACTTCACACTACATAATATTAATATTAGGAATGTAACCTAATGCTTTTTTTATATCTATAAAAAGTTGTCTATTGAAAAAATAACTGGGACTAGTTTTGGTTGTGATTTAAATATTCTGAAAAATATTTTTTTAACATTAACATATTGTTCTGGGGAATACTGTGTCTCGTTTTTTGGAAAAATATATTATATTAAATTTTATAAATGTTAATTAAATATTATCATTTGAAATATTAATAACATACTCATGTTCAATCCTCTTATAGATTGTCACATTCTTTCTACACATGTTATTAGAAAACAAATTTTCTTACAAAATTTATCATTAATTCAAAATAGTTTCATCAACTAAATTAAAATCTCTTTCTGAATGTCAGATAAGGTACTAGCCTTATGCAATCTTAAATTTATGATACAAAAATTAGCTTTTTATGAGACTTCAGTATTTTTTTTTTCAAATAAAATGATAAATTCTGCTGGATATAAACTTCCTAGACATTATTAGATTCTCATCTACAGATCAAGATCAGATGTCGTTATTTAAATTGTAGTAGTCAAATCAAAAAAAGTATATTTAATAATTGTTTGTTTAAATATATATGGTCATAATTGAAAGATTTAATAAAACTAGCAAAGAATTTATTTCCTAGTTATAATCTTTGTAGTTTTTTTAATAGAATTTGTGAATAATTAGCTGTTTAAAATTCATTCATTTGCTAAATAAACAATTGCAATAATTATTTCTGATACATAATAAAAAAGAAATGATTGATGTAAGATTTTTTAAATATAAATTTAAAAATAAATGTGTTTGTCATGCTTAATATATTAGATTGACAATGAGAATTTTATAATGACACCATATACTGATACAAAATAAAGATGTTAAATTAAAATATTTAATTTAACATCTGTGGTTACTCTTTGATTATAGTTTATTTCAATTATTACTCCAAACCCTTATCTTCTACAAAGAATTGTCATTTGATGTCCCTATTAGCATAAATGAAATTTATTTTATATATATGATTGTCTAAATCATTCTGGCTTGCTAAATCATTATATTGAAATTATATATTTTATTTTCATTAAAGTGATAGATTAAATTCATATTCATGATAGTGATGATACAGAATTGCCCTGTTATATAATATAATTATAATAAAGGCAGCAAAGACAATTTATAATAGAAACAATTAGTCAAGTATACTGAAAACATTTAAATACAATATTAGTATTAACAAACAAAAAAAATATAAAAGTGTAACTGTACAAATGTTGGGAATAAATATGTATTAAATAAAATCTTACCTATCTCTTGATGATGATTGGATTTGTAAGTAAGCAAGTTCTCATCACAACTTATATTTTATTTTAATCTACAATATCGATAATAATATTTATCTCTTATGTTACTTATTAACACTTATTTTTCCATCCTTTATATCCATATTAAAGAAAAGATATGAAGATAAATATTTGTATAAAACATATAATTAAATAAAGTTCATGACATCAAACTAAATGTAACTTTAAAGTTTATAAGGAAAATGTTTTAATAAAAAATTATATGAGTCATTAATTTATTCCAGGTAAGATGGTAAAATGAGAGTGGTCTAGAACATCCATTAAGTTACTTATAATGGCCTTCTTAGAACTTCTGATTAGGAGTGTGAAGTTGTTTGATCCATTTATTAATAGAAAATTTAATGTTTCACAGCATAGATGTTACATTAGGGCAATTTTATCCCAGTTTTGACAATTATAATTTCATGTGGCTTTGCAATTTACAGTGCATGGTTGTCTGAATTTTTATTTATATATTTTTACTAAAATCTCTTAAATAAATTAAGAACAATATTTTTTTTTACTATTACATATACTTACTTATAAACAATTTGATCTATGATTTAGAATTAGAAATACTAGAAATTTAAATTATAATTTTGAACATTTCACTTTTGAATTCCTCAGTTGGCCTGTTTTGACTCTATATGTTTATTTATTTATTTCTTGAATGTCTTAATTAGTTATATCTATTAATATTTCACCTCAATGGTAGCTGGTATTCTCTACTTAAATTCAGCAAATTGTTCAGCAGATGAGAAATTTTTATCTGAATTCTAAGAAACTCAGTTGGTTTTTATATTTTCCTATTATTAAAATGAAAATGTTCTATTAAAGATAATTTTTTATGGCTTTGAATAGGAAGTTCCTGATTTTAATATAGGTCAATTGTTTACTTCATTATTAGTGATTATTATACATAGATAATATGCTAATAACAATAAAAAAATTATGTATTTTTTTCTTTAAAATAATTTTATATTTCTTGCTGTATTGTTGTAGTCTATCAGAGTTACATCACAATTAATGACAATTTTAATAATGGTTAGTTGTCATGTAAGGGTTTTATAGTTTAATTCAAATACCTATGTATCCTATGATTAAGTTAGGGGTTTGAATATATGTATAACAAATAATGTTTTCTCAATTATAGTGCTTCATTTTTAGTAATGTAGTGTTTAGTAGATGTCATTACACTGGGTCTTGGATTCGAATTAGATAAAAAAGTGTGTAAATGATACTGGAGTAATGTAAGGGCCATACTTTACAATATATATAAGTGTGTGTATGTGTGTGTCTGCGCGCGCGCGTATACAATCAATAATATTTAAACCATAGTGAAATATAAAATTATATTTCAGCAAATAATACGTGAACAATTAATTATTGTGGTATTAATGTTTAAAATTGCTTTGCCTGAACTTATGCAGTACATTTTTATTATAGTTAAATTGGAATTTATTATAGCAAATATTTATATAAATGAATTAAAATAACCAAAATCTTTTGGAGAGAACTAATATAAAATCATAAAGTTTGGCATATAATTAATGCAAAACTTGATACTATTAGAAAAAATTCTAGTGTTTTATTCTACAATAGTTGATACTTACTTTATAATGAGTATATATAAAAGTTTGTTATATTAAGTATGGTATATATATATATATATATATATATATATATTTACTTATATATATATATATATATATATATTAAAAATTAATAGAAAAATAAAAATATGCAAACGATTTTATTATGCTTTGATTTAAATTAAACATTATTATCCTTATTCCTGTGGATATTTTGCTTATAATTATCACAAAATTAATCATTACATTTAAACATTTTTCAGAAGTAATTAATCATAATAAATGGCAATCTTATTATACAACTTAAATTTTGCATAAATTATTTATTAAACTAAATATATTTTAAATTATATCTAAACAAATTTACTCCTATCCTTACTAATAAATAGCATTTTTATGGAGGCAGTTTACATTTTTATTATATCGTTCATTATTTCTTTGCAAAGTAATTTTATTTAGTTAGTAATTTAAATAACATTTACTTTAATAGCATACAATAAAAAGGAGTGTTATATTATGCTTACATTTAATTGTGATTATATTACATTTAATCTTTAAAATAAATACATAATTTTAAAAATATATATAATTTTTAAAGAGTTATTTTTTGATGTTTATGTACTTAATAAAATTATCTTAATATTATACAGATTTGGATGTTTAAAGGTGAAAGCAGTAGCTTAAATAGATAAATATGATCCATGATTCTCCAGATTAATAAAGATTAAACCATATTTACTTTACTTTGGTCAAGCTAGAAAGAAACAAAACTCACTATTAGCTAATGCTTATTAATTTCTGTTTCTTTTCTTACCAAGCAAAATTCAATTTTTTTTTTAATATTTTATATAAATTTTAATAATTAATTACGGAAAATTTATTACAAGCTAACTTTTTTATATTAATAATAAAATCACAAATAATATTTTTTAAATACCCTCTAAACAAAAATGGTAATATTTTGTAAATTTTAATTTCATTCTCTTGAGTAAATCTACTAACTTTCCTGGTCGTTTCCAATATTGAAATTGTAAAATCGCATTTCCATTTTAACAATCAATATATTTACTGAAACATAAGAAAGAATCTATCACTTTAATATATAAAACAACTGCAAACATTTTTTATTTCTTTATATTATTGATTCCATTTCCTTTTTGTTAAAACTTATTTCTAGATCTTTTTAAATTATTTATTTTTTTATAAGTTTTGAGACTAAAATTTAATTAAAACAACAAGAATATATTTTATTAAGTATTGTATTTCACTTTGTCTTTAAAAAAGAGCATTAAAACTTAAAGTTAAATATCTCACAAATAAGAAACTAATTAAAGCAAAAAAAAATATTTTGTGTGTATTAATCTTCAAGTGATATCGCCATTTAATTAATTAGAATTTTTTTAATGAGATTATTTTAAATTACTTAAGTGACACTAAAATTCATAAAGCAACCTAAAAAATATTTTATATAAGTTAAAATAATGATAATTGAATGAGTAATTGCTCTGACCACAGAGTGAAAAGATGAGTTAATCTTTATCAATTAATTTTAGAATTTGAGTTTGTTATTTATTGCTGCATTAAATCGCAAAAGGCGTCTGTGTAGATTTTACCAGTAATCTTCACTCTAGTCATTCAGAAGTCTCATTGAACCTAGATGTTAAGTGTTTTTTATATATTATGGAAATTAAATCTTGCCTTTTTTTTAATTTTATTTTTAGCTAGCATTGCTATATAAAACATTAACTTTATTTAAAAAACATTTTCCGCCTAATTAATATTAAAACTTTTAAAGACTAAAATTTCTTCCATTTCACATTATTTGAACTCAGAATTTACAAAGTTTTCAAGATGAATAATCTATTTTTGAGGTCTAATTAAAGTAGCTAAAGTTCATACAAAGATATCAATGTTGGGTTCCTTTGTAATTGCTTAAGCCAATCTGTGTCTTGCATTTCTGTATTAACTATCTATGTAAAACATTATCTTAAGAATATTTTTGTAATTTTCAAAAGTAAAATCAATGAATATATTTCTTTTTTCTTTTCTTTTCAATATTCTAATTACTAACATATGACTATTTATCACTCCGATTTTTGCATTTTTTTCCCTTTTACTTTAAAATAAAAATTATTGCCATTAATTATTATTATTATTTTATATATATATATATATATTATCATAAGAGGCCTTTATTTCTTTACATGAACAACTAAAATTTTGTAAAGTTTATAGACAATTTTTAAATAAGATTTTAAATAAATGAAATAGAATGAGAAGGTTGGCACTAAACTAGGCTCTGAGCATTCCATCATCAGATTTTCAATGAAATGGATGGCTGAAGATTTGCAGGGTGAAGTGATTTGAAGCCTTTCTATTAAAGTATGAAGATTGGTTATCTTTATATAAGCTGAGCTTTGATTGTATATATGTATGAAGATGATAATCTGGACCAACTGATGAGTGCTCGTTTAGCATGAAATATGTATACTGGAGATTATTTATCTTTTTAACGTGTGTGTGATCAAGTGTATCATCAGTATAAGATAGCATGGATGGTTGAGGGTCATGTGAAATTATGAGTTCAAACCCCTATATATTATATATATAAGTGCAGGTATAATAAAGCCTGTACTGAAGAAAAAATTCATATTTTAAAATAAATGAAATAGGTAACCTATCAGAAACAATCTAAATTATTTTGTTTTTTTATTAATTTAATTAACTATTTATTTGATTTTATGTTTTAAAAGATTTAACTTTTTATTTTGTTTTTAATTTGGGAAATTATATTTATTCCTTAAGGTATTTGCAACTAGTACAAATTATTTTTACACAATATTAGTATTAGAAATTTTTTATGCATGGCATATAAGACAATAAAATGTTTAGGAGAAATTTAATTAAATTTTAAAACACCATTAAACATATCTATCACAATTATAATGTAATAAATTAATTTGATTTTTATAATTATTAATTTTTAGCATAAATATAAAAATGTATATTGTATTAAGCTTAAAGCTAAACTAGTTAATAAAATAATCAAAATTACCCCAAATTCACAACTCAACCAGATTAGATAAATTTTAAACACAATCAATAGTTTACCTGTTATAAGCAGACTTCTCAACAAGATAACAAATTTATATTAAATGCTACACACATTCCATTTTCACCCCATACACCCTTACTATTAAAAGTACATTTAAATATAGTCATTGCTTCAGAATCATAAATTATTAATAATAAAGATTCTTTAATTCTTCTTTTCATTTCAACTGGGATATCTCAGTTCTGTTTTCTATATTCATGAAAAAGGATACAAACCACATTATTCGTTTTAATGAGGCTAATATTGATTGTCTTGTTTGAAAGAAATGAAATGAACAGAAGAATTAAAGAATCTTTAATATTAAAAATTTATGATTCTAAAGAAATGAACTTATTTAAAAGTTATTTGAATATTAATGATGTGGAGGATGTATGTGGAGTTTTGGGTAATAATCTAAATTTCTTATCTTGTAGTTCTTTACACTTGAGAAGTTTGCTTGCAGCTGTGAAACCATTTATTGTGTTTTAGAGTTTTTTGGTCTAGTCGGTTCTTGCTGTGAATTTGGAGTGATTTTGATTATTATATTAAGGTATATTTATATTTAGATAATTACTAACTATTTTTTTAATTTCATTTTACAGTTGTTAATTCCAAAATCACAAAGCTTAATAGTCCATTTAATCCTCTAACTACACGAGCCATGGATTGGGAACAAGGAAAAGCTTTCTGTGAGGATAATGATTTAGGACATTTGGCAATGATTTACAATGATGAGGAACAGGTATTTGTTCGAGATAATTTATTTAAACATGCAAAGGGATTCTGGTTAGGAATGCGTGATCCTCAGGTAAGTTTATTCTTATCATTATTATTATTAGTAGTAGTAATAATAATAATAATAATAATAATAATAATAATAATAATAATAATAATAATAATAATAATAATAATAATAATAATAATAATAATAATAATAATAATAATAATAATAATAATAATAATAATAATAATAATAATAATAACAACAACAACAACAACAATAGTAGAATAAGTCAATTATATTGATTGCATGCTAGTAATGTTTTTTCTCCATTGTTTTTTTAGAAGGGGAGGGAGGGGCTGTTGAAGTATGTTTAGTTTTGTAATAGATTTCTTTACAGTACATAAGTTAAATAAATAAAACTTATTTTAAATTTAAGTAAAATTTATATGTTGAAAATTTGAAATTATGCTAAATTATTTCAGACATCTGCCTAAGTAATAATGAAAGTTTTTTTTTCTTTTTGATGTTTTTTTATTAATTAAGAAAGCGGTTATTGAAAATGTGCTTTCGCATATTTTCTTGCCATAAATTACGGAGGAGAAAATAGCAAAGTTTAATTTCAACTTATTCTATGTTTTTAACAGTAACAGAGTTAGTGATTATGCTGACACATATATATTATATTAGATTGTTGTTAAATCTTAGATTTTTCTTATATGTTTAGTGACTGTTTTATGAATATAAATTTAGATTTAGTATAAAGTGAAAATTGAAGTTCCATAGCATTATCATGCAAATTCATTACTTTTTATGCAAATGATTTGTTTAACTAAATTTGCAGAGTCTGTTAACAAATAAAAGCTTTCTGAATGTTTACTAAATCTATTTTCCGCCACGTTGGATTTTTGGAGTATTATAGTTTTTGAAGAAATCGTTTAGTTTAGAAATAGATGCTTTATTCCCTTTTTTCCTTCAAAAATTTTAGGGGTGTGATATTGCATTTGAATTTTCTGCCAGTGATGTGCACTGTGATATTTTCTTATATATATATCATCATCATCATCAACAACCATTATCAATCCACTGCAGGATGAAGGTATCTCCAAGTTTAATCCATCTTCTCCGATCTTTAGCTTCTCTTCTCCACAACACCTCTGCACATTTTCTTATTTCATCCATCCATCTCACATGTGGTCTCTTTCTGGGTCTTTTACAATCTCTTAGAATCCAGTTTAAAATTTCAATTATCCATCTATTATCATCTCTTCTAGCAATATGTCCAGCCCAACTCCATTTCAATCTTTTAATTTGTTCAATAAGGTCAGTAACACCTGTTTGTTGTCTTACCCATACATTGTGTTTTCGATCTCTTCTTGTTACTCCCAACATACACCTCTCCATACTCCTTTGAGTGGTCTGAAGTCTCTGTATTGCTCTTCTATTAAGTGTCCAAGTCTCAGATCCATAAGTAAGAACTGGTAAAACACATTTGTTAAAAACCATCCTTTTCAAACACATAGGCATATTTCCTTTTAGTATCAAGTTATTTCTACCAAAAGCACTCCAACCAAGTTTAATTCTATGATTAATTTTCTCCATTATGTTTCCATCTGTATTAATAATCTGACCAAGGTATTTGTAACTGATAACTTCTTCTAATTCTTCATAATCAATCTTTATTTTCATATTTTGAGCAAATCGATTAAACATTACTTTAGTCTTTTTAACATTTATCTTTAGTCCTACTTTTCTACTTTCATCTGCTAACTCCTGCAACATTTCCTGCAGCTCTGAAGCATTATTTGCAAAAACAACTACATCATCTGCAAAATCTAAATGACTTAAATACTCTCCATTTACTTTCACTCCTTTAGTTTCCCATTTTAATCCACAAAATACTTCTTGCAGCACTGCTGTAAAGAGTTTTGGAGATATGGAGTCACCTTGTCTTACACCTTTCTCAATGTTGATTTTTCCAGTATTATTATGTAATATAATTGTTGCTGTTGCATTTTTATAAATATTCTTTAAAATATGACAATATCCTGGATCTATACCTTGATGATCTAATGCTTTAATCACTGAAGAAATGTGTATAGAATCAAATGCCTTTTCATAATCTACAAATCCAAAACATAAAGACAACTCACATTCATTTGTCCTTTCTATGACTTCTCTCAATACCTGGATATGATCTATTGTACTAAAACCACTTTTAAATCCAGTTTGTTCTCTTGGTTGGTGGAAATCCAAAGTTCTCTGTAGACGAGTTGTAATTATCTTGGTAAAAATTTTATTAAAACTGATAAAAGGCTGATAGGTCTGTAATTTCTAATATCTTCTTTATCACCTTTTTAAATATTAATATTATTACTGCATTCTTCCAATCTTCTGGTACATCTTTATCATTTAGACATTTGGTATATAACTTTGCTAAAATTGTTTTTATTTCTTCACCTGCTTCTTTTAATATATCAATTATAATTCCATCATTTCCTGGAGCCTTTCCTTTCTTCATACGCTTAATTGCATGTCTCACTTCTTCATTTAAAATTCTGGGCAATTCGGAAGATGTAATAAATATAGGAGGTACCTTGTTCTTTATTACTATATAATTCTTGATAAAAATCTTCTACCAATTTCATGATGTCATCTCTCTTTTTAGTAATAATTCCATCTTTTTTTCTTATTGCAGATATAAATTTCCTACCAATACCAAAATGTTGTTTAACATTTTTGAGACTTTTATTTTCTTCTAAAGCTTTCCTTGCTATTTCACAGTTATACTTTCTTATATCATTTTCAACTCTTTTCCGTACCATTTTACAAAATTCGAGATATTCAATTCTTTTTAATACATCATTTTTGTATATCTTCATATTCCTTCTTTTCTTCACAAATTCTCTAGTCTCAGTAGAAATTTTATTAGTCAATTGCTGCTTTTTTCTACCAGCTATGTTTGTTGCAGTTTTTAAAAATGTATCAGTTATTTTCATATTAATTTCATTCAAATCTGTATCATGTTCAAAATCTCCTAACACTTGAAACCTATTTGTAAGTTCTAATTTAAATTCATTAGAATGTTTCTGAAGATTAGGAATATCAACTGTAAATATTGTTTTTCTTAATAATTTTTGTCTCTCTAGTTTTACATTAACACGTAACTTACACCTTACTAATCGATGATCACTTCCTGTGTTAAATTTATTAAGAACATTACAATCTTGAAATATGTATTTTCTGTTAGTCAAAATATAATCCAATTCTGCTGTATCTTCATTTGGATGCTTCCATGTCCATTTCCTTTTAACATTTTTCTCAAAAAATGAATTCATAATATAAAGTTTTTCTTTTTCTGCAAACTCCACAAGTCTATGTCCTCTCTCATTTCTATTACCATAACCAAAATTACCTACAGCAATTTCATCTTTCATTTGTCTACCAATTCTAGCATTAAAGTCTCCCATAACAATTTTAAAATGTTGTTTACTCTGATCAAAAGCCTTTTGTACATTCATATAAAAATCTTCTACTACTTCATCACTATGAGAACTTGTTGGGGCATAAACCTGAATTATCTGCATTTGGTATCTGATATTAAGTTGTATAACTAATCTTGCCACTCTGTCTGATACACCATCAATCTCCACAATATTGTTCTTCCACTTTTTATTTATAATGAATCCTACTCCACTTGTATTTCCAATATGTGTGCTATTATAATAGAGTATATGTCCACTTTTTTAATCAATTGTTTCTTCTCCTTTTCTTCTATGCATTATAAAGTTTTCTTAAACCAATTATATATTATAATGAAAATAATTAGTTTTAAAATAATTCAGATCTTCAGCAAAATAATTTAGATCTCATGGTTCTTACTATAATAATTTCTTTAATTATCCAATACAAACTTATTTTTCTTTTAATCTCTTATACCAACAATGAATGTGATTCTAGTGGCACTAAAAATAATATGGTATGATCTCATCCTTAAGATGATATCTCAGTACATCAAATAACTATTAATTTTAAAATTAATCATGAAAAATGTTATATTCAAATAATTATAGCATATTATGATTGCATCCTTGATAATATGAGTAGGAAAGGGATTTTGTTGCTATTTATATGCCACACAAACAGGTTCGTTTTTAATCTTAAGTCAAAACAAAAATATAGTAATCTTATTATCTTAATTCAAGATAAAATAAAGTAATCTTATCCATGGATGTTATCAATAATATCAGCAATATAAACTTTAATAAAATGAGTTGTCTTATATTCTTATACTCTTATGATAGATTGATAAAATAAAATATGTGTGAATTGTAGATTTCTGAGGATGGAGATGATGATTACAGAAATACAAATTTTAAAATTAATAATTAAAACATTTGACACTAATATGCATGACAAAATAATCATCAAATTATTTTCATAAAATGTATGTGTTATAATTACTCAAATTTGAAATAAAATTGTAAGTTACAAATGAAATAATAATAAAAATAAGTAAATCAAAAAATCTTAAAATTATTTCCTATGAATTCATAAAGATGTCATGTTTTAATAACCTTATTTTCAATTGCATAAGTTCCTGTAAAAAATGTATTTAATAATTCTAAATAAAAAATAAATATTCTCGTCTTTGGAACATAAAGAATTAGGAAGAAGATGTATAAATTTTAGATACACATAGATAATTATAAATTTTAAATAAATATTCTAACCAGGTTTTTAAAAACACATTGGATGTGCAATCTGGGCATATCAAAATTTTCAATATATTGTAGCTACTCTGATCTTATCAAGAGTACAAATAATGACATGGTTGCCATCACACATGATCTTCAAAATATTTCAAATTCCCAATATAAAGACATGGCTGGAATCACACATCACTTTAACAAAAATTACAAAAGCAAAAATAAAGACAAAGTTGATATCACACATGACTTTAATAAAATGTCACCTAGACAAACATCAAAGGATTTAAAAGCAAGGCAAAAATGAAATGATAGAGTAAATTTAAAATAAACACTTATATAAGAATGCAGTAAAAATTGGAATTTTGTCTCTAATCTTTATACAAAAATAAACCATCAAAAAGGGGGCTGTCTACAATATAAATTTTATGCTAGATATCTCTTAAGATATAATAAAGCTCATTGGCATAAAATAGAAATAACACCATTATATCACTTAATAACAAGGAATAAATGATATGTAAAACTGATAAAATATAGCAACAATAGCAAAATATGGATAGGCATATAAATGAGTGACTAAACAATTTAATAATAAAAATATACATCAGCTTCATGACTCCTTTTATATATTTATTTACATTCTAAATAACTCCATAAGGGATTAATATAATACAATTATTTCATATAACATTAATATTCTGAGACTATAATGATAGACATATTAAAATCATCAATAAATAAATCTCAAAATTAAATATTTATATCCATATTACCAATTAATAAATTAATAATCCATAAATCTTGGTTTTTCTGTACTAATAACCACATAAACAGTCTAATAAAGGGTCTGTGGACATACTGAAGATTTTACAGAATGTCTGGATAATGTTGAAGTTAAAATTAACAAACAGGTAAATAAAATCTGAAGCAAGTAGAGTTTTAATTACTGACATGATTAAAATAGCTATTCTAAGCAATAATCTAAATATTTATTCAACAGCATAAAAATAAGCAATTTAACTGGATTTTATTTCAAAGCAATGGAGCTATCTCTGAGATGTCTAGAAGTTAAATTAGCATGTTTCATTCTCTCCTAAAAATTGTGCAAAGCTTTTTTTTACAGCTTTAAAATTCATGTATATTTATTTTCTAATATTTTAAATACACATAATTCAAAAGATGGCAGGAAAATTGAATATTCAGGTCTTCAAAGTTTCTCAAGCTCCATGATTGGGTATCTTTTATCTGTTTTGTGATCTCAAACTTTACATGATTATTTCGAGAAAATATTATGATGGTCTAAAAACTTGATATTTTGGAAAGTTTATGATTATATTTGTATTATAATTGTGTAATAATTATTAGATATCAAAAATAAATATTATTACATATTTACTTTTTATAAAAATGTTTTATTTTTAAATATAAAAGAATATATTCATCAAAATATTGTTACTATAGTGATTACAGTAGTGTGAACACAGCTGTGTAGAAATGATGTCACTCATCAGATTGTTATAATATTTAATGATATCATAAAAATTCCAAAAAATTTAAATCCTTAAAGCATAAATTGATAGATTTGGAAGATATTTAAAATAATTTGTTCAGATTTTTAAAGCAAACATCAAACAAAGAAAATTCTATTAATTTTGCAAATTGAATCAGTTCCACCTGAAATTTGATGATGTGACAGCATTTTGTATGATTAAAATTTAATTTTTAAAATTGTTCTAAAAACAAAGGTGTTTTTTTTTTTAATTTATTTGATTTCTAAACAAAAATATCTATTGAATAAAGTCAAATTTATTATATTCTGATAAATAATAATTGTTCAATATTAAAATTAAAGTTGAAAGCTTAAATGTAGTGAGAACAAAGAAATTTGTCAGAATACAAGTAGAATGCAGGAGGGTTAAATAAAACAATGGAATGAATAGTAATAAGTATTGCATATATTTTAAATAACACATTGAACACTATGTAACATTGTTAGATGTGTGCAATGATAAATGATATTTCATTTTTGAAATAGAATTTGTAGCTTCATGTGAGTTATATTAGTGAAGAGCAAACATATCTTTATCACAATAATGCAAAGTAATAGATAAAATGTTGAATAGCTATAAACAAGTTTTAACATGAGCTGATAATTTTCTTTTCATAAATAATATATGTTATAAAATAAAAATCAGGTTCTAGGTGATAATAATAAATAATAGTTATACTTTCTTGACAATAAAATATTTAGAAATATCAAGTAAGCATATCAAATGAATATAACATCTTTTATTGATAAATGTAATTAAATAGAGCATGGAGTCTGAGTCTAGTTTACATCATATTTTATCTTTCAAACACAGATAATATATTTATTTGAAAATTAAAAAAGCATAATAATTTTCTTTCTTATATCAGAATGAAGCAAATATTTCATATCACCATTGAGTATCATGGATATTAATTATAGAAAATGCATAAAATGATATTTTATATTCATAAAATATTTTCTCAGCAAAAAGTTATAAATAATAACTATCCCTTTTAAACACAATGAAACAAGCATTTCATTTCTTTTCAGACAAGAATATAATGTAATAATAATTTCTACAAATAGCATCTTAAAATAAATAAACATATAGTTAATTAGTTTCTTTTAAGCAAACATACATTCATAATTAATAGTTATTAGCCTCTTTATCATTTACATAGTCCTACTATAACAGTTCTAATTTGTTAGTAAATCAAATTAAGACAAAAGAGAATACTTTATAAATAATAGCAAAAGTTTAGCATTTGCAAAAGTATAACATTGATATTTTTGTAAAAAAAAAAAGCACTATACATTCCTTTTAAAGTTAATGAAAAATAATTCAAAAGTTTTGGCATTTAGCAGTAAAATTATCATTTCAAAATAAATTTTAGACATAATAAAAATAAGTAATTGAAAATTAACTTTAGTTCTAGAAATACAATAATATCTTTGATATAAATATATTGTTGTCATATAGCATTGAGACAAATAACATGTTGATCCAAGCTTCTAATGGTGTAGAAACAGAGATATTTGAAGCATGATCGAAAGGCTAAATTATAGGCTCAAATAGATAACTATTCAAGATAATTTTACTAACAAATTTTAAAAATATGCATTAACTAACAAGTGATCTCTAATATTTTTATATAGGTTTTAATTATTTTATTCTTTTATTGCACATTATAGAATTCACTAAGCTTCTCAACATCATGTGAAGAAAAATATTTGCATACTACATCTTGCCCTTTTAAAAATAATTACTTCAAAACAATTCAGTCATTATTGTCCATCTTAAACTATCTTTTACAATGATACTTGTGGAAAACAAATATTAAATAAGTGTAGGACATGGAATAACAAATGAAGATGTTCGAAAAAAATAATGTCACCGTAGACATAATGCAACTCAATGATGTAGGTCTGTATTCATTGGACACATAAGATTATCTCAGGGTTCTATCATAGCACTTATAAACATAAAAAATGAGACTGTCCATAACATAAATATACAGTCTTCCATTATCTGTATACTTCAATAAAATCCAAAAATACATGAAACTATAATTCTCCAATAATGACTTTCAACATGACACCCATCACCAGGATTTCACAAAATATCATTACTTATCCTATCACTATCAATATTTGTCCCACTGTATAATTCATTCAACATCACAAAATAATAAATCAACAACATTCTAAAAATAATTCCTAAAAACAATACTCTAGGAAACAATAATGATCTAAATTTACACAAGATGTTTTTTCTTTAAAAGCTTTCATTCTCAAATGATATCAAAAATCATTCATAAAATGCTATACATCTTACTCATTTTTAAGGAATAATGTAGAGATCAATACTATGTTTTCATATAATATTTATTAAAAGTCATATTTAAACAATTAGACAATGCCATATAATTATGCATATTCAAAGTTTTCACATTTTTGCTAAAGAGAAAAGTAAAGAAAATATCTTTATAGGTTTTACAAAACATTTTATATGCATTTATCAACACTTACACAAATGCATACAATAATTTACTAATGGTTCATTCTTCCATTATTAATATTAACTCAATCAATGCATACTATAATTTAGAATAAATATTAATAAAAATATATCTTTTCTCAAATATAAGAAAATAAATAAATCTTCAAGCAATTATAATTATAGTAATTATACCAATAAAATTACCAATGATCTCAATAAGATCATTCATGGTGTTTCGCTTCTTCAGCTCCAGTCATTGAAATAAAAGTTATGATAGATATCACTTTCTAAATATATTTATAAAGAAACATCATCATCATCATCATAATAATAATAATAATAATAATAATAATAATAATAATAATAATAATAATAATAATAATAATAATAATAATAATAATAATAATAATAATAATAATAATAATAATAATAATAATAATAATAATAATAATAATAATAATAATAATAATAATAATAATAATAATAATAATAATAATAATAATAATAATAATAATAATAATAATAATAATAATAATAATAATAATAATAATAATAATAATAATAATAATAATAATAATAATAATAATAATAATAATAATAATAATAATAATAATAATAATAATAATAATAATAATAATAATAATAATAATAATAATAATAATAATAATAATAATAATAATAATAATAATAATAATAATAATAATAATAATAATAATAATAATAATAATAATAATGACGACAAATTATTATATCTTAAACTATTTCCTAATCATAAGTTAATAGAAATCAATAAGGATAAACTTTCGAAGTATTATATTAATGTAATACTTAAATAAATAATAAAGATTAAATTACAATAAATTCTTTTCTTATACATTGAATAGCTTGACATGGGGGCTCCCCTGTTGCTTAGTTACAGCTGACAGTATTGTGTACAGTTATTTTTGACTCTCTTGGCACTTCGTAAAAAAATACAAATATCACCTTTTTAAAATCCATTAAAATCTGGAGTAATCCATGGAAAAATGTTAAAATTCTTTAATAAAAAATATTAGTTCAGTTCTTTCTGACATTTTATCCAAAATATTTAATCCATATTGAATAATAATTTAATAATCCATTTTTCAAAGAAATAATCCTTATGTAATTTTTTCTCTCTCGGCCATTGTAGAAACAAATATTTATCAAGACATATATGATATATATAATTTCACATTTTCAATGACAAATTATTATAGCAGATATTGTAGTATAAAGTATTATTTTAAATATGTATATCAGTAGCCATTATATAATTTAATATATTCATTTTATGTATTCGATAACAGATATTTAGTCAGGAATTCAGGCAATTATCTCTTTTTTTTAAAAAAATTATATATTTTTCTTTTATTTTTTAGGCATATATTGTTCAGATATAGATAATTGTATCAATTTAGCAGTATTAAGAATATAAAGTCCGTTTCATTGCTTCCAAATAAATTATACTGCAATTTAATCAATTTATCGATTTAAATAGCCAATAGTTTTTAAACATATAAACAAAGTTCAAAGTATATATTTTACTTTTTTTTTTAATTTGTGTCTAAATCCATCGCTTTTAAACTATAAATTCATTTGACTTCTTTTTTAAAGACAAATCAAACAAAGTCAGTAATATCAATTATATTAGAAAACAAAACAGGCATTGGTCACTCCATCAAAGATTTAAAGATTAATTGTAAAATATAAATGTAGAGTCTTAATTTTCTTTTTCTAAAACTTTAAATTTTAAAATGAAATTCTTAATACATATACAGTTCCTCTCTTCCATTTTAAATAAATTAACTGTATTATAATCTATAAAATTTGTTTTAATTAAACAATGTGTCCTTTCAAACAAACCATTAATAAAATGTACATAGTTCTTATGTAATTCAAATCCAGGTTTGCTGTAATAATTCTCCGAGCAATTGATATTTATGTTCAAAGATATCCAAACAGTTACCATCGCATTCTGCATATTTTTGAATCTTCTAAGTTAATTTCAAGTAGATAAAAACTGTCAGGAAAACTTTGGTGTTTAGTGATTCATTTTAAAATACACTAATTTAATAATAATTTTCACTATACTTTTAAAATAAAGTAATAAAATTTATAAAAAAATATCACTGTAAAATTTGTAGATTGTAAAAAAAAAACAATTGAAAAGTGAAGTATAAATAATATAAGAGTTATAAGTGAAGTGTCTAGACATACTTCAACCTTATCTGATCCAACAATTTTATTTGTCAATACTGTTTGAACAAAATTACTAATTTATATATTTGCACAAAATCTTTTTTTTTTTAAATTAAGAATTAAAACTATGAGTCATCAAAATAAATAATTTTCAACTTATTTAATACCTCAATTTTTCAAATATTTTCAACCAAAAATTTAATATTCTTATTTAAACAATATTAAAACATTTTAATAACTTATAATTAATTTTCAAAATATATTATTACAATTAAATAAAAATAAAAACAATTTTAAATATTACTTTTCAGATATTATTTTTTAGTCTGATAATGTTGCTACATTTTATTGTATCAAACATTAGTTAGCAAGCTAAAATAAAGTTTTATTCCCCTAACTTTCTGAAAGCACACATAGTTACACATACACAATCTAGTCATGTGATACTTTCAACACACATTCAAAATAATATTGGTAGTGGTTGATTTTACATGCTCAAACACATAAAAATGTTGTTTACATGGCCAACCTTTTTGTTGCATAGCAACATTATTTTCTAAAAGGGAATAATTACATTTTTAAATTATGTTATACATTTCATCATATGTTGATATTTTTCAAACTACTTTTAAACAATTTATAAACTAACATTATTCTTTAAAATGAAATATTTACAGTTTTAAATTACATTATAAATGTCAGTGCATAGTGCTGGAATGTGCAGGGGGACCCATGTTTTTGATGAGCCTTTGTATCATCCAAAAGATGCACTACTTTGATCAAACAAACAATACAATTTTTCAAAATAATGTGCAATTATAGTTATCTCATAACTGCTCTTCATTGCAAAAAAGACACTATTATAAACATTATGAGCCGATAATCTGCAAAATATTTGTCAACAATTTATGAACCAACATTATCTTATAAAATGTAAGAATTAAATTTTTCTGAAATTGAATAATTACATTTTACAATTACATTATAAATATCAGTGCATAATGTAGCAATGTGAAGAAGCAAGGGATGAATGTTTTTGATGATCCAAAGGATCATCCAAAAGATGCAGTTCTGTGATCAAACCAAGCTCTTGATTTCCAAAAATATTGAAACAGTAAGTTTCAAGTTCAAATCTTAGTTTCACCTTAGTTCCACCAGTTCTATCATCTTCCCCCCACCACCTCCATCCTACCTAAATGTAACCCCTAGATGTTGGATTGTGTGCATATAATGTTATTCTGTGTATATATATATATATATATATAAAAGCATCTGTTTTAATACGTCATGAACGCACACACCAATATCAGATTTAAAAATTAAAGTAAATAATGTATTTTTCAAATTCATCTTAAAGCTATATAGCATTTATATCATTTATTTATTTTGTCAATTTTTTATATATAATGATTTAAAATAATGAATTTTAAAATCTGTTTAAATTTCTATACACCTGGGTCTCGTTTTATGCGGATTATTTTAATGCGATTTTGAAGTTATGCTATTCATGTTTCTTCTTAATATCTTTCATATATTACTATATTTATTAGATATCAAGAAATTTAAATTATTAATAACTTATTTTGACTTGAAATACTTTTTTTTCGAAAATATAACGTTATATTAGCAGCTAACATGAATATGGCCTGAAGCTGTATTTAGAATCTTAGCTTCTATGTAAATAACCTTCTTATACTAATGAGTAAATAATAATAATAGATTTATACTTACATATAAAAATATCACAATAAATATTCAAAAAAATTAAACTTTTAAAATATATTTTGTTATATATAACAGAAATAAATAATTTTTTAGATTTTTAAAATAAAAAACGAAGATTTTATAAACTGAAAATAATCTTTCTAATGATAATGTATAAGCTTTTTGTTTTGATTGCAATCTCATTTTTTTTAATATAGAAACAGAAAACCATTAACACAGCACAAGACTGAAAGTGGCGCTAGTTGTACATCAAATCACGAATAAAACTAAAGTGGCTAACAGGTTTCTCTGGGCATAATTGCTAAGAGATTTTTGACTTCATTTAACAAGAAGCCACAATACATCGCATCACATCGAATCTGATTTTTTACCAATTTATAGACAAATTCTAGTGGTAATGATTAAAATATGTATGAAAAATGTAAAATTAAATAATGTAGTTAATAAAAAAATATAAAAAGTTTGTTTTGTATTAATTTTTTTCAAATATTTGAAATTTTTTATTAGTCATATTTACTTGCTTATTTTTTAATGCTAATTCTGAAAATTACAGACCCTATTCCCCATTTTCCAAGGTAAGTTAAGTCTATTTTTGTGTGACTTTTTTTAATGCAGGTTTTCTGTGGAACCTATATACTGTATAAAATGAAACCCAGGTGTATTTATAAAAATATAAATCCTTATTGTTTATTTCAATATTTGCAAAGTCATAGTGGTGTGGAGAGACAATAGATTACTTAAAATTCTACCTAAAGTTCTTAATTAGCTTTAAATGTAAAAGCTATACTGTAGTTTGTAATCAGGCCACCAGAAATGTACAAACAAGTTTAAATAAAAAAAAAAAGAAATGCAGTGTCAGATTTAAGTTAAAATGTAAAATTCTTTACTAATGGATTAATTCACCTGAGGGTACTGCAGATCGATCACAAGCATGGATTAGAGAAAAAACATCTTAACTGATCCACAAAATTATACATAAGAAAAAAACCACTATATATGGACAGAATTAGATATAAAAATTTTTTGCTTATTGGCACTGCTAGTGACATTTTTATAGCTGTGTTGTTCATGTTGCAATGACTGAGTAGAAGGCATGCAAACTGTTCTCCTCTGGTAAAATGGTTTAATGTGTGTCCGAGTCTCCACACCTGCTCTCCAAAGATGAACTGTCAGTAAATTACTGCTGATCTGTACACTGCACTACATAATTAAAATGCTTTCCAGCCAAACAGAAACCTTAAAACCTAAAGCATAGAAGGGAAAAGCTGCTGCTACAATATAAACAGACAATCAATGACTGATTCACAAATGTGCACTAGCATATTCAATAAACAGGTTATCCAAGAGCCCTAGAGTACTCTGATTTTTTATTTAAAATGCTATAGCTATATGTTAAATGGCTTTATTATATTTTTTTTTATTAACATGTTAAACTCTGTAATTTTTGATTAAATAGCTTAGCTGATCTTCTATCTGTGATCTTGGGTACTTGTTTATATTTCATTGTTTTTTTTTACTTATATAATGCCATATCTAGATAATTTCCTATCAGGTTCACTCTATTCCAAATAATTTACTGTAACTAGGAGCAGCCTCCATAATGTATGGACTGTTAGAATAAAATTACTACCCCCCCCGCCTTACACTTGATAAACTGCCAGCTTGAAAATTATCCCAATGCAATAACTCACTTTCATAACAAATGTGTATTATACTGATCTAAATGTTCCCATGTATTTCATAATTTCAGTTATATATATATCATAATAATTTATTTATGTATTATATTAAAATATTCCTGTATATTTAATTATTTCAGTTATATGGAAATAACTTTATTTATGTACTAATAGATACGCATTTGGTGTTTGCTTCATTGATTATAAATGTGAGTGTACAATGAATAGTTGGGTGGTGAACCTATTATTTAATAATTGTAATAAGTTATAATATGATTTAAATACCCCTTTATATTGCTTTAATTTAGATTTACTTATTCTATTAAGCCAGATCATACTGTTATTTGAGGGTATAAATAAAAGTTTAAATTATTAAATGTAGACATTGGTAGATGAGTAATCAAATTTAAAGTGTGATTTTAAAAGTAAAAGCTCTAATTGTATATTTATGTTATAGATAGGTGTTAACATTTAGAGATGTGATATTTTCTCTTCAAACCTTGGAACTTAAATGGATACACAGTGATTACTGGTATCATCTTGTTTCCCAGGAAACGGACATATTAAAGTGTTCTCATGAGCATTCAATCCTGTCACACAGTCATGGAGTAAGAGTGGCATGGTCCCTTACACCCAATTATGCTAATGTGATTATTCTCAAGGATTCATTTGGCATGAATACAGCCCTTTATTCTTTTCATATATTCTCTAATGCTTTTGCAGTTTTAAACTACTGCACCTTGAGTTTACTACATTGTTTCTCTATGAGTACCATATATCCCTCTATATCTTTATGTGTTATTTCAAAGTTCATGACTCCATCTTCCCACTATTTTACATTATTTGCTCTTAAATAATACTGTCCTGGAGTAATTATTTATATTACATAAATTAAATGTATTTCTCATTTATTGCAAATAAACCTGGTATGTCCACAATCATGATTATCAGCCATAACTTAAACCCTCATATTATAATTGACATCACTAGTCTCATAGGCATAATATTATAATAAAAGTTTGTACTCACTAATACCCAGGTGGTCAAATAGTAAACAGCCTGTAAATTATGATTCAAAGCAACTGTAAATAATAATGGTCTTGGATATACTAAAACACCGACTCAATATTCTATAATCATGTTTTTGTATTTATATAGTTAAATTTGAATATTTTATTATACATCTGCCATCCTAATGTCTATTCATTTCAATACATGGTCCTAATGATATCTCACCTTGATAAGTATAATATTAGATTTGAAATAGAAATGTATAAATGTTAATGCTGTAAGAATTAGCTAACCACTACAATTAGTTAGAATATAGAGTCTTTTGTATCTCCCTGATCTTTGGGACTA
Source organism: Epiperipatus broadwayi (assembly GCA_028023455.1). Taxonomy (NCBI): domain Eukaryota; kingdom Metazoa; phylum Onychophora; class Udeonychophora; order Euonychophora; family Peripatidae; genus Epiperipatus; species Epiperipatus broadwayi. The sequence goes on from JAQFVV010006504.1 coordinate 473,436, forward strand.
AAGAGAATTTTTGCTAGAATAGCATCAGATGCATTGTCATGTAGTTTGTGTTGTGGAACAAGATAACCAAGTTTGAATCCAGTACTGCTGGTAGTTGACCCTACCTATGGTACTGCTCTTCAGTTCTGGTGGTTGGATTCTGCAACATGTTAGCGAGGCATATAAATCCTGATTGTTATAGCATGAAACCTCAGCCTTTTAATTTGTCTTGTAACTGTTCTCACCAAAACATACCTTTTCACATGAATTCTGTGAAATTGTGCTTGTCACTACACTTTTGAAATTTTTTTCATATTTCAAGCTGTGTAGGGAAGCACGGTGATGGACTTACAATTATTAATATGTAATACTCCATCAGGTAGAGTGTAAGATCATTAGTTCAAATGCAGATTACAAAAGTTATGGTCAATTGAATTTCATATGGTAGTGATCTGTGAAATGTGTGCATTCACATAATTTCATGAAGCACATAAGCAGGCCATAATATTTGTGTGCAATGCAATATAGTTCACAATTGCTAATATGAACATCACTGTACTATAGGCTGTAAACTTTGGGCCATGAAAATAGCATTTTTATGTGTTTTAGCACATAAACAATGCCATCAAGTGACATGCATGTCTAATCAAGCAGTATCATAATATTAAATTAATTTTACTTTTAAATAATATTTTTGACAAACTAATTATTTAATGCATATAATATAAAATATTTAATATTAATTTAAAACTACCCTATCTCTGTAGTATTTTTAAAACTAGAATAAATAAAAAAATAATATATTTTAAATATTTTATATTATTTTGTATTAAATTCACCTAACAATGACCCCAAACTCCAAAATCTACCTTCATAAACTCCTACCTAATGAGTTTGAACTTTTATTATTCAGAAGACTATTTATGACAAAAGTGCTTAAATGTATTTTTTAAAATATTACTATCTCCTAAACTAAATTACTATCTGTACCAATTGTAAAAGATACAATATATTAAGAAAAATCAAGCCATACATCACGTAACTAAATTTAATATTCTTGTAATACAAATATAATATAATGATTTGTGATAAATAACTCTAAGCAAGCTTTTCCAATAAATGCTGGAAGATAAAGCATTTAAAATCTCTATCTAGAATTATCTCTATCCCCAAACTAGTTTTGAGATGATGGATCTCTTCAATGAGCCATGACAATATTTTGAAACTAGATCCAAAATACCCACTCAAATACAGCATTTATCTAATACTTAACTATTAAGTAGAAAATCTAAAATTTTCAGATATCTATATGTCTTAAAATACAGCTATCTAACTTAAATATCCATATGGGACTGAGATAAATTCAGATACGCCATATATTAATAGTGTTAACAATATTACATGCCCAAAGCTTCAAAAGCAAAACTATAATTTATAGAAAAAGTTTGTTTAGAGCTATTAGTACATTCATTATATTATATATATGTAATAAATAAAGAGCATGCTAATATCTCTAAACAAGCCTATTTTTTTACAATAGATGACACAAGAGAAATCATTTGAAATTTTTATCTTGGATTATCCCCATTTCCAAACTGGTTTCAAGCTACGGCTTTCTTCAGTGAGTTCGAAACCAGTCTGGGAATGGGAGCAATCTAAGATAAAAATTTCAAATGCTTTCTCTTGTGACATTTATCATAAAAAGTAAGCTTGTTTAGAACTAGTAGCATGCTCTTTATTTATTACTAGGTCATGTTATATATGACTTGTTTTCATTAATATATATATATTGCACACAAGTAATTATATCATATCAGTTATCGTATAATGTTTAATACATGTACCTATTTTTCAAGATACTAATATTTGAGTCCATAATATATATTTTTGCAGGATTTCAACCAAATATAAAAATTTTTCTCTCATGTACTGTCTCAAATTTAATTTATCTGATCATGTAATATTGGTTGTTACTCAATAATTAATTATGTTTAGCAGTAGTTTAAAACTAATCATCACCCAAAAATTGGAAAAAGGATGAATAATATAATCTTCACTCTTTTTTTTATAAAAGAATGTGTCAGACTTTTTCATAGAAGTGAATGATTTAAACATTATTTTACATTTGCCTGTATAAAATTTACCTGTGAACCTAATGAATATATATTTGCATAATAAAATACTTCTTGTTATATTCCAAAGTGTGCTATATTTTTCTTCACTGTGAACTATCATTAGAAGAAAATCTAATATTTTTTTTCACTTCAATTAGAGTTCCTGACAATTTTGATAAAGATGATCTTATATTTTAGTGTCCTAGGTTTTGTTTTAACTAAACTTTGTCTATTTTTATATAATCTTACTGCAATTTATGATTTTAAAAAAATTTAACTATACCAAGTTCTTTTTATAAAAGGAATATATATTTTTCATGTTACTATACAATTGATGATTATCTATCAATCTCACAAATTGTAACTTGGCAAAATATAGTATGAACTAATATTACTTGGGTTTATATTTATGACCTTACTCGTAAATCTTATTATAGAATTCTAAAAATAGTCTTTTTGTATTAATAATACCACACTTTTTTTAATATTATTTAATTTGAATGCTATGTTAATTATCAAAAAAACTATTTTAAAAAAAATTGATATTATTTGCTGCAATTTATAATAAATTAGAGCAGTTTGTATATTTTTAATTTTCAGTGGGGGAGGGGGGGCAGGAGTATGATTTGGGTTATGTTGTTTAAATTAATTAATATTATTTACTAAAATCTCTGAATCTAACAACATATAAAAAATTCATTTTACTCCATACTTCAATGTTTTATTTTTCTTCAGTCTGCAGTATGGCTTTCTATTCCCTAATCATCAAGCTGCTTAAATATGTCCAATTGTTGGTTCTTGTTTTTCTCACTTTTTTCTTGTCTTGAATTATGTTAATATAACAATATTTTTTTTTAGATTGCCATGTGGACCATACAAATCGTTTTCTTTTTCTTTTTAAAATTGTGTGTTGAACTAATTTTTAAACTTTAATATCTTTTTCTTAACTCTATTCACATAAATTTATTCACATTTAATTCCACTTTTTAAGAATACTAAACAAATTTATTTAGTAATATTATTATTTGCAAATATTATCATAAAATCGACAAATCGAGTTATCTGGATATTTCATCCTTGCAAAATTTATGTTTTTGACAATTGCTAATTGACATATGTGTTTATGCCTATACACTATTTATTTATAAATATTTATTGTTAAAAGAAGATAACATTGATAATAATTTGAAATTGTTGATTGTTATTAATTTTGGGATTGTCTAAGTGTTGCCTGATTTTTAATGATTATTATAAACATTTGTATATGTACAATGATTTAAAATAATAATTGTAGTATTACTTTAAAATTCTGACACTGCATTTTCATCGATATGTGGAGTTGAAAATATTACTAATTATTTGATTTGACATTTACATTTATGTTATCTGTAAGCTATTAAAAGTTTCAACCAGATATCAATAAAAAGATAATAAACTCTCTTTAAATAAGTCATTACAGGGAAAAAACCTCTTCAATATACTCTCTTAAAAAAACAGTAAAAAATGTGTATATTCCCTTCAAACTATCTGTTTGTTAAATGGTTTTAGGCAGTTTAACAAACGTTGTATATTAACTAACTAATGAATGACTAATGGAAATTGGTTAGTTAGGATGAATAAACATCATCCACCTAAGGATTAATATTATGTCTGATTTAAACTGAAAGAAAAGTTTTATCTGACTTGTATTTAAATCAAAAAGCAATAAATATGTGGATGCTTTAATTATTATATTATGAGGCTCAATTTTGATATATATGCTATTAAAATTTTATCTTATAAATGCCAATTTCTGCGTACTCCAATTCACAACATTTGCTTTTCAATAACTTAATTAAATGTTTATTAGTCATTATTAATATATTGGAAATTATATTTTAATATAAACTTTAAATTTAATAAAGTATGTATTTATCACTGAAAATTTTGTCTATGATAATTCATTTTATAGGTTTGTTTTTTAACATTTTACCAGGTTAAAAACATAAAATATGCACATATTGGTATCTAACCAAAATGCATTACTGTATTTATATTATAAAGTGTAATATCTTTATCAGTATAATATATAACATATAAGTATAAATCTTTATCAATATAATGTATAGCATAATAATAAATGATACTAATAATTTAGGTGTTTAATAAAACATAATAGCTGTAATTAAAAACATGATAAAATACAGAATATAAAATACATATATGACATCAGTAAATGAAATAAATGAGTAGATGATAATATTTAGAAAAAAAATGTGGGATTAAGCCTTGCTGATGATAATATGTACAGATGAAATGTTAATGTGATTAGCTATTATCAAATTTTACTCCATCTACAACTGTAAGTTTAAAGTCTATGAAAATGTATTTGACTTTGAAAATCATGTGTTAAAAAGCTTCCAAATAATGGTGAACGTCCTCCAGTAATGGTTAAGTGTTAGCATATAATTAAAGTACTCAAGTAATTGTCTTACAAAAAAAAATTAACATATATATGTATGATATGTGCTATGTAAAAAAACTAATAATAAATATTTCATGCAAGAAATATCATGAAATGAATTTTTTCTTTTCATTATTGTGACTATAAACATTATTCAAAAGTGCATATTATTTAATATTTCCATTTATTTGGAAAGGGAGTGGAAAATTGTAATGACAGTTCAAAAGAGATTCATGGGTATAACTTTGGAATTGTAAAACAAAAAGTTGAAAATTATCTTTGTGTAAAGAGAAAATTAATCTTAGATTGTATACTGTAAATTTTTTCGTTACTCATTTATGTAATGCTTGTATATCTTTTTTCATGCATTTAAAAATAAACTTGCATATGGTCAAAATTATTTCCTAATTCTTTTATAAACTATCCTAAATTGCTTATCTTTCATTGAAATTTTCCATTTGGTCTTATGGCAGATATTAGAATAGCTAAAGATGCAAACCTTTATCTAATAATATTTATGGAATTCTTTTTTTTTTCATTTATATGTTCTTGCTTTATTCATGCAAGAAAAGCTAAAAGACCTTGGATAACTGAAGGTATGTTGGAAAAGATGGAAGTGCAGAGATGGTGGAAGAATGTTAATACTGAGGAAGGGCAAAAGGAATATAGGAAATTTAATATTGAATTAAGAAGAGAAACAGATTTAGCAAAAGAAAAGTGGTTGGAGCAAGAATGTAAAGAGATAGAAAGGTTTCAACAGATGAAAAGATATGATCTAGCATTTAATAGAATACAAAGTATTTCTTGGAAGAAAAAGACATGGGTAGCAAGTGAGATTGCAGATAAGAATGGAAGAAGGTTAACCGATAGTAATGATATATTAAAAAGATGGGAAGAATATATTCAGTATCTGTTTAGTAGAGGAAATAATTTAATTAGTTATGAACTTGAAAATGAAGAAGATGTTGCAATGGATGATAGAGGTATGGACATACTGCCAGATGAAGTAAAAAAGGCAATCGCACAAATGAAGAATGGTAAGGCTATTGGATTTGATGCAGTACCTATAGAATTTTTGAGAGAAATGGGAGAATTTACTATGAAGGAAATAGTTGGACTTTGCAATTTGATATATAATAGTGGAGTTTGGCCTGAAGATTTTTTAAGAACTATAGTGATTCCAATTGCTAAAAAGAAGAAAGCTGTTAAATGTGAAGAGTATAGGACAATAAGTGTATTGTCTCATGTTTCTAAGGTGTTATTGAGGATTTTAACTCAAAGGATTTATGGGAAGGTTGACTATTATATTGCTGAAGAACAGTTTGGTTTTCGGAAAGGGAAAAGCACAAGAGATGCTATTGGTATTGTTAGGACAATTGCAGAAAGATATTGTAATGATATATAAATATGTCGTTACATTAGATTGAAATAAAAACTTTTAAGTTCGCATATAAAAATAAGTGTATTAAAAAGAAAAAAAAACTAAACGCTAAAATTAAAATGTTTGTTAAACGTATATATTCGCACAGATGCTAAACTTTAAAAATATTTTTTTTAATAAATAAAAAAGGGTATTTGAATGTATTTTTTTTATAAAAAAATATTTAAATATAAAAATAGTTTAAAAAAGAAATAATGTAAGTAAAAATAAAAACAGGTATTAATTAATTCCTGTAATCTGTAAATGGAAATGATTGTTTATTAATTATCCAAAAGCTGTCTAATTAAAAAGTCAGAGAGTAAATTAGATAAGAGAATAAAGAGATTTTAGCTTGACCAATGGAAGCACCAAGCCTCAGCCTGGACCCGAACGAAAATTTGGATTAGTGACGTCTTTGTTCATTCCATCTGGAGATTTACTATAAAAAGAGAAATATTGAGTTCCAGACAGTTTTTTCAGACTTGATTTGATGAGAACGGTAAGACGCACTTGCCGTTCTCTCTCATTTTTTTTTTGTTTTAAAAAAAATATATAAAATGAAAAGACTGTGATACAAGAATGGAACCAGCTAATGCTACCTCCAGAACATTATCTTCCAATGGAGACATCGCGGGAATTAAAAAACAGGAACCTGGACTCTTCTACTGTAAGCTATATTGACATGAACTCTAAATTTAAAAATAACTAAAAACTTTCGTTCAAGCTTATGAACTTCTATCTGACTTTTAAGTTTAAAATCAATTAATAATGTTTAATTTTATATGTTTTCCGATTGATAAAAATCATTTCCATTTTTTTTTCTCTTATTGTATAAATTATTTGTTGTTTAAATTTAAAATGATGAAATTTAGGTTGGGTATAGATGTTGCATAGATTCGTTAGCGGTTGATTATGTTGTGGTTTCCACAGTCGATTAGAATATATAAGTCAACAATGTTAATGCGGGCATCTTATGATGAATGCCATGGGGCCTTGTGTATTCCCTTTTTGCAATTGACATTATCGATGATTTTATATTTTGATCGATTGTGTTTAATTTGGATGTTTTTGACTGTGGAATCTGTGCAGCCAATTTATACTCAACATTTTAAAAAAAAATTGTATAAAAATAATCTGTGCGAACGTATTTAAATGTTAAATTTAAGTCGGGCATGAATGGCTATATAGTTTTGTAAAGTTATATTAAGGGAGGGTAATCTTAGGTTATTCATTTCATAGTTGAATTGGCTCAATGGATTGGATATATTTGTGTAATAGTAGATGTAGTATGATATCCACTATGGGCAGGATTATAGATATACACCACACACCCTCTGTTTGCCTATGGATGGATTTGTAAGATGGCAAAGGACCGCAGTCCATTCCTATGGAGTTTTATGTTTATTGTTCTACTCGCCAACAGATGTCACATTCCTGTTGGTGGAGAGACAATGTCTTCTCTAATCTACTTACTGATCAGATGTCCATTCCTGACAGTTTAGTATTTTGTGTTGTCGTATCATGCTACATTGAATACATGAATGTATCAGATGGATTGGCGCCAGTTTGATTGCGAAATTTGTTGCCTAAGGTTAAATCAGGGAAGAATATTTTCTTTTCAAATGCAGATCTATGTAGTCTATTCATACTTGACTATCTAAATAAAATATTAAACTCATTGAAACTTAGTTAAATGTAAAATTAAAAGATTAATAGAAAAATCTAAAATGTTGAATTTATTCCTCAAAATTTAAATGTTATTTTATATGTGCGTAAATAAATATTTTTATGTGTTAATTTCTGGCAGTGGCTTTTATTCTTTTATATTTAAGATATAAAATTTATATTTTATTATCTCTGCTACTCACTGAGCTAGTGACTTGGGCTAACGATCGGAATATTTAAATAAAGTGGAATCTTAACAGCGCGTATCTGCCTACTCTATAAATTTTTCTAGGTTTAAATGCCTAGATGGCGCCTTGTAGAGCAGATATTGTAGTTTGCAGTTAGATTCGATCTTCACTTTCATTTTGATCATTATAATATATTGAAAGAGATAAAGGAATTGGTATATGTTTTATAGATTTAGAAAAGGCATTTGATAGAGTAAGCTGGAATAAACTGATGTCTATCTTAAGAGATAAAGGAGTATTCTGCAAAGAAAGACGATTGATATGGAATATGTATAATGGTCAAAGAATAAGAGTTAGATTTGGATGTAATGAGACTGATGAAGTGAATATAGAAAGTGGAGTTAGGCAAGGATGTAGTATGTCACCTGTTTTGTTTAATATTTATTTAGAAGATATGCTAAATAATTATTTGGACTGTGGAGGAGCAAATGTTGGAGGGAGAGTAATAAAGTGTATAAGATTTGTAGATGATATGGCTCTTATTGCTGAGGAAGAAAAGGATCTTCAGAATATGTTGAATAAATTGGAAGAAGGATGTATGGCATATGGAATGAAGATTAATATTGAAAAGACTAATTGTTTATGGATAGGGAGAGATGCAAAAAGACTGCAAATTGGAATCCATGATGACATGGTGCAGCAGATGAAGGAATTTAGATATTTGGGTTGTTGGTTGAGTGAGGATGGAAGAAGTGAAGATGAAGTTAAAAGAAGAATAGCATTGGCAAAGGTGACATTTGTAAAAAGAAAGAAGATATTTTGTGGACTTATGGAAAGAGAATTAAGGAAAAGATTAATTAAATGTTATGTGTGGAGTGTATTAATGTATGGTTGTGAGACATGGACATTGAGTAATAGAATTAAGAAATGACTGGAAGCTTTTGAGATGTGGACATGGAGAAAAATGAAAAAAATCAGTTGGGTGAATAAAATAACGAATGAAAAAGTTTTGAAAAGGATTAATGAGGAAAGAAGATTGATTGAAAGTATCAAAGAGAGAAAGAGAAACTGGATTGGACATATACTAAGAAAATATTATAGTTTAATGAAAGATGTTTTGGAAGGAATGGTGAGTGGAAATAAAAAGAAAGGACGGAAGAGATTGACATTATTGGATGATATACGATATGGAAGGGATTATGTGGAATTGAGGAAGTGGGCAAGGAAGAGAATGGAATGGAAGAATGGATGAACTAATGTAGTGACTACTCTCTGGACCTGTCTATTGGACAGACTATTATTGATCGATTCTTGCTTATTTTATTTTAACATTATTGTATCATTGTGTACAATTTTTTGTATCACTTTTATCCATCTTGCTTGTACTTTTATGAATTTCATTTGCTCACTATCATTTTCTCCAAATAAACTTAAAATCTTTTAATTTTCTTATGATTTTCTAATCATTTCTCTTATTTCTGTCTTTATTCTTAATATTTCAATTTTCATTTTGTATTTCCTTTTTAACTTCTCATTGTGACTTTGATTTTCTTTTTATATTTTGTCCCTACTTTAATTTGATTTTTTTTAATGTTTTCTCTAACAAATTTTGATTTTATTCTTATTTTTATTTAATTTATTACAATAATAGTGTTATAGATATACTAGTAGTTACTTTGCTTTCTATTGGAGATTCTTTATAATTTTGTTTACAAATTCCTGGAGTTCTCTTGGTACTTCATAAAATAATATATATAAAAAAATACTTTTTAAAAAAATGATTTTATTTAATTTGAAGACAAATGTACTAAAAACCAAAAAAAAAAAAAACAAATTTTTCTTAGGCCACAATTTTAGTTGTTATATGTAATTTTATCTAAAAGCTAGGATCATCCATAAAATAATTAATCCAATTTATAATAGAATATTTAGTTTTGATTACAATTTCCTAATTCACATAAGGTATAAATGTTGTATACTTTTATTTAAAGTTACATATAACAACTAAAATTGGAATCCAAGTAAAAAAATATTTTTCACTTTTCAGTGCATTAGTCTCAAATTAAACAAAAGCATTTTTTTAAAAATGTTATATATATATCATTTTTTATTTTATAGTGTTTGGTGTAGAAAATTTGAAGAAAGTCCATTCATTCTATTGCTGAAATCTTGCATTGTCATCTATACTGCTGAACATGTGTGCATGTGTACAAAATTTGAAGAAAATCTGTACAGCAGAAGTAGGTTAAAAGTCCGTTACAAGATTTTTGTTTTTATTCATACAGTGATTAACGTTTTACATAAGCAATCCAAACGAAAAATTAAAATTTTGATCTTCCTTTTTTTATTATTTAATTATATGCTTTCTATTTAATATAACTGCAAACATCCTAAAATTTTGTCTCACAATAAATGAAAGCATTTAAAAGTCTACAAGATTTTTGTTTTTATTAAAACAGCAGTTTTAAAAAAGCAAGTTTAACTAAACTATCCAAAGGAAAAATTTCTTTCTCTCTTTCTCTCTCTTCTTCAATTACCTGTAAATGCCTCTACAATTTCAACCTCAAATTAAATAACAACGTCTGCTTAAAAAATATCGCACCCTCTATTATTCTTCATGGCAAAAGACATAGTCAATCAATTTGAATATGATTCGAAATACAACCTGTCAACATTGTTAGGCTGAACTATCCTAAAATATTGCATTGTCATTGGAATCAAATAGTTGTACAGTTAAAGAAAATCCACTCAGTAGAAGTGTTAAAGATCGGTTACAAGATTTGGTCCAAATAAACAAAAGTCTTAATTAAGTAAAAATCATTTCATTAGTTTCAGTATACTTCAATTTATTTTTTTTTGCATTTTAATTTGAATTTTTTCAAATAAGTTTTTCATTCGTTTCTCAGTGACTGCTAAAGAGACAAAAGTCTTTATGGCGATAGTTTCATCCTAAAAAAACTACTGCCATTACAATAAATTATTTCTTATTGTCATAACATTAATCCCTTTAAATAAGATTGAATATTACAAGTAGTAAGACGTTTAATAATTATTTATAAATGAAAAGAAACAAATATATTTCTATATCTTAGTATTCAATTCTTTTTTAAATATCTTCATTCTACAAATCAGTATCTATTCTATTTATTTTATTCATTAGATTATTTCTTCTATTCTTCACAGATGCATAACTATATCTCATAAAAATAACTTTAATTTAAACCAGTAAGTCAGCTTGAAACAATTCTTTTTATCATATAAAGATATTAGTTAATCTCACATATTTTTAGTTTCTCTTTTAGTGGAGTGCATCACATTTAATCTATTATCTACTATGAATTATATTTAAACATATAGGTCTTTTTAATCTATCATGCACTTTATTAGAGGCATTAATCATCTTTATATTAATTTAAATTTAGTTTCATCAATTTATTTTATTATTATTTTAAAAAATGACATTTCTTCATTTTTTTTTACTACTCATCCTATATTAAATATTAAATTCTTTTTCACCACTTCTAATTTACACTTGATGTCCTAGTAATTTCCTGATTTGATATCATTTGTATAATTTTATAAATCCTATATATATTAGTAAATTTTGTGTAATAATATATTAATTTTTAATCTGAAAACAGAATAGTAAATTTATAAATTATGCTTCCACGGAAGATGATGGTATTATAAGTTATTATTAAATGGAAGAAAACTGCTCAATGAAGATTTTTATAAATTATGTTTATAATGAATAAGACAAAAAAATTTGATGTTCTGCAAAGAAAAACATTTCTGCAAAAATTGTTATTTGACTGATAGAGCATTGTCTGCAGAAACCATGAATGAATTTAGTTTTTCTCTATGAGAGATAATTTTTGAAATTGTATAATTTTAAGTTTTTTAAATAATAAGACTTTATATGTTTTAGTTTTAAATTTCTAATCTGTACCAATATAATTTTAAAATAGATTAAATAATAAAAAATGCTACCTCTATGAATGGATGTAAACTTAAAATAAATATTTTTATATTAATTACCTAAGATGGGTATACAATAATAATGTTAAACCAGATGCTAGTTAATATTCATTTGTCAATATCCTTTCAAATACAATTTATAGTCATTGCCACTTAATTAAATAAAATAAGCGAACTCAGGACTTCTGTTTTAATAAATAATGATAACAATTTATTTATACCAAGTAACAATAAGTGCTAAATGAAATTAATGAAATACTAAAGAAATAAAACTCAATGTATAATATTAGTATAAATGTTCACACTATGGTGTTGCTGAACAACAGACTTATTTTCAAAACTAGAAGAAAATATATACTTATGTTAATTATATCAAAGTAATATAAAATTTAATAAGAATCTTTAACTTATTATGATTTACTACTAAGGTGATATTAAAATCTAAATAAGTTATTCAGATGATATTTCATTACATGATCACCATCTCTTATACTAACACATAATTGTTATTAAACAAGGCAAAACTATCCATACAGTAGTGCCACCCTGTGCCAATCAGATTAATCAACAGATGCCAGAAGGCTTGTGCATAAAATCCCTATCTAGTGCCTACTCATTCAATATCCCCAAACTAGTTTCTGGCTTGGGGCCTCTGTTGCCTTGTTTAATGATATTTCATTAACAGATATTTATAATTTTGATTAAATGTTATTATTTTCCTCTAAATATGTATATGCATAATCATTTATACTTTAGCTATATATATATATATTCTAATCATTTATACTTTAGCTATATATATATATATTCTAACTGTGCCTTTGTGCATCTTCACTTCAGAATAGTATATGATATAAATAAAACAGGTTCTAGCTCAGTTAATAATTAATAAATAAAATATTCAGCATTAAAATTAAATATTTCACTAGCTCAAACTTAAAATACGAATAAGATTCAGTTTATAAAAATAAATTAATTAAATATTTAATGTTTTCATGAGACTTGAAGTGAAAATCCAGGTGACAAGATAGATTACATTGAGCCAATATCCTACAGGATATTACCTCAATTACATAAGAACACTATCCCCCCTTATTACTATTTCAAATAACAAACTCATAGTATTCTTACGACTTTAATAACTTCTACTCACTAAGATTAAGCTAATAATTACACCTTAATCTTCTATTTATAATAATTTAGCTTTATAAAAATATCAGGTTCATAAATTTATTCTAAGTTAATTTAAAATTACAGTAGTAAAATATGAGAAGGGAATTTTATGTCATAATCTACTACACTGAAACTAATAATAAATAATAATAATAATAATATTCTTCACTGTATAACTAATTCTGTATATCTTTTCTTTTCATTATATTTTTATTACCATAATAAAATAATCAAATAATATAATATAATCTTTTATCTTCATGCAATAATATAACAACTATGTGGTAGCATTTGATAATCTGACAAACAAAATATATGTGGCAACTGATAGCATATAATTCAATATACTATTATGATAACTGATTTATGACCAATAAAACAATGTAAAATTATGATTATTTAATTAAAAGAATACCAGTAAAATATTTAAATTCTTAAAATAATTCTCTATTTATCTTTTGTGCAAAATTATATGTTTGTTTCTATTATTATGGATATATCATGATTTCATGCAGTGAAGTGGAGAAATAAACAATTCAGACACAAAAATTTTGAAAAACAAATTTTAACAAAGTTTATTAATAACAACAAAATAAAATAAACAATTTGTGTACACTATTTACAGAGGATATCCTTATTTTATACTTTACATTTTTATCTACTGGGTTATAAAAAATAATTTATTTTTAGTTATAACTTTATTTAGACTTAAGACAAAATAAAAATGTTACCATTTGGTTTCTCGTTATGGTTAACTTATTACAAATATATTTATTTATTTTATTAACAAAAATATCTCCTCCTTAATATTATTAAAACTATATTTTTCTTAAAACACATTGTAGGAAAAACATTCTACAGAAAAAAAATAAATTAACTTTATAATGAGTATGGATTTCTTAAAATATTTAAAAAACAAATTTCATCTTGCAATGTCAAAGATGTTACATAAAATATTTATCCAAAATTCATTACTAGATTTTAGTAGATATCACTTATTACACTTTGTTTACTAAACACAACATATTTCCATTTAGCCTTACTTTAGTATGATATAAATATAATCATCAATATATTCCTGTTATTCAATAAATAAAATTATATTATGCCTATTCTTTATAACATTTACTTTGTACTATTGTATTTTTAAAAAAAAACAATACTTATTTTTTTAAAAGACATAATAAGCATTCAAAAGTTATTAACATTCTAAAGAAAATATCTTTGTTTTAGATACTCCATTCTAAAAATTTATATTTCATTCCAGAAATAAATTCAAAATATATTCTATGATTTTTTCCTTTCCTTTAGGATTCACTGGACCTTCAATTTCAAGTTATAAAATTCTATTCCTCCTAAGCAAATAAACCAATCTTATACAAAATGATAGCATAACCTAAGCTCTAAATTATTTACCATTTCTTTTCAAAATATCTTACTAAACGATGCAGTTACATGAAATAAAGATAGCAAAATAGATGCATAGGATTTAAGGAAGAAAGCTAGAGTATCACTCATAACATATCTCAAAATCATGGCACAGTGCATTAACTAGATATAGAGGTATGACATTTACCTGTCTAATATCCTCTAGTACATAAACGATGTTAAAGCTATTCCTTCGGCTTTATTAGAACATCAAATATTTAAAGAAATATAAACACTGTCCAAATAAAATGTGTACCAGTCATAGGGTTTTGTTAACTATGCTGATATCTACACAAAGATTATAAGTATTATTTTTATTTTATAACATCCTATTATTAAAAAACATCATCTTGGTTTCCTGTCTACCCAAGTACTTCCAAGCCACTATCTCACTATTATTTCTCGAGATTTTCCACTTCTTACATCAATAAATAACTATCTGCATTTACAAAAAACAATAAATAAAATTCACTGATAGTTAAAAAACAATCTCGCTGCTCCACAAGAAAAGTTTACTTATTTCATTATTCTGTATGTTTAATCATATACAATCTAGTCAGATAATATTTGAATATCCAATAACATGAAAAGTTTTAAAAGAATCACACAAATATTTGTTACTATGTTGGATTATATCACTAATATAAAAATTATTGTATGCATATTTTCAAATCAATCCTATCTCATAATGTTTTAAAATGTTGTATGAAAATGTGTTTACATTTATAACTAAAACATTTATACTCCATTCTCACTATTCATAGATAATCTAAAAGAAAACAAAGAATATACATTATAAATTATTAATATTCATTATCATTACCAAATAACCTTTATCTGGTCATCATGTTTAGTAGGCTTCCTTCATCCACTAGATACCAAGCATTGCATACATAAAGAAAATATACATCCATACACTTTATCTAAAAAATATTCCTATCTAAATTATTAGATTATGAAATTATATGTTATTAACAAATTAATGTTTTATGTTTTCCTAATCTTATAAAAATATAGAAAATTTACATTTAAGCTAAGTTAATAAAATCAAAATCAAAACTATAATTACTTATTTCTTCCATTAACTTTTACTTGACAAATAGTTCATGATAAAGTTCGAAAAATGTTTATTACCTTCTCTAGAGTTAAAGTTTAAAATTCAACAAAATAGTTATTAATCCATTTTAGAAAAGTTTATAAGAAAATAATCCCGGGTCTTTACTGTTCAGAATGATAAGTATTAAAGTGTAATATTAAAGAATTATTCCCACGAAGTTTATTCAATATTCTTTGCCAATATTCTCTGCAGCATATCTGATGCATCCTCCATCTAATTTAACTTTAGTTATCCAATAAACCTTTAAGTACTATTTGTATTTTCATGGATCCATCTTTTTATTTAACTATATGTTCACTTTTTATATAGGTTTCCATTCTTAATAAAGTGCTTTAAAACAAATACTTCTAAAGATGCATTTTTAATATTTCTGAGACTAGAAGTTTTACATATCACAACACTTTTAATAAAATCTTCTCTGTAATTTCTTCCTTTAATTCTTTCAAGATATATATATATATATTTAGAAAAATGTTTCCTTCAAAAAGGACTAAACATTTTATTTCTTTCATTACGATATTCTATAATAATTCATAAGATATAAGTATCCTATTCTTTTTTTAAAACTCCTGGATAAGCTTATAAATAATGTGTCACAAATTTTTTTAGATGGCAAATAGCTTTCCATTGCATCAATATAATGTCTGGGTTTTTATGTACTAAAACAGTTCTCCGGTTAAGCATTAATGAAGCTGTATCAACAAATATTCCAAACATTTTTACATTATTAGAATTTATATACATTTTATTTCATAGTATATCCATCCTTCATTGCCAAGTTCTAGGTTAAACTTAGAATAAAATAATCCTGGTAAGTAAACTGTTAAAGCCTAGCAAATCATTTTCACAAAGTTTCTAAAATATATTATATTTTAAACTCTTTTTTGCAAAATACTTCTTAAAAAATATCAATTAGTTTTTGCAAATAAAATGATAAGAAAGTACTAAAAATTGACTAAAATAAAAATTTAAAAGGACTATCTCTTTGATAGCTACTAATATACCTTTCTCTGGTTTCAATCCATTATTAATCTCCTCTGATAAATCAGTTACAATGATATTTATACCTTGCAAGAATACCTTATCCTATTGGTTAATTCTTACTTTTAGCTTGAGAACAAATTTACATATTTTGCAAACTTGCAGAATTAAATTTTTAAAATAAAAATTTATGATGTAATAAACCCAAAATATTATTTAAAATATTACTTTTAAATCAATTATTACTTTATCAAAATCATTTGAACATTTAAAATAACTTTTAAAATAATTTTAATAACCTATTCCATTTTTAATATTCAATTTATCTATTTTTATTTAAACAAAAATATTAACTTTTTTATTACTCGTCCTTATTGCATTGTTTAAACATGTTATAACAACAGTTAACTTAATATTTGCTTTTATGACAGGCAACAATTCTATTCAATTCTATAATGCATTTTTTTTACAAAATATTTCAACTTTGTTAATTTAAAGTCAAACAAGCATGTGTGTGTAATCATGTATTAAAAGTCACATGATCAATATAAAATTTAGACAGACGATTTTCAATCTATTTCTCTGTCTAGATTAATAAAATTGAAACATTTATTATATTAAATAATATAATTATAAAAATTTTGGAAGAACAATTTAGAAAATATAGAACCAAATACAATTTTCACTATCATAAAGTTTCCTTTTAAAAATATACGATATTAATTTTGATTATTAAAGATAATTTATAAATTTAAATATAACATTTATTAACTATAAGTTTTAAACTATTAAAATTTAACATTTAAATATACCTTTAAATATTTATAGCTGTGTTATTTAATATGGCCAGCTTTTGCAACCATATGCAACAATATTTTTAGCTTTATATAACTATTTTTAAATGATTCGCTATAATTTTATATACTACCTATTTTCTTTAGCTTCAAACTATACCTTAAAGATATAATTATCAAAATATAATCAACATATTAAAATAACATATTCTAAAATTTAAAATTTTTAGTAATTTACTGTAATTTTTTTATATATAAAAAAAAAAACAAAATATATATATATATATATATATATATATATATATATATATATATATATATATATATATATATATATATATATATATATATAAAGTAATCTTTCAAACCCATATAATAAAATTTTATAGGTGGAATTGAATATCTATGTAACAACAATGGTCCAAAATTAATATTTAAACTCATTCCAATTAGATTACCAATATAATTTTATCAGTAAAGTACTCATATATATTAAATGTTAATTAATTTAGGTAGTTATCACATAATATAATATTCTGTAGCTTAAGTCCCATTAGCAATATGCATATAAAACAACGAATACCACTAGATGTTTTTTCATTGTCATAATTTCCTTTCAAAATAATTGTTATTCCATCTATTGTGATCTAATATAATTCTTGAGTTCTATAATATACATGAAATCATGACTTGAATTTAATAAAGTTTTTGTCAAGATACACTAAATTAAATTACCCCAATAGATAGCATGAGGATTTAGTAACAAGAATCTAGAAAATCAAGAGTTTAATATTCGTTAATGAATATATTTCTAATTTTAAAATCTTGATATCATACGTTAATATCTTTAGCAATATTAGTGATTTTATTTATAGATATATGTATTGTTTCCAGGCACACATATATATATATATATAGTATTTGAATTTAAATAAGTATTTTTTTAAATCTTTGATGTAAATAAAGAATAAATTTCCTCCAATGCAGTGGTAGCTATACTTCATCTGGTATTAAGCCTAGATCTGTATTTTTGTTTGTTTTGATGAGAAGATTTCAAGTTTTACTTTCTAGCAAGTCATATTGTTTAGTTTCTTAATTCAAATCTTCATGAATACATACATTGCTGTTAGTAATGAAAGAAATGTTTTTTAAAGTGAAATTTCTTTTGAAATAAGCATAATATATGCATGGAACAAACACACTTCAAAAGAAAAAGAATAAAAGTGCTGGGTTTTTGCTTGATGACATGGGCTTCCAGATAATTTATTTGAATGATATATTATCTATCGTTTTTATTTAAAACGCTCAAGCTGATTCATCAAATGATTATTATTATTATTATTATTATTATTATTATTATTATTATTATTATTATTATTATTATTATTATTATTATTATTATTATTATTATTATTATTATTATTATTATTATTATAAGCAAATATATTTTAAAATATTACACACACATACAAATAGATTCATACATATCAGAATGTAACCTATTAATTTGTTAAAGTCCCCTACTGAAATATATATATATATTAAAGATATATATATATATTGCTTACAAATATATGCCTCATACCAATTTGTATCTAAATAATTTTAAACTCTTATGAGGAAATTCATAAGGGATTATAAAAATTTACTAAAGGCATGTGGAAGGAAGAGTCACAAATGGTCATCTGAGATTAGATAAATAATAAATATTGTTCAAATGTATAATAGATTCTAGAAAATTATGATAAAAAATTTTAAAAATTCAGTTAATTAAAATTCCTGAACATAGTATTTTAATAAAATTTGTAAAGACAGTTTAATTATAGAGCATAGGTACTTTTATAATTGCTACTGAATGAAACCTTATCTAAATAATGAAAAAAATAAGGTAATCACTTTGAATTATATATTTACAAGAATATTTACAATGTTTGGCCTTGTGGTAAAAATGTGTTAATTGATTCTTGATTATTGCAGGAAAAATGCATGCAAGCACAAAGTATTCAGATTTTGGAAAATTTTCCTAATTAATAAACTACAAGATTAAATAGTAATTAAGCTAATAAAAATTATTATTAGCAAAAATATTTTTAATTAAACTAATGCAGATAATTTTTTGTTTAAAAATGCTGTGAATACCTAGGGAAATGTAAAAACGCAAGGTGTTTTGAACAGAAAATTCTGCAACTAGGTTTTTTTGATCAGAGAATTCTGCAATAGATCTTTTATATAAAAAAAAAATTCTGCAAGCTCAACTTTGTCTTTGATGAAAAATTCATCAAGCTGGTCTTTTGATTAGAAAATTGAAACAGATCATCTTTTCATGAAAAATTGTTCAATATTATCAATAAGATCTCCCTCCAAAGATAATTTAAGACATTCATTAATTATTTGGCTGCTAAAATCATGTATAATACTAACCTTTGAGTAGAAGCTTGTGTCTGCTTCTCTTTCCCTATCCCAGGGAAATGTGAATTTGGAATCCTGATGAAATTGGTGATCTTCTGTTCTTCTAAAGTTTGTTGATCTCTGTATCTGTACCAATGTTCATGCCATCATAAATTAATTTATCCTGCTGATATGCCATGCTTGTATTCAAGAAATAAAATACCTAGTCACTTGTCACCTTCAGTCTCAGTCATATGATACTCTGAAAAACCATCCTGACTCCAGAATTAAATGTCATGCAGAATCAAATAAGTGTGAATTGCATCATGAAAGCTACACATCATCATACCTATATGTTGTTCTTCATATACTGCCATATTTTAAAAAAAATATTTTGCAAAGGTAATCACAAAACTCAAAACATGAGACTCTTCACTTTCATATACTGATAAAACAATTTATATGCGTTTTATGTTTCCCTTTACAAATACTATTTATTTATTTATTTGTGTTATTTAATATTATGTTTTACTTTAATATTGTGCATATACATTAAACTAACCTGTATTTACTATGAATGATTGAATATATTGCTATATACATTCACTCTTAAGTTATATATAAATGCATATGTGCTAGATAAGATGATGGAGGACTATTTTGTAAAAACATTTTTGTCTCTTGAATTCTAAGAATCAACTTTTCCCCTTAAAAGAAAGATAATTAATCAAAAGTGCAGAGTCATTTTCAATTCCTTTCTCTCACCTGTTTCAATCATTTGTTTTTTCTAAAAACATATATAATAATCAGTCATGTGTTTCAATTGAAACTTTACTCTTGCAATTATCACGATTATAAAAATGGGTATTTTAAAAAAACAAACATAAAAATAAGTTGAATTAGTTTTAAAAACAATGTTAAAGATAGGGTTAATTTATAGTATTTTTTTGAAGGGACAAATATATATGACCTTTCATTTATGTTAGCCTCATAAATGTTTTATTAGAATTATATCTCAATTTTAAACCTTTCACGTTATTGTATATTACATTTCTTAATGTATGTATGATTTCTAGGATGGACCTTCAACTAAACAGGGATTATTAATCTTTATTGTTTTTTTAAATATTTATCTTAAATGAACTAATTTGTCCTTAATTTAACCATGTAAAATAATATATGACTACTTCTTCAAACTTATAATTTGGTTAATCACAGTTGTTTTTTTCTCTTTTAATCTTCAGGTTTTAATAAAAGATTCACTTATTGTTCATCTTTCCTATATTTAAATTGCATTGGTGGGTTATTCATCTATTTTGATTAATTCATATATTAATTCTGCAAGCAGACATTCATTCCTGCTTCATGTAAAGATTTACTGGGTGTTCTCTTTAGATGTAGTCATGCTAAGGTGGATGTATTTCTCATATTTTTATACTCAGATGATTTTCAATATTATCTATGATATTATTATCAATGCTGATGAATAATCTGCTTGATACTCATCAGTTTATTACTGGTTGTATATATAGATGTTGATTCTTTCTTTTTATGATGCTCTGATCTGATAAAACTTCTAAGTATGGCCTTGCCAAGGCAGGTTTATCCCAATTATGTTTTATCATTGGATATACTCTCCTGTTTTTGATAACTTGACACCACATTCCATATCTTTTAATGTATTTTAAAGCCTGATCTTTTAAGTATGTAGTCAGTCATAATTCTATATCCATTGTGGTCACCTATTAATTATTATGTTTTTAATATAATTAAATAAATACTTTTAGCTTCCCCTTGCTTGATTATCCATTAACTAATAGTCAAATCATTATAGAATGTCCATCCTGGAGATTATTAGGACATGTAAAGTCTATAGTTTCTTCATTGTTTGTAAGTTAATGATAATAAAGTTGATTAGTTGTTGATTAATTTTTATTTTAACATGTAAAAAATTCTAAACATATGAACTTGTATTTTGCTTTTGATTTTTTATTATTAGTGTTAATATATACATGTTTACCACAATTAGTGTTTTTTTTAGTTTTAAGCATCGCTTGTATCTCTAACCTTAGCAGGATATAAGAAAATTGGCATATATACTAATATCAGATATAGTAGTCATGTAACAATTGTCCTGGGAACATAGGTAATGTTGTTTGACATTGCATTGTTTGTGGCAATGTATATACTGATGTTGTGCACAGACATGTGAGTTAGTGATCATTGCTTGGTTTGTAAAATTACTTTTTCTAACTATATGCTTCTGATCATTACAATATAAAACAGGCAATGTTATTTTAGGAATGATGTTTTTTAAAATTGAAATGTTTTAAGTTCTTTGAACAACATTTTTTTTTAATGTTAAATCTTACTGTGTTATTTTTGTATTACAAATAAACTAAAATGAACTGTGAACTTATTTTTAAAAGGTATAATAAAATAAAACAAGTCAAAACTGTTACTTTGATTTTTTTAAATGTCATTCATTATTCACTTATCAGAACATAAATTTAAAAATGTATATATTTATGTATTGCTGTTTTTGTTAAAGCAGACATATATCCATCTTTCATTTGCAATTTTAAATCATTTTAATTTTCAGAAAATTAATGTTATATTATTTTAAAAGATAATGGAAATAAATCACAAATTGTTTTATATTCTAAAATGTTGACAATAATTCTTTTTAAAAATAGACAAAACATTATTTTGACTTTTATCAAAGATAATACAAATATAAAATGAAATTAAAGAAGAAGTAGAAATTGGCAACTCTTTATTTAATGATTTCTCTATGATAATAACCTAAAATCTAAAAAAAAAAATTAGTAATAGATATGTAGATTACATGAGATGGAGGTATACCAATATTGTACACTATATAATATGTACAATGAATGAATGCATAAAATAGTTTAATGATAGATAACACTTCTTAAATATATAATTAAAATAAAAATTTTATATAATTTATCTTTATACTAAAAGAAATATTGCTCTAATATTTATATTTAGAAAATTGTGAAATAGGAATATGATGAAAGATCCTGCACTCTTGTATAACATTCCAATCAAAATCGATTATTATAATGGGCACCCAAAAATAATTAAAAATAATATTATGTCCCTGTTTAAGCTCCAAAACATTTAGCTACTCATATATGAACATTATTTTAATATATACAAAGAAAGAAAAAAGAGAAGAATGTTATAACATTTTAATTAAAGCATTCTTTTGAAATTCCCATGATGTGGAATCTAAATTTATGATGAATAAATTCTGAATTTTTTTTCAACTTCTAATTAGATTTAGAATTTTCACTTTATGAGTTCATTCCGTATCAAATTCAAATTATCATTCACATCCATTGATTAATAAATAGATATGTAGCTAACTAATCTTATTTATAACAAAAAAGCCAAATCTCTTATTACTTAATAGTTACTTATTGAATTATGCCTTTTTTACCATTTCTTTATGAGAAAATTGTTGGAAAAATCTTTGAATTGTTGTTTAAAAGCCTGTTTTATTTTTATACATATTTATATAAAGAGGGAAATGGTCAATTTATAAACAGATGAATAGATGACAAAGAAAACAATATAATAAATAGATAAATCTAAGAAAAAATTGAAAAAACACAATAACCTGATATAATAATAAATTTTGGAATATACTTGAAGAATGGGTTAAGGTTGTGCAATTAGATCTTAATGTCATGAATATTTCTAAATGAAATATGTAATATTATAATTATATTATTCTAGATATGTTGATATTTTAATTATTGATAATAAAAGAGTTATAAATAATATTTATAGTTATTTTAATAATAATAATAATATATAATATTAAGTTAACAAAGTAGAATTTGAAGATTAAATTATATATTTGGATATAAAAATTTGCATGATAATGATAACAAAATTATATTAAAACATTTCATTAAAGAAGATAAATTTTAAAAAAATATTCATATAAATTCACAAGCATGGATACAAAAGATGATAATTATTAAAAAAAATTAATTATAGAAATGATAATGTAATACAGACAAAAATATAACTGATTTACAAAAGAATTATATATATATATTATAACGATCCAAACGAAGTGGGAGATCGCATCGCACCGCACTACCAAGGGCGCCATCTAGGCATTTGAGCCTAGAAAAATTTATAAAGTAGGCAGATACGCGCTGTTAGGATTCCACTTTATTTACATATTTAGATCGTTAGCCCATTGTCACTAGCTCAGCGGAGACGCAGAGATAAAAATCTATAAATCTTATATCTTAAATATAAAAGAATAAAATAATAAAAGCCACTGCCAGAAATTAACACAGAAAAATATTTATTTACGCACATATAAAATCATTCTAAATTCGAGGAATAAGTTTAACATTTAGATTTTTATCTTAATTTTTAATTTTACATTTAAAATAGCTTGCTATAATGTTTAATATTTTATTTAGAGGGTCGAGTATGAATGGACTACATAGGTCTGCATTTGAAAAGAAAGTATTCTTCCCTGATTTAACCTTAGGCAACAAATTTCGCAATCAACTGGCGCCAATCCATCTGATACATTCATGTATTCAATGTAGCATGATACGACAACACAAAATACTATATTGTCAGGAATGTACATCTGAACAATAAGTAGAAATAGAGAAGAGATTGATTCTCCACCAACAGGAATGTGACATCTGTTGGCAAGTAGATCAATAAACAAAAAACTCCATAGGAATGGACTGCGGTCTTCTGCCGACTTACAAACCCATCCATAGGCAAACAGAGGGTGTGTGGCGTATATCTATAATCCTGCCCGTAGCGGACCTCATACTACATCTACTAATTACACAAATATATCCAATCCATTGAACCAATTCAACTACGAAATGAATAACCTAAGATTACCCTCCCTTAATATAACTTTACAAACTATATAGCCATTCACGCCCGACTTAATTTTAACATTTAAATACGTTCGCACAGATTTGTTTAAAAATGTTGGGTATAGATCGATTACATAGATTCCGCGGTCAAAAACATTTCAAAATAAACATAAACGATCAAAATACAAAATTATTGATACCGACAATCGCAGAGGGAAACTTATAAGTAACCCAATAGTATTCACCATAAGATACTTGCGTTGTCACCAATAACTTAAAAGACATCCGAATAAATACATTTTAGATACTCACCGTAAGGTATCATTATTTATCGAATGTCTATATATTTTGATCAAATATGAAAACCAAAATCTAATTAACCGCAAACGAATCCATGCAAGCGTCTATAGACAACTTAAATGTAATGCATTTAATAATTTCTACAATCAGAAAAAAAAAAAATGGAAATGATGTTTATCAATCGGAAAACATATAAAATTAACATTATTAAATTGATTTAAAAACTTACAAAAGTCAGATAAGATTCCGTTTTAACATTTCATTCTTCTTGTTTATCAATTTGTAAAACTTGACGAAAGTTCTTAATTGATTTTAACAATTGTTCATTTCATATAGCTCATGGTAGAAGAGTCCAGGCCTCTGCTTTCAATTCCCGTTGGCAATTCCCACGGCGTCTCCATTGGAAGAAAATGTTCTGGAGGTAGCATTAGCTGGTTCCTTTCTGGTATCACAGTCTTTTCATTTTATTTTTTTTTTAAACAAACAAAAAAAAAATGAGAGAGAACGGCAAGTGCGTCTTACCGTTGTCATCAAATCAAGTTGGAAAAAACTACCTCAACTCTATATTTTTTTCCTTTTATATCATCCACAAGGATTCACTGAACAAAACGTCACTAATCTGTTTTTTCGCCATGGTCCGAGCCAAGGCCTAGTGCTTCCATTGGTCAAGCTAAAATTTCTTTCTTCTCTTATCTAACTTTCCATCTGACTTTTTAATTAAACAGCTTTTAGATAATTAATAAACAATCATTTCCATTTACAGATTACAGGAATTAATTAATACCTGTTTTTATTTTAACTTACATTATTTTTTTATTAAAATATTTTTATATTTCAAGCTTGTATTTTTTTATTAAAAAAAATACGTTCAAATACTTTTTTTTTTTGTTTATGAAAAAAATATTTTTAAAGTTTAGCATCTGTGCGAATGTATACACGTTTAACAATATTTTAATTTTAGCGTTTAGTTTTTTACTTTTATTTGCGAACTTTTAAGTTTTTATTTTAAATTAATGTAACGACATATTTATATATCGTTACAATATATATATATATATATAAAACCTTAAAAATATTAAAAACATTTTAATTGCAAAATATTTATGCTTAATAATAACATTTTTATGCAAAATGATTATAATGATGATAATAATAATAGTTCATAAAAGAAATGGATTATACTTTTATATTATCCCAAAATTTATAATATATTAATAAAAAACAAATATGTTGATAAACATATAAATAATAGGATGTTCAAATAGTAAAAGACTTGAAACATTAATAGGTAATTATAAATTAAGAAATGATTTAAAATACAAAAGAGGAATTGTATATAAAATTAATTGTGACCATTGCAAAATGATTTACTATGATCATACAAAGGAACAGTCAAAGGTAAGAGCTAAAGAATATAACAATTCAATGAATAGGTGAGATGATAAAATTGCTTTTTACATTCACTTCTTAACTTAAAGATATAAAATACATGCTACAAAAAATATTAAATTCTTTAAATTGCATTAAAGATACAAAAAGAAGACAAATATATTAAACATATTATATTAAGTATAAGTTAAATACCTGTATAAATATGTATAAAACTTCATTAAATTTAGATAGTAACTGTCAATTAAAAATGAATGGTGGTAGTATATATAAAGTTGTATAGGATAAATTTTATTTACTCTATATGTGTTATGTTATACAATTAATTTTTTAAAATTTTTTTGACTCTCCTGCATCATAATTTTATTTTCCTTATTCATGCTTTATTTTGTTATTGTTGTTTTTTTTTTCCAATATTAACCTTAACATTTGAAAATGACACATATCATGTGGCTGAAAAACATTTCATGTATAATTGTTATGATCATCATCATCATAATCATTATTATTATTATTATTATTATTATTATTATTATTATTATTATTATTATTATTATTATTTATATAGCTGTTGTATATGATATTTTATTATTTATTCTAATTTATAAATATTCGCTCTGAAAATATAAAAATATAATTTTGCTTGTTGAGAACGACTTTCTAATGCAAATTATAAAACCTGATTTCATAAACATTTTCACTCTCTTATAAAGTACTTTTTTATAGAACAAAAAATTATTCTCACTCGTAATTCAATTTGTGAAACTTGATATTCTGATATAATATTAATTTTAAAAAGCTTAATAAAAATTTACTATACACCATAAATTAAAATAATATGAATTATTAATAAGAAAAAGATTAAAGCATATATATTCATATTGAATAATCATAATAACGCGACTGAATTTATACGTTTAATAGTACAAAATGAAACATTTTTATAAAACTTATACGCAATTTGTAGAAGAAAAAAAAGAATAATATTTTTTCATTATATAATAAATGCTTGCGAAGATAAAATTTAGGGAGTACATTGGAATAAACATGGTGACTAATTGTTTTAAAACTATCGATTTGAGCTGTCAGTTTTTTTTTACTTAAACTTAAAAGGGTATATGAGCACAGACTTTCACACGACCCACCATTCTCCACACTATCTCATAACACTGATACACTTGAACACATAAATGTCGAAAAGATAAATAATTACGAATATGCGTATTTCATGCTAAACCAGCAATCATCAGTTGGTCCAGATTACCATCTCTACACATATATGTTATAAGTGCTCAGATATATATTAAGACAGCCAATCCTCATACTTTAATAGACAGGTTTCAATCTACTCCACACTCCAACTCTTCAACCGTCCATCCAATTGAAAATCTGATGATGGAGTAGATTGAAGCCTGTCTATTAAAGTATGAGGATTGGCTATCTTAATATATACCTGAGCACTTATAGCATATACGTGTAGAGATGGTAACCTGGACCAACTGGTGATTGCTGGTTTAGCATGAAATATGTATATTCGTGACCATTTATCTTTTCGACATATATGCGTTCAACTGTATCAGTGTTATGAAATAGTGTGGAGAGTGGTGGGTCATGTGAAAGTCTGTGCTCATATACCCTATATATTACATTTATAAACACGGGTATATAATAAGCCTGCATGTTTCAGTTATTAAAACTTAAAAGAAATAGTTAGTAATAAAGGATAGTGGAGCAGTGAGAAGTATAACGGACTACTATGCTCATGCAATAGTGTTTAAATATGAAACCATAGAAATTTTTAAAATTTTCAAGTCATAGATTTGCTCAGAAATTTTCTTACAGGTAATTTGTCCATAGCAATGCTGTTGACCATAGCAATCAGTAAATAATAATATAGATATCTATAAATTATCATAAAGGTTTTAGGTTAATACAAATTAGTTTAGTTTGATGATTGTTCCAAGGTCTGCAATGATGATGATGATAATAATAATAATAATAATAATAATAATAATAATAATAATAATAATAATAATAATAATAATAATAATAATAATAATAATAATAATAATAATAATAATAATAATAATAATAATAATAATGTGATTGTTTGATGGAGGTGATTCATTCTCACCTGCTAGCGTTGTATTTCAGCATTATTTTGCCAATATCAAATGTCAATGTTCTAATTCTATATTATAAGTAAGAATATATAATGAAAAAAATCTATAGAATTTCTTCTAACAGCTTATTTATCTTATTTTTGCAAATAAAATAATTGCTAAATAATAATATATAATAAATGATTAATAATGATACATATTTATTTATATGTAAAACAAAGTCAATGAGATAATTTCCATCAGAAATGGTCAAGAATTTTTAAAGAATAGAAAATAAATTTGTCTCAGTCTACATTTTGTCTGGTAACATTACCTGCATCAAATAGAATAAAAAATATTTTGTAGATATGTATAAGATCTACTCTTACTGTGCTATTTATGAACAGATTTATCTATTTTTATAGTAGTTCTCTATTTTCTAAATACTCAACATATCTTTAAGCAGAAAATGTAATATTCAAAAAAGTTATGTTTTTCTCCTAAAAATATTATGAATAACCAATCCTAAATATAAAATAAATATAACCAATATTAATGATTAACACAAATCTAAAGAAAACTTCTTTAGCTCTTCTTATGAATGCATTTTATTACATGTTATTAACTACTACTACTACTACTACTACTACTACTACTACTACTACTACTACTACTACTACTACTACTACTGCTGCTGCTACTACTACTACTACTACTACTACTACTACTACTACTACTACTACTACTACTACTACTACTACTACTACTACTATTATTATTATTTATATAATAAAATATAATGGAATGAAAAATAAATAAAATTGATTATCTGCTTATTCTATTTCTATATATCAATTATTATTAGCTAATAATTGCAAACACATTAATACATTATTCTCTTATTATTCTCTTTCACTTTCTTTGCAAAAAAGATAGGAAATTTTGAAATAACTGTGATTTTAATTAAAGCAGAGAAGATAGAGCTCTGATGAAGACTGCTGGCCAGTCGAAACTGTAAGGAAAATAAAGAAATTGTTAGAAAATTTGCTGCATTAAAGTATATAAGAAAGAAGTGTTATAAGCAATATATATATTAATACATTATGAGTACAAATTAATTTTAAAACATGTTAAAATTAAATGATAGGCATTAAAACTTGAGTATAAAAACAATTTAGAAAAAAAAGTTTGAAGAAAGATGAAAAATATTACTTATAATACTTCACTCATATACACTTTAATGCAAGTAATTTTCTTAACCTTCTTTATTTTCTTACAGTTTCAACTGTCCAGCAGTCTTCATCAGAGCTACAAGATTTGAACAATACAAATGCATGATTATCATTTCAGATATATATGTATAAATTATATATAAATCAAACATATATATATATCTCCATCATTCTACATATATATACAAAACATACACATACATATCAAAAAATAGACATATATCTTCTTCATATATATAAACATATAAATCCGTATGACCCCCAGACATATATCTAATCCATATACATCTATATATACATATGCATATCCAATACCTAGACATACCTCTTTTAAACATACATCTATATACAGATATACATACACCCATAGACACATATGCAATCCTCATATATCTTGACTAATACACATATATATGTATATTTTGCCTAAACATATATAAAAATATATATATAAAATACAAAACATATCCAATTTACCGTTTTATAATTTTTTTATCTTTTTAAATAATTCCATTTTTACTTTTTATTTTTAAAACAACCCTTTAAATATTTTTCTTCTTAATATTATCTTATAATATTTAATACTATTTTATTATTATTATTTTTATAATTATCTAATATATAACATCTTTTACATTACTATCTTTAATTTTACTTTTTATAACTTTTATCTCTATATCACTAAATAATATTTTTTAACATCATTACCTTAATCCTCCTCACAGTTTTAACCTTAATTAAAATGACGGTTATTTTAAAATCTTGTTTATTCATTTAAAACAGCTCCCTCTTTTATCATTATTATAAAACTTATAATTCTATGTAAACTTTCCAACTTCCCAATTATAATCATTAACCATAATCCAATATTATAAAATAACTACTTAACCATTATTTCACATATAAATGCACATATCATCCATATTTCCTACATATATATATATATACTTCTTCACTTTACCTCTATACATATAACTAAAAATAATATATGAAATAATATATAAAACCCAATATATAAAACTATATCAAAATAAAATTAACAATTTACAAATTATTAACAATCCCTACCTACATCTATACCTCCACACATATACATATCCAATATATAACTATATTTCTTAAAACACACTCACATATATACCTATACTCATAATACATATACATACATATATCAATCCTCCTATACCTCTATACATACCCACCCTCATAAATACTCCTCTTACTTATACATATATAACTATACAAAACACATCTAATGCACCATTTTATATTACCTTTAAAACCTATTTTATTTTTACAGTTATGTTTTCATTTTATTATCTATCTTGTTTAATTATTATCTAATACCTAATACCTTTTCACTTCCCTATCTATAACACTAACCTATCCAACATACCATGTTTATTACCTTTAAAACTATTTTATTATTACTTTTATTTTTTGAAATTTTTATAACAAATTTACAAAATCTTATAAACATTTACCTTTTTATTATTTATTATTACTATCAACTCCCTCTGTTATCAATTTTATAAAACTTATCACTCTATTTTTTAACCTATATTCATTAACAATTTTACAAGTCTTTTATGTATATCCACATATTATAACTTTTAACTTACTTTCTTTTATTACTATTATTATTACCTTTATTATTAATCTATCACAACCATAACCATGCCAACACCAATATCTTTTCCAAACCATATCTTAATTTTATACTCAATATTCACTACCCATATACACATTTATATACTCCTAAAACATATATATATATATATATGCATTTATTTTTAATACATAAGCCTATAAATCCAATATTATACCTACCAACACAATGTTCTTAGTCCCCCATCCCTATTTAAACTAGGCCTTATCTTCCTAATTAGTATTGCCTCTTTTATTTTTCTATCTCTTCTTTTATTAGTATATCCTATCATTTTTATACTCTCTTTGTCAAATACATGCCCTGTTTCCATAGTATGCAAATAAATTGGTGAATTTTTATCATACCTATGTTGATTTAATCTCGTAAAAATAGAATTCTTTGTCTCACCTACATATTTTGTCCTTATCATATTTTTCTTACAATATCTACAATCTATTTGATATATGCCATTTATACATTTTCACATATCTTTAATATATTTATTATCTAATATATTCATTACATTTTTTCTTTTTTATTTACTACCTTATACTTAATTACATTATTATATCTTTTATTAATTTTTCTAATAATTTTATTAACATTCTTAACTATATTATTACTATATGTTTAGTTAAAAATCATAATGAAGTGATGATTAAATAACTAAAGATTCTTAGAGATCAAAACTCAACATATTTCTCAATTTTCACATAACCATCTGAATGATTAATTACAACAATGAAGAAAATCATTTTTAATATTAACTCAAGTCTATTCCAATCTATATATTGCTATAGTTTCAATTCTTAATTTGACACTTATACTTAACAACTTATAGTTAAGATTTTACTTTATTAACATTTAAATAAATTAATATATATATATATATATGCTCTGTGCACAAGTAATGAAGCTATTAATAAATTCTCAAAATTTTTACTGCCAAGCACTTTCGGGACAGTCTACAGCCCCATATTCATGGCGAGTTATTCTGTTAATAACTGTAAAACTATGCAAATTTTATGCACATAAGTTTGCATAAAATTTGCATAGTTTTACAGTTATTAACAGCATAACTCGCCATGAATATGGGTCTGTAGACTGTCCCGAAAGCGCTTGGCAGTAAAAATTTTGAGAATTTATTAATAGCTTTATTACCTGTGCGCAGAGCACATATATATTAACAACTTATAGTAAAATAATGAAGTATTAGAAAGTACTTAACAGCACTAATTTATTATAAGTTAATAAATGATAATGTATAGAAAGCTTATATTAAGAAAAGCTTGTGTTATGCTTTGAAAACATATTGTATACATACATCTAAATAGTATTCTGAGCATGCTTTGGACTAACTGGTAGTCAAACAGTAATGATTGTCCAAGAGGATTATGAAATTTATAAAAATGTATTTTACGAAAGTGCTGATTTGCATAAATTTGAATAACAAATTAATTTATTTAGATAAGCCATTGTATTTGAAAAAAGCTCACAATATCTTGGAATTTTAATTCATTATATTCAGACTATGAATAAATAATGTAATATTAGCAAGGATCAATAAGAGCTTGCTACAGCTACTGATATGCTCCCTTTATTACATATCTGTAATACAAGCTCAAAACAAGTTGCCATATGTAACATGTTTTATTAATTATTATAATTTTTCTCTTGAGGCTTTGGTGATGTTATATTGTTGAAGCTATTAACAGATGGTGATGCTGAAATGTTTTTAGACCCATATAGCTATTTAAGTTAGATAGCTGGATTTAAAGACATTTACACATTTCAAAATTTCAGATTTTCTACTTAATATTTATGTAATAGATAAGTGCTGGATTTTGAGTTGGTATTTTACATATAGTGTCTAAATGTTCTAGCTTCTTACTGAGGTATGCCAAAAACTCAAAACTTGTCAGTCTGAGGATAGGGATAATTCTAGGTAGAGATTTTAAATGCTTTCTCTTGCAGCATTTATCAATAAGAGCTTGTTAGAACTATTGATGCACTCCATATATATATATATATATATGTGTGTGTTTCATATGATGTTAATAAGTTTATTATTTATTTATTATTTAAATATATAGTTGTCCTATAAATTGATTTTATTTCATTTCAGAGAATATATATATATATATGTATAGGTGTGAAATATTTATAAATACAGTAATTAGATAATTAAAAATTTTATCCACTTAGGAGCACTTTAGATTATCCTAGTAATCTTTGTCAACTAACACTTTGAAAGGCTAACCTTCCCACAATTCCATGAATTTAACATTTGCTGCCTGCCTGTTAATTAAGTCATGTTTGTATTTGTCTATTATTAGCATAACTTCCTTTATTTTCCTTTTATTGTTATTTTTTTCAATTTGCATTATTTTCACATTATTAAAATTGAAGTCAAAACCATAAATACATGACTTATTGTGATCATAAAAACAGCTGAAATATTATTATCAACTTTACAAATTTGTTTCGATTTCTGAACCCATTTTAATAACAGCACTTATTAGATTTAATTTGATTAAGAAGAATGTATTTTGATTAAGAAATCAGATTTCATTAAGAGAGAATTATTTTGATTAATATTTTTATAGTAATTTTATGTTTCTCTGCATTATAAGATTAACTTCTAATAATACTAAGCTTTACTTTTTTGTGCAAAGTGCAATTTAAACATACAACTCCAAGGTGAAGTAAAAAACAAGGATTTTAGTTCAATTGGAGAGTATTATAACTCTTGATTAGATGGACTTGTTTTTTTAAAACAAAATGTGAGCCAGTGAACCTTTTAAATATGTTGCAATATATATAATATTATAAATTGATGTCTGTATTTTTTCAAATCAATACATGTAATCTTAATATTGAATATTTATAAATACAGTAATTAGATATAATTAAAGTGTTACTTTAAAAATTTTATCCACTTAGGAGTGCTTTCGACTATCCTTGTAGTCTTTGTCAACTAACACTTCCCATAACTCCATAATTTTAATGTTTTTTGCCTGTCTATTAATTAAGTCTTGTTTGTATTTATATATTCGCATAGTTTTTTTTTTGTTGTTGTTATTTTTTTCAATTTGCAATATTTTTACATTATTACAATTGAAGTTAAAATGATAAATACATGACTTATTATGGTCATAAAAACGGATGCTGAAATATTAATTAATAGACAGGCAACAAATGTCAAGATAACAGAATTGTGGAAAAGTTAGCCTTTCAAAGTGTTAGTTGACATATACTAGTAGGATAGTCGAAAGCTCTCCTAAGTGGATAAAAATTTTAAAGTTATGCTTTACATATATCTAATTACTGTATTTATAAATATTCAAGTATAAGTTTATATATATAAACACCTGGGTCTTGTTTTACGCGATAGATAAGTTCCTCAGAAAACACGCGCAAACGAATTTGTGCAAAAATAGACATAACTTACATTGAAAAGGGGGGGGGGATGCAGTCTGTGATTTTTCAAAATTCACATAAAAGCAAAGCACCAATGTAAAATTACTAAAAACTTGCGCAAAAAAAAAATAAGGAAATAAAATATGACTAATAAAAAATTTCAAATTTAAAAAAAATTGATACAAGACAAACTTTTTTTAACTATAATATTTAATTTTATTCAAAATAATATATTTTTATGCATAATTTACGTACAGTAATTAACACTTTTTATACACATTTTACTTATTATCGCTATTTGCCAAAAAACATGTTGTGTTAATGGTTTTCTGTTGACAACATAATTAGTAATTAATCTTTGAGACGATGATTTTATTAATTGTTTATGAACTTAGACTTATGATAATAAAAAGAGATTTATTCACCACTGCTGGGAAAAATTTAATTAAAACTAACAACTAAAAATTAAATTCTTATTTTTGTCTTTAATTTTTTAATTTTCAATTCCATTTAAAAATCAAATTTCGTCTTACATCACATTAATTTCAAGTCGCTGTAAGTAATTTTTAAATTGTTAATTACAATTAAAAATCAGATTTTAATTTTTAATTGTCAAATTTAATTGTGCCCATTGCTATTACTCACCTTTTAAAATTTAAACTTGCGGACACTAAATGATTAATAATTGATTACGTTCTTTTTTAAAAAGTTGATTTAAAATGCAAAATTAACACACACAATGTTTCAACAAATTTACATTATAATCTTGTAAAATTTAATGTGTGTATACATAAAATGTGGAAATCATGATTTTAATTTCATTATTGCATAAAATCTTACTATTATAAAGCACTGAAAATATTGAAATTACTAAGATGAAAGTCGAATTCCAATAATATGCTATTACTTTCAATACAACGTAAATGCATGAAATTTATTATTTAAAGTAATAGTGCATTATTGGAGTTCGACTTCCGGTGAAATATGAATCACGTAACTTCAAAATCGTGTTAAATAAGTCTGCGTAAAAAAGAGACCCAGGTGTATATGTAAATTTTGATTTATGCCCAATTTACTGCACTACATATATAAATATTTGGGGAAATGTGTGTACGTATTTAAAAAGTACCAAATAATATTATCTATCATTAATGAGATAAACTCCTTTAAATGGTAAAAATTTAATGCAGCCCTTTCATTTTCAAAGAAATAAACATAGCAACTGAAAGTAAATTATTTTCAGTTATTTTCTGTTATATCGACTTTAAAATATATGTGAAGTCAATCAAATATAAAATTTAAGTCAATGTTGATGTTCATGGATCTTCACTGTGTAAGTCAATTTGAGTAAGATTGTGAAAATATTTCTGCTGATTTCACAATAACTGCAGTTACTATGTAATCTAAATATTCACATAACAGCTTGGAAAATGAATGAAAATGTTTCTTCATTATTCATTACAAGTATGGCTTTGTCACTGGAGGATGTTATATTATTTTTGAGCGGTTTCTTAAAAGTTTATCTCTCTAACAACAGATAGATAGATAGATAGATAGATAGATAGATAGATAGATAGATAGATAGATAGATAGATAGATAGATAGATAGATAGATAGATAGATAGATAGATAGATAGATAGATAGATAGATAGATAGATAGATAGATAGATAGATAGATAGATGGATGGATGGATGGATGGATGGATGGATGGATGGATGGATGGATGGAAGGATGGATGGATGGATGGATGGATAGACAGATAGATAGATAGATAGATAGATAGATAGATAGATAGATAGATGGGTGGGGGTAGGTAAGTAGGTAGGTAGGTAGATAGGTAGATAGATAGATAGATAGATAGATAGATAGATAGATAGATAGATAGATAGATAGATAGATAGATAGATAGATAGATAGATAGATAGATAGACAGACAGACAGACAGACAGACAGACAGACAGATAGATAGATAGATAGATAGATAGATAGATAGATAGATAGATAGATAGATAGATAGATTGCTACTATCAACTAAGTTATTATTAGTGATAGTTTGTCTTATTTGCCTTTCTGGTAAAATAATTTATTCATTTTATCATGTCAAATTATATTCCTACATCAAAAGCTTTACAGCATTAAGAATTGGATATATGTGTGTGCTTGGAAAAATTAGTTAAACCCCATATAAATATGTAGTATATTAATTTTATTGCAGTTAATACTTTGTAGAAATTTATGGAAAGTTATACTCTTATTAGAAAACATTAATGTTGAAAAATCAATTAATTTTTGAGTTTCTGCAAAAGATTAGTTGATTTTTTTATCAAACCACATCAACGTCTTCTGTAGAGGATGCAAGTAAAATAGTTAATGTATACTTATTAAACTGAATAATGTCGGAAGCAGAAAAATAGAAGTAGCATTGAAATTTTTTAAGGATTAATAAATTCAAAAATTATAATCTAATAGGTTAGTTTTATTATCAATATTTGAAAAAATTTAATTTAAAAAAAAAAGTAAATAAGAGAAAAAATATGAGATAATTTTTATTAGTAATGAAAAGATTTAAAATTTGAAAAAAAAAATTTAGTAGAATTTATGTTTGGAATGTTGCATTACTTCAATTACAACATAAGACAACTAGACAATATAATTAAGA
This sequence comes from Epiperipatus broadwayi, assembly GCA_028023455.1. NCBI lineage: Eukaryota > Metazoa > Onychophora > Udeonychophora > Euonychophora > Peripatidae > Epiperipatus > Epiperipatus broadwayi. The sequence goes on from JAQFVV010006504.1 coordinate 510,754, forward strand.
ACAAAATATAATTAAAAAGGCCGAAAAAAGATAAGAAGATAAGATAATTAAAGCAGTTATATTTGGTATATATATATATATTTAGAAAGGGGATTAACAATGATAAAAATTGTATGCTCTGCATATTTTTATACAGTTGCATTTTGATGAAAGCTAACCATTTTTATTGTTGTAATTAATAAACAAAACTATAATTAGTAATTTTTACTTCAAAAATTTAGTTAAAAAAATAATTATAAAAAAATGTTAATTTCTTAAAATTGTAGGATGTAAGAATACGAGAGGTCACAAAACATGTATAAAAGTGTACGTTATTTTGAAAGCGTTTTTCTTTAAAAGTGGATACTAGAGAAGTCAATTTGATCCTGAATGGTTAAATTCGTAAAGCCATCAACTGCTTGAAGTATATCTTGGTACCAATGCTTGTTAATTTGAATATGCTATTCTAAAGAAATTTTAGTTTTAACCAACTGAAATATATTATGAGAAACCATCACATATTCATGACACAAATTTCAATAAACAAAATTGTAAACCAGAGAAAAAACAATTCAACTCTGTCAGAAAAACTTATATGTGACATTTTGCTTTTGGCATTTAAAAAGTATGTGTTGATGAAGCCTAAGGTAAAAACTCTAAAATCTACACAAGAAACTATTGAAATAATTTCTACAAGGAACTGTTGACTATGGTTATACATAAGCAAATTATATAAATTACATAAATGCAATTTATCCACTCTACTTTGATCACATTTTTAATAAAAAATGTTTATTTTACTTAAAAGTACACACAGTCGTGTATATAGATATCATTTTATCATTATCAACCATTATCAATCCACTGCAGGATGAAGGTCTCTCCAAGTTTAATCCATCTTCTCCGATCTTTAGCTTCTCTTCTCCACATCACCCCTACACATTTTCTTATTTCATCCATCCATCTTACATGTGGTCTCCTTCTGGGTCTTTTACAATCTCTTGGAATCCAGTTTAAAATTTCAATTGTCCATCTATTATCATCTCTTCTAGCAATATGTCCAGCCCAACTCCACTTCAATCTTTTAATTTTTTCAATGAGGTCAGTAACACCTGTTTGTTCTCTTACCCATACATTGCGTTTTCGATCTCTTCTTGTTACTCCCAACATACATCTCTCCATACTTCTTTGAGTGGTCTGAAGTCTCTGTATTGATCTTCTATTAAGTGTCCAAGTCTCAGATCCATAAGTAAGAACTGGTAAAACACATTTGTTAAAAACCTTTCTTTTCAAACACATAGGCATATTTCCTTTTAATATCAAGTTATTTCTACCAAAAGCACTCCAACCAAGTTTAATTCTATGATTAATTTCCTCTATTATGTTTCCATCTGTATTAATAATCTGACCAAGGTATTTGTAACTCTTAACTTCTTCTAATTCATCATAATCAATCTTTATTTTCATATTTTGAGCAAATCGATTAAACATTACTTTAGTCTTTTTAACATTTATCTTTAGTCCTACTCTCCTACTTTCATCTGATAACTCCTGCAACATTTCCTGCAGCTCGGAAGCATTATTTGCAAAAACAACTACATCATCTGCGAAATCTAAATGACTTAAATAATCTCCATTTACTTTCACTCCTTTAGTTTCCCATTTTAATCCACAAAATACTTCTTGCAGCACTGCTGTAAAAAGTTTTGGAGATATGGAGTCACCTTGTCTTACACCTTTCTCAATGTTGACTTTCCCAGTATCATTATGTAATCTAATTGTTGCTGTTGCATTTTTATAAATATTCTTTAAAATATGACAATATCCTGGATCTATACCTTGATGATCCAATGCTTTAATCACTGAAGAAATGTTTATAGAATCAAATGCCTTTTCATAATCTACAAATCCAAAACATAATGACAACTCATATTCATTTGTCCTTTCTATAACTTCTCTCAATACTTGAATATGATCTACTGTACTAAAACCACTTTTAAATCCAGCTTGTTCTCTTGGTTGGTGAAAATCCAAGGTTCTCTGTAGACAAGTTGTAATTATCTTGGTAAAAATTTTATATAAAACTGATAAAAGGCTGATAGGTCTGTAATTTCTAATATCTTCTTTATCACCTTTTTTAAATATTAATATTATTACTGCATTCTTCCAATCATCCGGTACATCTTTATCATTTAGACATTTGGTATATAACTTTGCTAATATTTTTTCTGTTTCTTCACCTGCTTCTTTTAATATATCAATTATAATTCCATCATTACCTGGAGCCTTTCCTTTTTTCATACATTTAATTGCATTTCTCACTTCTTCATTTAAAATTCTGGGCAATTCGGAAGATGTAATAGATATAGGAGGTACTTGTTCTTTATTACTATATAATTCTTGATAAAAATCTTCTACCAATTTCATAATGTCATCCCTCTTTTTAGTAATAATTCCATCTTTTTTCCTTATTGCAGATATAAATTTCCTACCAATACCAAAATGTTGTTTTACATTCTTAAGACTTTTATTTTCTTCTACAGCTTTTCTTGCTAGTTCACAGTTATACTTTCTTATATCATTTTCAACTCTTTTCCACACCATTTTACAAAATTCGAGATATTCAATTCTTTTTAATGCATCATTCTTGCATATCTTCATATTCCTTCTTTTCTTCATAAGTTCTCTAGTCTCAGTAGAAATTTTATTAGTCAATTGCTGCTTTTTTCTACCAGCTATCTTTGTTGCAGTTTTTAAAAGTGTATCAGTTATTTTCATATTAATTTCATTCAAATCTGAATCATGTTCAAAATCTACTAATACTTGAAACCGATTTGTAAGTTCTAATTTAAATTCATTAGAATGTTTCTGAAGATTAGGAATATCAACTGTAAATATAGTTTTTCTTAATAATTTTTGTCTCTCTAGTTTTACATTAACATGTATCTTACCCCTTACTAATCGATGATCACTTCCTGTGTTAAATTTATTAAGAACATTACAATCTTGAAATATGTATTTCCTGTTAGTCAAAATATAATCCAATTCTGCTGTACCTTCATTTGGATGCTTCCATGTCCATTTCCTTCTAACATTTTTCTCAAAAAAAGAATTCATAATATAAAGTTTTTCCTTCTCTGCAAACTCCACAAGTCTATGTCCTCTCTCATTTCTATTACCATAACCAAAATTACCTACAACACTTTCATCTTTCATTTGTTTACCAATTCTAGCATTAAAATCTCCCATAACAATTTTAAAATGTTGTTTACTCTGATCAAAAGCCTTTTGTACATCCATATAAAAATCTTCTACTACTTCATCACTGTGAGAACTTGTTGGGGCATAAACCTGAATTATCTGCATTTGATATCTGCTATTAAGTTGTATAACTAATCTTGCCACTCTGTCTGATACACCATCAATCTCCACAATATTGTTCTTCCACTTTTTATTTATAATGAATCCTACTCCACTTGTATTTCCAATATTTGTGCCTTTATAATAGAGCATATGTCCACTTTTTAAATCAATTGTCTCTTCACCTTTTCTTCTAACTTCACAAAGTCCAATAATATCCCATTTAATATAAGAGAGTTCTTCTAATTCTTGCAATCTTCCTTCACTTGAAAGTGATCTGCAGTTGTAAGTACCTAAATAAAAAGTCATCATCAAATGGCAGCCTGGGTCCGCCTCCAGGATATTCTTAGCACCCTCCGCCTTTGGCCACCAACCGCTGCCTTGGTTGGTGACTTTACAGCCTCCTGGGATTAAGGGCCATGCTTTATTTTTGTCTGTCATAATTGTATAATTGGGAAAAATCTTTATCATTTACACAAACATTCATTCTGCCTTATCAGGCACTGAGAAGAAAGACCATGGTGTTTCTTGATCTTAAACTCAGAGGTAAAAAGCCAATAAACTCACCACGCTGGCTAATGTGTGTTGGTGAGCAGCCCATCCATGTTCGTATACTATATGAATAAACATATAGTAATAACAGCTGCAACGACAAGAACGTATGGAGTGGACATTAGGAATTTGCCCTGCTCGGTTCCTTTAAGGCTTCCAAGAGGAATCAAAGGGTCTCCTTTCAGTTAATAGCAAACTCCTTTCTGCAGCCGTATAGATATAAATACAATAAAAAGTTATTTTTTTAAAAAGTATTCAAAATAAAATGAATAAATTGCATTCATATAAAATATTACAGCAAAATAAAGGAGATGATGAATTTGATTATATGAATTACTTGATTAAAAATCCAGTCGATGAAGCCCAATGTATTCGAGCCTTAGGGAGATCACTTATTTCATATTTTTCTTCTAATATAATCTTGGAAACAATTAATAGTGAAATTGAAGAAAATAAACATATTGTTAACTTATATATTATGAGTGCTCAACTACTTCACACTCAATCTCATTCTTTACCTCACATTCAATCTCCATCCTATTTGAGATCTAATCGTTATATTTTTTGAAAGGCTAATCTTAACAATGGTAGATGCTATTTCATTGACATGTTGGAAATTAATCAAAACTAACACATGGCATTCCCTGAAACATATTTTATTTACATCATATAATCACAAAAATACACTGTTACATATTGTGACCTTATGGTTGGAATCAAATGTGTAACATATTAAATTTTAATTGAAAGTAATTGAAATATATTAAATCAATGCATTATATAATGAAATGTTATCCTAATTGCCGAATTTTATTTAAAAATTAAGTAAATTTTATCAATAAATCTTCTGAGAGTGATAAAGACTTAGATTGTTCAAGATATGCTAAACCCTCTGCCAGGATGGGTATAAGATTTTATACGCAATCTGTCAGATGGACTAATTTTATTATATTTAAATAAAACATTATTAGTGTCATGATTAATTTAAAAGTATAGAAACATTTGATATTTTGTTATTATTTAATAATAATCAAAAAAATTTAAAATTATGACTACTCTAAATTAATCTTTGTAATTGATCCTTACGCACACTTTTATTGTGATTTAAAATAATTTTGAACAGCTTTATTAGTTATTACTAATAAATATAGTTGGAGAAGTATTAATTGTATGCACATGCCAAGCTTTAATTGGTCTATTGTTTTGTACAACAATGTTCTTTGATAAAGGTATAAATAAGCTAACACATATTGTAGATGGGGGATTATTAAAAGAACAAGAGAAAAGATTACATCTAAACTAAAATCAAGAAGAAGCTGAAAATTAATAACACTGTATTCAAATTGAACCAAATCAAAATGATAGTCAATTATATTTTGACTCATAAATAATGGAGTAGAGAATTCCACTTCCTTGGATGCATTTGATCTCCTGATCTATCAACTGACAATCACCAGGATTTCACATTAAACAATGGAAACCATTTTGGAAAACAAATACTTCACTTAAGGGGACTTCAGATTTAAAACTTAACAAAAAATCATAAGCATAAAATGTTATTCTATATATTACTACAATTTTAATTATTTTAGTCATTATTTACATTTAAAGATTAAGAATGATTTGTTTGGAATGGCAAGAAGAAAAAAAAGAAAAATATTATGTGTGTTCATTTGTAAAATAAATATAAAATACTTTTTGCTTTTATACCAAACATAATACCGCCAGATTTAAAGTAATTAGAACAAAACTTTTTGAATTTAAATTTAAAAAATGAAATCTACTTTAAAGGATAGTAGGATTTACATATATTATAATCTGTGAATTTAATTTATATTTTATCAAAATATTATTCTGATAAATTTTTCTTTCTAAAACTTTTTTTACTTTGTTATTAAAAATGTGTATTAGAATATATTTAACATATTGGTAAATATAAAAGATATTTAACTTATAACTTAATTGAATATCTTAAGGCAAATCTTGGTGAAAGAAAACAATAATATATAATAGTATTATAAAAGGAAATGTTTAAAATTATAGATATAAAAAGTTAAAGGCAACTTTTTAATTATTATTGTAAAATGCTGGAGTTAACATTAGTCTTAAATACTAAAAAGAAGGTTTTTCAATACTTTAAAATGCAGAAATTTTTTTTAATTATTCCAACATTTTACTGTGGATGGAAAAACCAATAACAACGCTCAATTATTTTTTTTCTTTTGCTGTCAATTTTTGTTTTAAAATAGTAATTAAAAAATGGATCCAAAATTCTGAAAAAAATACTTAAGTGTTACTGTATGATTGTTTTGTTTGCCAGAAATTCTTAAATGTTTTATTTACTTTTCCATGATAAAATATGAAGAATGTAAATGTGTTGCCTTGTAAAAAAAATTTTCTGATGACCATGACATTGCTCTTCCTTGTCAGCCAGCTTATAGCAAAGAAATTTAAATTACAGACTATGGGAATTAAATAAAGTATAATCCTAATAATATTTTTTTTATATTCTTTATGTTTATTATTATTGTATATTAATTTTGAATATCCTATTAAGGTATATATTTTTTTATCTTCTATTTATGGTATAAGTATGCAATGACTCTGAAAAGAGGTTAAAGTAAAATTATATATATATATACTTGTATTATGTAGTTTAAAGTTAATTTTAAATTAAGCTTGTCTAAATAGAGAAAGATACACATCTCTTACATTTATAAGAATTGTCTATTGACATTCTATCTATAGGTAAATAGGCAGAAAAATTAGTCAGATGCATTGTAGTATTTACTTATGATGATATAATTATTTTATTATAAGAAGTTTTCCATATAACCAGATGTACATTTGTTTTATATTGTTACTATATTTTGCCTGTAATTTTAGTATGTCTACTTTAGTTCATAGAATTTGTGCTATTTTTCATTGACTGTGTGTGTTTTTTATTATTGCAAATTTTATTATGCTTTTTAAAATATTTTATAGATGTTTGGCTTACAGTATCTTTGTTGGATTCATACACTATTTAAAAAATGCATTGCTTGCGTTGGGATATTTATCTTTTTAGCTTTTAATGTAAGAATGATTTTATCTTGCCATTGTTTTGATGTAGATGTGTGCTTGTTTCTATTTGATAATTGTGAGAAACATGATTTTATTAAATATTGTATCCTTGATATTATGCATTGGTAGATGGAGTATACACTCCTGTTGCTTATTACATGAGAGGATTATATTGTTGAGGATTATAATTATTTTATGCTTAGGTAGTATAATTTAATCCCTAGAGAAGATTATTTTTATGGTATGCATTCCGTTTTTCTGTGTTGAGAGAATGTCCACACATTTTTGTACCTAAGAAAAAGGTATTTTAATCTGCAATATTGTTATACAATTATAGAATGTTGTTCTGAGGAAATTTCCTTTATTGTCTGATAATTCATAATGATGTCCAGTTATTTTCCACTCTGTGAAGTTCTGAGTGTTTTAAAATTGTATGGCGATTGTAAGATAAAGTTAGCTTCAGGAACAGTTGTATATCTATAGTGTTTAGCTAAATGAAAATAGTGTATGTATTGTGGTGTTGTATCTTGTCAACAGTTTACAAGCAAACCAACAAAATTTATTAGTTGTTTTAAAACTTATTTTGTATATGACAAAATAAGAGATATACACATATGCAATGTCATTTTATTTCCATCAAACAGTAGTTCACGGATGCATCAGTAAGACATTTCATTAGTTAAAATGATTATTCTGTGGACATGGGCAAAGTTTAGTATCCTGTATATATTTGACTTCTGGTACCTGTTTTTATGTTTATATAATGAATTGCTTTATGCCTAATGATAATTATCATTTGTGCTTCATATGATAATTGTCATTATCATATTACTTATTAGTAAATTTCAGTTATAGTTTAATGCCTCCAATAGCATACTATAAATGGACATTATGAATAACAGTTACTAGATATACTAGTGCATCCAAATTGTTAATAAAAGAGAATATACCTGCACCCAAATGAATATATCTTGTTTTATGTTGTTTCTGAAATATATATGTTTTTGATCATCTATTATTATTGTATAAAGTTGTAAATAGTGTAAATAAATCTTTTTTGTTTGAAAATATATTTAGTTGTCTGTGGCCTTATTGCTAATCACCATCCATAGTATCAATGTTTTTGCTGTCAACACATTATCTTATTGTCTTAAAATCTTCTTCAATCAATATAGTACATTTTATTACACATTAACATACCACAATGAGTTTTGATAAGCTCTTACATTTAAAGTACATTTAGAATTTATGACATATTGATCAGAACACTGAGGATCTAAGCACATGATTTATTTTAAATAATATTTTAATGATGTGAATTAATTTAATTATTAATAATTCCAGATTTAACTGTATCGTTAGTTTTTATCTTTTGACTTATTTATTAGACTTTGATTTGAGTTTTTATGTTTATCTTCAATGTTTTATTGATTAGTATAACTTCAAGATGTATTTTTTTTTAATTTAGAATTCATAATCTATTTTAATTCAGAAGTTAAATATTTTATTTCATTTTAATCAAGCTTACATAATTAGATACATTCTTGATTATTAACCACTTAATTAAGTATAAATTAAGTCAATCTTATAATATCATATTTTAGACTCTAGTAATGGGTTTAATTAATGTAATTTAATTAATATTAGATATAGGAGATGTAAGATGGAGGTATTGTAAGATCCATAGTATACTTTCTGACTTTCCCCTAAATTTTCATATGCTAACCAGCCAATTTTCATATAGGACTCTATATGATTTTTTATATTATGAATTATATTTTGTGCATCAGTTATTATATAATATGCTATGGTATTCAGAATCCCTTATTATAGATGTTTAATTATTTGTTTTATGTGTGCAGTGTGTGCTCCTTTTCATATTGATTATTACTTTGGGTTGGAGGTTAATATATGTATAAAAATCCACTAGAATAAAATTACAAAATTTTAAAAAATGCCTACATAAATTGAAGATTAATATCCTTTCCTATAGACATCTTCAGTATATTCTGCCATTTTAAGTAGCAATACATTAATATTTAAATCTTATTAAACTCTCACACCAGTAATGTTCCCTTGTAAATTACCTAATTTCCATAAATTGTGAATACTAACACAATTACACTGTTTATTCAATACATTATCTGTACTATTTATTAAATATGACTCCTTAATTTTTCTTTTCTCCAAATCAGTTTCCATATGCAAAATAAAAACATTATCAAAGCAGAATTCTCCATTACAAATAACTGCATGTTCTGCAAAAACAGATTTATACCCACCTGCAGAATAACGCAACTTATTATGTAATAATTCATGCTCACTAATCTTCTTTTTCAATGCATATATATATTACAAACGAATGTCTGTATTTCTTCAAAATAATATAAGTAAATTTATAAATAAATATTAAAAAATACAGTATTTAAAAGTTTATAAAAAAATATATCTATAAGTGTCACATAGAAGAGCTTCAACTATCCTTGTAGTTTTTGTCAACTAATAATTTGAAAGGTCAACTTTCCCACAATTCCATGATGTCAACATTTATATTTTCTAATATATATATATAAGATTGTTAGGAGCTATTGGTAAAGCTCCATCTAGTGATCATAAAATACAAGCTAAGAGCAAGTTACGAAATTTATAACTTGTTTTGTTTATCATATATATATAGCTTGTAATTGTAAACTAGTAGTTTTATTTAACTAATAAAAAAGTCGATTGTGTTCAGAAAACTTTGATTAACATAACTATTTTATTAAAATAAAGTGAGTCAGATATAAAATTAAACATAAGTTTTGTTATTGTGACGTTTTTTTTTTACAAAAATTACTTCTAATTTAATTCATTTTTATTTCTCCTAGTTAAATTGAATGGTGAAATATTACTGATGAATACTGAAGAGCTTTGTTATTTAACCATGATCAGTTATGAAAATAAAAATTCATCTTTGATCTTATTTAATATATTTAATACAATGGATTTTTTAGAGCAACATTTAAATGGTTATTTCTCAAGGGCTGACTGTTTATGCTCTTCCAGGATAAATTATATTTTTCCCTAGTTTTTCTATTTCACATTACTCAAAATTTCTTTAACTATTTTTTTTTCCTTGCTATTCTTTCACTTTTATTGTTTTTTTATTATCTCCCTATCTTATATATAAATCTCGTGATATAGTGATTAATGCAAGCACAAGCTATGTAATAAATTGAGTTCAGAACATAGTCAAGTAAAGCTTGGAAACTTTTTGAAATTCCAAGCAGAGATATGATTTTTTTTTTGTAGTGAATCAATTCCAATTTAATCTTGGTAGTAACTTCATTATCGTTTATAAATAAAATAAATCTCAACTTTCAACAAGAAGTTGATTATCCTAGTAAATATTGAAGTTTTATTCAGTGTCAGTCTTCAGAAAGATACTGGAAAAATTCTACCTGACAGTGAAAAATGTTTTATTATTAACTGTACATTTGCCTATAAAAAAGTTTCTGATATTATTTCTATTTTTTTTTAATTAATGTTTTTAGTAATTACTTTTTCCTCCCCAGTCTGTTTTAAATTTCAGTAATTTGTAAATATTTTAGTTGATTTTGTATTTTCCATTTCTTTCATCCCACAGTTCAATAGCCTCCAATTACATTTTTTTTTGCCTTAATTCATTTTTTTTACATATGTATGTCTAAGTAGAGATCCTAAAACATATTGTGCATGAGTTTTAATTTTTGATGTTATTTGATTAAGAAATTATTCATCAACAATTTCAACTTAAGATGAACTAGCTCTTCTGTAGACTAAAACATTAGAATAGATTTTTATACTCATTACACTTTTCACTGTGGATTTTAAAAAAATAACTCAAGTTAAAAAATAAGATAGGGGATAAAAACATATCTCTTTACTATAATCAAGTTATATTTTAATCGACATAAAAAAGAAAAAAAATATTACAATTTTTTTTTCTATGCATTAATTTTCTAAGCTTGTAAGCTTGCTTATTAGAGTAGTTTTATATTCAACTGTTAATTATAAAAAAAAAATTACAAGATATTTCTATTAAATTATGCTAACAATTGTTTAATTAATTATATTAAAATTTATACTAATATATATAATCTAATTAGTTTCTTTTTCGAATACATTATAATGATCCATATATTTTTATTCATATGTAAATTTATAAGTCAGAATATTTTTAAAATTAATTAACTACATAAAGAACACATTAAAATAGTGTGCTTTTATCAATTAAATTTTAATTTAAGTGAGCATACAATTAATCCTGTTGATTTAGTTTCACAAAATCATTATATGATTTCTAATATTTAGTATCATTCTTGCCCATAAGATAATTAATTATTAAACAACTTATAAAATAAGTTTTTACTTTATTCATAAATTCAGCTTGAAGAAGTTACATTTAATATATAAAAAAGTAATCATTTATAAAGATTAAACATTATATATACAATTAGTGGTTGTTTGAAAACTAATCATTTTTAAAAACTTAATTTTGCCTCAAGTAATGGTTATGTTTGTCCAGCGGTCATTAAAGAATGTTTATTAAGAAATTACATTGATTAAATAAAGTGTTTTTCCTAGTTTTTAAAATCTGTTTTGGTATGCTTTTATTTAAAAATTCATTAGACATGCCCTATTTACAATAATATATATATAAAATAATGGGTATATAAACCCTAATATATTTATTTCACAAGAGAATGGTACTAGATTTTTTAATGATGTGGGATGAATTCATATTTATATATTGTGATCTTTAGCTTTGTCAGAAACTAAATGTCATGTTTTGTGCTATGATATCTAAAAATAAAATTATAAGGTTTAATTCTGTAATCAATAGATTTTATTAATGCTTTATAATGCCTTAATCTTTGTATACAAAATTTATTGTAACAGTAATTTTATCAATTGTATAGCTGTAAAATAATTTTGATAGCTTAAATTATAATATGTTAAAGCTTAAATAAATACTTATCATGCTAAAGTATTTTAAACTTAAATATTTTCTGGTATAAAATGGTAAATGATGCATTTTAAAGTTAATAGTATTAAGTTAGTCATGATTAAATCACTTAAAATATTTGTAAAAGCTCATATCAATTTTAAATTATGAAACTAGAATGAATTCCCTATATTTTAGTTTGCTAGGACTTAAATTAAATCTATAATATTTTAGTTCATTTTAATTTTGGCATAATGATATTTTAAATTCATTTACTTACAAAGGTTTAATAAAACTAATAGTTAAAGATGGCTTATTAAAAGTAATATATATATATATATGTGTGTGTGTGTGGATGTTGAATGACTGAATAACTATTATATTTAATTTTAACATTATTTATTTTAAACTATTATCAAATGTCTAATTTTAAAAGACAATTTAAATAATTTATTCTGACAAACTTATCTAGATTAAAGCAATGGTAAATAAGTGTATTAAATATTATCTGTAATATTTGTTTTATTTTAATATAATGTAAATTTCAATTATGTAATAGTTTGCTTCATTTTAATGTTAAACTAATTATTTTATTTGGCTGGAAGTATTTTAAAATTATTTTTAATTGTTTAGACAAAATTGGATTTATTTTAAAATATGAATAAATTAATAATTAATTATAGTGGGTAACCTTCCCTAGTTGAATTAGATCAAAGATTTGAAGTAATTATGGAAGAGGTTAATTATATTAGAGTAATTTCAAGGTAGTTGGACAGATTTTCTCATTTTTAGCCCAATGAGATAAAATCTTTATTTCTTAGCTTGTTTTATTGGTAATATAATTTATTTTTTACAATATTTGAAATATTATTTGTTATATTTTTATGTCAGAGGACTTAAAAATAGTTGTTACTATTTCCATAATAATGCAAGAGCAATTCTCAATTTCAAAGTACATTTAAATATCTGCATTATAATTAAATTTGTTACCGAATATTTAATTTTTTTATTAGCAAGAATGTTAATTTCTTGATATTTTATTTAAAACAGTCATTCATATTAAATATTATCTAGAATTTATTTACTATGAACACTTTTAATTCAGGATAAGAACTATATTTTGATATGACAAGTTTATTTTATCAGGCATGGAAATAAATTTATATAAGTCTACAAAAATATTTAAATTAATATTAGTTTTATACTTCAAGAATAAAATTATTTATGCTGTTATTTTAATAAAAGACATTATATTTTTAACTAAAAAAACAGCAGGAATGGAATTCACATATGTCCATTTTTAATTTCTCCCCTTTTGAACGAAAAAAATCCCTTATGTAATTTGGGGTAAAAAAATAATCAACTTACATTCAAATTATTTAATAAGTATTATGAAAAATTAAAACTTTGTTCACTTTATAGAATAAAAATATAAAATATTACTCCAAAGATAATAATTTATTTAACTTGACTTTAAATGAATTTTAAATAATATTTAAAAATCCTGCAAGCATTTACATGGAGTGTCATTATTGTTATAACTGTAACATTTGCAATAAATATTTTTCTGCTTAATACATTTATAATTTTGGATACATATCATTTAAAGAAATATTCTCTGATAAAATATTTTCTTTATTATAAGAAATTAAGATAATATATATGATAGATTAATTTGGAAACCTGGATCTAAATATTAAGAATATTTATAGAAGTATAATGAACATTTATCATAGTTTAAATCTATGGATGCTTACTTCATGAATGACCATATATAAATCTCATTGTTTGGCTGTATAATTAATTGTCAGCATGAATGCAATCAATAAAATTATAAAATATTAGTCAGCTCATTCAAGTGTGAGGGTTATATACTCTCAATCATTACTAATTAAAGCTCATAAATTTGTCAGTTTCAAAGCATCTTTATATAGAAACTATAATCTTTATAAATTTGAATCCAATTGAAAAACTAATATTGAAATATATATCAATGATTTATGTAACATTGAATACAAAGATTCAGCTCTCATTCAAATCACTAAAAGGTTTTACTTTAAAATTAGGAACTTCCCTTTTCAAGCTAATGAAAAACTTTGGATATCACTTCCATACATATCCAGGTCTACCCATTGTATAAACAAAATCTGTGCTAAAACATACAAAATTGGCCTTCACATTCCTCACACCCTGAATCATGTATTAACAATATAAAAGATAAGACACCCAAAGAAGAATTTCCTAGTTATATGCAACAATATAAATTTACACACAGATTATTATAGGGAATCACATGCCAACATGACTACAAGAATTGCACAGTATAGATACCTATACAACTCAGCTATGACTAATACCAAGGATAAATCCATTTTCCTGGAGCATGAGTCTTAATATGATCATTGCCGGCAATACACCAGGCCTCTTTTTTTTTTAATTATCTTTAAAAAAAAGAGGCCTGGTGTATTGCCAACAATATACACACAATCAACAACAAAAAATCATGTCTCTCCCCCTTAAAAAGTTGTTCATTTAAATTAATTTATTTACACCTAGATTCAAATTTTATGCAAATTTCCATTATTGTTTATACTTTTATGAAAGTCACAGTCTTCCACAATTATTGTTATGAATATGACTACAAATTAGTCAAACTATGCTGTAAAATTATTAAACCAAGCTTTTTTACAACATTATGTATGTACTTATTTTGAATTGTATATATTTTTGTAAATTAATATGTAGATAATGAAGCTTTAATTAAAACGAAACACTTCAAAGATAATCACTTCACATTACTTTTTGAAAAGGGCTTTGTAGTTAAATTAGCATTTCAATCTGATGTTCATGAAACTTGTTTAAGTCACAAGTTTGCTTAAAATTTCTCTTTATCTAATAAGACCATAGTCAATCTACCACTTCATGCTGTGTTGGTGAATAAATGACTATTTACCTATCATTAGTTAGAAAGTAATGTCTCAATTTACTCTGCTTTGTTTAAAGAGGTATCATTGTATCCATTATAAAAGCAAATCATACAATCATAATATGCTGCTGTTTTTATCACTGTTCATTGCCATATTCTTTGGAACAGCCCTGGACATTGTACACATCTAATATGCAAATGAATGTGCTTGTTGTTTGTTTTTGTGCATCTGCTTTTTCCAAGAATTAATATGTATGGATTTATTTGCTATATTGAATAGAGTTATTAGTTTGTAGAACTGGTTTATTTTCTATTACCTTATCGAATCAGTTATTTTGCTTGTATTACCATATAATAATAAACTCAGGGTTTTTTTTTAAATTACAAAAGTTTCTATTAAATAACTGTCTCAAAATAATCATAGTTATAGTCTTTTGATTTAATGACACTGAATTCCTTTCATTTAAGGATGTATAATTTTCACTAACACTCAAAGTTGAATGTTTTGATGAATATTGATGCAGTAAAAGACATTTTCAATTCATCATTTTTGAAATAACATTAAGAGTTAAAACTCTTTAGATTAGTTTAAGCAAAAATGGACCTGACTTATCACTTATTTACCATTTTTTTAAGTAATGATAATTTAAGAAATTATGTTAGCAAAGCTGTAATTTAATTAAAGAGTGTCAAATAAAAGGAAATTGATTATTGAAAATATGGTTGAGTTGAAGTATATTCTATTGATTTTCTTTTTTTATAATAACCATAATTGTTTCTTTACATAGTTATATTTAAGGAGTACATAGCATGTCATTCTATCAATACTTCAAAAAACATTTTCTTTTTCTATAATTATTACTCAATCAGTTTTTATTAAGCATTATGATGTTTAGCAGGAAACTGAATATTGTCACATAAACATAAGTTCTATTCAATTTATCAAATTAATATATATATATTGTAACCTTTTCATCGGTTATCCTAGGTAAGAATGGCATATAAAACATAAAGTATAGTTCCAAAATTTTAAATGTATAATTTAAATAAGAATAATGCTATAATCTTGGATATTACAGAAATAAATGACTTAATATATAAAGTTTAAAAATAGAATTTGTAGAGATTTGATAATTGTTGTTATTTATAATCATTTATTAATATTATATATAATCTACCATATAATTTTTTAAATAAAATAGAGGTCAATCTATAAACATTCGTTACTAATAGATTTGTCTTTAATTTATTTTAATGCTATGTTCCTTTAAGAGCTAAAAAAATATATAAAATTGTAATTAATGAAAAAAGGAACAATTATTTACTTCCAAATAAGAATTTAGTTTGAAATTATTGCAATTATAATATTTTGTAAACAAAGATATTTAATCTTAAATTTTATAGTTAAATTCAAGTAATAATGTCATTTATAAAAATATGATCAGAACTGAAACTTGGTCTTAAAGTAATATTAATTTTGTTCAAAAAATATTTTTTATTATTATTGATTTCAAGTATTTTCAAATAGAAACAACAAAAAACAAAAAAAATCTTTTTAAGTCAAGAATTGTACAAGATGTTTTGGGAGGTAAACCAATCAAATTTAAGGAAATCGTTTGCTGACGTCAATTATAGCGGGGGTTTTTTAGAAAAAAAAACAGCAGATGATCGGAGAGGAGATTCAAGAAAATTTAAAAAAAAACAAAAAGCTGTTTTAATATTTGTCTAAGTAAAATATTACAAAACATTAAAAGTATTTAAAATTTTAACAAGTCCAAAATCGTATGTATAAGCAATCGAAATATATAACAGATTTTAAAAGTAATTCTTAATACTATGGACTGAGGAAATCAATCTTTATTACGATCTAGTTTCAAGTTCTGACCATCTAATTCGAGCCAAGAAATCCCAGTTGTTGTTTTAAATTTTACCTATGATAATCAAGAAAAAGGGAACATTCATTTAAATATGCTACATTTAGGATTTTATTAGTCATAGATTAAATGTTAAAACAAAAAAATCATATTCAAAGATAAATCTTAAAGCATGTTTTAATCAAATGTTAAGTGAAGAAATGATTAAATCTGAGTAGTTCTAATTTTAATGTTACTTTTATGTAAAGTTTAAAAATTTATAATGAGTTATATATAGGTTAAATGATATTTGCATTATATGAGTCCGAATAACAGCGGTCTACTAGCTGGAAAGAAAGTGTTATTTATCATCGGAATAAAACAAACAAAAAATATATATAAGGTAAGTGTAATAAAGTAAATCCATCCTCAAATATATTTAATAAGGAATAAAGATGCATTGAAAATAAATTGAAATAAACCTTAGTGCATTAGAAAATATAAAACTGCTGTGGAATGTAATTTTACTACTCAGATTTTCAATTGGATGGACGGTTGAAGACTTGGAGTGTGTAGTAGATTGGAGCCTGTCCATTAAAGTATGAAGATTGTCTATCTTAATATATATCTGAGCACTTATAGTATATGTGTGGGAGATGATAATCTGGACCAACTGTTGATTGCTGGTTTAGCCTGAAATACGTATATTGGTGATTATTTATCTTTTCAGCATATATGTGCTTGAGTGTATTAGTGTTATTAGATAGAGTGGAGAGTGATGGGTCGTCTGAAAGTCTGTGCTCATATATCCTATATATTCTACTGTTAAAAAAAAATGTGAAATCATTTCTTCTTAATAATAGTCGTAACCAAAAAGTAGCAAGGAACATTTTGAATTCTAAATCATTTATTACTTGTCCAAGGAGTAATGAAATCAAACGTATAAGACAAGTTGCACATAATCTTTAATTACTAAAGGGAAAAAAACTGCTACGTTGTCAAGAACCCAGTAAATTGTGAGTTTTATAATTGTAATAATCTTTGGTTGAGAATAAATGGAGCAAAAATTATTGTAATATGGATATGCAACCAGGGAAGTGTTTGAAATGACAGTGATAAGAATATATAGATGTACAACTAGTTGGAATCCTGTGGAACAATTATAATGCCAGTAAAAGTTAAAAAGTTATTACAATGGGGGGGGGGGTGGATCGATAGATAGTGGAATTAATAACTGATTGAAGTTGGTTATATATGTCATTGTTTATTTTAAAAGTTATGTTTTATCAAATATTGTTATATAATTAAAATCAATAGATGATTAATGATTTAATGAAATATATGTAAAAGCAATTAAGAATATGGATGATATAACAAGAGAACAGGTTTTTTTTTTCCCAAAACAACTTTATTGGGACTATTCATGTTACATGAGCTAAGTAAATCAAAGAGTCCAGGTAATCTTGTCACCTTATGCTGGCATTGTAGCCTAGATGGCTGCATCATGGTGTCAGTGTGGATGCTTTGAATTTCTCAAGGTGAGCATTCATCTGCTTGGAAAGGAGATGCTTGTCCAGGTGTCTCTGAAAAGCCATTCAGGAGCCAACAATTTATCTCTTTGTTTTATCTTGTTGAGTAGCTCGAGGAAGGTCTGGCAGGCATTGAGATTTCCTTGCATGAAAATGAGCTTACAACTGGTAAGCCAGATTGCAAATGTGAGGAAGATGGATAATCTGATGAGGAAGAAGGTGCCATTTTTGATGACAGGCTTAATGGATGATACATTTTGGGTGTTGGTTGTGTTCCCTTCATAGATAAGGTCCGAATCTGACTGAGATAAGGGCAGGTGAGTAATACATGCTGAATAGTTTCTTCATCTGATGAGCAGATTTGGCAAAGGGTGTTGAGGCATGAGAATCCCCTCTTGCACACCAGGAAGTGGTTAGTGGGCAGAGAGGAGATATTCAGCTTTACAAGGAAGTCTAAGTGTTGAGGTTTTAAATACCATCTCTTGGCCTTTTTAATTAGCCGTTTCTTGTTCACGCCAAGCTCTGCTTGGAGAGGTACTACTTGGCTGGGGTAAATCAACAGTTTGTGTTTAATAGTACAATATTTAAAGAATAAACAATGATATTTTAAATTTGATCTTATGTTTTACAATGAACAATTTAATATAGTTATACAGAATAATAAGTAATTTTATTTTGTAATTTGTATAAGCAATTAGTTATAAGGATGATAGTAGACAAATATAAGTTAGAAATATGAAGGTAATAATTAAAGTTGTTAGCTAAAACAAAAGTCAGTATTGTATTCAAGATACACCAAAGTGTAGTCTATTAATATATAGCTGAATCACATAAATTGTAGTAGTTAAGATTTTACTTCATTAACGCTTAAATAAATTAATATATATATATATATATGTGCTCTGTGCACAGTTAATGAAGCTATTAATAAATTGTCAAAATTTTTACTGTCAAATGCTTTCAGGACAGTCTACAGTCCCATATTCATGGCAAGTTATGAATATGGGACTGTAGACTGTCCCGAAAGCGCTTGGCAGTAAAAATTTTGACAATTTATTAATAGCTTCATTAACTGTGTGCAGAGCATATATATATATATAAATTGTAGATGAAAATTATTGCAGGAAGATATAAGGTTTCAGGGTTAATCGTACACAGCATAAATACTTATTGGTTGTAATTTAGAATATAGATTGAGAATAAAACCATAGGAAAATGGAGTTTAAGACTGAAAAACTAATGGATACTTTTATAATTATTATAGTAATATTTTCCTAGAAAAATAAATAAATAAAAATCAAAAGATAAATATTATGGTATCTAAAAATACACAAAAGGTGACATTTCACCATATTAATATAATATTATTTTATTGATGCAAGAATCTAATAATTAAGGTTTTCCATTTTGTCTTTATAAGTTAAAGCCTAACTTATAATGGATTGATAATTGCAAAAGAATTGAAAACCAACTAGATAATGGAGTTCCCTGATTTGTGATATATAGAAGAAAATATAGCAAGGAATATATCAGAACATCACTATACTTTATAAAAAGGTAATTTTTTTTTGTTAGTTTTTTTTTTTGGTAAATATCAAAAATGTAAAAGGGGAATGGAAGTTTTTCAATTATTATAGTGTTATTATATTATATTTGTATATAAATGTATTACTATTGTTATTTTACATTACCTGTTAGTTAAAATGTTTATCATAATATCTTGTGAATTATATGAATAAAGTTGTTGTTTTGTAAGTTGACTTGAGTATTAAAAGTTGCATTTCTTTTGTGAGAGTCATTGTCACTACCTCACATGAACCCAAAGTGTATATTTTAAGATTGAAATAAGAAATTAATCCAGTTAAAAACAACATAACAGTCAACTAAGCACACCCTTCTCAAAAGAGATTTTAACTTACTGTAAGCTGCCTTGATCAAACAAGTCCTTGATAATATTGCAAATTATTAAAGTATGCTTATTTATAAGGAATTAAATTATGAGTTATTTATTATTAAAAGTATCAAATCTAATTACAATGTGGATAACAATATTAGTTTAAGAGTAAGTATTAGGGAACGTAAATATAAAATAGGAGTACAATTTTGATTATAGACTCAGGTTATAAGTCTTTTCTTAATTAATACACTACCTATAGAGTTCAGTAAAATCCCTCGATATTTTATAGGTGGATATTAAATAATTATGTAAAAATCAATGATTATCCTGAGATCTCTTTAGTATAAATTTATTATTATGATTATTGCTAATTATAATCCTATAGAAGTAATAAGAATAATATTCAGTATCCAATAACATGATAGTATAATTTCTACCTTAGTTAATTGAAAGTTAATAATAATAGATGTTTTATTATATTCATAAGGTAAATTGAAAGTTAATAATAATAGATGTTTTATTATATTCATTTAATCATTATTGTTATTCATGAGATTATATAGATACTGAATAAGGAGTAGTGTCTGGGTATTCTCATGTGATTAGATAAATACTTTTGTGTTTATTTAATGTTAAAAGGTATGAAATCTTATTGATATGATAGAATCTCATAATTATTAATATCAACCAAAGATAACTAAAAATGGTAAGTCTTAAATGTTATCTAGGTCAAGTCAATGGATAGCCTAATATAGGGACTTGGCATATCATCTAGGGGTCACAATCCTATTGGCAGGTGCAGTGTATATATATATAAATTATAGCTTGTTAGATTAAATGGTAAAATGAAATTATAGGAGTTACAACACAGAACTGTATTACTTCCATTTTGAATTATAATCTGCATTGATAAAGATAAATGCCAGAAATTAGTCTGAAGACATAAAATGTAACAGAAAATGTGATAATTACTGATTGATTAATAGTACAATAGATGATAGTAGAATAAAAACTTCTTATTTTTATTATGTGGTCTTAAATATTATGTGATTTCTTGCTAGTATTAACATTTTTGGCAGAGGAGAATTTTCTTACTGTTAAGAAAAAACTGAGAATACAAAAATATATAGATTCTAAAATGGAGACAAGTTAATATAATTATTTTAGCAAGTTGGCTTGAATTCAAATCTTTAGATTAATTTGAATTTCACATTGTTAGCTTAAATAGCAAAATGGAATTAAAAAGTTATTATATGGATAGCTGCATTACTTCTAGCTTTGAATCCCCAAATTTTTTAACAAATGCCGAAGCAGAGGCATTTTTAGAATTGATATTGAAAATTAAATAACAATCTGGGAATATGATACTAAAGTAGAAAATTGTTCTGTTTTTAGTATAAATATATATGCAGGCATGTTAAATATTTTCATGGATTAATTATAATGTAAACAAAGAATAATTAAAATAATATGTTAGCAGTACTGTTGCTAAGTAACTATCAGTTATTATTTATTATCTCCAAACAAAACTACATCCTCTTGTAGACAGCAATATTTTTTTGGCTTGAGTTTACTTAAAAACTAAAGAAGGATTTGTTTTATTTCTAATTCTAGGTCTTATATGCATTTAAAATAAAAAAGATACTTTATGTGTGTGGAAACGTAAAACACAAGATAACAGACAAAGCCAATCTAAGCCATGGATCTATATGTTAAATTAAATATAAAACATACATTAGCAGTAGCATTGTTATACAGCTATAATTACTATTGATAACCTCTAAGCTAAAACTAGTTATTTTATTAGTCAATAATTGCAATTTTGTCTTGAGTTCATTTAGAAATAAAAGAAAATTATTTTTTATTTATAACTCCAGGTCTTATATCAATTTAAACTCTTAGATATTTTACAAGTATGAGAATTTAAGTGAATCACATAACCTGTAAAAAAATACTTGCTGGTTATTAGAGCAAGTAGTTTTAGTTTGTAAATTGTCAACCATCACTAACTTATTTTTTAGTTAATATATAACAACATCCCCAACTATTCTTTTGTTTATATTATAATTAAACCAGAAAAATATTTAAATTAATATATATATATCAGGGAAAGATGAATTTATATATATATATTGCCTGAAAAGAAGTGATTTTTTTTTAGTTCTCATAACTGTAAAAATGTCTGCCTGAGTTAAGGGTTATATAAAACCTTGAGTAGAAAAAAGAGTTCCTTTTTTTTATTTTTAATTAAACTCTCAAGACAAACAAACTATTGCTTTTTGTTAGAGCAAGTAGTATTAGCTTGAGGGATGTCAGCAATAATTGATAGTTATTAAACAATGCCATTACTAGACACATCTTTCTAATTAATACATGGAAATATTCCCACTTTATCAATTTCAATTAAAATGAAGTCTCCACCCTCATAACTTAACTAAATTATTCACTACAGTCCATAATAATGTTGTTAAACTAAAGATTTAGACAAAAACAAATTTTTAAATTTTCTTATCTTTTCTGTTGAAATGTTTAACAAGAAATGGTGCTGCTTTAGTATGCACTCACGGCTGCCATTTTGAATTACAAGAACTACCCAAAACCATGCTGACATGTCCAACTGATAAATGGCATCGATCAAAATGGCCATTTTCATAAAAAAAAACAATTTTTGTAAAAAAAAATGTAATCATGTGATTAAAATATTAAACCACAAAATTCATCATTTTCATCAAATAAATGGGAGAAAAAAAACAATTTTTGTAAAAAAAAAAAAAACAATTTTCATAGTTATAAGAAATGAAATCACATGATTAAAATATTAAACATAAAATTCATCATTTTCATTGCAATCTGACCATTCGTTACAAAATCGTCACTTTCATAAAAAAAAAACCAAAAATGCAATTTAAGTTTGCTAGTTTATCAAGCATTTTTGGTAATAAAAAAAAACAATTTTCATAGTTATCAAAAATGTAATCATGTGATAAAAAAGTAAAATGCAATTTCACAAATATTTGAAATTAAATTTAAAATAAGCAATAATTATATTTTCATACAGTTATACATATGAAACCATGTGATAAATGGTGCACAAACATCTTAAATTCATGTTATGCAAATCTGCATCAATCTTTAAAAAATTCAAATTTAAGTTTACTAGTTTATTAAACCATTTACTCATGATAATCAGAAGGATGACATAAAACTGATAGATTTAAAATATGAATTATACTTTATGCCAAAAGATTAAAACTTGTAAAATATGAATGTTAAAAAATAATGACATTGCAAAAACCGATTGCTAGTTTAAATTTAAGTTTGCTAGTTTATCAAGCATTTTTGGTAATAATAAAAAAACAATTTTCATAGTGATAAAAATGTAATCATGTGATTAAAAAAGTAAAATGTAATTTTGCAAATATTTGAAATTAAATTTAAGCAATAATTATATTTTCATCCAGTTATACATATAAAATCATGTGACAGATGGTGTGCAAACATCTTAAATTCACATTATGTAAATTTGCATCAATCTTTAAAAAAATCAAATTTAAGTTTACTAGTTTATTAAACCATTTACTCATTACAATCAAAGGGATATGCCCATATGAAATAAAGTGTATGAATTTTTAAACAGAAAAAGTGAAGAAATAATTGAAATAAATATTAATTAAAAACTCATATGTTTAATAAGTGTAAAATTCAAAATGGCAGTGACCACACGCTAAATATTAAATGTTATTAAAAGTCTAAGTTTCAAAATACTGAAACATTATAACTTTTACTTACCAGAAATTCTTGCTTTGTACCACTTAGATACTGTTTGAAATTTGTCTCCTAACATTGTAATGAAATCGACCCTTGTTCGCATGAGATCCACACAGACTGGAGAAATTGATAATTTGCATTGATACATCGACCTCTTAAAATTGATACAAATCTTTAGTTATTTATATGCAAGTGACTTTTACCATCAACAAATGAGCACAGACACATATTTAAAGAAAATAAATAGATTTTATTATTGCTAATACAAAAGCTTACTTAAAATTATTTACGTTAAAATTCTTTAGGTTTTTAAAAATTGCCTTTCACCTGCAATAAGTCTTTGTGATCTTTATTTTTTTGTTTAATTACTTTAAAATATGTAAATCTTTCTATATTTAAGTAAAAAGAAATAAAAACTCAGTATTGTTGATATGTGATCATATGATTTGAAAATGTCTATAAAAGACACTTTTGATTCAAAATCTTTGTTCTTTAGTAACCAAATTTTTTGTGATTTGTAAACAGATATTGCATCTTGTAACTATAATGGCTTTGCAAACATTCTACTATAATGTTATCTTTAGTGTGAATCAAGCTGTCACATTTTTGAGGGATAATAATCTTCTCAACAATGAAGAGAGTAAGAAGCCCTGTGCAATGCATGGAGACACAATGGTAGAGAAGTGAAGGAAGAATCGCAACAATGACTGAATTCACATGATGCAATGCTCTGAGTGCCATACTACCAGGTCTATTCATACAGGCAATCCATTTTTCTATTATATAGATGCAAGTGGTAGGGTTGCAAGCTGAATGACCATATGTGAAATTATGGAGCTGTTTTTTTATTGTAGTTTTGCCAACCAGATTAATGGTGAATATGGTTAGCAAATATTTGCCAACAATTGTAAACTGGTTTAATTTTTGCAGGGAAGACTGTTCCTGAGCTGTTAAGAAAAAAGGACAGTTAATAGGAACAGAAGAAGAACCAGTTCAGATAGATGAAGCAAGATTTTCTGGCAGAAGAAAATATAATAGGGGAAGACTGTTAAGTGGTAATCAATCATCCATGTACCTCCAAGGATACATTGGTAACCCTAATTAATAAAAAACCCACAGGGTTCAAATTGATGGACCCTGGGTGTTTGGACTAAAAAGGGTACTGATTGTCACTATTTTGCAGTGCCACATTGTGACAAAACTACGTTGATCTCATTATAGAAAGGGAATGTGTGTCTGGCACTGTCATTCATTTAGATGAGTGGCCAGCCAATGCAGATCTCAAATATAGAGGGTTTCAATATTTCACCATCAACCTCCAACAAAATTATGTAAAGGGCACTCATATTCAATCCATTGAGTGATCATTACTGGAAGCCAAAGTTAAGATATTAAAAAACATGAGAGGCATGTCACCAGATCCTTTACAATCACATTTAAATTCAATTTGTTGGTGGATGGATAAAAAGCATCTACATGAGAGAGATACATTTATTAAGTTTCTCAAAGATGCTAAAGATACTTACTGATGGTGAAAAGGTTAGTGTTTTATAACTTTCACATTTGAAATAATCAACAAATTTTTATTTATTTGTTACTATTCTTTTTATTTTCTAGTGTATGTATTTTGATGTGGTCTCCAAGCATTATTTTAACATGAACAATAATAAAATGTATTTATTTTCTTTAAACATGTTTCTGTGTTCATTTGTTGATAGTAAAAATCACTTGCATTTAAATAACTAGAGATTTGTATCGATTTCAAGAGTTCAATATATCGATTCAATTTATCAATTTCTCCAGCTTGTGTGGCTCTCACACGATCAAGGGTAGATTCCATTATGACATTAGGAGATGAATTTCGAACAGTATCTATGTGGGACAAAGCAAGAATTTCTGGTAAGTAAAAGTTATAATGTTTCAGTACTTTGAAACTCAGACTTTTATTAACATTTAATATTTAGAATGTGGTCACTGCTGTATTGAATTCAATCAATTTTACATTTATTGAACATGTGGGTTTTTAATTAATATTATTTTCAATTTTTTCTTCACTTTTTCTGTTTAAAAATTAATATGGTTTATTTTATATGGGCATATCCTTTTGATTATGATGAGTAAATGGTTTAATAAACTAGTAAACTTAAATTTGATTTTTTAAAGGGTTTATGTATCATGAGTAAAATGGATTAACTGCTTGGGACTAAGCCGCCATATTGGATTTTTTAATATATACTGGCCTGAGACACAATTTTCACAATAACTTCAGTTTTAATTATGTTAGATCAAAAACAATTACATTGCTAGAAACTAGAAAAATTAAGGAAAACAGTAAGTCTAAAATAAATAGTGATAACTATATAAAAAATAAGAAAAAAAAGAAATTTTCACATCCAAAATAATTATTATTTTATTGTTTGTTCATAATTTGGAAATTAACATTAACTAAAATTCAAATTATATCTTCAGTGATAATTTCTTTGTATTCCTCACAAAATTATCTTTCTAAACATGTATAACATGTCTTACCTGTGATAATCCACAGCTTCACAATCTCCAAAAGAAGTCAGATATGATTTCTTCATTTTTATCTTGTACCCCAAATGTTCTAAATGTCAAAGGCATCTATAAAGAAAAAGATTCATCCTAATAAAAGATACAAAAGAAATCATCATAGCAATTGGATTCTTATCTATCTAAAACTAAAAATTGTAGACTACTGTCTATATCACTGATAAAATGAGTTTATTCTCTTCATTTTATATTTTTTTGTGTCCATCAGTGATGTTTATATTCTTTATGGACACCAGTGATGTTTATATTCTTTATGCACACAAGTGATGTTTATATTCTTTATGCACAGAAGTGATGCTATCTTATTATATTTATTGTACCACATATATATATAATTTATTTGCATATAGTCCATTTGTTAGCTATAGACCTGAAAATAATGTTATCAAACATATAGCAAAAACAGAGTATCTCCAAAGCATGAACAAGAATAAACAAAAATATAAACAAGAATCAGAATTTGATTATATGCTTGCATATGAGATCTTTGTATACATTTGATTATTAGTTTTGTAACTCATTACTTGTAAACAAAAACATATTATATAAACATGATTATAATAATAATAAATTATTATACTTTTTGAAAACCATTATTTTTATAAAAATAAGTGAATTAGTGTAGGTAGAACTTTAAAA
The DNA here is from genome assembly GCA_028023455.1 of Epiperipatus broadwayi. Taxonomy (NCBI): domain Eukaryota; kingdom Metazoa; phylum Onychophora; class Udeonychophora; order Euonychophora; family Peripatidae; genus Epiperipatus; species Epiperipatus broadwayi. The sequence goes on from JAQFVV010006504.1 coordinate 537,860, forward strand.
AATTATGATAAATATGAATACTATATGAGCATAAATAAATATATAACTACAAACTAACACACACTAACTTTAGCAAATTATGATAGATATGAATTGTATTTGAGCATAAATAAATATATAACTATAAACTAACACACACTAATTACAAACTAAAATTAATAAAAAAGATACTTTTTTCAAAAAATTAAAAATTTTTTTTTACTTACGATTATTACTTATGTTGAAGCTGTATTGTAGGCCTTGTTTGTTAATAACACCAGAAAAATTTTCACTTGCAGGCCATAAACTATTTTTTGTCTTTTATCGTTTCGTGATAATTACAAAAATTATCAAAAAAACAAAAAAAAAAAATACTGTTGTCGATTAAAACTATTGCCAAAAATCCAAATTTCAACCAATTTTTTTGAGGTAGAGATCATTGGTATCATCCATCATTAAGCTATCAAATGCCCATATTTTTTTGACATCATGCTTATACTTTTTACATCAGTAAAGAAAGAAAACAACACATCATCCTTCAAGAACTGAAAGAGTGCACGCAGTGCTAACAGAGCTTAAATTTGATTTTTTTAAAGATTGATGCAGACTTACATAATGTGAATTTAAGATGTTTGTGCATCATTTTTCATGTGGTTTTATATATATAACTGAATGAAAATATAATTATTGCTTAAATTTAATTTCAAATATTTGTGAAATTGCATTTTACTTTTTTAATCAGATGATTACATTTTTTAAAGCAATGAAAATTGTTTTTTTATTAACAAAAATGCTTGATAAACTAGCAAACTTAAATTTAAACTAGCAATCGATCTTTTCAACATCATTATTTTTTAACATTTGTATTTTATAAGTTATAATCTTTTGGCATATAGTATAATTTGTATTTTAAATCTATCAATTTTAGATCATCCTTTTGAATATCATGAGTAAATGGTTTAATAAACTAGTAAACTTAAATTAGATTTTTTTAAAGGTTGATGCAGATTTACATAATGTGAATTTAAGATCTTTGCATGCCATTTGCCAAGTGGTTTGTATTTTTTCATGAAAATGGCAATTTTGTGTTTTAATATTTTAATCATATGATTTCATTTCTTATAACTATGAAACTTGGATTTTTGGGGTTTCTTTTTTTTTTGATGAAAATGGCGATTTTGTAATGAATGGTCAGATCACGACAATGTATAGATTGATCGATGTCATTTATCGGTTTGATGTGTCAGTGTGAGTTTTGGGTGGTTCTTAAAATTGGAAATGGTCATGAGTGCAAACTGGATGAAAATATAATTATTTCTTAAATTTAATTTCAAATATTTGCAAAATTGCATTTTACTTTTTTAATCACATGATTACATTTTTCATAACTATGAAAATTGTTTTTTTATTACCAAAAATGCTTGATAAACTAGCAAACTTAAATTTAAATTACCAATTGGTCTTTGCAATGCCATTAGTTTTTAACATTCATATTTTATAGGTTTTAATCTTTTGGCATATAATATAATTCGTATTTTAAATCTCTCAATTTTAGGTCATTCTTTTGATTATCATGAGTAAAATGATTTAATAAACTAGTAAACTTAAATTTGATTTTTTAAAAATTGATGCAGATTTTCATAACACGAATTTAAGGTGTTTGCACACCATTTGTCATGTGGTTTGTTTTTTTTCCATTAAAATGGTGATTTTGTGTTTTAATATTTTAATCACATGATTTCATTTTTTATAACTATGAAACTTGGGTTTTGGGTTTTTTTTTATGAAAATGGCAATTTTGTAATGAATGGTCAGATTGTGACAATGTATAGATTGATCGATGTCATTTATTGGTTGGATGTGTCATTGTGTGTTTTGGGCAGTTCTTATAATTGGAATGCCTGTGAGTGGTACTAAATCAGCACCCAATAAAGAATATCAGTGCATCACCCACAAATAATTTTGCATTTATAAATAAGATAAGTGGTTGTAAGAAAAATATTTTTAGCAACTCAAGTGTTTATATTACATACTCATTTACTAAACAGTAATTAAATGCATATGTGAGTTGACTATGGGATGTTAATTGAAAAAAGTTTATGATTTTTTTGAAAATTCTCAATTATATGAAGAAAAAAAAGTCAAACTTTGGGTTCAAATTCAGATCATGAAAATGATAATCAAATATGGTAGTCACTATGCCATGCCATTTTTAAAAAATGCAAAGTTGAAATTAAATAATTTAAAATATATTTAATCATTATTTAAAAATCCATTTAGGAAGTTTAAAGTTTATTGTTTACTTATTAGAGGAATACCATTAAATATTTTTAAAATAATTGTTTGTTTGCCATGGTGCAAGAGATTATATAAATCCTTATTTTTTAAGAGAGCTATTTGTTATTGTTTTAATTAAAACATTTATTTTTGTGCAAAGTTTTACAATGAAAAGATGTACAATAAATTATTTTAAGGATTGTTAAATAGAAAACCATGTAAATTAACTGAGGATATAATTTGATTACACACATATATAACTGCACCTTTAAATATATGTAGAATGAAACATGATTTTGCAGATAAAACTTCATCATCTAATAATGTAAAAAAATATTAAAGTTAACCAGTAGTTTTGAAAGGGTATTACCATTACATCAAATATTATAAATGAATGTGTTGAGTTGCTCTGAATGGCAGTTTGAAAGTAATGCATCACACTATATTTCTTGAAAAAACATCAATCAGTTACAAACTTTTAATCAACTAATTAAATAAAAAAATATTATGCAATGATTTCATTATGATGTGATAATTTTATGATTTAAAATTTTAAAAATATTAACTATTAAATGTTTTTTTAGGATTTCATATGGGAAGTATTTGATTGCATTTCTATGTAAGAGGAACTATAAATCTTTATTAACATATTTTTTTAATGTTGCATAGATTATTGCAAAAATTCCTTATAATCTACAAAATATTGTGAGAGCATTGTAAGGGTAATAAGTTTTTATGGTTTTGCATACTAAAATTTGTCATTTATTAATAGTTGACTAAAAATGGAATTAAGCACTCTGGAAGAAGTGTGTTATATTTTAAAGAGGTTTGTTGAAATTGTAAGTTTTATAAGTATTAAGGCAAAATTGAGTCTACTTATTGAATAAATATTGTTGACATAATATTATATAATAAACTGAGAAAAAATTTATATTTATTGATTTTATTTTTTTGGAAAATTATTTATTTTATCTAAAAATCTGGATGTACTTTAAAAAATGTGAAGAAACTCCTATTAGTATAAACCACAGATAATTATCATCCAGTTAATATAATATTGCATGTACATCTAAAGTCCATCTCCTCTCACTCCTATTTAAAAAGATCTAGCAACAATTGGAGGAATATTTTTTTGTATTGGGTCATAATAGGACTAACCATATTTCAACTCCATTTTTAATATGGAAATGGATTTTATTTCTGACATTGTAAAAGAATAAAAATGGGTCTTAAGTTCAAATTTACATATATTACTGTTAAAATTTTACAAAAAAAATTTCACTAACAGTTTATAAAAGCATTTCTTTTTAGACAGTAAAACAGCATTCACTTTATCATAACTATGTTTTTATAACATGCTTTTATAAAACAGATATTTTCAGTTAAAATGCAATTATAATCTTATAGTTTTTTGGTTTAAAATAAATATTTTACAAATATCTTGCACAAATAAATTTAAATATGTATATATGAATTATTATAAATTATAATTTTCATTCAGAAATACTAAAAGTATAAAGCACTGTCTGAAATTCCTGAGACTAAACAATCCTATTATTAGAAGTATGTACTCTTATTCTTCTCCTTTAATTTATTTGTATTTCTTCATATATATATTAAAGTGTATATATTATTCTTTTCCTTTCCTTTCTTTGAATTTTTTTATATATTCATATATATTAAAGTGTATATGAGATAAGTTATTATAAGCAATGTATTAAATAATCCTCCAAACAGTAGTGTCATTTTCATGGTATTATTATACAAATAATCAGGACATTGCAGGATTGTTTTGACATTAAAATTTGCATGATATTTATATGAAGTCGTACAATACTGACATCTTCAGACTCATTTTGAACCAATATTTTTCATTTCAATTTGTATGCAAAAAATATTTACCAGTAAACTAATATTATACGTAACTCCAAAGTAATAAAGAAAAGCCAATGTGGTAGAATGCCTCAAAATTTATGATAAAGTCACTTTTCTCAAATGCATTAAAGTATTATATGTATATATTGTTATCATCTCATCATCTATTCAGTATGTTTATATAAAAAATAAAAATGTATTAGATCATTTATTTATTCTTTATAAAAGTATTGATTGTTAAAATCACCAGTCAATGTCTTCTCTGACTTTATTTTTTATTATGTCTAATTTTAAGTCATCATAAACACATCGGTATACTAAATAATATTTTTCATTTGATCTTTACTTTTATTGTAAAAATCATACACAATCTGTTTTGACATATCATTTTAAAGATTGCTTGAATTAAAAGACATGCATTTTCTTTTAATAGAGGTCAGAATGATATTTTGTCTGATTTTAGCTTATTGTAAACATTTGGAAAATAAAACAATTTGCAATTTGTTCTCCTTTTTATCTTTTAAAAATAATACTGTATTAACTTATTCGAAAGTTGAAGTTATTTATAAGTTTAAAAGAAAGACGCATATATATTTTGCTTTTAATATAAAAAAAAACCCGAGGGATAATATACAAATTTTAATAGGAGACTATAATAAGTAAATGACAAATGGAATTTCTATGTATATATGTGTGTGTTTCTATATATATGCATGTGTTGATTTTAAATTTGCAAATAGATTAAATGTAATATTTACTAAAAGGGGATATTTATACTGACATTTTAAAACAAAACTAAACGTATTATTTTCTTCTAACGGAGATTTAAGAGTTGTTGTAATAATATTTTAAGATATATTTCTTTTGTTTGTTTTAAAATTAAAATTCTTACATAGCATCAAAATGCTTGCCTGTGTTCAAATCATATCAATAATAACTCAATGAATCTGAAAAAAAAAATCAAAATATGTCAAATGTATCAATAGCAATTATGACCTAGATATTATGTCAATCAAACAGATAATATAAATAGCCATATATTCACTTGGAAATTCCTTATTATTTTATTTTGCTTCTATATATTTGTTTATTTCAATGGAATTTATGTTTTTTTGATAATTTTTTTTTTTTTTACAAAATCACAATGTATATATTTTTAAAGACATATGGAGTAAAATAGCATAACTAAATAAGGAAGTTTTGGCATCTATTCCAGAACAACAAAATGTAAATTTTTAGTCTTTTGAAATAACAACAAACACAAAATTCATTGCCATAGTGATTTGAAAAAATTCTGTTAAAAGAAGTTACAATGTTTGCTAAGACATCTAAAATATAATTTATAAATAATAAAATAATGATTTAATAAGGATATGAATATTAGCAACTTATTAAAATGAAATGATTATTTTATTAAGAAGATGTTTGATGTTTTGATTTTCTATTTTTAAATTATAAAATTTTGATAAAGTCTTTGTTTTAAACTCATATTGCATTTATACCATATAACACCTACAAATTTTTAATGACCTAATGGATAAAATGATAATTACCTTCAAGTGAAAATTATAATAGTAGAAATATTGGATAAACCCTCCATAGAAATTAACACCTATTTACAGTGACATTTCATATAAATATATATGTTAATAAAATTTAAACAAAAATATTCAGGATAATATTGTAACAGGATGAGGAGTAGGAAATGGTCCTACCTGAACCAAGGGTAATGGCAAACCTGGAGTGATGGCAATATATCATCATCACTCTCAGTTTAACAAGATATTTTAAATAATGACATTTAATAAAATGTATAATATTAAGTAAGATATATTTAAGGGTAGAATGAGATCAAGAGATCTCTGAGAAATCAGTCACTCCTTAGAGTAATTAAAATAACTATAAATCAATCATATTTCAACCAGCATTATCAAAAAGTAAACTAAGTATGACTACTACTCAAAACCTCATTCATTTTCATGAATGTTCGACAATAAAATATAACAAAATCAACAGTCCATCTTGTGGCTGAATTTGAACAATAAAAAAATATAAATCAGGAATCAACCTTGTAACTGGATCAGAAATGGGTCTTCTGTAGACCAGACTAACTATTGAGCCTTTACCAGCTTGGGACATATTATTTAACTATTAATTTGGAGGCACAAACTAAGTGTGAATCCATCAGAATACATAACCAAAAAAATCTAAACAATAATTCTGGGATATTAAAACATGCTTATCATCATCAATGCTCTGGCCACCTAAGTACCAGTAATGTACTGGCCAACTATGAACCTAAATTTTTAATAAGACTAAACTAAAATAAAAGATAGTGCATGGTCTTTAAAGAGTATTCTCTTTTGCACCAATCAGAAAGATGATTGATCATCTCTGGATGCCCAAAAGCACTAAATACACATCCCCATTCATATATTTATATGTTATAGTTGAATGTAGCTCAGAAAATACAAGTTCTATTACTGTTATAGTGACCAAGAAATGATTTAAATTTACATATTTTAATTTGGTATGATAATAAAGTTATTTCAATATAAGTTTGCACAATTAAATTTTTTGTTGAAATCATATTATAACATTCACATATTTTTTTATGGTAAGTTTTATTTTGGTGGGTATAGTTTTTTTTTTAAAAAAAAAAAATAAGTACTATCAAATTTTTGACAGATGATTGTTGATTGATTTAAAATGTCTTTCTTTTTTCGAGTCTAAAGGATTTTCTGAAATCTTTTTCTTGACTGTTAATTATAATGTTTGTTTGGTTTTTTTTTTCTAAATTATAAATATAAATTTAAACCTTTTTTCCTTCTTTAATAAATGATTTTAAACTAATATCATTATATATATATCAATTATAAAAATGTCATTTTACTAAAGAAATTTAAAATTTTGTTATCATATATAAAACTACTCATCGCCAGCTGTATATACCTTTATCTGCACTTCTCTGTCTTTAGATACATCAACACACATATACATTACTTCTTCAGCAATCTGGGGTTCCCTGGGCAAGATAGAAGATTTTTCTTGGTGAATTTGGTTTTGTTGATTGTCATGAGGATAAGTATAATCCATGTAAAATGTTGTTATGTAGTTGGTCTCCCTTCTGTCTAGGATTGTTCTAGCCAAACAGCTGTCTTGTAGAACACATTTATAGCTATGAATTTTACCACTGGAAGATGACCCATTTCCCCCAAATGAATTCAATCTCCACTATCACAAATCAACAGACTGCTGCTGGATCTCCTGTCTTGATTTCAGCTACATCTCATGGGAGCTCTTTATAAATCTGCCAGCAATCTCTCTGTCTAGATAACACCAACTGCTGCAAACTTCAACAAGCTGCAACAAAATATTATAACCAACTTTGCAATCAGCTATATGTTGCCAACTGCAATTTTCAAAAATCACCATCCAGACTACTTTTTATTCAAACCTTTTATAGACTTTGATTGAAGTGACAACAACACATTTAATTAAAAAGTTTTTTTTCTTATCTTTCTAATCCCTTTTGAAAACAAGCTTAAAATTTTGTATCAAAGTGTGATATACATGTTTTCATTTTCAAGGATTTCTAATAGATAGAAATTGTGTTCAATTAATTCAAAAATACCATATTTGTTTTTAAATTTCAAAATCAGAATAATAATAATAATAATAATAATAATAATAATAATAATAATAATAATAATAATAATAATAATAATAATAATAATAATAATAATAATAATAATAATAACAACAACAACAACAATAATAATAATAATAATAGCAAAAGATAGAATCTATAATTTATAATATAAATTCAATTCTTGCCATGAATGCAAGCCCCACTGTTCTGGTTGGGGACTGCAACTCATCTTATGAAGAACTTATACAGAAATTACTCCTATTGAACAATAATGTGATTAATTAACATTCCTAAAGTAGATACACTCATGTAAAATTACCCATATAGATATGTACTTTTTAAAAAATGAATATGGTAGCACTTGAAATTGAACTGACAATAATAAGATTCAATATGTATCTTGCTATGGCATTGTAATACTATGTAACTAAAAGGATCAATAAAGTTTACGATTGTTGAAACTTAATAATAATAATAATAATAATAATAATAATACAATATTTATATTTATTCAGATCTTTTTAAAAGTTTAATTTGTAATAAAATTTTATATTAAATCAGAGTTATTTAATCCTTTACATTCAATGTTATTCCAGGAAATGTAGAAAAATATCTATAAAAATTTATGTCTGTCTTTATTTATACTTTTCCTTTATATATATATATGTGTGTGTGTGTGTGCACTATATTATTGTGTGCTATGTAACCCAACTGCTTACAATATATAATACAGTAACAATTACATAAAATTATTAATGTGCCCTAATGCTATGCTGAAAATTAGTATTTGACAGTTCTATGGAATAAACTTCAAATATTATTATTTTTGTCTGTGTGACTGCTGCTTTATAATCCTTGGATATTTTAATGGAATATATTTGAATTTTACAAAAGAAATATAAAGTGCAATAGGACCTATGGATAAACATTTATCATTGTGTACAGATCACATAATTTTATTTAAAGTTTATTATTATATTTGCATTTAAAAGCTTAATTTAATGTATGTTTATATGAGATCAAATGTTTAGACATATCTTAGGAAAATTACAATAATTATTTAGAATTTATAAATAATAGTCAAATAGATTTTATCTGGAGACATGTTTAGGTTTTCTTAATATCCTCATAGTGGATAAATCATAACAAGTTAAGATTTATTTGTAATTTTAACTTTATTTAATAAAATTTAATTCAAATGTATATTTTCCTTTGATTTTAGAATAAATATCTCATCCAGGCACACTTATTGGTATAAATATACAACTCAATACAACAATTTAAATTTTGTTTCCATAATATATTTTTAATTTTACTTGTTTATTACTATTTATTGTAATAAGATACCATTATTATTTAATTGAATTTCATTTATTTTCATAATTTAAGTACAATAATCAGAATTATTTATATTTGAAAGAAAGATGGGCAAACAAGCTTCAACTAGTTAGCAAAATAAGCATTATTATTATTGTTATACTGATGTTTAATAATTGTGTATTTCAATATTTAAAATCTAACAGCATACAGTTCAAAGTGGTATGTATCATTTTGACTGGCTATTTTGAAACACGAACTCTAATGTATTAATACATTAGTTGACAGAGATTAATAAGTTTTAAAAACAAAATTCCAAATAGATTTGCATGTATCATGACTGTTGATACAATCCGACATTTTAAGGATCGCAATAGCTTCTCAGATCTGACATTGTTGGAGAGTCTCATATCTGGATAGTATCTTATATTAGAAAAATCAGTACTAATATCTATAGCATGGAGAGATAGTGCTGCTGATGATGAGTATTTTACCTTTATCAATATATTCATTTCTTCTAGCATTGATGTGATGATTATTCAAATCTATTTAGGAAGATTTACAAATGTTACATGGAATTTCATAAACTCCATGTGCTTCAAGAGGAATTGAGTCTTTAGGCTTGGTTATATTGCTACTAATTTTTTTGAAGTGGTATATGTTGACTTTATATTAGAACAGTTGTCAGCAACATTTTAGATATTGCAGATGATTAACATAATTTTTAAAAGTACAATTTAATATAAGCATTGAGTATGATATACATATATATTTATTAATAATTTTAATTTTAAAACAAAAATAATAATAAATAATAGTAAAATATATTAAAAATTAGTGTGACATTTGCTGCTCTTGGTTTAAAAGTATTTTAATAATGCTTGGCTCTAATGATGTCACCACAACACGTAAAGGAGCTTCTATTTCAAGCTGAGGATGATCCTTGTTTTTAATAGCAGTTACAGTTGAGAATGTTTTTTCCCACAAATAGGTCATTGTAAATGGAGTCAAAATTTTTAAGGCTTTTTACAGAAATCCAAAAATGACTTTTTGAAGATGAGTTGAATTAAAGTTTGAGACCATCATCAGATGATAATTTGATTAAATTTTTTTTCTATCACATTTAAATTGCTTTCCTCAATATTTGAATAAAATAGATTTACTATCCACATATTTCCATTTTCTGGGATCCTCTTCTTTTGGATAATAATGTTCAAAAGACTCATTGAGTGACTGGATAATGCTGTTGAACAAGACCTATTATCTTTTGGTTGAGATCTTTTTTTTATTCATGTATCCATCCAGATTTGAAACCATCTGCATATTTTCCTCAATTAATAGTGTGTTCCATAACAAGATTTTCTTCTGAAATGAATCCATTTTATGTCGCAAACTAAAAACATCTGAATGTTTAAATCATTTAATAAAAAAAAATGTTTTCCAAATAAGCAATCTTTGCTACTCAGTCATCATTGAAGAATAAATTTTGGAATTTAGAATTACATTGTTGCTGAAAGAATAATTTTACTTCTTCTTGCATATTAAACAATCAAGTTAAAACTTTACCCCTTGACTGCCAGTGCACCTCAGCATGAAGAAGATACTAATATTGTGAGCCCATTTCATCACAAAGTGATTCAAATAATCAAGAGTTCAGAGCTTTATGCTGAATTTTATTTATAACTTTAATTACATCAGACATTACCTTATGTAATTCTGAAGAATAATCTTTCACAGAAAGTTGTTCTCAATGGAAGATACAATGAGTAAAAATTATATCTATGTGTGCAACATCTTTTATTTTTTTACAACCCAGATCGATGCCCAGTCATACTTGCAGCACTGTCTGTACATATTTCTATACATTTTCCCCAATCAATTTAATGTTTTAGAAAATAATCATTTAATATATCGCAAATTTCAAATCCAGTTGTTCTACATGACAAGTTGAGTGAATATAGAAATTCTTCTTTTTAAATATCCTTCGAAATTAAATCTCATAAAGCAAAGAAAAATAGCTTTCTTTGTTATATCAGTTGATTCATCAAATTGAATTGCATAAAATGTTGCATTTTTGAACATTTTTACCACTTGAACTTTAACATCTTCAGCCAATTCTTCAATTCTGTGTTTCAAAGACCTAGCAGACATAGAAATTTCTTTCATTTATTGGGCAGCTTGATTTCCCAAAGCCTCCTCACAAGCTTGTAATAAGCAAGGTTTAATTAGTTTCTCTCCAATTGAATAAGGTTTTTTTATTATTTCTCTATTTGAACTGCCATCAAATAAGAGGCTTTTAATACAGACTTATCTGAATTGTCCTTTTTTTTTTTAAGAATTTATTTGCTTTTGTAAATTGTCATGCAATCTTTAAAAAAAATTCAGCCTATTAGCAAAATCTGGATGTTTAGTCAGCAAACAAATGTTTAGTAAGTTTTGATGGTTTCATGGTGGCTTTGGATAAACTCACAGAATGTACAACACAAAATGGTTGTGAATCATGCTCAGTTCTAGGTTCTTGTATAAAACCCTATTTCAAATAATCATGATTATATTATCTTGAAACTTTAATTTTTTTCTTTTCTCAATCTTCAGCTTTATCTTCTTTCCTACGAGTGCTGATGATGATGGAATATGTGAGTGCCCCATTGATTCTTCAATGAACTCATGTTTACATGAAGTGTTGCCAAAAAAATTTTAAATTGTCGGTTGCTTCTTTTTGTCCATTTTAATTTTTTATTATTATTTATTTTTTATCCTAGAACCAAACAAAAATAATATATTTCTAATAATTTTGATTTCTTAAATATGTTTAAAATATTATGTATAATATTAAATTTAGCTTTTAAAATGCAAAAAGTATTTGACTACTCATAAGTCAAGATTTCAAATGCATTCATATACTCCATATATATATAGGAGTATAAGTACAAAGTAGAAAATATTTTTTTAATGTCAACACAGAGATGCCACTGACATTTAAAGAAGTAAACATCTTTTGCTTAAATCTCCAGATGGATTCTCAAACATAGCCTTATTAAAATAACATTGGAAGTCTACAATGAGCAAAATAACATCAATCAGATGGGCTTCAGAGATCCATGGAAAAATACTTAAGCAGCAGGAACCTGCTAAAAACACAGCAAGGCAACCACAATATTTCAGAAACGAGACTCCTCCAGCATCTGTTGAACACTTTTTATAGCATACTCTTGCAATATAAATTGAATACCCCCTTGTCACTATTGCGTCGGCTGTCTTCAATTTCTTGTCTAATTGATCACAACAATGAGTACAGCTTTTTACACCTTATTCTTTTTTACCTTTTATTTCTATCTTTAATTTTCCACCCAGACCATCTTAATTGATCAATGAGTTTTGTTTCCATCAATTTTCTAAATTTTAATACAATAGGAAAGTTTTTCACTTTTCTCTCTTACAAAAGATTGGAACAAACAACTCTAAAGTAGTATTACTCTAGATTTTTGTCTGCCGATATTGGTATTAAATTGCTTTACATTTTAGTTTTGAAAATAAAATACAAAGCGCAGGATAACCATCCCAATCCATTAGTGAAATTTACAATTTGGTCAAACAATAACAACCTGTATTTGCTTTAACTTATTAACAGAAAAAATATATATGATAAACATAAAAAAAGACAGGAAGAACATTTACAATCATTTTGATCATCTTTTTTTCTATATATATTCTCACACGTAAACAATTATTTAAAAAAATGTGCAAATTGATAAAATTCGCTTTAATTAAAAATATGATTCATAACTTTTTTAATACTTTATTTACTTCTCTGTGTAGGTAAAAAATATATTCACAGACCACCTTCATTTATTTAACAGTACGCTTATATAATTTGTAGTTGAATTATTAATATAACTAGATGCATGGCCACTCTAAGAGTGCCTGTCACAATAAAGAAATACTTAAATGATTGTAATGTTGAACTACGTACAAAATAAATAAGAATATTATATTAAAATAATTTTTGTGTAAGTTTTTTTGTAATTATTTGTTTTCCTTTTGAGTTATATGAAAGTAAAACTAAGTTTGTATTTATGTTTTATAATTTGTTAAAGAATTATATTGTATTTTGTGTTTTATTAATATAATTTTCATTTTATTTCATACAAGTAAATGAATGTATAAATTATGTATTTGTTACATTTTATGTGTGATTTTCTAATTCGTATTTACAAAAAATATTTAAGATTAATAGCATATAGTTAGTTTCTATTCTTTAATAATTTTTATCATTGTGTTTTCATTCAAAATTCTTAATAAAATTTTTGAATTTTAGTTTACCCAATTACCAAGGGTGTGATTTGATGCCTCGTCAATTGTATAGAATTCAGTATTCTTATTTTGTTACCTTTTCTATGCGGCTGATGGAGTATGGATTAATTAAATGCCTTTGAGGTAGATGTTTTGCAAGTCACAATAGTATTTTGTAACAAATCAAATAGCAAGATAATAATACGGCTTAAACAAAATGTATTTTTTTGTTTAAAAATTTTATTAAGCGAGCTTAGCAAATTTAAATATCTGAATTTCTTAGCGGACCATTAAAATTATGTCATGGACCACTAGTGGTCTGTGGACCACCCAATCACTGTATTAGAATACATATATATTTCTTTTATGTAAAGAATACAATCTCTTAATAGTTTTTTTTTCTTTTGATTTTTTCATTTTGATTGTTTAGCAGTTGAATTAAAAATCTGTGTACTGTTTTATTATTAAAGCCATTAGCTGAAAAAAACATTGCTTATATGATTTATTTCATCTTCAATATTTATCTAAAAGAAGGTTAATAGCTCCAGTGAAGAGTTCTTGCAACAGAAAAGATTTGATGTATATGATGATATAATGAAAATTTTAAATATCTGTCAGTGTGTATACATTTTCTGAAAATTGAAAAAGATGCAAAATTTTCTTTTTCTTGAGGACAAGTATGTAAAAAAAAAAGTTTTCCATCAGTTTCAGTTTCCAGAGTAAATGTAATACTAGGATGTATTTTGTTCCTATGTTTGAAATAATTATGTAAGTTGTCTTTACCATCTTCCTAGATGATAAATATATTATCTATATATAGAGGTTTTAAATATGCTGACTCTAAAGCACAAATTTCTATATATATATTTGCACTAAATTATACACTGATGTATCTGGATATTTTATTTATATATATATATAGAGAGAGAGAGATGGGTAGGGGGGTTATACTAAAAAAGATAAGCAGTCCAAAATTTTAATATCTTTTTCAAACATTCTTGTCTTTATAGTTAGCATGCATGATTAGTTAATTGTTTTAATTTTTAAGTTTAAGACATAAATATTACCTTTTTTTCCTGAGTTTTTCAATTAAAATATAAATTGTATTTTCTTGGAAGTAGGATGAATATAAGAATGTGTGTACAAATGCCAATTCTGTTTAAAACTTACAACAATGACAAACAAAATTTATGCTGTCTATTTCCCAAGAGCTTTCCAATTTATTGCCCAAGACAACAATTGGAGGTTAAACTATTATTTATGGTAACATTTTACTAAGACTGTAGGTTGTATGAGTTAAGGTATTGTTTTAAAATGACTTTCATCATGAAATTACATTTTTACTATATTTACTATGAATTTGAAATGTTATTAATAAACAATAATAATTTGATGTTTGTATGTTATAACAATTATTTGTCTTACATACTTAAGTGTTTCTATTAATTGGACAAATTTTTAATAATATAATATGGCAGAGATATCAAATAAAACATTAGGATTTATTTTTTTATATTTATTAACAGGTATTTCAATTATAAACTTATATTTTGACATCAATTAGGTAGACATAATCTTACTAAATATAAAAGTTAGTCTTTTTAAACATAGTTATTATTGGGGGATTTTTTCTGTGGCATCTTCCATCATTTAGATTATTATTTATTGAGAATAAATGCATTTGCTACAAATGTTTCTCCATATTTGATTGATGTAAGTTGTTGGTGTTTTGTTTCCTAGCATAAATCTTAAGATTATTTCATTAGTTTTTTAGATTTTTTAATATATTAAAATTTGGATACTGATGTATTTTGATATCTTCAACCCATTTTAATTTAACTCTTTCTTTAAAACTTTGTGTTGATATAATGAAATAATACTGGCATAAAAAATAAAATAATTTAAGATTCAACATAATTTCCATATGTGAAATACAGATATGTAAATAGTTAAAATAATAGAACAGAAAATAAAAGATAAAAATGAAACATTTTTTCATCTTACAATAAATACTTTCTTTACTTTTTGGAAATTAATTTAAAAATAAAATTTATGTTCTTCACTTATATTATTAAAATATTTGTATATATTAAAAAAATGTAAGCATTCAATTTGAGTTATTCATTTAAGTATTCTTTTTACTTTTTTAGTTTTTTTATGAAAAGTGTATAAAAATATATTTTGCATTTAGAGCTAGTGATCTCAGAATGGTTTCTGTTTTTATTTTAGAAAAGTTAACAGTTTGTACTGTTGTATATTGTTGTTTAAAATAATTGTTATTTACAGATTTCTATGGTAAGGTAATTAATTACTAGTGAATAAACTATTTTGGCATTTTTATGGCAGAAATATCAGCTTAATGATGCTGAACTTGAATGACCTAGTGTCAAATATAAGTTTTCTGTGATCAAGAAAAGCAAGTAAAATTTTATGAGGGAGTTTAGAGTAACTTTATATTATCTATGTCATGATCCACCTAAATTGGCAATGCTTTTTTTTTGTAAAGTAAAACAAATAATTATCAGCAGTAATCAAAAGAATTTTTTTTTAATTTGTTGTTGTGTCAAGGCAAGCCAGTTCATTTTATTATGGAGTGTTTTGTTTGTTTTATTGTAACTTGTATTGAATAACAAAAACACATTTTCTTTAATAAAATCAAAAATTTGCAATTGATAATTATTTTGACCTTTAGAACAATTTTCATAAACATCAACAACAATTATAATTTATCACATTTTTCCCCTCACTTTTTCAAATTCAAATAATAAATTAAAAATTTTTAAGTCAAATAAAAATTAGAAAAAAATATTTCAATTACAAGTAATGAGTTGTTTGAAATTATAAATTTAATTTATAAAATTAATTTGTAGCTAATATTAAGTACTATTAAGAGAAATCTATTTTTAAAAAAAAAAACAGAATCAACTTAATAATTATCTATATTTTATTTCCCTTCCACTTTCTTTAGTTAAAAGATTGAAAAGACAGTATTAAAACAAATCTATCCATAAAAAATAATAAGGTTTTAAATTACACAATGAATTTATGAGTTCATAGTATTATGATAAATTACTTTTCTGAATAAAAAGAATTTTAAAATTAAACTGGATAACTCTCATTGAGAAACATTAAATGTTTCTCTCAGAAAAATCATAATATTTCCACTGCTTTTAGTAATGTTTTACTTTTATTGTATTTGATATAACATAATTTTTTAATGTAAATTCTTTTGTACTGCTTTCATTGATTTTTTTAATTGAAAAAAATTTAAATAGGTTATTAACTTATATATAGTTAAAAAATATCAATAGACTTTATTGTTCTTAAAGAAAATATTTATTTTAAGGCTGTTTCTTTTGATGTTTTGTTTCCACTCAAACATTTTTTGGAATAAAAGAAATATAATTATTTGCTTGTTTATTAAATATTTCTGATTATTTTTACATCATAAACAAAAAGAATATACATATTAAATTTCATTTTATTCATTTATTTTTATTTTTTATAAATAGAAATTAATAAACTTAACCATAATATTAACAATGGAAATCACAATGTAGGTTTGATCATGCTTTATGTGAAAGTCATCACCTATGAAAATTCCCATGATATTTGTTAGAATTTTTTAAATATTCTAATAATTATAAAATAAATATCACATTTCAAAGCAGAATTTAATAAATTTATCATAAATCCACATTTATTTATTTACATTTTAAGCAGCTTAAAATAAAAAAGAATTTGTTCATTTTCTGAAAGAGTGTTTACTTTAACATCATTTGTAACATGTGTGACATTATTGTTTGTTCTTATTTATTACTCAGTTTTTAAGCATTTATAAAATTCAAATATAATTTTAAAAAGAAATCAAGTCCAATTCATTGAGTATTAGTATAAAACAAAAATTGTATACAGAAATGTAAGAGTGTGAACTTTCAAAAACTTTCATCAGGTGTAACAATGGAAAATGTCAAAATATGAACAGGTTATATTTATTGATTAGTTATCCCACTATTAATTCAAGATATCTAAGGCAGTGTTTAAAGATTTAATTAAACTTTAATTGGGATATAGATACCTGAGTATATCAAAATTTATTTTATTTTTAATATAAAAGGTAACTAGATTTATATATAAAAGTGGTATGATTATTTGCAATAATTAAATTTTTATTTTTTATTTTAACAAAGTTTTAAAGTTATTCAGACTTACTACTGGGTTAATCTAATGTATTAATTATTTTAAAAAAAGAGAAATCTTTTTTTCATATTATAGAGTTATTGAAGTTTGTACTAATATATATTTGTAGAAATTTGGAGATCATTATTTATGACACCTGTTCATCTATATTCCAAGCATATAATTTAGTTTTGATCCAAGAATTAGCTTCTTTTGTTTGTGATATCTTGCAGGGCTACTTAACATTTTTTGTTTTTATAAAGTAACCTATTTTATCAATGTTCAGCATTAACAAATTTCTGTCATAATTAGAAGGAATTTGAACACAGACTTTTAAGCTCTCTTCAGCTATTCATTTTTTTCTTATATAACCAATACACATGACCACATACATGAGAAAAAGATAAATTATTTCCTATATACCTATATCATGCTGAACCAGAACTCATCAGTTTATCCAGATTATCTCCCACATATATAATCAATGCTTAGTTTATATTAAAGTAGCAAATCTTCAAACTTTAATGGACAGGCTTAAATTATCTGTATTCTCCAATTCTTCAGCCATCCATAGTATTGAAAATCTGATCATGGAATGCACAAAGCCTTTGTTGATGCTAATATTGTTTTCATGCACATATTGACTTTTACCCCTGATATATAGGATCTTAATATGTTCATTTAAATACACAGAATAGCTATTGGCAGAATTCATGATTAATCTGTAATATATGAATAAAGTATAATGTATATACTGAACTTTTAGATGTGATTAGAGAGGATTTGGTCACAGACTTTTAAGCTCCCTCCAGATATGTACCCCATCTTATATAATCAATATACTGGACCACAAGTGGACCTATTAAGGTCTTATATATCACAAGTCAGATTGACTTAAAGTCAACATGGGTATGTTAATAATATTGTCATCAACAAGGGCTTTCAATATTCCATCATAAAATTTTTAATACAGATGGCTGAAAAGTTGGAAAGTGGAGGAAATTGAAGCCTGTCATTAAAGTTGGACGATTTTCTATCATAATATAACTCGAGCACTGATTATATATGTGTGTGAGGGAAGATGATGATCTGGACACAATGATGAGGTCTGATTCAACATGAAATAGGTATTTTGAAGATTATTTGTCTTTCTCACATCTATGTGGTTATGTGTATCAGTTATATAAGATGGAGTAGATAACCTAATGGAGTTTGAAAGTCTATGTTCAAATTCCCTTTTATTATAACTAAAAGTTCAGTATATGCGTTATACTTGTATTCAAATATTACACATTTCTGTTGTTGTTTTCTGCGGATAGACAAAAAAACAATGCAATCTTTTGATTATTCGGTCTCACAAAACGTCTTTTGATTTCACTTTATTTTCGTTTAACATATAAAAGATATGAAACACGCTCAATTGGAAAATAAAATCGAATACCGAATTATTCTTTATGACTTTTTTTTACTTTATCTAAATTACTATTTCTATTAATAATTTCACAAAAGAATTTTAAATAATAAATTGTATTTTAAATTCATAAAAAATATAATTTTAAAAAAATTTAAAACATTTAAATCGGAGGAAGGAGGGAATGTTTATGTTATTTTTTTCATTCCTGCCTCAATTATCTAATAAGACAATAGTTATTTTATTCCGAAATAAGAGCTATTAGACAAAAAGTGTAATGTGATTTATATTTACTCATTCAAATTTATTTCAGAATACAATTTTTGTATATTTAAAATTAAACAGGTGTATCTCTTGATAATATATAAATACAAATCTATTGACTAATATCGGATCGCTAGATAATTTTTTTTTTGGTTTAACGAATCCAAAACAAATTCTGAAATTATTTGAGGCATTTTCAGATATCTAAAATATTGCTGGCTCCACATTGGTTATTATTTTAAGTTTGTCTTCCAGAAATCTAATTGACAGTTATTATAATCGTTTATATTTTTAAAAAATTGGAAAATATTCTAGATTAAAATGAGAAATGTTAAAAAAAAATGTTAATGTATAAATCGTACTTCTGCTGCTGAGGATAACTTTCTACTATTTTAATATATTCACTTCTTCTGAAAGTGAGGTAATGATTGTTCATATTCTTGTAAGAAAGTTATAAAATCTCGTAAAAATATTATAGATATCATTTGGCCATTGAGAATTAAGTATGGGGGGAGAGGGTTTAGTATAAAACTAATGATTTTTTGTTAAGAATAAATATCTTTTAATTAAACATGTCTGTTTTAAAGTGTATCAAACTCTCTATAGTAGTGCCCCCCATGTGCAAACTTTCACAATCAATGGATGCAAAAATGTTTGTGCACAAAATCTCTATCTAGTGCCTACTCATCCAATATCCCCAGACTAATTCCTTGCTTGTAGCTTTCATCAGTGGGGAGCCATGCATTTGAGAGTATGGCACCTAGATCTTAAGATCTAATGCAATCCTCCAACAGCTGCCCTTTACCTATTTGGTTAAGTATAAAGCTAAGATCCCACGATAAAAACACCATAATATTTTCAACCCAAGATATTTATTTGTACCATCATATAGATTTGAACTCAGTTCAAAATTTATCCATTTTGGTGTCTTTGGTGTTTCAGAAACCACAGTCACCAATATTCTATGGATAGGATAGGTATAAAACTAGTCTTGGAATATCGGATGAGTATGTACTAGTAGGAGTTTTATGCATAAACCTTCCTGCATCCATTGATTATGAAGGCTTGCAATTGCTTGCATTACTGTATGAAGAGTTTGGTACTCATATTAATATGTGAAAGCATATGAAATTGTGATCATATGATTTTTGTTTTATATTAGTTGTTCTCTGCATTTAAAAATGAGCAATAGAAAATGTAAATGTTTGTTTTTTAATATTATTATAAAGTCAATGGATAGGTTTGTTTCTATTTTTAGCAATGAATGAGACAAATAAGAAATAATATTAACAGCTATCTTATCTTTTACCAGCAACAAGGTCACAAATTATTGGTAGACATTGTTCATAGTTTTGAATTCAAATTTCAAATACACAATTTCAAAATTAATTATGTCCATTTCAAATCAGTCTTTAAGATATGCCAAATTGAGAAAAAATCTTAAAAATAAGAATTAAAAAAGAAAACAAATAGGATTTTAATGAAAATCTAGTCCCATTTTGAAACTTTTTCAGAAAACATAAATTGTTAAAAGTATTATACTTTTCCACTATTATTATTGTAAATGCAATTTTAAAAAAAATCATCAAAAATTGATTTTATCTAATACTATAAAAAAAAGATTGATGTCCTTAAAAAATTACTTCAAAGCAGTTAATGTTTGTTCTAAATGTCTTTGCCTATTATCAGTGTTGGTTAATTATTAGACACCTTGATAACTGCAATTAAATTCTTGGCTGGTTAGAGAATAAATACTGTTATATTACAAAGTTCATTATGGCACTAATGATTTTATCTATGACAAACTGCCTATATTTAGGACTAACTTTGACACAACTTTCTACTCAAATTAATTATTTTTTAGCTAGTTAGACAATATTATTATTGACACATTACTTTGGGTCATAAATTTTAGAAATAATAATGTTTTTAATGACACTTCAAAAACAAAAAAGTTTTAAAAAAATAAAGCCACTAAAATTGATGAAGAATAGAATTTTCTATCTTCATAGCCAATAAAAATTATGGTATCTGGTATATTTTTATCATTGACTGCTACTGCAAGAGTTTCAGCAATAAAATTCACAAATAGATTTAAAAACAATAGTTAGATGATTATATCCATGGTAATCACCGATCATTTTATGATGAAATACTAATAAATAAAAAACGAATAGCTCTTAAAAAGTCAAATGAAATGAAACAATCATTGACTTGATTGCCTTCTTTTAACATTTTAATTAATCAATTATACATTCTAGATAATAATTAAAACCTTCTGTTAACAACTTTATATTTGTCTACATAAAAATAAAATTAGTGATGTTTCAGAAAGTCCTAAAATTTTGCTTACAAACTTGATGTCAACTTTAACAGCATAATATCACCTATTAATCACCCATTTGGATTTTTGTTAGTTTTTGTTTTATCATCTTAATTTAATATATTATATTTACTAAAAAATCATTAAGTTTTTTTAATTATAACTTTCAGTTACATATGAATATAAATAATATAATTAAACAGTCAGTCAATAACAAATTAACACAAATTTACTTTGTATACAGAATTTAAATATAATAACACCTCTATTTCATGAGAAGTCCATATATCTGATGGTAAATTAAAAATATTTGTCAATGAAATAATGTTGATCTGGAGAACAAAATGTCTTGGGTTATGTAATTTTTTCTTGGTACTATAATCTAATTTGTTGTTAATGAATTATATTCCTATGCAACTTATAATTTTTACTTATTGTTAGGAATATTCTTAAACTTTATATATTATATGTGAGCTTGTTTTTTTTATTTTTTTTTAGAGTTATTGGTTTTAATATACATATCTTTATAGGAATGTTCTAAAACGAGAACAATTAAATGTAAAAATGAATTTTTCTACTACTCCTACTTTTGTAATTGCACACTATAATAACACTGATAAGTGGAGATGGATATCAAATTATTTTGTCACAGATCTCAGTTGTAAAGTATTTAACCAAATGTAAAATTTTACCAAAGTTCCCTGTAACCTGGTTAAAGAGTGATTAACCAAAAGTGTTTTTGTTTAAGAAAAGAAGGTTACAGGTATATCCTAGATACACATCTTCATTACTCCTATCTGTAAATGTTAAACCTCATTAATAAAGGTAAAAACCAAAATATTATAGAATTACAATTTAAATCCTCTTCTAATTAGTATAATAGTCAATGATATATTCAAACTGCATTAATTAATTAATTTTGAACAGATATATAGAGGGCGATAATGAGTGAAACATTTTAAATTTCATGACTTATTTTATTTTTACTCTTTAATAGATTAGATAATGGTAAAATGCTAATATGTCCTCGATGAAAACTAGAGAAACTTACCTCAAATTTTTATACAATAATTTGCTTATATTTTTTTATTATATAAAAAAAGAAAACTTAAATGTGAATGCTATTCTTTTCAAATATTTTACTTTTAAGTATTAAGTGATTTTTATCCAAAAATTATTCATCTTCTATTGTTCAACTGCTGCGTCAAATAATTGTGATGTGGCTGCATTCATAGTAATATAAAACTTTTCAATTATCCCTTTTTTTGTAAATTTGGGATTTGATTGGATAATGGGAAAACAATTGACTATCCATCTTTGTATATGATTGTATCAATCATTTAATTTACTAAAACATATAAAACTATTAATTATAGACCTTATCACTTTCAAGAGATTAGTCACTCTCATACTCATAGCTGTTGTTCTTGTAACTGCATTGTAGAAATGGAAATGGAAGATGTGCAGATTGATTCAAATGAGTTATAATTGCCATTTCTGAGACATAGCAAAGCACACTTCTCTTCTATTGATGGATTTGGAGTCACTAGCTATGTGAAACACCTTTTTAAAAAAATCTTGCATAGAGAATTGTGTCTTTTGGAGCATACAATGCTGGCAGTGGTGGTTTCAAATTATGACCTGATGCTCTTTCATGTTCACAGAAGATGGAATTTTCCTTTTGCTTGGTTTTAGTTTTATTGTAGATATATTTGTGTTGTGCTACTCTATTAGATATGTTAGTCCAGTTCTCCCCATAGTATGCAGCTTGGCAGATGGCTTGTGGGCAAATCATTTTGTACACCACCTGAGGAATAAGCTTGGGTGTGATTCTACATTTTGAGTTGTTTATAAGTCTGTTTATGTTCGGAGATGACCAGTAAGCAATGTTGAAGTCTTTAGATAGTGTGTTGTTGAGGCATTTGGTGAGCAGTTGGATATATGAGGTAAGAATTCTTGACTTAATGTCTTTGATGTGGTTGTGCTGAATATTATAAAAGAACTTATTGACTTTCCTGTTGATAGCCAATTGTGAATATCCAATTTTAATTAGATCTACTATATACTGGTTCAGGTTGTATCTCTTATCAGCATTATATTTGCACAACATGTAGTTTCTAATTAAAAATGAAGATAAACCTGCCATCTTATGAGAGTATGGTGCATATGATGAAGGGTGAGCTGTACCACATACTTCTACTGACTTGACAATCATGGTGTAATCTACTTGATTGAGGTTTCTGCAAATATTTATGTCCAGGTATCTAACACGTTGTGTGTGGATTTCAGCTATATGAGTATAGGTGAGTTTAGAAATATTCTGGACTGGTGTGCAGTTCTGATGTAATGTGGTCAGGGACTGTGATGAATATATCATCTACATATCTAATGTAAATGAGATGTGGAGTTGTGCTGAAGAATTTTGGTAGTGTTTTTCATGATGACTCAGCACAATGCTAACAACAATGCCACTGAGTGGTAGGCCCATTGACCAACCATTAGTCATTTTTAACTACATATTTTTGAAAATTGTGACCAGGTTCTTATCAAGCCACTTAAAGAATTTATATATGAATTTGGTGCATGCAGGTGTGAATTCATTGGCTATCAGTGCATCATTGATGATCTCAATGGATTGTGATCAGTATATGGATCCATAGAGCTCTGTGATCTCAAGTGTTGCCAGTTTAAAACTTGGTGGGATGGTAGCTTGTTTAATTTTCTCAATGAATTTGAATAATGATATATTGATGAGGGTAGCAGTGTTAATGTAATGTGCTGTGCCAAAGTCAAGCATGAGGACAATTTCACATTTCAAATATTCTGGAGGGTGTTGAAGTTGATGGATATATATGGTTGTATTGTATTTTTGAGAATACTATATCTCGATGTGCTCATAATATTGAGGCAGTAAATTTGTCGTGATTTAGTTTGTAATCAAAATCATTTAAACAGGCAAATTTTAATTTCTCGATTTTCCTGATTTGGGTATTAATTTTATTGTGATATTCGTTCTCACTGATCAGTGTGAACCTGTTGCCTTTGTTCTCCTTTAAACAGATAAGGGAGTGGTTAGTTATAAATTATCTAGTTGTGGTAATCTTTAGGTTCAAAGCATTGGCGTGTTATAATAATATGTTATAATAGTATGTAACAATAAGCAGGAAAAGTAAAATAAAATGTCCTTTATAACTTTTGATCATAATTTTTTTTATTTTTAACACACAGATAGATTGAAATAAGTAGACTTTAAGAGACAGACTATGTACTAAAATAAGCAAATGTATTGCTCTGCAGATCATGTGACATTCAATCACTGGAAGTTTTAAATTTGTGTTTTGAATCCATCACGGTAACATTGTCCTAAACCACACACAAATGCATATAATCATTGACTACTTGTTGATAGACAGGTATTTGTATTCTTAGCTAGAATGTAAAATAGTGATTAGAAAAACACCTAGCCTCTTACTGATCTGGAAAGCCTAGTAATTAATACCTTCTTCATTTTTTTTCCACTAAAAAATATGTTGGAGAAAACTTCTTCTCTGCAGTGAATTGATTCAATGCTGTTTTGTTTTTTAACATTAAAAATATTAAATTTTTTTGGAAAACAGATGTATATAGTAAAGATGTCTGTGTATCATTTTAAAGTAATAAGATAGTTTCGTAGTAAAAAATACTTAGGGCTTTCTATTCAATTATCAGTGATAATTTATATTTACTTGCCATTATTAATTTAATCCAAATTACTCAAGTATCTCAAATTTTTAAGTGTATCATAAAATAATAATGTCTTCTTCATCATTAACATGCTTAATATATATAATATTAGGAGCCGATAAAAACTTTTATCCAATCTGTCTTAAATTTAATTGATTATATCGAACAAGAACAGCATGGGGAAATTTCATTGATTTCTAAAATTATTACACATTAATAAACACCTTTAATTATATTGTTAATATCATTATTATTATAAATATATATATACACCCAGAAAAACTACAGAAATTACACTAATGATCAAAGAGCAATTATTTCTTTATAATGATACTTGATTTACGCAAGCTATGATAATTTTTATTAACTACTGAGTAACAATCATTGAATAACTATTACTGTCAATTATTTTACCATTTTCTAATAAAGCATAAAACATGTATCAACCAGTAAACAATTTTTTAACAATCTTTAACATTTAAAAAGTTAAAAAAAAAAAAAAAATAGCCTTTAATTAAATAGTAAACAATGACATTTACAACCACTCTTAATTGAAGAATTGTGAATGAGAATGCATTACTTTCTAGGAGAGAAATTTTCAATTGCGCTTTCTATTAAAAATAGCTCGATATTTATTTACTGACCAACATTGAACGATTAGTCTCGCGGGCTGAAATATATATTTAAACGTATTTAGAACCTTTTTCAAAGCTCGTATTTGAATTCATATTTTATATATGCTACACGGATGCCCACAACTGCACCACGAATCCCAGTTATTAATATTTATCTTGTATTACTTTATTCATATATAAATAATTTCATATATGCTAATATTGATAGTAGCGTATAAAATTATTAATATATAAATAACGTTATACAATGATTTAAAATTTATGTTTCAGGTAATACGTAAATGTTTTTAGCAAAGTGAATTTTAAACAACCAATGCCAGGCAATTCTAAAAGTGGAATTAAAACCGTTCTGATTTATTGCCAGCTGTTAAATGTTACAACGTAATCTTGATGACAAGAAACTAGTTCTATCATCTGTTACTGGACAGTTTCTTTAATAATTAATACGAGTAAATCTTCTGTAGATAATTCTAGTCAAAAAGATAAAAAAAAGTAAAAGAAAAAAGACATTATACAACCACAAACTTAATAATAGTAATAATAAATATTTTTGTTAAATAACGACCTTAATATTATAATTAAATTATTATTATGATTTTTTTATTTCAATAATTTTTTTTTAGTATTAAATGTCACACTCATTATTTCGATGCGAATAATAACAATCGTTTATAATATGAAATAAATAGTGAAGGACACTAAAATGGAAAGAATATAAATTTATTAGAAAAATTTACAGCTTAGCACTGCCTTCGACCAGGTCAGTCATATTCACTGAACTAATATAAGTTTAATTAATCTTGTGTTAAGATTTGTAGAGTTCCCTCTCGTGGTAAAATTAAGCACTCAAGGCGCATAGTATTATGGTTAAAGCCTTATATGTATTTATGTGCTGACCATGTGCTTAATAAGAATTAATGTTTACAAATTTTATTTTTATAAACTTATATTAGATCCATGAATATGATCGACCTGCAGTGCTAGGCTGTAAATTTTTCTAATTATATTTTTTTTTTCCAATTTGGCTTGCCTTCACTATTTATTTTATATTCAAATTAAGAATAAAAATAATCTAATTGAGTTATAATTATAATATGAGTTTATAATAAAAGTAAATTTATTGGCTAACAATGTAAAAACTTCTTTAAAGTTTCTGATATAATTTTAAATATTAAGATGCATGAATAATTTGTGCTAAAATAATTAGTTATCTGATGATTAATTGTTTTTATTTTGTTACAATATTCCAATGCTTAAATATATTATATGATTTCATGCAAAATACTTAAGAAAATATAATGGAGTTAGTAAAGGTTGACACAAATATTTTTTTAAAGAAAAAATAGCAGTAGAAACTTACAGATTAAAATCATATGATAGTGTTGTACTAATAACCAAAGTAACGATTATTTATTTTATTTATAATAAGCTTGATATTTACCATTTATATTGTTTTTAATATTGATAACAGTAGAAAATGTTAATGTTAAAACGATATTTGCTTGAAAAAAAACCTATCCACATTTTTGAATAATATAATTTTAAGTAAATTAATAATATTAAGTAGTTCAATTTTATTAATATAACATTTTGAAAGGTTCATGAAGGGAGCCAAATAATTTATGTCTTGTTTACATGATAAACTAATTGAATTATCACAGTTATTAAGAATATAAATGGTTTTTTTCTTTAAAAGAGCAATAAAAATTGAATCAAAACATGTTTCACAAAGATATATTTTGATAAATTTTGCAGTGAGTATATAGCATTTAATATAACCTGAAAATAATGATACTGAAAATGGTTATTAGATGTTATGGAAATCTATAGCCTTTGACATCCTTCTTAATAAATAATTTAACCTTCTCATTAATATAGTAGCTCTGCATGATGATATAATGATATAATGTAAAATACCTTCTCCTTAAATCAAATCCTTAATTCTTATGCATAGAAACCATGTTAATCAAGTTAAACTTTTTTCTTTTCAAAGCAATTACTTATCACAAATAATATTATTTACTTATTACTTTTAATTATCTAACTTTTCTGTAGCAGTAATTAGTTATATATATATATTTTAAAGTAGTTATCTCAATTGTTTCACTATCTTGTCTTCATAATCACCAAATTTGTTATAAAAACCTAAACAAAAAACCATCATGAAATCTCTACATCTACTTTCTTCAATTATAATTTTCTCTTACTCTCAGTACAACTTATTCTGATACTCTTTCAATATCTTATATTAAAATATTAATATTTAATACTCTCTTTTTACACATAAATTACACCTACAATCTAAATCCTTATTCCATTAAGCTTTCTTTAGTTAGTATATAAAGTTTCTGCTCTTATATCAAATAATGGTAATAATAAGATCTCTTTTGTGTTATTGCATATAATTTTCATATTTTATATAATGTTAAATCTTAAAACAATGCACTATGCTTTATTCCTGATTTTTAAAATTCTAACCAACTTATCTATCCTCTTTTCCACCCTGCATAGTTATATTTAATTCAGCAATAGAATAATAGACTGAGGAACAACAGGATCCATGATCACCATTTCATTTTTATCATTTTGGGCATTCAAACTTTTTATAAAATACTAACAAATAAAACAATCAATTGTTATTTATTTTATGTAAATATAGAAATATCCCAGCAGGCAGTTGTTAACAATAAATAAAACCTGTTGATGGTAAATGCTACTGCAGCCATTCTCTAACAACTGTTTTTTTATATAATTTGCCTTTTGATGGAAGAGTGCACATCTCTATATGAGATACTGTAAATAGTGCACATGAAAGTTTTGCTGCTCTTCCATAATTATCTTAATGATTTCATAAATTCTGAAGCCAGAATTAATACAATTAATATAAATTTTGTACAATATTGTCAATATTTGATTGTTGGAATTTTTGATAGTTAAAAAAGATTGTAATTGTATAGTCTAGTTTAACCATATCAATGAAATTTTTAAATAGTTAAATAAAGTTAGAGTATTATTCATTTCAGAAATAATTCCTAATAATTTTGAGTATTTTGTCATAAAAGGTTTTATTGTTTTCAAAGATTATTTAAAAAAAAAAAATTAATTGATTTTATACTGTTCAATGGATGACTATATTAAATTTAGATTCAGTTAAGATTTTTGTAATAAATTTCAACAAATTCACTTTATGTCCCAAGATTAGATTCTAAATTATGTATTAGACCATTAACATCACATGAACACTGAGTGGCATGATGGTATGAAGAGTTTTGACTATGTGTATTTTAAATTATGCTTATATTTTCTATAAATATAATATAAAACTGTATAGCTATAAATATTATGTCAATGCCACATATATAATAAAATTCCATAGCTAGTTGTTATGTACCTGGTATACTAATCAGTTTGAATGATGAAATCTTTCATCCATATAATGATATCTTATAAAAATGTGATTCAGTCAGCAATTTTTATAAAACTACTAAAACTTGTAAAGCTAATGGCTTAAAAATTAATGCAAATTGGTTATATATATGTATATATACTTATTTTGAGTGCAATCGACCTCTCAGTTTTCACTTTAAATCTTGGCTTGGGGGCAGTTGGCCTTCATTTGTTTCTGTTCTCAGTTGTGTGCATTGAGTAATTATAAATGGTTAACTCCACACATTAAATATTTCTCTCTCTCTTTATATATATATATATATATATATATATATATATATATATATATATATATATATATATTATAATTCGATGTCTGTATTTCTTCAAATCAATATATGTAATCTTATAATTGAATATTTATAAATACAGTAATTAGACATATGTAAAGTATAACTTTAAAAATTGTATCCACTTAGCAACACTTCCGACTATTCTCATAGTCTTTGTCAAATAACAATTTGAAAAGCTAAACTTCCCACAATTCTATGATCATAATGTTTAATGCCTGTCTGTTAATTAAGTCTTATTTGTATTTGTGTATTAGTATAGCTTCCTTTATTTTCCTTTTGTTGTTAAAAAAAAAGAAAAAAAAATAACAAAAGAAAATAAAGGAAGCTATGCTAATATACAAATACAAACAAGACTTAATTAACAGTGAGAAAGCAAACATTAAGATCATGGAATTGTGGGAAGGTTAGCTTTTCAAAGTGTCAGTTGACAAACTGTATTTATAAATATTCAATTAGAAAATTTTTAAAGTTATACTTTACATATATCTAATTACTGTATTTATAAATATTCAATTATAATATTACACACACATATATATATATATTGTACCATCCATCATATTACTTTTAGATGTATTTATTCAATCCCCTTTGTTTAGTTTCTATGTACTATCTTTGAAGGCTGCTGATCTTTCAGGTAGATAATAACATCACTGGTAATACACCATATACTCCTTAAATTACACTCTACAATGCAGTGATTTATTTTTTTTCTTCCTTATGTTAACTGCATTGTAGAGTGTAATTTAAGGAGTATATGGTGTATTATAGTATATATAATTAAGCAATGCAAATAAGAAGTGGAATAAAATTTAACAACACTGGTAGCAAGCTACCAATAATATTATTTCTCTGCTACTAATTTATAACACTAATCATCCAAGCACTTTATTTATTTTAAGGTAAAAACATTTAGGCACCAGTTAATTACAGGAGTAACCAACATGTTTGCCCGACCAGCTATGAATTTAGTACCTGACCTCCCAGCTAGCTCATCAGACTTTAGATATTATCAATTCTCCTTTTATACTATGAATATCTATTTTCAATATTTATGTTACAAATATTTGACCAGTAGAACACACATATGTTATTAACATTATGACATGAATTCCTCCTTACTTTCAACTTTACTTAACAATAGCTAAAAATATTTATTTCACAAATATTTGACCAATAGAATGTGCCTATGTGATTATAACTTTATGACATGAATCCCTCCTTTATTTTCAATCTTACTTAACATTGATTAAAAATATTTATTTCCAACTTTCCTTAAAAGCTTGTTCTTGCCTTATAATAAATGCATATACACATTATATTAAGGTATACATTTAATATGTGAAAATTACACACATATAATAATAAAATAAAAGACATTTAATTATATATTGCATACACATAAGGTCTTTGATTTAAAAGTCTTATTATGAAATCTAAGCTAATGCATGTAGATAGATCATTAATAGTTCTATATTTGGTTTAAATTTAAATTATAGTTCTTGAAATGTTTAATATTGAAGACAAAATGAATGTTTACCTAGGATTTGAACATGTGAATAAGGCAACCTAGCTTCTTCTGGTTCTCCTGACTCCATACAGTTGGGTTGTATAGGAATTTACTTGCAGATTTTAACATGGACACTCCAATGTTTTCCAGTTTTATACAGACATGGTTTCTTCCTCGAGCTGACTGATGATGGTATTGCAGAGGGGTTCAGACCAGCCTCACAATCCAATGGGTTCAGCAGTGCATTATAGATGATAGGATGTTCATTCTGAATAATTAATAACTTTTAATGATTTTTAATTTATGAATTACCTGAATACCTGATTGAATTGAATAATAAACAATATAAAATCCTTTTATAGCTAGCATTCCTTATCTGAGAATCGCTTGAACAATCTGATTCAATCCTATTGGGCCTTCGTTCCTTTTATTTAAGAATTCAAACTTCATTCTAGTCCTTCCATTGGTTATTTTATTTCAATCAAACAGTAGTCTTAGTTCTTTGTTTGTTAATTATTTCCATTGTTTTGCTTTTCATGTTTATTTTTTTATCTACATTGCATTAAATTTTTATTTCTTTTATCTATGTTACATTAGATTTCTAAAAAAAAAAGTCCTTTCTTTTAATTAAGATACCCACAATCCCTCTTACAAGACAAAATGAGCTATTTATTTCATTAATTTAAAACTAACAAGGCTAATCATTTTTTCTTTAATTTTTATTTATTACCAAAATCTTTCCCCCTCTTCATTTTTTTTCTTTTCTCAAACTTTAACTTCTTTTTTAGAATTTTCTTCCAATAAAATTCACTTTTGTTAACACTTAGAAATATGTAATGACCTACATCGGTACATCTTCTCTGTGCCCCCTTTGAGAGAAAAATGTCATTCTGAGCATTTTATCTCTAATATCTAAAATTAACAAAATATTTTTTTTCATATTATACTTGTGATCCATTTTCCTAAATTCTATATCTAATTATGATAGGGTTGATTTGCCAACTTTATTTCCTTTTTATTAATTGCAGTGATCAAGCATTGAACATTCTCTTTTTTCAGTCCCCTGAGCAATATCAAATGCATTGTTTCCATATTCTGGTATCTATATGGTTCATTGTATAATGGTTGAAACTTTTTGTATATTTCCTTCTCAGGGTGGCTTACTGGATTTACCCTCAACATGACTTCATCCCCAACCTAAACACATACTTGACTCTTCCTTGCCTCCTTTGCCCTATATTATCCATTCTTCTAAGTCTACAGCATGCTTCATCAGCATCTATTTTTTGTTAATGCATTGCATCACGACTGGCAAAATGGTTTTAAATGGGTATGGAATATTTTTGCCATGGTGAAGTCTGATGGTTTCAAACCCTGTTGACTAGTTCTTTGACCAATTTATCAGGCTGGCAACCCTTGTTGCTTTTCTCACCTGTCTTTGGTGATTATTCTGTAGGTATATGCAAAATAAGCATCCCAATTCTCCCATAATATGTTTGCAGGAATTGAACTGTGGATTGCGAATCAAAATGAGAACATGTCTTATTTTGTGATGTTCCATCCATCTTTTTCATGCTCCAGACAAAAAGGGCATTCCATGGTCTGATATTATTTGCTTTGGAATTCCCACATCTCAAAAATGATGCTGTTCCAGTACTCATATAGTCTGTCTAGCATTAGCCTGCATCACCAATTTTCATGAATTTGAAAAAGACATCATAGGCCACAATGAGGTATTTTATTTATTAAACTGGGGTAGAGATTAAAAATCTATTGCCAACAAACTGTTGGGCTGATATGGATATATGGGTCTCAATCACCCCACACTTGACATATTAGGAGGTTTGGTTCTTGCACATATGGTACATCCCTTAATGATATTTAAGATATTCTTATACATTCCTGGCCAATAAAACCCATGGCCTATCCATCCTTCAGTTTTGCTTGCCTCATAATATCCATATCTTTCATGTATGCCCATAATCACCTGATTCCATATGGCCATTGGAAGAATGATTCACATATGTTCACTTTCTTTCATCTGATGCTGCAAAAGTCTTCCCTTTAAGCAATACCGTTTTCTCTCCTTCCATAATGAATGGTTTATATGTCTATTTATAGGTTGATGGTATAAACATCATTATTTGTTTACAATCTGCATCCTCCTCTTGCATCTCCTTTAAACTTTGTAAACTATGTTCTGTCTCTTTGCTTCCATGTACTTCCACTGTTGTTATGTATGTGTTGTTGCAATTCAGATTTTGCTGCTTTTGTGTTATTGGGTAGTGGCTCAGAGTGTTGGCTGCCACATTATTTTTGCCTTGGCAGTATTGTACTCTATAACTGAACTCCTGCAAGAATAGACTCTACCAGATCAGCTTACTATTCATGAGAAAGCTGAGATAAAGGAACTCAAGGCTCCTATGGTTGGCAAAAATTAGGACAATTTTGCCATATATAAAAGGTGTAACTGATAAAATTGTTAACATATTAAAGAATAATAATATTCTCACAGTTTTCACTACTTATAAAAAAAAATTAATGAAATTAAATCATAAAGATAAAATTGCTTTGCATTGTCATGGTGTATATGAAATTCCATGTAGGGTCTGTTTACATATATATATATTTGACAGACTAATCATAGAATAAATATTAGAAAGAAAGAACACATTCTGGCAGTCAGGAAAAAATCCAATTCACCATCTATTTATTCTCATATAAAATTAACAAATCATGATATCAATTTAAAAGAAAAACAAATATTTTAGCAAAAATTGAACAATATGACCAGAGATTGCTAAGAGAAGATATAGAGATTTTTAAAAAGCCCAAGATCATAAATGAAAGGTGTGAATTAAAGAAGATTAACAACATTTGGAAGAAGCTATTGAAAGTGAAAATAAACTTTAAAACTTCTTAACCAATAAAATTTAAATATGAGGAGAAAGAAAACAATAAAAATGATTTTAAATCTTACATGCATTCTTATGATTTAAGAAAGAGGACGCTGTGAGGAAGGTACTTGATATTGTACTGAAATGTCAGCATTTAGCTTTTTCGCTACACAGAATATCCCACAAATAATAATAATAATAACATGACATATTTTATCCATGAAAATATTAGAATTAACACACACACTTACATATATATGTCATTAATATATACAATTTTATGCTAATCAATCATGCTAGAAACATGACAGTAAAAAATTATAAATTTAATGTTCAGGTATAAAATGCATGCTGAATAATTTAAATACAGTAAAAAGAAAGTTGAAGCCAGATTTAAGGAATAAGTAAAGTTAATCTGTATCTTGGAAAATATTAAGAAGTATTAAAAAAATAGTAAATAATATATTTGTATATATGAATAATAAAATTTTATACTTAACATGCACTCAAAATAAATGAATTGTTAATTTTGATTGATTAAAGTAAATAATCACATATTATCATTGTTTTCAATCATCATCAGTCTATTTCATGATGGTCTCTCCAAGTTCATTTCATTTTTTTCAGCAAGCATATATATGCTCTTTAATCAAAATATATTTAAAAAATATTTATTTCGATGACTAGATATATCAATTACTGAAAGTATATAGATATTATTATATAAAATTGCTATAATCACATATATTTATTGATGATTTGAAATGTAAAAGGTTTTACATAAATTTACAAAAAAAAAAAAAAAACAGCAATGTAAAGCATGAGAATTATCATGCTTTTTGGATGTAAACAATCATGTTTTCTAATGAAATTAAAAGCTATTAATTTAACTATATAACAATGTATAATTATCATCAATAAAAAAGTGTTTCATTTTAAGTTTCTAATTATTTTATTTAGATGTTTACTTTTTAATTCTTTAATATAAAAAATTTAATTAATGAATTCTTTATCTCTATAAATGTGTCTATCATAGACAAAAAAGTGAATAATGTGGAATATTTTTGTCCAAAATTTCAATTATAAAAAATATATCTGATTATGTTTGTAATATTACTGAATAACTGTAAGCTATAAATAACTTACAAAATGTTTCTATCAATCATAAATAATAATTACTCTTTCTTATTGCATTGTCAAATACATACCATATAATACTAAATCATCCATGCACTTTACTACTGTTACACAATGTTTTATTTACCACTCTCTTTTACAGGTTATACTTTTGATTGATCCAGCAATCTTCTTCAGAGCTTTATATGTCATAACTGGTAAATTCAAATTTAAAAAAAAAAAAAATTTAATTTTAATTTAGCAGTTAGGAAATATAAAGTTCTGAAGAAGATTGCTTTTTAAAATTTGAATTTAGCAGTTAAGAGATATAAAGTTCTGAGTAAGATTGCTGGAGCAATCGAAACTATAAACTGTAAAAGAGGATGGTAAATAAGGCATCAAATTTTAAAACATTTTTAAAATTTCAATTTAGCAGTTAGGAGATATAAAGTTTTGAAGAAGATTGTTGGGGCAATTGAAACTGTAAACTGTAAAAGAGGGTGGTAAACAAAACTTTATTTAACAGTAATAAAATGCATGGATGATTTAGTATTATATGGTAATTATAAATAAATAAAACATTTATATAAATATTGTTGTAATTAGAACGTTATTTTTTATATTGTTAATGCCTTTAAGAAAAGAAAATTTAGCAAGTATATGTTGTGATAAAGATTCATAGCAAGATTTACTTTTATATAATAAGTATGTAATTATAAAGAAATGTTTTTATAATAACTAATAATATTCAAATATTGGAAGAACAAATGGAGTAGGATTCATTATAAATAAAAAGTGGAACAACAACATTGTAGAGATTGATGATGTATCAGAGTAATGAGATTATTTATTCAACTCAATAACAGATATCAAATCCAGATAGTACAGATTTATGCTCCAACAAGCTCTTATAGTGATAAAATAATAGAAGATTTATTCATGGATGTAGAAAAGTCATTTAATCAGACTAAACATTTTAAAATTGTTATGGGAGACTTTAATGCTAGAATTAGTAAACAAATGAGAGATGAAAGTACTGCAAGTAAATTTGATAATGGTAATAAAAATGAGTGAGGACATAGATTTATGGAGTTTGCAATATATATATATATATTATGAATTCTTTTTGAAAAATATGTTAAAAGGAAATGACCATGGAAGTATCCAAATGAACAGAAAATTCATATTTCCAAAATTGTAATGTTCTTAAATAAATTCAACTCAGGCAGTGATCATTGATAGTATAGATTAGTAAGTTGTGAGATACATGTTAATGCAAAACTAAAGAAGCAAAAGTTATTAAAAAAACAATATCTACATTTGATATTTCTAATCTTCCAAAACATTCTAATGAATTTAAATTAAAACTTTCAAATCGTTTTCGAGTATTAGTAGATTTTGAACATGATTCAGATTTGAATGAAATTAATAGGAAAATAACTGATACACTTTTAAAAACTACAACAAAGATAGCTGATAAAAATAAGCAACATTGATCAATAAAATTTCTTTTGAGACTAGAGAATTTATGAAGAAAATAAGGAATATAATAATTTATAAAACTGATGCATTAAGAAATATTGAATATCTCGAATTTTGTAAAATGATATCAAAAAGAGTTGATAATGATACAAAAAAGTATAATTGTGAACTGGCAAGGAAAGCTGTAGAAAATAATAAAAGTCTCAAGAGTGTAAAACAACATTTTGGTATTGATAGGAAATTTGTATTTGCAAGAAAAAAGATGAAAAACTATTACTAAAAAAAGAAAAGACATCATGAAATGGGTAGAAGAGTTCTATTGAGAATTACATAGTAATAAAGAACAAATACTTCCTATATTTATTATATTTTCTGAACTGACTAAAATTTTTAAAACAAGAAGTGAAATATGCAATTAAATGTATGAAGAAAAAAAAGCTCCAGCTAATGATGGAATTCTAATTGATATATTAAAAGAAATAGATGAACAAATAGAATTTTTTGGCTAAGTTATACACCAAATGTCTTAATGATAAAGTTGTATCAGATGATTGGGAAAATGCAGTATTAATATTTTAAAAAGATGATAATAAAGATATTACAAATTACAGACTCTATCAGTATTTTATCAGTTTTATTCAAAATTTTTACCAAGATAATTACAATTTGTCTACAGAGAATCAAAGGAACGAGCTGGATTTAAAAGTGATTTTAGTACATTAGATATATCCAAGTATTGAAAGGATTTATAGAAATGACCAATAAATATGAGTTGTCATTATGCCTTGGATTTGTAGATTATGAAGAGGCATTTGATTCTATAAGCATTTTGTCAATGATGATATTATCATATTCTGAAGAATATTTATAAAAATGCAAGAGCAACAATTAGATTACATAATGATACTAGGAAGGTTAAAAGGGTGATTCCATATCTCCAAAATGCTTTATTGCAGTCTGCAAAAATATTTTATGGATTAAAATAAGACTTTAAATGAGTAAAAGAAACGGATATTATTTAAGTTATTTAGATTTTACAATTGGTAAAGTTGTTTGTTCAAATAAATCTTCAGAGCTTCAGGAAATGTTGCAAGGGGTATCATATGAAAGTAAGTAAATAGGACCTAAAAGTAAATGTTAAAAAGACAAGTAATGTGCAATGAATTTTCTCAAAAATTGAAAATAAAGATTGATTATGTTGAGTTAGAAGAAGTTAACAACTAAAAATACCTTGGCCAGATTATTACTACATATAGAAATATAATGGATAAAATTAATCATAGAATTAAACTTGGTAGGAGTGCTTTTGGTAGAAATAACTTAATACTAAAAGAAAATATGCCTATGTGTTTGAGAAAGAAGATTTTTTTAATAAATGTATTTAACCAGTTTTTACTTGTGGATCATGAGACTTTGAGATTTAATAGAAGAGAAGTACAGACTTCAGATCATTCAAAAAAGTATGGAGAGATGTAAATTAGGAGTAACAAGAAGAGATCAAAATATAAATGTATGGATAAGAGAACAAACAAATGTTACTGACATTATTGAAATAATTAAAAGACTTAATTGGAGTTGGGATGGGCATATTGATAAAAGAGATGGTAATAGATGGACAACTAGAATCTTAAACTGTATTTCAAGACATTATAAAAGACACAGAAAAATATCACACATGAGATGGATGGATAAAATAAGAAAGTATGCAGGGGTGATGTGGAGAAGAGAAGCTAGAGATCAGAAAAGTTGGATTGAACTTGGATAGACCTTTATCTTGCAGTTAATTGATAATTATTATTGATGATGATGATAATAAAGATTTATGTAAAGAAATGTTTTATACTATTTATAATATTCATGAAATATTTTTGGTTGTTTTAGATAACCATCTTCAGCTTGTTATTGCAAAGTTAAGCTAAACTTTGAAACAATAACAAACTGAAAATGACTATCAAAAATGGTTAAAATGTTTTTGTGCAATATGGATATATACCATAAATAAATCTGTGATTTATTATTATTCAATGGAGGGTTATAATAAATCAGAGCAAGCAGCACAAATTTTACTTAGAAATTTTGCTATCAATTTTATCTATATATGATACAGATCACATTAACATCAATGTTAACATGCATATTAAATAATTTTATTTAATATCATAAACAATCTAGCAATAATCAGTCACTTTATGTTTATAATCTAATATTTTTTATTCTAATCTTATCTGCATGGTATTAAATTTCACTTTCACATTTATATTTTTTGATTATTCTTTTCTACGTCGTTCATATAGCATTTTAAATAGTTATGACTTCAAAACTTTTTTTACATTAAGAAGTTCTTTTTCATCTTATTGTATAACCATTTATTATAAATCAAATAATAGATAAATACCAGATGGTTTAGTGTTGCAATATCTACTTCTGTTTTTTCATTAATTACTAGGCTTATAGTAGATAGTTTAAAATTGCAGATTAAAAAATTACTTTTGGAAGCATATGAAGAGATTAATAAAGTCATAATATTGTTGATATAAATTTTTAATACTTTAAAATCAGTATTGATACTAATATCTTTTTACATGCACACAAAGATAATAACAATTTTAAGACCTAGAATGACTGATGAATAAGTTAAGATTTTAAAATGACAGTCTTGTAAACATGTGTGTTATTTTAACTTTTGATTAATTGTCAGTTAGAGAGGGAGGCTCAATGTATCTTAATTTATGATAATAATTTTTGTGGCATAATATTTGGTGCATGTCTTCCCAGCTAATTAGAGCACCAATTTTGAGTTTGGACTGTGTAAACTTATTAAGAGTCGATCAGGTGAATATTAATTTTACTAATGGTAACAATATAACATCTAATTATGCCATGTTTCATTGTTTTTATGACAGTGTATAATACTCCTATATATACAATTTTATTTTTGAATTAAATATGTATATTACAATTAAAACAAATTAAATAATCAATTCAAATTATTTTACTATTTAGGGTGATGGAAACTTTGTAATGGAAAATGGTCAAAAACCTGAGTATGAAAATTGGCGTCCAGGTCAGCCTAATAGCCGTGGAACATGTGTTTATATTGGTGAAGGTGGACACTGGGGAACACAGCCTTGTACTGAAAAACTATATATACTTTGCAGGAAAGATTATGGTAAGTTTTATTTGTGCTCTGTGCATATATATATATTGTAATGGTATATGCTGTTATATTAATTTAAAATTAGAATAAAAAAATTTTTTAAGTTTGTAAATAAAAAAACTAAAAGCTAAAATTAAAGAATTGTTCAATGTACGTATATATATTCGCACAGATGCAAAACTTTAAAAATTATTTTCCTTTTAAAAAAAAAAATATTTGAACGTACTTTTTTATAAAAAAGTACAAGATCTAAAGATAAAATATTTTTGTAAATGGAAATGATGTGTTTATTAATTATCGAAAAGCAAGCTAGCCCTTGGGGATCTTATATTAAAAAGTCAGATGAAATATAGATAAGAGAACAAAAATAAATTAGATGTCCAATAGAAGTAGCAATGAAGGCTCGGACCATAATGAAAAATTGGAACAGGAAACCATTATTCAGTGAATCCGGACGATCGGTATAAAAGGAAAAATATTGAAATTAAGAACAGTTCCAGCTTGATTTTGTGAGAACAGCAATAAGATGCATTTGATGCTCTCTCTCATTTATTTCAAATGAAATGACTGTAATACCAGGATTAAACCAGCTGAGGCCACCTTCAGATAGACTGGTTTTCAAATAAAGACTTTGTGGAAATTGACACCAGGAACCGGGAGCTCTTCTACTGTAAGATATAAATGGAAAAATTTTACTACAAGTAATTAAGAACTTTAAAGATTTGACAAGCTAAACATAATTTTTTTTAATGAACTTTAATCTGACTTTTCAAATCAATTATTAATGTTTAATTTTTATACATTTGAGATTGCTAAAAATCATTTCCATTTTTTTTATTAATATTTATTGTATAAATCATTTAAACACATTAAATTTAAGTTGGGTACAGATGCTTGCATAGATTCATTAACGTTTAATTATGTTTTTGTTTTCATATTTGATTAAAATATATAGACATTTGGTAAATAATGATACCTTACATTGAGTATCTAAAATATATTTATTTGGATGTCTTTTAAGTTATTGGTGTCAATGCGGCATCTTATGATGAATGACATTGGGTTTCTTGTAAATTTCCCTCTGCAGTTCCATCAATGTTTTTATATTTTGATCATTTATGTTTATTTTGAAATGTTTTTAACCATGTAATCTATGTAGCCAATCTATACTCAACATTAAAAAAACAAAACTTTATAAAATTCATCTGTACAAAATTATATAAATGTTAAAATTAAGTCGGGCATGAATGGCTATATAGATTTGTAAACTTATATTAATTAATTAAGGGAGGGTTAGTCTTGGATTATTTGTTTCATAGTTGGATTGGGTCAATGGATTGGATATATCGATGTAAGTAGTAAATGTAATATGAGGTCCGCCATGTGCAGGATCACATTATATGCCACACACACCCTTTTTGCCTATGGAAGGGGATAGTAAGATGGAAAATGCAGTCCCTTCCTATGGAGTTTTTTTTTATTGTTCTTCTTGCCAGATAGATGTAGCATTCCTGTCTGGCCAAGAATCAATGTCTTCTCTAACCATACTGTTCAGATGTACATTCCTGACAGTATGATATTTGTGCTGTCGTAATCATCTTGCATTGAATACATCGATGTATCAGGTGGATTGATGTTAGTTTAACTGCAAACTTTTGGCCTAAGGTTAAATAAGGGATAGAATATTTTCTTTTCAGATGCAATCTATGTAGTTTATTCATACTTGACACTCTTAAAAAAATATGATTAAATTCATCTGTGAGGATGGTTTAAAATTTTAAAATAATAATTTAAATCAAAAGTTAATATTCAAATCTAAAATAATAATTGTTATTCCTCAAATTTTAAATGATTATATATGTGCATTAATAAATGTTTGTGTATTAATTACTGGCAGTGGCTTTTATTTTTTTATATTTAAGGTATAGATTAAATAAAGATACATATTATTATCTCTGCATCTCCACTGAGCTAGTGGTAAGGGCTGACAGTCTTAATAAATAAATGTTGGATCTTTAACAGCACATATCTGCCTACTCTATGAATTTTCTAGGTTCAAGTAGCCTAGTGGCGCTCTGTAGTGTAGATACGTAAGACTGCTAGCTTCGATCCTAACTCCCAGACCATTATAATATATATATATATTGTGATCTCCACTTTATTCATTAAATTAAATTCACTTTATGTGCGCCAAAATTCACTTTCTATGTATGTAACCTCAACTTCTTTTCCTTTATTTTGTTTCAAGTAGCTAGTCGATTGAATCTAACTATGAGATTAACCAAGGATGGCTAGTGTATTTATTTTATGATATTACTAATAAGACTAAGTATATCTGGGCACCAAATTGCAACTATAAATTGTAATGCCCACCAGAGATCATCATCACTCATGCTTATCACTATAGAAGATAATGGAGAAAATAATTAAATTGTCTCTCAAAAAAAATACAATGTTGATAAATACAACTCAATTTATTGTGGTCTTGGTTTCAACCTAGCAACAATTATGCAAATGTTTCCGTGACAAAATCTTATTACTAAATGAATAATAATGAGACAACTTTCTTTCCCAACTTTAATATAAATATCTGATCTCAAGTGGTAACTATGAAAATGTTGTATTTATTTCCAATTCATATATGATTAGAAATCATTTAGTAATCGATATGGAGAACTCCTCACTTATGCTTATAATATAAAATTATTATTTAATTTACAGTAGCATAAAGAAATGTTCAAAATAAATCCTTCCTATTTAATTCCACTACTTTATTTTTCATTCTCAGCATCTATCACTCTCAATAGTTACAATTATATAACACTGGATGTCTGTGTTATGTTCTTTATATATTCCCAATCCTATTTCCTTAAACACACATATTAGCCTTCCAATCAACTATCAATTCATGATCATTATTATAATAATAGTATTTCTCAAATTTTAATATTTATGCTACTTGACTTTCAAGTTAGATTTAATAATCGAAATACTCCTTCTCAAGGTCTAGATCTGCTAACAAGGTGCAATTATTACCGATTACATTGCAATGGATATGATCCCAATTTTGCTAAATTAAACTTTAATGTGAGTTTGCCAGTGGGGATCACATTAAATACCGAAAGCAGGAAAGGGATTTTATGTCTGCTCTCAATATTCATAACATTGCAATGAACCAAATGACTAAATTTAATATACCTGAATTAACTATTTTCTCTCATATTATTCTTATTTATATCATCTGTTTGCCCAAATTTAGTTAGTACTTTTAAAAATCTATTACATTTTTGCCAAGGTAAACTATGGAAATAAACCATGGACATTAATCATGGAAATCAATCAAGGAATTACTTATGTAAGTGAAATATAGAAATCGATCATAAAATGAATTATCGAAATAAACTATGAAATCATTCAATATAAAAATGAATTATGTGAATCAATTATGAAATCAATCAATATAAAAATGAATTATGTAAATCAACTATGAAATCAATTGATATAAAAATGAATAATGTAAATCAATTATGGAATCAATCAATATTAAAATGAATAATATAAATTTAAATGTGATCTAATATTAGTTCTAGATATAGGTGCTGGATATAGATTCTGGAGGAATTTGAAACATTAAAACACAAGACGCATATAAATTCATAACAATAGCAAATAATAATAATAATAATAATAATAATAATAATAATAATAATAATAAAATATAGTGCGGTCCTGCTGTCAATAAGTAGGAACAAACTTACAAAAGCTCGTGAATGTACTTCATTAAAGGCAAACATAATCTAATTATTAGTTTAAAAATCTTATAATTTTGAAAATTATAATCGATTTCCGATTATAAGAAAAGACGCTGTTAAAAAAGTAAGTTTTTTTTTATTATTTTGTCCTAAGAAAATCTAGTCATCTAGTTGAAATGGCGTCTGCAGATAACAATTGCGTTGTTAGTAAAAGAAATAACAATACAGATGTCAAATCAGTTGCAGAAGCCAGTAAGGAAAAAAAATCTTATGCAAATATTGCTGCAATGAAACCACAAAAAGCAATATTAGAAAATATTATACAGCAAGAGAACAAAAAAAAACGGAGGGGAAGGACAAATAGGCAGATTTAGGAGAGCCAATTCATTAGACATTTTTGAATTAAGTTTAGAAAATGAAGATGAGACACCTAATCATATAGCAGAACAAACTGAAGATAATTGGACAGAAGAAGAAATTCAAGAAATAAACATCCAGTTTAATAACACAATACCAAACAAGTTATATGAATCTTTTAAAAAATTATTTTTTAATAAATCATTAGTGCTGGCAATTACAGATAGAAATCTAACGTTATATAAATTTCACAAAGACTTATTATATCAAAAACTAATAGAAGAAAACTTATGGGATTCAATCTCAGAAATCGGTGAACATTCAAACTCACGATATATAG
Organism: Epiperipatus broadwayi; assembly: GCA_028023455.1. Taxonomy (NCBI): domain Eukaryota; kingdom Metazoa; phylum Onychophora; class Udeonychophora; order Euonychophora; family Peripatidae; genus Epiperipatus; species Epiperipatus broadwayi. The sequence goes on from JAQFVV010006504.1 coordinate 582,139, forward strand.
CTATACAATTTTTCAATGAAAATCAAAAAATGAGATTTAAATCACAAATAAAAACAATTGGTGGATACGTAATGATTGTTGTTGATGAAAATATGCAAAATTATTGCTCAGGAATCATTAAAAATGCGTATTTTGGGTTTAGCATTCATGATTTCAAAAGTATGGTCCAACCATTTGGGCATGCAATATACATTAAGCAAATCTTGTGCAATGATACACCAACACTTATATACACCAATAGTTATCATTTTAAGATAAAGCTGCACCAGCATATTAAACCAGAAGAAATTCCAAGACAAATTATGGATCATGGAGCAGTATTATACTTAAACATTAAAGGGCTAAGACCACAATGTTTTGGTTGTGGAGAAAGAAGCCATTTGATTATAGACTGTCCAAAGAACAGAAATAACAAAGGATTTGATTTATCAGAAGAAAGACTAGAAAAGAAAACAAGCTATAAACAAAGAGATGTAAAGCAAATACTGACATCGGATGTGGGAACTCAAGGAAGTGAAAAGGAAAAAAAATTCTATACAAACACATATGAATACAGATAAGCAAGAAAATGAAACTGCAAATGTAAATAATGATGATAGCAAAATTGGGAAGATTCCAGATTCTTCATTAAGGTTGGAGGAAAAAGTGTACCTTAAGATAAATAATACAAAAGTAAAAGAAAAAAAAAGGGAATGATATACAAATGCATGTGATTAAAGCTTTAGAAAAAAATATAGACAAACACACCTTTAAAAAAAATGTTGATGGGAAGCAATATAATGAAGAGAATATGAATTTGGATGAAGAACTGGAATTATCTAAAAAACAAAGAACTAGGAACAATACGAATACTGAGATTACTCAGACAATAATGCCAAATATGCAACAAGTTACTCAGGTTAATAGTGAACAGAAGAGAAAGCCAGGAAGACCCCAAAAAAACAGGAAAACAGGAAAAAAGCTAAAATTAGGAGAGCTTATGTTTGATGACACAGGAGAACGGTATCAAATGGACAGATATACTGATGTTGAAACTGAAAGTGAGTTCGAAGATGCCCAAGATTTACAATTGATAGACAGCCTAAAATAAGGTTAATTAAAGATAAAGTAAATTTAAATAAATTCAAAGTAAAAAGTAAATTTTTATAAATGAAAATTAAAATTGCTTCTTTTAACGTACGGGGTTTGAATTCAATAGAAAAGATATTTAAGTTGAAACAATGGATCAAGGAAACAAAACCTCATATAATGGAACTGCTTGAAACCAAAATTTATGCAGGGTCACAAATTGATCCAGCAAAATTTCTAAATAGTGAGGGCTTTGTTGCATGTTCAAGAGACTCTACCTCTCCATCAGCTGGTACAGGTCTTTTGATAGCTACTGCTTGCCAGTTTACCAATTTTCAAATCATATACATTGATGCAAATCTATTAATCGTTACTTTATTTCACAAAATAATTAAAATAAATGTAATCTTTGTTTATATGCCATTGCAAAAATATAAAATAAATACAATAATTGCCACAATTAATTTAACACTGGGATCTACAGCTAATCCAACAATTTTGATTGGGGACTGCAATGTAACATATGATGAGTTTATAAATAAGTGGATACATAAATTATCAATTCCATTGATGAGTGCAAGGGGTTACTTACCTGAAGATGCTGTTTCATTTCATAATGGCCGATTTTCATCATTAATTGATCTTTGTTTTTACTCTCCAGTGTTTCATCATCTAATAAGCATGAAGTTAATCCCTTCAGCAATTTCTGATCACTCAGCTCAGTTCATATCAATTGACCTCAGAAATATACAAGTCTCTAGAATGCAATTAACTAGAACAATAAGAATGTTGATTCCAACCTTAACACCCGAATTTATTTTTTCAGAGACTTATATTATGTGGAATAAAATTCTTTCAATGACCTTTAACCCAATACAGCAATATTTAGCTTACATTAATATCCTGTCATTTAACATTAATCATATAGTGAAAAATCAGCCACCTCCCTCAGGGTTGTTGAAGCTTGCAGAACAAATTCATAAATGTATTGTGGCCATAACTCCTAATCAGCACACACAGAAACGTATACATATACTAACAAATGCTTATAACAAAGCATGTGAAACACTGAAGAGCTATTTAAAAAATAAAAAAAGTAGAATATGCCTAATGCATCAACACACATGGACTCGGCAATATATTAGATGGGCATTAGGGAGAAGACCTGAAATCAAAGTGCCATTAGCAATTAAAATAAACAATGAAACATTTACTGGAAATAATATGATATTATCAATTCTTAACTATTTTAAAGATAAGCTGGGACCAGGAAAATTGATACAATACCAGCCAAATGTATTTGGAATGGCTGAGACTGAATCACCATATACTATAGATGATTTTATAATGAAAATGAATAAAATGGACAACAACTGTCACCCAGGAAGCCCTGAAATTCCACTGTTCATATTAAAACACCTTGACAAACTGACTAGCAAATGCCTGTGTCAACTGGCAAATTATTTATCGCAGGGAATAATAACAATGGAGGGAGTTAATACAATCGTGATCGTGCCGTTTAATAAAAAAAAGAAGCCCATTCCTTTGTTATCAGAGATAAGACCAATATCAATGGGTCCATTGCCCATAAAGATTTTAGAGAAAGTAATTAAAGATAAAATAGAACCATTTATTTTACCGATGATTTCACCAGCTCAATTTGCTAAAAAACATTCATCTACCACACAAGCTGCTATGTTATTTAAGGCTATTTTGACATCAGTTAGAGAAAAGAAAAGATATGGCCCGATTGTTGTACAGCTGGATATTGCTTCGGCTTTTGACAATGTTGATATATCTATACTGTTGAGATTATTGAATGACACTGAAATGCCAAAATCACATATATATGTTATAACAAATTTACTCTTAAATCATGAGCTTCACATTACTCTAAATGGCAGAAATTCACCAGCTTTCACACCAACTAAATCACTTTCACAAGGGTCTCCACTTAGTGCCATCTTATTTATTTTATATATAAATCCCCTTCTTGTCCAAATACAACAGGCATTTGAGGGAATGGAAATCCCAGGAACAGGTCAAAAATTGACCTGCATTGCATACATGCATGATATTACAGTTTTCCTGAAATCAAAAAGGCAGATACCAAAACTACAGATGATTTTAGAAGAATACTCAAAGGAATTTAAACTAAGTTTCAATCCAGAAAAAACAGCAGCATGGACTATATTCACAGGAAGGCCATTTACATCCATTTTCCAGGCAAAGCCATGCTCATTCCTTGGATTTCCATTCCATCTAGGGACTACTGGAATGAGATGTCATTTGCAGAACAAATTGAAAAATGAAATACAGAAAATAGCAGATTCTCTATCCAATACCTATATGTCAGTATATTCCAAGATTCAATTGATTAATAGTTTGATGATGACTAAGATAGTTTACTTTATGCCAGTGGTTGCTTTTTCAAAAGCTTTTATCTCCAAAATTAAGACCATTTGCAATCAACTACTAAGGTCAAGGAAAATCGTGGCAATATCAATGGCAAAATTATGTCAGCCATTGAATAAAAATGGTTTGGGCTTACATGATATTGGTATTTTTGCAAAACAGAGAATGAGGAACAATATAATTGATATTATTAAACAATTTCCAAAAATTAAGCAGCTCATAGAGGTCATTCCAACTGATAAACCACCACCAAAAAAATTATCATATTTTGAACAATTAATACATCTTTGTAAAACAGAATCAAAAATCCCAGAGCAATTTATTAATAAATACAAATACTGGGAAATTTATGAATTAATGCATAAAGATAATAACATAATTGCTTTAGAACCAATATTGGGAATTAATAATAAGCAATTGATTAAAAGGTATAAACGATGGGCCTTAGAACAAAAGGTTTTTCAATTTTCTAATAAAACTTAATCTATCTGCATTACCTACCACATATTTTCTTTGCCATAAAAGACTGTATACGTCAATTGATCCCTTTTGTGGGTTATGCCATTGAGCTGAGGAAACCCTATCACATCTGCTGTATCACTGTGAGGGACTTAGGTATATAAGAAATCTCATAACTAGCAGTTACAGGAGGTCTAATGTAACAAAGCATCAATTGATTTCTGCATTTAGAGAAGGATTAACACCAAGTGTCAGGGCAGCAACCTTTGTGCTATATGCATACTGGTGTACTAGATGCACTTTTCTAATTGGTAACAATTCCAGGAGACATCCAGTTACTTTTTCAAATAAACTTGAAATAATACAGAAAAGGGATAAGAGACTGGCCAGACCTGACATTTATGCTGCAACCTGGTCATTACTTAAGATTAGATCTATGTTATAGTGAATTGAGGAAATTAAACATTATAAAAAAACTTAGAAGGATATGCATGTCAAATTAGCAACAAGGACAATTTAGCAACAATTTTTTCCTTTCTATTATAAGTAATTGATTTTCTAATGGTGTTCAAATGATAATGGACAATCCAGGATATTATATGTAGACAAACTATGTAAATGCAAAATTTGTAATTCTTTTGAGACAATAAAGGCCTTTTGAAACATAATAATAATAATAATAATAATAATAATAATAATAATAATAATAATAATAATAATAATAATAATAATAATAATAATAATAATAATAATAATAATAATAATAATAATAATAATAATAATAATAATAATAATAATAATAATAATAATAAAAACACATATAATATTACTACCCTCAAATATTATATGAAATTTACTAAATCATGATAATAATAATATATAGTACATATTTAAATTAGCTAAATAATGATAATGATAATACATAATTAAATTAACTAAATTTTTTTATAACTTAATCATTGTCTTGACCCATCTTTTAATTGAATATTAATACTAATACCCTTACGCACGAAATCAGAATTTGAATTCCATATTTAAGTATAATATGAAATTCTCTTTTAACTTTCAGAGAACCTATAAATTGCTGCTCCTCTTTTTTTACAATAATCATAAATTGAACTATTCCAGCAATCAATAACAACTTTATAATAATTCTAATTTTAATTATTCCAACAGGCAATGATACCTTTTATATTACCTATGAAAAGATAATGTGACATGTGAAATCTCTAATTGGTCCAACAAATGGGTTTAAATATAAAAACCCTAATTTTACATTCATGCATGCTAAATATTCATGCTTTCCACTTTAGCAACTGTATATATTTTGATAGGTCAGCATGTTGCCCCCAGCTTGATGATATTCAATTTTATTATTCTTCACAAATTCCGACTATAAATCGGTCAACTTATAAATTAAACTCTCTGTCATTGAAACCCTAGTCCTGTCAAAACTATTTTTATCCTGTCTTGAAAAACTCTATATATATTCCATAGCACTATGCAGCTTCCTAATGCACATATCAGTGCCTCAGTAAGGGAAATTAAGAAAAAAACAACTTCAAATGTCTGCATTGGCCCAAGAGAAATCTTTTCTGAGTCTAGAATCATGTGAGGAATTATTTTTCTACATACTTACTTTATATAAGCATGCACAACATTTTCCATAACTCTAACAATAACTCTATTAATAATTTCCTACTTAAAAACAAATGGAGCCAGGAGCTGGTCCACAGGATCTCCCACTGTGATAGTGAATAAATTATGAGATAGTTATTTTCTATTTATGAGGTAGTAAGATAACTCTACCTCAGTAATAACAAGCACTTATAGTTTTACATATACACACACATAGGTGATTACAATCTTAATGAAATGACAAAGTCTGACCGGATCACGAATCATAACCATGAACTATCTTAATTTTAAAATAATCAAGCACACAACAACACCCATCTAATATTTATATTAATAACAGATCGAATCAACATATTATAGCATAGCAATGACTATTCACATGACCATCCAATCACTCTTCACACATCCAATACTAAGCATAAAATTTTGTCAATAAAAAATATTTTGTATCTCTTTTTTTTTACAAATATGTAAGCATTTATATTTCATCATCACATCTTTTTTTTACTTCAATGGGTCTTGTGGATCAAAATCATTTCTCTTTTTTTAAACATTTTAAACAAAAAATAAAATAAAATTAATATAATCGTTAATTTTCTATTAATATGGTATAAAGCAAAATAAATAATAAATATTAAACATTATGGATTGTCTCTTTTCTTCGAGGCTAAGTTTGAAGACTTCATAATATTGTCCACCAACATCAATTATCTTTTAGTTCATTTTGTCTTGGAGATAGTTGTAGATACTTTATAGATGCACATATTGTATTTCTTTTTTTAATCAAAAGGTAGCTACATTGATAATTAAAAATAGTTTAAAAAGTCCTGCAAATTACTTTCACATTTAAAATATGTTATTTCCTGGGTTTGAATTTAGGTGCTTCTTCCTTTTATCATTTTAGGTTTAAAACACAATTGAAACAAACAGATTTTATAGTTAAAACATGGATTGGCTATTTAACACTATATAAAAGTTTGATCATTCTCTCTAGAGTTTTATTAACAACCATGGATACAATTCTTGAGATGTCTTCTTTAAATAAATTTTGATGAATCACAGACAAAAATTGAGGTACTAAATGCAAAATATTTTATTTTGAGCTAATATGGACCCTATTTATAACTGGATTAGCACTTCATATTTAAGTAATTCACATACACCTTTAACAAGTTGAGTCAATTTCTGAGAGCCAAAAAAATCAGAGCAACCAATCAGAGATTGAATTAGCAAGTTAGTTTGAATTAGCAAGTCCCCCCCTTCACTTTTCCAGCCTCTTATAAAGGGAGGGAGGAAAAAAATCTGTCAGTTTTCATTCCCATGTCTGGATTTTCTCTAATCCTGATTTTCTCCAGAATCAACCTTTGACTCCACCTGTTAAATGTTAGGTCTGGGTTGTTATTTTCATCTCCAATTTTATGAACACATTGCCCATAATTTATGAAAACCATTTAAAATAATATATAAAATTACTGACAATTTTTGGTAAAATATATACTATATAAATAATTCTTTATTTAGACTTAAATTTTGGACCTGCAAATAGCATATAAAAACAAATTCATTTTATACTATATTATCAAATAGTATAGAACACAATATATAAATTTCTATTTAAAAAATCCATATATCTGTATCACACACACATACGCATGTACAATGTTAAATAGAAAACTGCTTGTTCAGATTCTTATTAGCACAAAATATCTGTCATAATTTTCTATAAATTTGAACCTATTTATAACAAATTCAATTTTAACTTGCACTAACATTTTATTGATTAATATTATGATTAAGACGACTTTTTTAGATGTATAAAAAAATATTTTTTTTTTTTTAGATGTATAAAAAAATATTTCTTTAAATATTACAGTGGCTTGCAAAAGTCAATCCCCCCTTCTCTATATAATGCTAGCTATATTTTACAAAAAAAAAATGCATATATGTGAGTTTTAAACTATACAGTTACTAATTTTTCCAAATGAAGCTTTTCAATTTTATCTTAAGCTAAAAAAAAGTTTTTTGCCTATAAATACTTTATTTTTTCATCATTGGTTTATATATGAAATAAACCAAGGGTTACTATATATATATATATATGTGTGTGTGTGTGTGTGTGTGAAAATAAGTTACATATTATTTCACAGAGGGCAGTGTTGGATTTTTTAAACATGTGGAGAGATATAATATTATATATTATATATTTTTTAACCTTTAAACAGCATATAGTAATTATCTGGACAAGAAGAAAAACAGGAAACAATTTATCATAAGTAATAAAACATTCTGAATTTCCTGGATACTCCTCTACAATCAAATGTACTAGCTTAAGTTACTTATTAACTTATTGATGGGTATAGTATTAAACTGTGGGCATTGTACATTATCCCTAATCTTTTTTATTAGTGTACTAATAACATCAATACAAGGTTCATCACCTATCATAATCGGTTTTCTTACCAGTCTACCCGTACACACATTCACAATAGAATAGGGTGAGGGTTAAATCTTAGGAGGTAAATAATTTATTCCAAAGAATCTCCTATCACTTATAAGATTAATTAATGTATTACCACTCACTGGGTAATCATAACACATGCTTATGACAAGATAAAGTGATGATCTCATTTTGGAAAGTAAGTAATCCATCTTACATGGTCTGTCAATGCACACATCCATGAAAAGGTAAAGAGATGGCCTCATAAGTAATCCATCTTACCATCAAAACTTTTTCTCTCTTCATCTACAGGTTCTACTAACTCTTCTATAGTATTTTTTATTTATTTCTAAATTTGAGATTTTCTTCTTTATTTCTTTGATATGTCATCAAAATATACTCAATTTTTTTCTCATTTTTATTTTGAATTGGTTTGCTGATATACAATCTCTTCCCTAACTTCCTAAAAACTACTCTTCACCTTTTTACTCTCATTCTGCACTTGAAAAAATCTCTCTTTTGTATTTTTCCTACTAGCCTCTAAGTTACTGTAAAGGTTATCAATATCTTTCTTAGCTTATACATTATTATTACTACAATTCAACTCTAATGTAAAAAACCTGTTCTTGATTTCCTCTATATCTGTGTTCCTAAGATTTTCAAATTGTTCTTGCATGGACTTTTCCAGTGAATACTTAACATCTTCATTGTTTTCATTATCTCTTCTCTCAAACTTTCCCTTGATTATCCTACCTTTCTTTCTATCTTCTACTCAACTCTATTTTCAATTTCATCCATTTTATCTTTTAACTTGCTTAACTCTCATTATTTTTCTCCATTTTATTTTCTAATCTATTTTTTAATCTTTTCATATTATTCACCATTTTACTTTTTAACTTTTTATTATACTCTCATTATTTTCTTTCATATTATTCTCTAATCCTTTCATGTTATTCTCCATTTTATTTTCAAATTTACTTATTATACTTTCATTATTTTCCTCCATTTTATTTTGTAATCCTTTCATATTATTCTCTAATCCTTTCATATTATCTTCTATCAATTTGCTCATAAATTCCATTAAGGATTGATACATTATATTTGTATCAGTTAGTTCAAGATTAGTACTACTGGTAGGGGTTTTCTTTTCAGATCTTTTTTTCTTGGTACTCAAAATAAAAAATATCCAAATCACCTATTATTGGTGGTTCCAGCATAGAAGCATTTATTGGAATGGGGCTATAATTTAACTTGCTCATTTTGTAAATATTTTTTCAGAATAATATCTCTAACTATAATATAATACCTAATTTAAATTAAATTGAATTGAAAAGATCTTACATACATTTCATCACTACCTCTCTCCATCAACCTACAATCTCACATAAGTTAATAAAAATCTATTTAACTACATGACAGACTCTATGTATTCCACCTAGTTCATCTGATTTTCTATGCCTACATAAATACATATCTCAAAACATGTCACAATGTTATGCTACTAACTCTACCATTTAACATATTGCTATCGTGGATATTTTATTAAATAATAGTGTTGTACTTTAATTAATAAGAAGTACATCATGTAATTTATTGATGATCACTGATAAAGTTATTTAAGTCAGGATCATCCACATAATCCTAAAAGTTAGTATGATTTATTAAATTGAGAACCATCATTCATGACTTGGTTACCTGACAAACAATATTCAATATTTTAACAATTGGGTCCCATGTTGGCATCAAAAATCCAAATGGAAACCCCTTTGTAACCATCTCTATATGGAGAATAAGAATATGTACAAAAATAATGTTAAAATAAAAATTTTAATTTTTAAAAACCAACTAGGCTAGCATGAACCAGAATATCTAAAGAAGGTCCAAAGATTCCATGAAGATAATAACTTTTAGTATCAACATCGATTAAACTAGCTTTAAAATACATAAACAAAATATTATTAGATAAGTTTAACATTTGCAAAACAAATAAATGGTTAATAACCATGTCTATGAAATAAATACAGAATTTGAATTATGAATTAAGTGATAAATGAATCAGGATATAGACAACTAAATGGCTGATGATAACAAATAATAATTAAATAATGAAAATAAATGAGCTTAAGAACGAGAAGAGGGGGAAATATGTTATGGTGATGAATAATTAAAATGATGACAAAATAAGAACCAATAAAGGGTAAATTAATTATAATAATAAATTAAAATAAAATGAGGATGAGAAAATATAAGAAAGGAAGATCCTGATGAAATATAAAACCAATGTTGATGATGAAGAATGAGATCCTAAACTATAAAACTGATATTGTGTTAAATGACAGTAAGATAAGATGAAACAAGATATGGATTATAAGCTTGACTAAACCAGAATGTTTAACTATGAAGTTAAAATAAAAATATAAGTTTTAAAAACTAGAGAAAAAATTTACATCTTAAAATTATACAAACTCAATCAAACTATGAAGATAAACATTACACAAATCAAAGCACAATAAATAACTTCAGACATAAAAATTATCACAAATTTAAAATTATGACTGCCAACTAAAATTTTACTTTGTCAGGGTTCAAATAACTTTAATATTACCATTTTAAAAGACATGCTTGGGTTAGTGAGAGGATTTTTCCATGACTGAAATATAACCAACAAAGACAGCTCATAAAACAAAATTGAATTAATAAAGAATATTTGACAATTCTAATACTAACCCTAATATGAACTTTAATCTTTACAAAGTACAAATAAATTCTTAATAAAGCAAATACAATAATTTATAAAGTCTCGTTTATTAAATAACTATGGCAAAATGATGATGTATTTAATGACTCAAATGAACAGGTTATTCCAAAACCAATATATTATTAAAATAATATTTAAAGTAAATCATGTGCTTAAGATCAATGGTGTTCTGATCAATAAGCCATAAATTATAAATGCACTTTAGATGCAAGAGCTTATCAAAATTTTTGTGATAGGTTAATGTGTAATCAAATCTACTGTATTAATTGATGATGATTTTAAGATGATAAGATAATGTGTTGATAGCAATAACAATAATACTGTGAATGATGATTAGCAATAAGGCTATAGTGAACAAAATATATATTTAAAACAACAAGATTTATTTACATTATTTATAATTTTCTAAAATAATAAATAATTGAAAATCGTGTATTCATTCAACAAGTCCAATAATCCAAGCAAAAGTACCTTGAATCCAACCATGCACAAGATACATATGTCAGGACAAGAATGAATCCTAACCTGTTTGCCTAAACTATTGCCTCTCTGACTAATGGATAATGTTTGTGATGACACTAGCAGTGCTTGGTTTTATTCTGTCCCAGCTGGAGGTCATGGTTCACATAGAGACTCAAAATAATAAAGGGTTTATATGAAAAATTAATGATTTAATGGATTCTGATGATTACAGAACCGTATAGATATGATTTGATCGATTACTAATGGTTTGAACCGTAATAATGATAATTCTTTATGGCAACATTACAAAGAAGTGAATTTAAATCAAAGAAATATTTAAATAAATAGAGTAATTAATCTTAGAGATTGGGAGTGATGACAAACTAAGCTTATTTAAAATAACAATATTATAGGAATTTATTAAGGAATTTAGTACAAAATAAGTTAAGTCTTTGTTTATACAACTTGGTTATTTTCTTTAATATGTTTTGATGCGGCTTTGACAAACAATGTAAAATTTTGTTAATTTGTCGGCCAAAACCAATCAGCAATAAAATATTATTAGCCCTCTTCAAGATATTACAAATAAATCTGTTAAATATATATATTACAAGACATGAAAGATGGGCATTTAAAACACTATTACATTTAAAATCATTTGTATATAATGAGTGTGGGAAGCAAAATAGTTCTTAAATAAATAATTGACCATTACACAGTCAGATTTAATTAATTACGAAATTGGTATGTGAAGGACGTGCCATCATGGCAGAGAGCATTTCAGGTTTGCTAAATAAAATATATAAATATAATGATAAAGGCAGTATGATATTATAGATTTACAACAAAAGAATAAATGAGGTCTGTTACGAATCTCTGGGTGGCTTTGCTTAAAAGAAATCCCTGGTTTATACAGGTGGATGATGAGAAATGCTGGCCTTCCAGCCAAAACATGTCTCTGAATAATAATAATAAATGTGATGTGCTGGCCTTTCCATACACATCTTAAATGGCAATGCCCGAAAATGGATCCCTTGGTATGAACTACATCTACTTTGAGGGAGTGTGAAAGATTGGACTGGTCAGTTAAATTTTCGAAGGCCCTGATGAGTAAGTAGCAAAGCAAAATAATAAATGAATGGTTGTAGCAATAAAAACATTAATGCCTTAGACATATATATATATTATAACGATCCGGAGAATAGAACTTAACGTAATCTGCACTACGGGTGCCATCTAGGTATTTGAACCTAGAAAAATTTATAGAGTAGGCAGATACGTAAGTCAAAAAAAATTTTTTTTTTTTTTCATCCGGTCGTTAGCCCATGTCACTAGCTCAGTGGAATAGCAGAGATTTAATAATATAATATAAGAGTATATATATAAAAAAGAATAAAATAAGCCACTGCCAGTAATTAACATACAAACATTTATTTATGCATATATATATATATATATAAGATTGAAAATTGTTTTAGTATCAGTTTACACTTTAACATTTAACATTATTTTTTAACTTTACTTTAGATTTTTAATTTACATTTTAATTTCTATTATATTATAAGTTTACATTTTAATTAAGTTCACACAGATGGGATTATAAAAGATTGTTTTAATATGTTGCATATAGATCAAACATTTCAAAGTAAACATAAACGATCAAAATATAAAATCATTGATACTGACAATTGCAGAGGGAAATTTATAAGTAACCCAATAGTATTCACCATAAGATACTTGCATTGTCACTAATGACTTAAAGGACATCCGAATAAATACATTTTAGATACTCACCGTAAGGTATCATTATTTATCGAATGTCTATATATTTTGATCAAATATGAAAACCCAAAACATACTTAACCGATAACCAATCCATGCAAGCGTCTATAAACAACTTAAATTTAATGCATTTTTATTTAGGGTTGAGTATGAATAGACTACATAGATTTGCATTTGAAAATAAAATATTCTATCCCTATTTAACCTTAGGCTAAAATTCGCAGTCAAACTGGCATCAATTCATCTGATACATCGATGTATTCAATGTAATACAGAATACGGCAGCACCAAAAAGATTAAGAGAAGACATTGACTCTCATCAGATAGGAATATTACATCTATCTAATGAGAAGAACAATAAAAAAAACTCCATAGAAAGGAACTGCGTTCTCCATCTTATAATTTCTTTCATAGGCAAATGGGTGAGTGCAGCGTATATATAAATGATTCTGCCAGTAGTGAATCTCTGACTACATCTACTAACTACATCAATATATCCAATCCATTGACCCAATCTAACAACAAAACAAATAACCTAAGATTACCCTCCCCTAATATAACTTTACAAATCTATACAGCCATTCACTCCCGACTTAAGTTTAACATTTATATAATTTAACTTAATGGAAAACAGAAATCATAATAAAACTTAAAGAACAAAATTAAATAAATGGAAATGATTTTAAATAAATAAATAAAAAATACATCAAATAACATTATTAATAAATTAAGTTGGTCAGATAGGATAATATTGCAATCATTTAAATATGAAAAATTTTAATTTAATGTTCATTATTTATAAAGTTCTTACGGTTTAAAACAGTTCATCTTTATACGTTGCTTGCCATGAACGTGAATTCCCACGCCGTCCTCAAAAGATTGGTATCCATTTAGCCATTGTTTATTTATTTATTTGGAGGTTTTTTAGTTTAGTTGGTCCTCAATGTAGAAAATGATAGTTCATTTCTCTTTCTTTCTTTGGCAAAACTGAAGGGATTGAATCGTGCATCTCTTCAATCCCTTCTCCCGCATCTCCGCACTAACACCTATCTGTCACATCATAATAATCATAATCACTAGCTAATAATTTCCAAACTTGTCCTTTTATATTACTTTAAAAGATTAACTTAACATTACGTCATCGATGTGATGATCCTTTTCATTGAGGTCCGATTTCCCAATGGATTTATTTCATTTGCTAAAAGTTTCTATTGTTTTCCTATCTGACCGATGTTTTTACATTTAAATGCCCAAGGCTGGTTTACATTTGACTAATTAAATTTATCATTTCCATTTCTGATTAATTAACCTGTTTTCCAAATCAAAGATATATTTAAAGATAAATTTAAAGATATAATTTTATCTCCAAATCTTTTTAAAATTTTGTTTTAAAATACTTTTTCTTTAATAAAATTTTATTTTAATAATTTTTCATTATCTGTGCGATTTAATATATACGAGTTTAAGATGATATTTAATTTCAATTTTTAATTCTTAAAGAAAATTTTTAAATGCGAACTTTTTAATTTACTTTCATGTTTAATAAATAAAAAACAACAACAATGTAACGAACGTCTGTGCTTGTTACAATATATATATAGGGAGAGAGATAGATAGTGTATCACTAACAAAATTAATAACTTAATTTCTGATTAAAATAATCGGCTCCCTAACATGATGGAAAGTCCCAGAGGCCTTAGGCAATTACTGAATGAATCATAAAACATAATATAAAAAAAGGAAGTCAAGAATTAAAATTTAAAATATAAGTTGTTTTCCACACTTTACAAATATTTCATTTATTAATAAAGTTATTAAATAGTTTATGAAAGATTACAAAATAAGACTTTAATTAACATAGATGGGGCATTGAATATCAAACTCACTTCTGATGAAGTTTGACAATATAAAGCATAATAAATTATACATCAAATTTTTTTACTATTTTTGACAAATAAAAATTTATATGTATGAAACATATACTGACAAAATGCTATAATAGATTTTACTTAGTTGATTCACTAAAATTCTTTATTCTTTCAGAAATAATTACAGGGCTATTTTAAATGGGGAAAATAGTAAGATACTTTTAAAATAAATCATTCAAAATAAATTTATATATGATATACAAAACTAAACGAGCTTTCTATTAATTAATTTACGGGAAGTAAGTCTCCCGTAATGATTTTGACTGGAAAATAAGAGGGAGAGAATTTAAAGTTAATAGCTCATTAAATTTTGTACTTGGAAATTTCAGTAAATCAAATATTCTAAATAAACCAACAAAAATTAATTTAATTTGCTGCATCAAAATAATGTAAGATTTTATAAGAATTGATATTTGTAAAATAAAATTAAAAGATGCATTTTCAACCAAGCCATATAAACATCACACAGATATATAAAATATAAATTAGAATTGATTTTGAAAACAAGTAAAATGAAATCAATTGCTTGTGGCAAATTGGATGTTACCTTAGAATCAATCAGTAGGCATTACATGGCTTAAAACAGGCAGTTAATACAGTCTGATCATTTCAGGCTTCCTCGACACAGCCAGTTTCTGGCCAGATGTTTAAAGCACTGGAAAAACATGGATAGGCTGGTGGGACAGAGCTCCGGAAAGCAAGAGTCAATCTTTTTAGCCAGTCATTCTTTACTCACGATGTACTGAATCTAAACTACACTCTTCAGTGAACTGTTCTCAATAAAACTCAATAATAATCCTTATCAAATTTTCCACTATTTATGTGTTCTGATCTTTATTGCATTGAATCTACAGTGACAACTGCCAATTACAATTGCTCTAACTGTTTCTCTGAGGTTGGTGCCTGCTTTGGAGGCAAAATCTATAACTCTGCATGAACATGCCCCAAGGGTTGATTTGCTAATTTAAAAAAAACAACAACAAGCATATTAAGTTTATCAGTCATTGTACTAACAAAATCTATTTAATAAAGGTTTAGATTAACAACAATGTAGATTTTATTCAGAAAAATTTTAGGAATTTGGTACAATGACTTTCAAACATATTTGACATAAACTTAAGCAGAAATTTACAAAACATTTCTTACAAATATTACATTGTTGAAATAATTGACTCTCTAATGTACATTGATGAAAAGATAAATATAAAATGTTACCAACTGATTAATTAAAGAAAATGAATTTTAATAGAAGAATTTAAAATATCTGTAACATTTTATAGATATCCAGGGTTCAGTTCGAGTTACAAAATAAACACAATATACATTTTTTACAAATACAAAATAAATAAACTATCATAAAAAGGTTAGTTTTAATTATAAAATAAAAGTAATGAAATATAAAAGATTATAATATTAAAAATATACTTCCACCTATTATGAGATGGGTGTCAGTTAATAAAGATTGGGTTCAAACCCATACTAGTGCTGATGACATTGGCACTAGGTGAAGCAAAAATATGTACTATATTTCCAGCTTCAATATATATATATATAAACATTACAAGCATAAAGCTAAACTAGTCAATATATAATTAAAATTACCCCAAATCCAAAATTCAACCAGACCCAGCAAAACAAAAATAATATTAAAACACAACCAAAGGTTTCACTGCTATAAGCAGACTTCTCAAGTGTAAAGAACTACAAAAACTTCACAATATAGATATAATATTAAACAGTACCCACAAATCCACTCACTTCCCATCCACCCTTAATATTAAAAAAACTCTCAAATAAGTTAATTGCTTCAGAATAATATATTTTCAATAATAAAGATTTTTTAATTCTTCTTTTGATTTCATTTCTCTCAAAGAAGACAACCTTAGCTCCATCAAAATTAATACTGTGGACTGTATCTTTTTCATAGACATACAAATCAGAACTAAGATATCTATTTTTAACTCTACTTTTATGAACCTTTATTTTTTCATTAAAACTCAAACTACTTTGATCTATGTAGACCTTCTTACAAAAAACAAGGGATAAAATATACTACACCAGGAATAGTCTTTCTATCAAAAATTTCCTTTGTATTATTTAATAAATTATTCAATGTAACACTCCTTTTCCAAGCAATTTTTTTATTTCCAAACAATTTACCATTCCTACATACAATTTTATAAGAAGACATTTTAAATGGCAAAGAAATAAAATCATATTTTTCTCTATCCTTTATATCCTTACAAATATTACTATTAAATAAAATATTTTTAACAAATTTATCAGAGTAACCAACCTTAAAGTAATCTTTATAAAATTGACATTTCTGAAACAAAGCTACCCCACTAGAATTATTTAATTTATTATTCCTATGACAATAATTCCTTAAAGCAGCTACTTTATGAGATACAGACTGATAGCTAACAGGTTTAATTATAGATCTTAATTCTTTACTATTAACAAAGTGACTGCATAGTAAATAATTGGTCTCTATTTCTAATCACCAAAAGATCTAAAAAATTTAACTCACCAAAATCTAACCCCCCTCCTTCTAACACATATATTATAGAAGGATCAAGACAAATAATTTCATTTACAAATTCTTTCAATTTATCATGTTCAACTACAAATATACAATCATCAACATATCTGACAAATAACTTTACATATAAACAATTCTTTTTAATAATAATTTCCTCCTCCATATAATTAATATAAACTTAACATACTAAATGAGAAATAATATAACCTATTATTCACCCTTTCATTAATTTTATAAAAATTACCATTATAATTAAAATACATAGAATCTTCCAATAATAAAAGCAAATCTTTAATTACCTTAATTTCATTTTTTGATAAAGAACTTTTCTTAATCAATACAGACATAAGAAGATCAATACTGCTTAACCTATTAACAGACTGATACATATTTTCAATATCTAAATTGCTAAATACCCAATTACTTTCCATTTTAAAATTATTAATCTTATCAAAAGTCTCAAAAGAAGAAGAAACTGTGTAATGACCAAAATCCACAAATTGTTTTAAAAAATTATTCAAGAATCTAGAAATACCCTCTACAATACTACCTATAAAATCAAAAATAAATCTTAAAGGAAAACCATCTTTATGAGTCTTAATATTCACAAACATTTTAGCTGATATGAAATCATTTGGATAACATTTTAAATAATCTACTTTATTAAAAAATTTTAAATTTACCATTTAATCCTGCTGAGGTTAGACATCTTAAGAATAGGTTAATTGCTAATGATGTGATCATTTCTTATGAAGACAAAGCTGGTAGGTGTGTCATTATGAAAGGAGATGAATTCAAATTGAAAATGGATAGATAATTAAATAATAGTAAATATATGTTTTTAGATAAAATCCAGGTAATGTGATTAAAAGAAAGTTGATAGATATTATGAAGAAAATGGTAAATTTAAAGATTTTTAATACAGTAGATTATCTAAAATGTTATCCAAATGATTTCATATCAGCTAAGATGTTTGTGAATATTAAGACTCATAAAGATGGTTTTCCTTTAAGATTTATTTTTGATTTTACAGGTAGTGTTGTAGAGAGTATTTCTAGATTCTTGAATAATTTTTTAAAACAATTTGTGGATTTTGGTCATTACACAGTTTCTTCTTCTTTTAAGGCTTTTGATAAGATTAATAATTTTAAAATGGAAAGTAATTGGGTATTTGACAATTTAGATATTGAAAATATGTATCAGTCTGTTAATAGGTTAAGCAGTATTGGTGTTCTTGTGACTGTATTGATTAAGAAAAGTTATTTATCAAAAAATAAAATTAATGTAATTAAAGATTTGCTTTTATTATTGGAAGATTCTATGTATTTTACTTATAAAGGTAATTTTTATAAAATTAAGGAAGGGTGGATAATACATTATATTATTTCTCCTTTAGTATGTTCAGTTTATATTAATTATATGGAGGAGGAAATTATTATTAAAAAGAATTGTTTATATGTAAAGTTATTTGTCAGATATGTTGATGATTGTTTATTTGTAGTTGAAAATGAGAAATTGAAAAAATTTGTAAATGAGCTTAATTGTTTTGATCCTTCTATAACATATATGTTAGAAAGAGGGGGGTTAGATTTTGTTAAGTTAAAATTTTTAGATCTTTTGGTGATTAGAAATGTAGAGAACAATTGTTTACTATGCAGTCACTTTGTTAATAGTAAAGAATTAAGATCTCTAATTAAACCTGTTAGCTATCAGTCTGTATCTCATAAAGTAGCTGCTTTAAGGAATTATTGTCATAGGAATAATAAATTAAATAATTCTAATGGGGTAGCTTTGTTTCATAAATGTCAATTTTATGAAGATTACTTGAGGGTTGGTTACTCTGATAAATTTGTAAAAGTATTTTATTTAACCAAAAGACTGTTTTTACGAGGCTCCTCGTAGACATCTGACGTCACTCTAATTCAGCCGATTCTTATGCTAAAAAATTCGTTCGATATGTTTTGAAGAGGTTTTTAAAAGTTCTGTAAGATGGTGACCTCTTCCGACTTATTTTACAAGTAAAAAATAAAAAAAATGCATTTAAACCTAAACAAAGAAAGAACATTATTTGTGATTGGTTCTTAGCAAGCTCTCAGCCGAAAAAGACATTCTGATTGGCTGGAAAGAACAAAGAAACCGCCTGATCAAAGAAAATAAAGAAAAACGCTGAGATTTTCATTTTGAATATGATTAAAGTATTATAAAATTATATTTATGGAAATTAAAAATTATTTTCAGAGAGAATAATAAAAAAACAAAATTATTTTCGAAAAATATTGAAGATTTTAGTAAAAATATTGAAGATGTAGTATAAAAAGAAATATTTACTTTTCTATAACGTAAAAGTCAATCTTTTTGTTTATATTATAGCTTTTATGTTGCCGAAATTGAATATTTTAGAATAAATAAATAGCAATTTATTTTTGAAAGAACTTTCGTTCTCTTCATAACCTGAAAAATTATTAATATACTTTTTATAAACATATCTGAGTTGAATTTAATATTATAGGCGAATATGTTTTAACAATAGGCTTTGTCTTCAGTTTGTGAGTTGACCAATTAAAAGATTTGATTTTTACCTCATACAACCAATAATATAATTAGCGGTTAAAAGGTTAATAGTAATATTTGTAAGGATGTAAAGGATAGAGAAAATATGGTTTTATTTTTTTGCCATTTAAATTGTCTTCTTATAAAATTGTATGTAGGAATAATAAATTGTTTGGAAATAAAAAAAATTGCTTGGAAAAGGGGTGTTACATTGAATAAATTATTAAATAATACAAAGAAAATTTTTGATAGAAACACTATTCCTGGTGTAGTATCTTTTATCCCTTGTTTTTTGTAAGAAGGTCTACATAGGTCAGAATAGTTTGAGTTTAAATGAAAGAATAAAGATTTATAAAAGTAGAGTTAAAAATAGATATCTTAGTTATGCTTTGTATAACCATGAAAAAGATACAGGCCACACTATTAATTTGATGGAGCTAAGGTTTTCTTCTTTAAGAGAAATGAAATCAAAAGAAGAATTAAAGAATCTTTATTATTGAAAATATATTATTCTGAAGCAATTAACTTATTTAAGACTTCTTTTAATATTAAGAGTGGATGGGAAGTGAATGGATTTGTGGGTAATGTTTAATATTATATATATTGTGTAGTTTTTGTAGTTCTTTACACTTGAGGTCTGCTTGTAGCAGTGAAAGCTTTGGTTGTGTTTTAATGTTATTTGTTTGCTGGTCTGGTTGAATTTTTGATTTGGGGTAATTTTAATTTTATATATATATATATATATATATATATATATATATATATATATATATATATATATATTGTGCCACAATTTTGACTTTATCCATAAATTTTCAAAGATTATTTAAAAAGTGGTGGCCATTTGAGGGCAAAAGTAAAGTTATTATCCTGTTTTAATATGATGGCACACAATAGAGTTTTTTCTCCAAGTAATTGGAGTAAGATTATTATTTAAAGGAAAGGGTAAGGATCATAGAAAGTTAAATAATTATAGACTGATAGTGGTAACATCAGTTTTACATAAAGTTTTTTTTATATATGGTGGCTAGAAGAGTTGTAAAATGAATGGAAGGGAATAATGTAATGGTGAAAATGCAAGGAGGTTTTGTATTAGATAGGCATATAGGAGATAGTTTATTTGTAGTTACACAACTTATGGATATGAATAGGAATTCAAGTAAACAGTAATGTATTAGTTTTATAAATATAGAGAAGGCATATGAAAAAATAAGTAGAAATAGATTGTGGTTAAGTTTAGCAAATTTGGGAATGGATGAAGCTTTAATGGGTATTATTAAGAAATTATGTGAAAATAATTATTATATATATCAATTAGGGAATATAGAGTCAGTTAAAGTTAAAAATGGGGCAGGACTAAGGTAAGAATGTCCTATGTCACCTATTTTGTTTGTTGTATTTGAGTGAAATGGAAAAAGCAATAGAAATATTACGAAGAGGGATAGAGATACTGTTAATAGGTGGTAAGGGAGTATATATTTTGTTAGGTCTTTTTTTTGCAGATGATATATTTTTGTGTGTAGAAAAAAAAAGATATGAAAGTTATGCTGATGACATGTGCAAGGGTGGATAAAGAGATGGGGATTAAATTTTGTGAAGAAAAATCAAATATAATGATGGTTAATAGTAGAGAAAGAGAAGATGTAGAATTTTTATTGGGAGATATTAAATTAAATGTGGTGAATAGATATAGTTATTTGGGAATTATTTTAAGTAATCAAAAAAATTATTTGGATGAATGGGAGAGAAAACGGGTTGATAAAAAATTAACAGTGTTTTCATATAATAATTATGATGTAACTAGAATTATATGGAAGGGAGTTGCAGTAGCAGGGTTAACATATGGTAATGATGCATTATATGTTAGTAAAGGGGTATTAGATTACTTAGAAAAAGTTCAAAGGGAAGTAGGAAGATATGCATTGGATGCAAATGTATGGGCAGCAAGGGAGGCAATTCAAGGAGAAATAGGATGGTCAAGTTTTTATATGAAAGATGCAAAAAGAAAATGAAAATGTTTGGTAGCTTGCAGTTTATGGATAATAAAAGAACAGCCAAAATAGTTTTTAATTGGGTTATGAGTAAAGGGCAGGCAACAAGATGGGTGAGAAAGGTAATGCGGTATGCAAAAGATTTGGATAAAGAATTTATATCAGTATATTTGTATAAAAAATGGGATGATTGTGTTAGGAGGATTGTTGAGTGTTGTAATGGTAAGGAATGGGATAAAAGAATAGATTTATTAATAAAGAATAGGGAGTTAGAGAGATGGAGAACTAGTATGGAGAGTAAAAGAGTTTACATATATATAGAAATAAACAAAATATTAGGTGCGAGTTAATATATGATAATAGTAAGAAAAGTAATTTATTGTTTAAGCTTTTAGCAGCAAGACAATATACATGTAAATGGAAAAATATGGTTGATTTAGTCTGTAAATTATGTAAGGAAGGAATAGAAAATATTAGGCATCTGTTAATTGAATGTTTATGCTTGAAAACAGAAAGGGTACATATAATGAAGTTATGGAAGAATAAATATGAAAAAAGTGATTATACACAAAGTGGATTATTGTTTTTTATGCTGGGGTTGGGAAAAAGATAAAGGGGATTTAGATATAAAGGTCATAGAGTTGACAAAGATTATGTTTTAGAAATGGGATAGAGCAGAATATGGGAAAACTTAGAGTGGGAAATAGAAAATAGTGGCTAACATGTTTCTCTGGCCATAATTGCTGAGAGATTCTTGACTTAAGGAGAAGCCACAGTATGTCACATCACATCACATGGAACCAGATTCTTTTCACAATCACAGTTGGTTATTTATTTACGAATGGCAATCACCAAATGCAATTTATAAAATAATTTATATTGGACTTAAATTCTATAACGTGAATATCATACTTAACTAGTTAAATAAAATCAAACAGACACTTGATCAATGTTGAAATATTTATTACACTATTTTCCTTTCTTTCTTCTTATACCTTCCTCTTGCATTTATTTAATCAAACCATCCTGATCTATTTCATACAAATACAGCTTTAACAAATCATTCTCGAATGAACTTGTGCCATATGTTATCCAAATGTATAGAAAATTACCAATAATTACGGTATATACACACTAGGAGTTAATTCAAAAGTCACTTACTATAAGAGTGTGCTTGTTAGCAGTGCTCAAACCCTCTCTTGCAAACATTAAAACCTATATCTATTCCTTTAGATTGAGTATACAATTTTATGTAAATACACCCTACTGGTATAATAATGATAGGTAAGAAAAGTAAAGTTAATTAATAAAATAAGACATCTATATAATGTTTGTTAATTTAAGTTAGTGGAATATATGTAATTACAAATATATATATATATAAAGCTATTGTTGAAACTTGTATCTGCTTGAAATGAAAGTTTTTCAAAATTCTATTATGTCATTATATTAACATGCAAATGTTTCTTGTAATAAAAGAAAAAGTCTAGTTATCTTGATCGATCAGTGTATTGGTCCTGTGGGAGAAGTATTTCATCCTATGCTTGTCATTGTTTGTCCCGACTTTCCATTTTAATCCAGTTTCCTCTGCTGGCTTTACTTGTCTCTATGCAAAGTAAGCATTTCCAATGTCAGTTCCAGGTGGTAATGGAAAGAGAGGTTTCCCAAAGGGAAAAGTTCTGACACCTTTACCCACACAACATATTATCTGCACTTTTTAATTATTTAATTTCGCTTTGCAAGTTTCAAATTGTCGAAGAGTCCAAGACAAATTAAAACCAATAGACCAGTCACTAACTTCAGCAAAATATCATTTAATAATCAAACAAAAGGCTACCATGTAATTTATAGTTTTTGTTTTTTTTAATATTACTTATAATCCTGTGGAAACATTCCATATTGATGAGCATAATAGATAGCTCAAAAATACTTCCACTATCAAAGTTTCAACAATAGAGCTAATTGCAGGAAAATGTTATACTTTCTTTCCCATTCTATCTTTAAGAATTTCTAAGAATTGGAAATAAAACAAAAGTCAACCTTTTACAAAAAAAAAACTTGGAAGTTCTTTTTTTATCTTGATTTAATTGATTACAAAACTTTTAAAATTCCATTTCAAAAAAATAAGTTTTATTATTTATTTTTAATATAAAAATATAAGTTTTATTATAAAATAATATATACATAAATTTTAATAATATATATGTGCGTATATGTATGACTAAGAGTTGGCAGAAAAATAACAGCTCAATATATATATATCAAAAACAATATAAAGCAAGGTATATTCATTTGGTTACAGGTATATTTACTTTAGATTTATTAACAGTTTTGATGCACTGATATATCTAGTAATTGTTATTCACAATACCCATCTACAGTATGTTATTGAAAGCATAAAAGTATAACTAAACTTTACTAATAAATAATATGATAATGACAATTATCATATGAAGACAAATGACAATTATTATTTATCATTCAGTAATCAATTATATGAATATGGGAACGAACACCAGATATCAAATATATACAGGATACTAAACTTTGCCCATGTCCACAGAATAATCATCTTAACTATTGAAATATCGTACCAATCCATCAGTAAACTACTATTTGATGAAAATAAAATGACATTGCATATGTGTATCTTTTTTAAAATTACTAATAAATTTTATTGGTTTACTTGTAAACTGTTGACAAGATACCACAACACAATACATACACTATTTTATTTAGCTGAACACTATAGATAAACAACTGTTCCTGAAGCTAACTTTACCTTATCATTTCTATACAATTTTAAAACACCAAGAACTTCATGATACATGATGAAAAATAACTAGACATCATCATGAGGGATCAGACAATAAAGAAAGGCTTTTCAGAACAACATTGCATGATTTTTTAACAATATGGCAGATTCCAACACCTTTTTTTCTAGATATAAAATGTGTGGACATCATCTCAGCAAGGGAAGTGGAATGTATACCATGAAAATAATCTTCTCTGTGGATTAAACTGTACCAGCTAAGCATAAAATAATTATAAGCCTCAACAATATAATCCTCTCATGGAATAAGCAATAGGAGAGTATACTCCATCTATCAATCCATAATATCAATGATATAACATTTAATAAAATTATGTTTCTCACACTTATCAAATAGAAACTAGCACAAATCCCCATCAAAACAATGGCAAGATAAAATAATTATCATATTAAAAGCTAAAAAGATAAATACCCCACCTCAAATGATGCATATGTTAAATAGTGTATGAAACTAACAAAGGTACTGTAAGTCAAACAACTATAAAATATTTTTAAAGCATAATAAAATTTGCAATAATAAAAATTGCACAGTACAATGAACAATAGTGTAAATTCAATAAACTAAAGTGGATATACTAAATTACAGGCAAAATATAGAAAGATATAAAATGAATGTATACATGGTTATATGGAAAACTCCATATAAAAAAATAATTATGCCATCATAAGTAAATACTATTATGCTTATGACAAATCACTCTGTCTACTTGCCTGTAGATACAATGTCAATAGATAATTCCCATAAATGTAAGAAATGTGTATCTCTATTTATCTTAGTTTGTTTTCAGAATCGTTGCATATTTATACCATAAATAAAAGAAAAAATAATATACATATTAATAACATATCCAAAACTAATATATAATATTAATAAACATGAACAAAAAAAATAATTGCTACTATACTTCATTTTGTTACCATAGTTCATAATTTAAATTACTTTACTATAAGCTGACTGATGAGGGGAAAATGATGTTATTGTTGACCAAAGTGATACATCCATATTCTTCTTATTTTATCATGGTAAAGCAAATAAAACATTTAAGAGTTTCTGGCAAATAAAACAATTATACAGTATCACTCATAAATACTTCAGAATTTTGGATCATTTTTTTGTGCTTAATAATTAATATTTAAACAAAGTTGTAAATTACAAATTATCTCCGACTTAGATAAAAGAATTTTTTTTCAAAACAATTGTTATTATTTTTTCCATCCACAGTAATATATTGGAATAATTAAGAATGGTTCCTGCATTTTAATGTATTTCAAAATCTTCTCTTTAATAGTTTCAATTAATGTTAACTCAAATGTTTCACAATAGTAATTAAGAAATTGTTACTTATTTTTTTTATCTGTAATTTTAAACATTTTCTTTCAGAATATTATTATAAATTATTATTTTCTTTCATCAAGATTTGCATTAAGTCTATCCAATTAAGCTATAAGTTAAATATTTTTTATAATTATCAAAACGGGAAACATATTCTAATATTCATTTTTAATAATGAAGTAATCAAGCGTTTTAGAAGAAAAAATTTATCAGATTAATATTTTGATAGAAATATAAATTATATTCACGCATTATAATATATGTAAATTTTAGTATCCTTTTAAAGTAGATTTAATTTTTTTAATTTAATTTCAGAAAGTTTTGTCTTAATCACTTTAAATCTGTTTCTTCTTGCATTTGGTATAAAGACAAAAAGTATTTTATAAACAAACACACAGAATACTTTTTTTTTGTCATTCCAAACAAATCATTGTTAATCTTTAAATGTACATAATAAGTATAATGATTAAGATTGCAGTAATATATAGAATAAAATTTTATGTTTACTATCTCATGTCTGGTTTTAAGTCTGAAGTCTCTTTAAACGATGTATTTGTTTTTCAAAATGGTTCCCATTCTATTTTAATGTGAAATTCTCATGATTGTCAGTTGATAGATCAGTAGGTCAGAGGTATGCAAGGAAGTGGAATTCTCTACTCCATTATTTTATGAGTCAAATTATAATTGACTATCATTTAAATTTGGTTCAAATTCAAATCCAGTGATATTTATTTTCAGCTTTTTCTTGGTCTTAAATTTTGTTATAGCTCAGATGTATTTATCTCTTTTCTTGTTGTTTTCATGATCCCCCATTATAAACTCTGTTAGTTTATTTTATACTTTTATGAAATGGAATTGTTGTAAAAAATATAGGCCAATTAAAGCAAGGTATGTGCATATTATTAATACTTCTCCACCTACAGTCATTAGTGATAACTAACCAAGCTGTCACCATAACCAAATTTCCCTACAGTTCTTTTATCTTTCAATTGTTTATGAATTCTAGCAATAAAGTCTTCCATGATAATTTTAAAATGTTGTTTAGGCTGCTCAAAGACTTGTTAATCTATATAAATCCTCTACTTATTCATTACAATGAAAACTTGTTGTAGCATAAATCTGAATTATCTTTATTTGATACCTACCTCTAAGCTGAATAACTAATTTTGCCACTCTTCCTAATATATTACCAATCTCTAGGAACATTGTTCTACCATTTTTATTTATAATTAATTCTACTCCATTTATGCTTATAATGTTTATATCTTTGTAATACATTCCACATTCACTTTTTAAATCAATTGTCTCTTTACTTTTTCTTTTAACCTCTCAATGTCCAACAATGACCCATTTAATATTAGACTATTTTTCATCCAATTCTCACTAGAAAGTGGTCTGTAGTTATAATTACTTATATAAAATGTCATCATCAAATGGCAGCCTAGAACCACCACATCTGCTAGATTTTTGGCATCTTCTACTTTCAGTCACTAACCATTGGCTTGGCAAATAACTTTGCTGCCTCCTGGGAAAAAAGTTATAATTTAGTTTTGTCTTGACGGTTGTGAATATTTATGTAAAAAATGTTTAGTCACACATATATTTCAAGAAAAAACTGATATTTCAATTAAAAGCAATGAGATAACAGAAGAAATTATAGTGTTCCTTAATCTTAAACTCAGAAATAAAAAAATCACTGTTCTCTAAATGCGATAATACATGTTGGTGAACAGCCTATCCATGTTTATATATTATAATTATATAAACAATAATATAATAATAACTGCTGCAATGACAAAGACATTATGGAATGGATGTTAGGAATTTGCCCTGATCAATTCCTTTAAGGATTCAAAGAGGAAGCAGAGCATCACTTTCCAATTAATAGTAAACTCCTTTCTGAGACTTTTAATTCATAAGCATTTATATCTAAATAGTAGCTAAGGAAATCTCAAGCAAATGAGAACTTTTTTTAGGTAATACAGATTCACGCCCATCTAATATTTTATAAGATATTTAACTATTCTTAGTAAATACCCTAAACTGATACACAAAATGTAATTAACTGGTAAATAAAACAACAATGTGGTAATATTGTAATATAGCTTTAACCTATAATTAAAGAAGTATCATGTTCTTACAGACGTTACACTTTTATTATATCTTTTAATATTTGCTTTTCAAAAAGCCTCTTTATGTAAGTAGAAGATTTTCAGGTCTTAAAAATTTAAAAGATATTCATGTAATAGCATTTTCCCATGCTTTTGAAGATTTTCAGGTCTTTAAAAGATATTCATGTAATAGCATTTTTCCATACATTTTACTGATTATTTATAGATATGATGTAATGAAGCAATAAAATAAAGCAATTTGCTTTATTATGTCATAACTGAAAATATTCTCATTTATAATTATAAATTATTTAACTACAATTTATCTTTAATAGGTCAAGCTACAACCACTTCTCCTGATATTTCAACAACTTTTCCATCTACAGGTAATTATTATGTGTGTATGTGCTTGTATGTTTTTAACATTTATGAAAAATATAGATCATTTTTTGAAATTGTTTTTTATAACATTTTACATTCATTTAGAAAAGAGCAAATATAAGAGAACATCAAAAAATAAAACAACTAATTAATGGATGATTTTATTTATCAGTTTTAAATCTCACCTTAAAACAACATTCTAATACTTGAGCTTCCATAGTAAAATATTATTTTTTAAATGTTATTAAAATATCTGCTATAAAAACAAATTGGTATTAGCTTTTATGATTTTTTTTTCAAATCTACTCCTTCTTTTACTGTGACATCTAAAGATGAATGTCTTTAATATATTAAGATGAATGTCTTTAATATGTTAACTGCTTATCTTTTTTTTTGTTTGTAAATTTAAACTTAATATTACTAAGAATTGATTTTGTATATCTGAGATTATATTAAATATGTTCATGTTTATCATATTCAATAGCAATACTTTTGACTATAATAAAGGGATTGTATAGTTATTGAAAGCATTCATGTTTTTATTAATCTGAAATATCATAATCTATATTAATTAGAATATTTCCAGGAACTGCTCATATGTTTTGTAGAGTTTTCTCAAAATAACATAGATTGTATTGATTCACCATATAATTTTTAACATAATTTATAATTGAATAATTTTTTTCATCTAAGTCCAAAATGATACTATCATTTACTTTCATCAGTCCTTTGTCAATTCTTCATACATTGTGTGTAATATATTAGTTAGTTATGTATTTAGAATATGTTATAAATAACAAGAACTAATGAATCAAATATTTTACCAATGTCAAAGCACTAAATGCTTTGCTGAAATCTATTTATTTATCTGTCTGTCTATCTATTAGTTTATTTATCTGTCATTTTACATATCTATTAATAGGAATATTGATATGTATCGCTGTCTGTCTAGCCTTCTTTTCATTAAACTATATATTATTTATGTTCCCATCTGATTTCCTACCCTATATATTTTTATCTTCTTTCATATCTATTCAATTATATATTTCACTTAACCACTTATTCCACTGCAAAATAATATATATATATATGAAGTATGGTCACTTATAAAATAACATATAAATTATAATAAGAGAAGAGATCTTATAATCATTTATTTCTTTATGCAGACTTACAAATATTTTTAATTCTTTGATGAGACATGTATGATAAGATATCTGACTAATAAGCATTATGCTAGTTCTACCTGTTACATAAATAGCTAACACATCAGAATTATGCATTTTAAGATTGAAATCCTAATTGTTACATTAGCAAAATTGATAGTCAACATGCATTGTTGTATATTTGAATATAATGATTGCCACTTTTGTTTTATAAACTTCATGTCAAAATTTAAAAATAAGTGAATTGAAATGAGAACCAGTAATAAAGAAATAGTGATTTTATAACATAAATATTGATAATATAACCAAGAAACGTTAAATAATAACAATAAATAAATAGTGACTGAATTCTTGGCATATGCACAATCCACAACTTGTTTAATATAATGTTTTCTATTAGTTTTATAAAAACAATAAAAAATTAAATACAAGTTTATTATATAGACTTTTTAAGCTAAATGTAATTAGAGGGGATTTGAACACAAGTTCTCTTTACTCATCCACTCCATTCTACATTCCCGCATTTTAACATTATATTATTGTGAACATATAAAAATAAATAATTTAGTAATTGATTGTAGCAATCCAAGTTTTCCACCAGAAGAGGGCGAACATATATGACTATCATCAGACTTAGGGTCTTCAGGCAGGATGCTGTGAATGACACGATGATGTACCTAACCAATTATTATATCTATTTCTAATGGGCTAGCTGTTAGTCCACACATTAAATTCAGACACAATTTAAGCTAGTTCACCATATCTCATCCCTCTTTTGCATTACATTATGCCTCATTATTCAAACTCAGGGAGAATGATGCCTTCATCTTTCTTCAGGGATGAAATTACTTTATGTAGCAACTATTGTACCTCTATATAGGTTTTTATTAATCTAAGATACATCCAACCCTATTGCTGCGATGTGTGTGTCCATATATATATATATATGATCACTAGGTGGAGCTTTACCAATAGCTTCCAACAAGCTTTGTTTACATAAATGCTGAAAGAGATAGAATTCAAAATCTCTATCATTGTCACCCACTTCCAGAACAGCTGTTTTCAAGCTTATTGGTTCGTGTCAGTGAAGGCCTGGGAGACTAGAAACTATATCTAAATACCAACTCTAAAATCAACATTTATCAAACATGTTTCTATCAGTTTGAAAGCATGAAATTTATCAGACATGTAATGTCTTCAAATCCACCTTAACAAACTATATAGCTATATGGGTCTGAAAACAGTTCAGTTTCACCATATAATAAAGCCTCTGCAATATATAGCATTGCAAAAACCTTCAAAGGTGCATTTATTATAAATCAAAACAAGTTATAAATTTCATAACTTGCCTTTAAGCTTGCATTTTATGATCACTAGATGGAGCTTTACCATTAGCTTCTTATAAGCTTTGTTTACATAAACACCGAAAGAGATAGAATTCAAAATCTCTATCATTGTCACCCACCTCCAGACCAGCTGGTTTCGAGCTTATTGGCTCATGTCAGTGAAGGCCTGGGAGACTAGAAACTACATCTAAATGCCAACTCTAAAATCAGCATTTATCAAACCGTTTCTATCAGTTTGAAAGCATGAAATTTATCAGACATGTAATGATTCAAATCAAACTTAACAAACTAGATAGCTATATGGGTCTGAAAACAGTTCAGTTTCACCATATAATAAAAGCATTTGCAATATATAGCATTGCAAAAACCTTCAAAGATACATTTACGATAATCAAAACATGTTATCTAGTTTGTTAAGCTGGATTTGAAAACATTATGTGTCTGATAAATTTCATGCTTTCAAACTGATAGAAACGTGTTTGATAAATGCTGATTTTAGAGTTGGTATTTACATCTAGTTTCTAGTCTTCCAGGCCTTCACTGACATAAGCCAATAAGCTTGAAACCACCTGGTCTGGAGGTGGGTGACAATGATAGAGATTTTGAATTCTATCTCTTTTGGTGTTTATGTAAACAAAGCTTGTTAGGAGCTATTGGTAAAGTTCCATCTAGTGATCATAAAATGCAAGCTTAAAGGCAAGTTACAAAATTTATAACTTGTTTTGATTATAATCAATTAAGAATATGTGTGAGTGTACAAGAGATTTGATAAATTAGAGATCAATTTGATTGAAAACACATTAACAACTTTTATTTATAACTGATAAAAAATCCAAACTCTATTCACATAGTAAAAGATGTAATTATATGTATCCAATATGCATCTCTACCATATCAATGATTAAAATTATCCATTACTCCAACCCATACTCATGATAGATATTCATCAATAGATACTCCCTATTTACTATGCCAATAAGATTAATTAAAACAAAAAAAATATTAATTTGTTACCACAATGATTGTGAAGCTAACTAAATATATTACAATATTATATCAATGTACGTACAATTGCTTTATTATCCAGTTTCAGTTGTAGAGGTTCAATCATCTCTGGGGAGCCCTATCTATGGTGAAGTTTCCTAAAGTTAATAGAAAAAAATATTCACACAAAAATATTAGTCATTTATATCGAATAAACTAAATATAACAATTATTAGTTAATTATAAACTCTGTTTTATACTAGTGCATGTGATTAATATGGAACAGTATCAAAATTTTTATCTCATTCCATATTATGTGATGCTGATGATTAAATATCATGTCACTATGGAGGGAATTAACCTAAACTTTATTTACAAAAAAAATGTCTCCCTTAATAAACATTTACCTGTGCACTATGTTGTTTTGTAGTGCAATGGACTCTTCCGACTACAGATATGCTAAGACTTCCAAGTGTGAGAGTGAAATAAAAATAGAATTTTATAAACATACAAAGCCAAATAAAATTACATATAATAACTCTGATTTGCTTCAAATCCTCCTGATTAAAGTCAGTAATTTTATTATTGATGTCCCTCATGGTTGCAGTCTATTTATCTCCTCACCAGTCTGCTCTGATAATTTCTCCCTCACTCGAATTCTCTAGTAATGCATTCATGGTGATTCTCTTTTTTATCCATTGTTATTTTTTTCCTGGATCCACTTACATACTTCACAAGAGGCATTTGATAATTTTATAGGCATTAGATATAAATGAATTAAATCATCATGCTTTATGGCAATTTTGACAGCACCTAGGTTCTACAGCACATTATTTAGCCAGAACACATTTGTTTAATATTTTATATGACATTTAAATTTTTTCCAGATATTATTTGGTATTTAATAAATTTATGCAAAAGAAGATTTTACTTCATCATTTACAATGTATAAGCTGGTGATATAATATTCCCTTTTCTTCTTGCTTGATTGATAATGCAGTCTTTTGCCTTTGATTATTGATGTAAAATTATTTCAGTTCTTTTGTTACACTGCTAAAGTTCATCAACTTTCATCATCTTAAATGTTGATTATAATTTCTTTCAACTTTTAGCACTATAAAATTTTATACAAATGATATGGTATTTTCTAACATGTCATCCATTTTATCCTTCATTCTAATGTTCAATCTTAAGATATTTACTGCTTGCAGTTATTATATCCTCTGACAAAATACAAAAGTTGATGGAAATGAACTGGGTTTGTTTTCATACTGGGCCTAATTTTCATTGTTGAGCAATCTCATATTTTTAATTTCCTTTTCCATAGCTGTATGTGCCTATTGTTATGTGAATTAATGGTTGTTATTGAAATAACATAATAAAATTAAGTAGTAAAATTACATAGCAAAATTTATTACATAGTAAAATTCTACTCTTATTCTCTAACACTTGGTTGTTTAGACATTGACTTGACATCAGGACATCACCATGTCTACTATGTTATTGTCTTAGATAATGACATTTACGCATAGACAAATGACGTGTTATTAGTATACATATATATGCAGAATGTTTTTTTAATTAGTTTTTTTTTTATTTTCCATTGAAGCAAAATATTTGTTTCATTTTAATATTATCTCGAGTTAGTAATTATTAAGACAAACTTTTAGAGTGTACATGTTTATATATCTGTTTGCAAATAAAATTTGATAAAATGTATCTAACCTATTATCTCAATTTATTGTGGACACATAACGGTTGGATTGAACTGGATTGTAAGCTACCCTTATATATATATATATATATATATATATATATATATATATATATATATATATATTGTAACTAATGAATTATTGAGCCATGGAAATTATATAGCCATAAGATTATATTCATCCTTTGGTAATCACTTTAAATTAATCATTGTAACTATAAATAAATAATTGTACTTAAGATTTTAAAAATTTTACAATATCCATAATTAGAAACTAGTCACTTCTGACATCTGGTATCTAGCCTATTTCAAACCCTAGTTAGGCAGCCATTGTATCCTCAATAAACAAGTAGGAACACAGGGTAACTCAAATAACTCTTAAGACATTATAACTTATGAAACCACATCAAGTGGGTGAGTACATGGTTAACCCAATAAAAAATTTTCTCAATAAATCCAACAGCAAATTTTACCCATTCTTATTTCTTAGTTTGATGTCAAGTACACATTTAAGTGAATAACAAATGAATATGGTCCAGCAGGGCACCACTAGGCTATCTTAATCTAGACAAAGTTATATTTTATAACTTTTTCAAATGTACTGGGTTTGAACCCCTTTTGGTACATGTAGAATTTTGATTTTAGACCCATATCATTGTATGCACTAACATTTAGGTAAACATAAAACATCCTTAAACTAAAGTGGTGTATATAAAATTTTCCAGACAGAAATCATCTAGATCCTAACTAAATGTGTTTCAATATCTCTATAAGTTTTACTAGCTCATATTATATCATTAATTTAGGATGGCAATTCACTCATTCTTGAATGATGTAGATGATGGAATGGTGGTTACTATAATGATTCACAAATGTCAATTAAATACCATGAAATCACTATTTGTTTATGGCCTTTAAACATTTATCTAGCTCATTAATTAAAATGTGATGATGACAGTAATGATAATAGTTTCAACCACAGCTTTAGAACAAGGCCTAAACTAAAATTTAGTTCTAAAGAAATTCATAACTATTGGTTAATCTTGGTATATCTAATTAGATCTTAAACAGTTAATATTTGCCAGTGATGATGAATGATCACAACTAATAAAGAATACCCTTAATGAAATATATATGCCTCATTTATTAAAACAAATTAACATTTATTACTGCATTTCTAACATGTACATACAATTTCTAGATAGACATGAAAGTTTATATGAATAATAATAATAATAATAATAATAATAATAATAATAATAATAATAATAATAATTGATTATTTTGAAATTATAATATTAATTTTAAGTTTTTCCCCCTTTCCCGTTAATGATATAATGTATATTAAACTGGATACCAAATTTGCTAAGATTTTCAATCCACAAGAACATATTTCATATAAAAAAATAAACACTCTTTTTGCACACATACTTTTATAACCCAACATGGAAAGTAGAATGATTAATGAAAAAAAATGTTAATGGAATTAAAAGAAAAAGATTTCCAGAAACAAGTTTTTTAATTACTTCTCCCCCTCCCTTCTAAGCTATTGAGACTACTCCATAACTTAAAACAAAATAATCTAATATTTTTAATGCTGTCTATTACTCTCACATTTATACACCATTATATACCTGTGCCAAGTTAATATATCACCATGTATGTGTGTGTTGATACCCTTAGAAATAAAATATTCAAAAACCAATAATAATGCAAAAAAATATTTGTACATATTAATAACATCTCATAACTATAGATTAATGGACAATCATACCCTTTTAGAAAACAAAATTCATCAATGGGTGGGTATAATAATTTTAGCATACATAAAATCATTAATGAAGCTTATCTATTATTACTGAAGAAATTCTTGGTTTAAATCGATTTAGGTTGTTTTTAAAGTTCTGAGATAAAAAAATATAAAACTTTATTGCTCAAATTTTACTAATAGTCTCTGATATCATAAAAGAAAATATATAATGAAAATTCATATTACCAGTCTTTTATTTTGTGGAGGCTTCCAAGAGTTCAAACTTAACTTGTTAAATGTCTATACTTTTGCAGCAAACAACTTCCACAGTTCACTGGAACAGTTTATTTTCTTGAGGCTAATAATTATTTGATGGTGATGATGATGAGGTTATTAGCTTCAGTGGGAACCATTTGGCACTGGAACTGTTTCTTCCTTTTTTGTTAAGCATAATTCTTCTAATAGATGGAGTAAATCAGTTGTTCTCACATTTATAATTTTGCTTGGGTTTAAATTCAGTCACTGGAATAATTGAACTAGATTATTTAATACTTATCAGTAGATTAATTATTTTCTTTCAGACTTCAAATGCATGTGAATGTTTTCTTCTATTTAAAACATCTTATTTCTCCCAATCAGTCATAAGGTGCAGATACTTTTAATTCAGACAAGACTTTTTTTCTTTTCTATATGATATGCTGGTTTGATGGTGGGTGTGATTTGCCCCAGATGAGATACATATAGATTTTTGTCCTGCCATCCTTATATTTTCAATCTCAAAAAAAAAATTATATAAAAAAAATAATTTCAAATTAAGATCTTGCAGAATTTAAAATTTGTCTTTTCCCTAGATTCAATATAAAAAAATCTCTCAACTGATTTTCCAGACTCTTTTTATACCTTATTTTTCAGTCAACTCATTTAATTAGAGTGGTAGTGTGATTTTCTCTATCTTCTGGTTAAAGAAAAATATGAAACTTCACACCACCATGCTTTCCAGACAAATTTTGTTTTGAAGGAAAATGGTTTTAATCACTTTTCTTCATATCTCTATCATAAATGTCACACCTGAAAATTTGAGCTTCTTTCTTTGATCAAGCTGATGGAAAAATTTAAAAGCTATATTTCCCACATCATCTAAACTCTCATAAAACAACAATCTTTTCTTATAACACAAAATTGTGAAGCAAAGAATTTAACAGTTTTAACTCTTCTTTTTTTCAACCTTTCAATATGTGTAAATATAGATTTATTTATGTAATATACACACTATCATTCAAATCATTTATAAAACTGGCCTATTAAAATAATCTGAATGCTTTGTAGAAATTATACTTTTAATATTTAAAATTACATCCTTACAACTTTTTTTAAACCCAAATTACAACTATAGAGAAAAAATAGCATAGAATAAAATAGTAGAATCTAGCTTAAAGTTTAGACTAATTTTGAAGAAAGTTATTATTTGAAATATAAAAATGACAAACTAACTAGCTTGTCCACACACACACTGCCTATACATGTGTTATAATGTTACTTTTTAACAAAAAAAATTAACTATTGAATAATCAAAAGGTGTGTACTAGTCTTTTTGAGTATTGTCAACACACAAACAACTGCAGAACATAACTGTTTCCCCCACTCTCTGTATTAGGCTTTTGGAACATGACCCTGTAAGGTTTAAACTTGGGTGCCCTACATCTTTCTTTCCTATATAAAATGTGATGATGATTTTTGTTCCATATTTTCTATCATGCACATTACTACAAGTTTAGCTATTGGTTGAATTGAAATGGCACAATATATATATATATATGGGTGTGTGTGTGTGTGTGTGTAAGATCTTGTGGAAAGAAATGAATCTTCACACATATGTTATTTGCTTGATATGTGATATATTAAATTTACTTGCACTCACTCATCAATATTTGTTTTAAAAGCAAATATAATTCACTTATGATTAGAGCTTACTCTTCTATAAACCAATATCTGTTGGCCATAATTAAATCAGGTCTTGATCTTATAAATCTGATATTTCAATTGACAAATTATTAATAAAAATTTAGTTTATATATTGCAGAAAGAGAAAGTTTCTCATTATTAACTATGTTGGAATTATATTAGTCTGAATATATGCATAAATATTATGATAAGAAATGAATCTTTATACATGCACTATTGAATTGATACATTAAATTTATATGTACTCTAAGCATAAGTGATTCACTTAATCTTTTAAAACCCTTAATGATGTGTGAGTGCATTTAAATTTAAATATCAGTCCACTAGTGCATGTGTGAATATTAATTTCCTTCCACAAAATTTATATATATATATGTTCAACAGATGGCGTTTTATCAAAACCACCGAACAAGTGTAAAATTTGTTTACATAAACGAAAAAAGAGTCAGAATTAACTACCTCTTTCATTTGCTCACCCCCAGATCAGCTGATTTCAAGCTGGTTTGCTCTCCTCAGTGAGGGATAGAGTATAGAAACTAGATCTAAACACTGACTCTCAAGTGTTTATGCAAAACGTTTCTATCAGTTTGCAAGCGTGAATTTTTCA
This sequence comes from Epiperipatus broadwayi, assembly GCA_028023455.1. NCBI lineage: Eukaryota > Metazoa > Onychophora > Udeonychophora > Euonychophora > Peripatidae > Epiperipatus > Epiperipatus broadwayi. Next base: position 620,356 of record JAQFVV010006504.1, read on the forward strand.
GACTTTACCGGTCTGAAAAATTCACGCTTGCAAACTGATAGAAACGTTTTGCATAAACACTTGAGAGTCAGTGTTTAGATCTAGTTTCTATACTCTATCCCTCACTGATGAGAGCAAACCAGCTTGAAATCAGCTGATCTGGGGGTGAGCAAATGAAAGAGGTAGTTAATTCTGACTCTTTTTTCGTTTATGTAAACAAATTTTACACTTGTTCGGTGGTTTTGGTAAAACGCCATCTGTTGAACATAAATAACAAGTGATAGCAAGTTACGTGAATAACTTGTTTCTGTTTTTCATATATATATATATATATAGTAACAGAATGAAAATAATGTAATAATGTTATGCTCTTCTTTTAATGCCCCACAGATTTTGTAGCCATTTGCACCAAAATAAAATAGTGCTAAGCTCTTATTTAATAGCTCCACAGATATGGGTGGCATTTGTAACACAATAAAGTAATGACAATGGAAAATGATAAGTTTAATATAATCTGAATAAAAATATAGCCAAATCATTAGTTGCCTTTTATAACTAAATAAAAATATGGATCATACTGTATCCATAGTCATAGCCTAATTATTGATCACCATTTGCAACAGAATAAAAATATAAACCAAAGAAGAACACTCCTAATATAATAATTCCTGTGAATTGTAGCAATATTAATAACATAATGAAAATAATAAACTAAATAAAAATGGATATCAATCCATAAATTATAATCTAACACTTAATCCAATAGACAATGATAATAATCTTTGTTGCAACCTCATAAATTCAAATAGCATTTAGAATAAATAGAACACAAGAAAATAATTATTTCAAGCTATCTTAAAATATTGGTGTTATTTGCAAAAGATTAAAGATAAAGCAATAAAACCATATATCATTATCTTATAAACAACAATCTATGCATATTGTATAAACCACTTATAATAGATTGAAAGTAATAACAAAGAATTAGACAAACCTCTATATTCCTTATGAATCAAAATATTGTTTATAATAACACAACTTTATGCTAAAAATTAAACATTACTTTTATTTATTCATAAACAAAATGATTCATGGATGGATAAGATAATAATTTAATCTGCCCTAAAAATCTAACATACAAATGATATCTAAATAAATATTATGACTCACTAATTGGTTTTCAGTTACAACTAAATATAATAAAAGTAATGCTAACTCAGTCATGCTATTACAATAATATCAAGATAATCTTATTAATTAAGTCAATTATAATAAGGTTAAATATTTAATAATAACACAATATCAATTAATCTAATCTATCTCTCCACTTTCACCAACTTACAGTATTATCAAATAAAATTCTATTAGATAACATTAAAATTTATAATATTCAATCACATCAATATATAAAATAAACTATTTATTCTTATTTGATGCTTATTCAAATGCTATGAGCAAATTATATTCAATTACTCTTCAATTTAATAAAACTAACTTGTTAAACTTTAGACTATAATTATCAAGACATATAAAAGATTTTTAGGGTTTATTATAGTCAAATATTAATATTAAAATTTAATATCTAAACTCAATTTACAATTTGCATCAAACAATTTTACTTATCATTAAAGCAAATCACTCTGATATTTGTAACAGAATAAAATTTATTATTATTACTAACTCTATAATTATATAAGATAATGAGTTTTATGGTTGAATACTGACTTAACATAATATGCCCCTTAATCAATAATAGTTTAAAATAAAATATGTGAACATCTGAATGCAATTATTTTACCCATCTTCAATAATTATTATATTTGTACCTTTATCAATCATTGCATCAATTTATATATAAATTCTATCTTAATATAACTTATTTATTACTAGAAAAATAATTACAATAATCTTTTAATTACTTATTAAATGTTTAAACATGTCAAATCAAATTATTTCTATATAAAAATGTATACCTGGTCATATAAAAAATGTTAAATTCAACACAAAGAATGTGATATGTAATTACATTCTCTTATCCATCCTGTGGTTGGATTTTCAAACTTTTTTGTAATTGCTTCTAATAGTATATATGGTATAATGAATTCATAAATATTATCCTATCCAAGTACCATTGACCAATAAATTTGAATCCTAGAATTGAATGACAACAAACAAGTTTACTTGTTTTAAATTAATTCAAAATTTATTTACAAGTGAATAAAAATTAAATAAAAAATTATATATATATATGCCAAACACCACAAACATTCATAATATGTATATATGGTCTGAATATGTCTTATGCAATAGATTCTCAATTGACTATGCACTTAATACCTAAATTTGAAGGTTAAAGATGATTGTATGTTGAACTTTACCTATCAAATGCTATGATCAAAATGTATATTTATATAATACAAAAGGGTTGTAATACATATGCACTTTACAAAACATAAGAGAGTTAAGATCATTCTTAATCTTTATAAAAAAAATAGTTAATTGAAATAAACATATAATAAAGATGAATCTATTTATTCATTCACATTATTCTAAGAGAATGAAATAAAAATAATCAACAAATAAGAAGATAAATATTTTTTAATTAGAATTAGAATTACTAAGCTATAAAATATAAATTTGAATTTAAAAAAAAAAATTTTTAAGCATGTAAAATAAATATCTTTTTAACTTAATTTGTACCACTATTTATATTGATAAATGCTATACAGTTATATATAGCAAAATAATAATAATATATTAACAAACAACCTGATTTATTGTTCACAAATGCAATGTTTACGAATAATATCATAGTTCTAATGTATACTTCTTAAACTATGATCCAATGATAATTTGTTATTCCAGAAAAAGTAAAAATATCACCTATTAGATTTGAAACATATTTTTAAATATCCAAATTATTCTCTCAACTTATAGATATTTGATTGTTATGATGATCTAAGAGTACAAACATTAAGTGATATACATAATAATGTAATATAGATATCTTTTTCTTTAACAAGCATCTGATTTATAAAGTATTATAAGTGAATAAATACTAAGTTCATCCACAACAATGTGAGGGAAATTAAGCCAATTTATAACTTGGGTATTAACAATTTATCAGTCTCATAAAATTTTATAAGCAGGTAAACATATTTCTTGTCCATATTTTATATTGTTAGCATTTAAGTCTCATTGGAAAATAGATAATATTCCTTTTTTTAAATCAAAGAAATATTCTGAAATTTTTTTCAGCACAATGAATCACTTTCCTTCTTTCTCTTTTTTTTTTTTATAAATTGTTGCTTTTCACAAATTCTTAATAAATTTGTCTAGTTAATGAATGAATACTATTGTTTTCACCGTATAATTCTATCCATTTAATAATCATATATTTTTAGACACAAATAAAAAAAGTACATAAAGGAACTTAGATTCACTTCTATTGTAGCTAAGATATGAGAGAGGGAGAGTTTCAACTGTTTAATTCCAGTTATAATTTTTTTAATTGATATCAGAGAAACTATAGTCATGTTCTGCATTAACTCTTTGTTCAATTTCCTTCAGCATCTCATAAATGGAAATCTTATTACACAATAATAACTACAAATAAAAATAAACATTTTACAATTATTACATAGAATAAATATTACATTTTTAAAAAAAATACAAATAAGATTATTTCATGCCAACATAAACTTAAGCAATTTATACTATGTTCTTTCATACTACAATGAAAATATGCTTTTATAAATATTTTCTAACACAATATTATACCAATAAAATTACAAATATACTTCAGACATTAAACACATAAATGTATTATTTCTAACCTACTATTGTGAATACAATAATTCAAATGCATATAATAAAGAAATAATCATGACTTCATCAATATTATAAACATAATATAAAATAAGAATTTGTGTCAATTGTTAAAACAGAGTTTAATATAAATAAATAAAATAACAATATTATATATATTTTTTATACATTCAGTTTTTAAAATGAATAAAGTCAATTCACAATTTTTATAAACTACAATTAATAATAAACATTTTTTCTTCAATATTATTGTTGTTATAGCAACATATTCCAATGCTCTTCTGGTTAATATATTTACTATTAAAATCAAACCAAAAAGTTTTTTTTTTTATAATTGACATTACACAGCATTGAAATGTATTTCAAATTTTAGTAGATACAACAAGTCTCTACTGAAAATTTTTTTAATTAATAGTAACTATACTATTACTTTTAATCACATTCATATCGGCTTTTTCAAACCAAATTGTGCAAATGCTTTTTGCGAGTGTTAAATAATAAATGAATACCCTCTGACCCATACAAGATATAGAATTTATGCAGCAATAAAAGGAATCCTCTTATTACTACGACTCAAATATTTATATATGAGCAAATCTGAAGTACTGGCACAGAAGGTGTGACTATAGAACAGTCACTTTGAATTACTATATATAACTTGTATGGGTCAGAGGGTATTCATTTATTATTTAACACTCGCAAAAAGCGTTTGCACAATTTGGTTTGAAAAAGCCGATATGAATGTGATTACAATTGTATACAGATGCTATAAAAATAAATGCTGATTTATATTACTTTTAATGCACATAATTAACCATTTTCACTCAAATATATATATATAAATGTTTATTATTTCCTTTTTTTATATATTTTTAGGTAGCATTTAACAATATAAGCATCATGAATCCTGAATACATCATCAGTAAAACTCATTTACTCTTTTATTTTCATCTTCTTCACATATTTCTATTACTTTATTGGGATATCTCTAATAAATAATATGTCAAAAAATCATAATTAACAAAGAATTGGCTCGCGTAATGTTCTACTAACAATATACCTTAAGTACAATTATACATATGTATTCTTTTTTATCCTTCATAAAACTTATTAATTACAGTTGCTAAACCTTTGCTATAAATTTGAATATAACCCTTTATATCTTTAACTTTTTCAATAATCACTTATCAATAATATAACCTGAAATTTATTATAACCAATTTAACATCATATACTCAAAGTTTCTGATATCAAAACCAACTAAGTCATTGTTTTTACCATGATACCACCAAAACCTTAATAAAGTTTTTTTCATATAATGCATTTCCAACTAGTTTTCACAAAATAATATTCCTTTTATGATTACCTCCACTATTCAATTTTGAAGATAAACTTATGATCCATAGATATTATTCATAAAGCAAATTATTCAGTACTCTTACTAAAAATTATTTAAGACCAACTATTACTAATTAACACATAAGTTATAAATCTTCATCAGTTATCATATTTGCACTATTATGCAAACATTTATATATTTTATTTCTTTAAATGACTCTAAAATATTTGTATCTTTAGGATTATAATACTTCAAAATAATATATAAAGAGTTATGAACATAAATATTCAAAAAATATTTTTTTCTTTTACCATAATCCATACTATTTATTTTCTATAATACTATATTTTTATCATTAATTATTTAGTTCTGGTATCAAGTATTTTTATAACAAAAAAATAATACTAATACATTACTATTTTATAAAAATTGTTTATTAAACAGGTTATATTTTCATCCTATCCAAATTACAAACAAAGATCTCACAACTTTTCCTCCTTAAACATAGACAGTCACATTATCATCAACAATATAGGATTCAAATTCAAACTCTAGGAAAATTTAACAATTCTTTATGGAATATTATACTTTATTTTTAAATCATGTTTATTTGGTTTTAATTCAGAACACTAACAATAATACTCATTAATTCATTAATCAGATCATGGGACTTTGAGCATCTAAACCCATACAAATGTATAACAGTTTTAAACTGAGATTAAGCTTTTCCTCCATATATGTTTCAACTATTCTCAATATTTTTGAATAAAATAAGGAAATTCTACTATCCATATTACTATCTACCACATAGTCACACTTACTCTAAATTTTCTCATGAAATGATGATTTAATTCATTTTTTAAAGGATGTGTTTTTCTTTTTTTCTTTTTTTGGTTATTATTATTTTACTACTAATTTTTTCTTGAAGTACTTGCTCAATTTGTCTCCTATAGGATATATTCCTTATTTTCTCCATTATTACAACTGTGAATCTTTCATTATTTATTTTCCATCTTTCCCTTATTTTATAATATATGGGTTTTTTTTAATTTGCATTACATGTCTATCTTCTATATTATCATACAAATCATTCTCTAAATTCTCAATTTCTTTGAAAATAATTTTATTTTTCAACCATACTTTATTTATAGTTCTTTGATTATCTTTAGTCTTTACTTCTTCATTTTGTCGTAATGATTCAATATTTAGAAGCTTGTTAGCTAAGCTTTTTTTCTCTCCTATACACTTTATTATTATTACTACATCATCAGATCAAATTATCTCTATTTTTTCAAACTCTTCAATCATAGTTATTGTTTCTAAGATCTAACACCCTATAATAATTTAATTTAACTTCCTTGGATTCCATTTTCATATGACTTTAAATATCTTTTAATTTAGTTATAATATCATTTATTTCTAATCTCAATGTTTTCCGAGCATCATCATGAGCTATCTCAAATTTTATGTATTTTTCCAATCCTTGATACCCAATTTTATTCATCTTAATTTCATCATCTACATTATTAAATCTAACTTTTAATTTCTCCTGGGATTTATATGATGGGTCTTTTAACTCATTAAACCTGTGATCATATTTATTATCAACTTCCTTTAATTTAACATCCAGATTTTATTTGAATTCTTCAACTCACACATATGTAGTATTTAACTCAGTTTTAAACAAGTCTGGCTTATTATTGAATTAACCTGACTCTAATTCTTTGATATCTTCTTTTAATTCTTTATTTTGGATGTCAAATTTATTATTTATTTCTCAAAATATATTATTTATTTCTTTGCTTACATTTTCTCTTAATTCTTTATTTTCTCTACTATGAATCTCAAATTTATTATTCATATCTTCTCTTAATTCTCTATTTTTCTACTTTGAATCTTCATCTTTTCCATCATTTTTCTCAACATTTCCTGAATACCAACTTTAGGCCCCGCTAATGTTTCTGCACTATTAGTTTCCATATTTGTTTATTTTTATAGCAAAAATAATATCCTCACTTTAAATAAAATAAATTATGATCATACTTTAAATTAGTTTACTATTTGATATAAAATATTTGTCCATTCAACCTTTCAGTTATTGATAAAAACCTGTAAGAGATTGACAATAATAACAAAATTAATTTTTCATCATACAAAATATTTCTGCATCTACTATTCAAACAAATTCTTTTAATGTTTTTAGAATAAATTATGACTACCTATAAAATATTATTACGGTTTGCAAGATATAATTTTATATTTCTCTACAGATATGGATTAGACTCTGATTTCTCTGATTTTGAGTTTTGATTAAGCCCAAATTCACTGCACCATTTGCAACAGAATAAAAATGATGTTATACTCTTTACTTATTGTCCCACATATTTGGGAGCCATTTGTAACAAAATAAAAATAATACCACACTCTTGTTTAATAGTCCCACACATTCCGATGACATTTGTAACAGAATAAAAATAATGACAATGAGAAATGGTGACTTTAATATAATCTAAATAAAAATATAATTCAATCATTGGTTAGACATCATTTATAACATAATAAAAATATAGGTCACACTGTATTCTTAGTCATAGCCTAATTATTTATCAGCAATTGTAACAGAATGAAAATATATATTAAAAAAACAATTGTAATTCATTACTTCCCGTGAATTAAAGTATTGTTTGTAATGGAATGAAATTAATAAACTAAATGAAAGAGAAAATCAATCAATGAATAACAATCTATCACTTAATTCAATAAAACAATGATAATAATCTTTACTGTAGCCTCATAAATTTAAAGACTGTTTAGAATGAATAGAAATAAGCAAAATTATTATTTCAAACTATTTTAAAATATGAGCATTAATATCAATAGCTTAAAAATAAAGCAATAAAACCAAATATTATCTCATAAGCAATGGCCTATGTCTATTATATAAATTATTTATGATAGAATACAAATAATAAAAAAGAATTAGACAAATTAACTTTTATATTCATTTAAATCCCAATGCTATTTATAATAATATAAACTTATACTAGAAGTTAAACGTTATTTATATTTAAACGAAATGATTCATGGATGGATGAGATAATAATTTAATCTGATCTAAAAACCTAAAATGTCAATGATATCTAAATAAATGGTAGTTATGACTTACTCCCTATATGACTCACTAATTGATTTTCAATTACAACTAAATAAAATAAAACTAATGCTAACTCAGCCATACTATTCCAATAATTTCATTATAATCTTATTAATTAAGTCAATTATAATAAGATTAAATAATTAAAAGTACAAAATCAATTAACTCAACATATATTTTCACTTTCACTAACTTACAATACTATAATATAAATTCATTTTATTATATAACATAAAATTTATAATATCTAATCATATCAATATATAAAATAAATGATATGTTCCTATTTGATGCTTTTTGAAAAGCTATGGATAAATCATATCAATTACTCTTCAGTTTAATAAAGCTAAGTTGTTAAAAATTTAGACTATAATTATCAAAACTTATGAAAGTTTATTAGTGTCTATTATAATCAAATATTAATGTTAAAATTAATTATCTAAATTGAATTTACAATTTCCATCAATGAATTTTAAATATCATTAAAGCAAATCATTCTACTTTGTTACAAAATAAAATTTATTATTAGCTCTATTACTGAATAAGATTATGGTTTTTATGATTATATACTGACTGAATTTAATCTTAATTTTAATGAATAATAGTTTAAGAATAAATACAGGAATATCTAATTGCAATTATTCTTACTCATCTTCAATAAGTATCACATTTGTACTTTTCCAATCATTGGATCAATTTATATATAATTTATATCCTAATATAACTGTTATTTGCTACTAGGAATATAATTACAATAAGCCCTGAATTAATTATTATTAAACGTTTAAGAATATCAAATCAGTTAATTTATTACTAAATAAAAAACTGTATCTGATTAGATAATAAACATTAAATTCAATACAAAGAAAATGATATGTAATTATACTTTCTTATTCATTCTGTGTTTGAATTTTTGAACTTTTTTCTAACTGCTTCTAATGAATTATGTGGTATAATCAATTCATAAATATTATCCTATCCAAGAACCATTAACCAATAAATATGCATTATAGAATTGAGTGACAACCAAAGGAGTTCACTTGTTTTAGATTAATTCAATATTTATTAAAAAATAGATAAAAATTAAATTAAAAATTATATATATTCATGGCAAACACAATAAACATTTAAAATATATACATATGATTTGATTACGCCTTATGCAATAGATTCTCAGTTGAATTAATTCTTTTAAATTAAGTAGATGATTGTACATCAAACTTTATCTATTAAATGGTAAGATTAAAATGAATATTTATGTAACACAAACATGTTCACAAACATGTTTTAATACATATGCACTTTTTATAGCATAAGAGAATCAAGAATATTCTTTAGCTTTATATAAAATATAGTTAATTGAAATAATAATATACTAAAGATGAATGTACCTCTTCATTCACATTAATATAAGAGAATATAGCAAGAATAAATACTTGAAATTAATTTATATTCAACAAATAAGAAGGTAAATATTTTTAATTAGAATTAGAATCACTAAGCTACAAAATATAAATTTGAATTTAAAAATCATAACTCTTTTATATTGGTGCTTGTCTTATAGATAAAGATGACATTCGATGGCACCATTTTCACGCTAAAACTATAAAATATGAACATTCCTGGGCCATTGATTTTAATCATTTGATGTGTTTTTTTCTAATTTGTGAAAATAAAAACAAAACAAAATTGTTTTTTTTTAAAATATTATTTTTTATTAATGTATACAAATTAAATGATAATAATAAATGTAAAATAAAATAAACAAATTACAATTTGATTTGTGTTCTTTATTTTGCTTTATTAGAAAAATCAATTTTCTATCGGATATTTTTTTACTGGGGTTATGGCTTTACCGCTATTTTTACTTCAAATAGAATGATAACACAAAGTAAAAGTTGTTATGGTTAGGTTTAGGGTTAGTTTTAGGATTAGGTTTAGGGTTAGTTTTAGGGTTAGTTTTATGGTCAGATTTAGAGTTAGTTTTAGGGTTAGGTTTAGTGTTCTGTTGTTTATAATGCTAAAATAAAAACTATCAAAATCGTATTTTTGTAAATATTTTTTAGTAACATCTATAAAATAAATGATAACAATAAACATAAACTATATTCAACAAAGTATAACTGTAGTCGGAGAAAAGAAAGAAAGTAAAACTTTTTTAAACAACAAAAATGTGTTCTTTACTTATTAATCATGTTTATAATATATGCTTTTTATGAAATTTACAAAAAAAAAACTGTGCAGAATTGTACTTTTCTTACTGGATATTTTTGTGTTACCGCTCTTTTTTACTTCAAAAATATACACACAGTAGAATCTTATTTGTCTCATGGAATGTTATGAACAGTATGTTACTTGATGTGTTACCTAATTCCAACTCACTTTACACATATATCTTGTCAACATTTTCCCAATTAAAACTTCAATACAGTACATTGTAAAAAGTCTGATAATTATTACTTTACAAAATCTGAACATTTCAATACTTTAAAATATAAAAAAATCCAATGAAAACAACATTTCCATCCAATTCAAAAAAACACACTCTTTCACCAAGACGTAACCATTTTATAAACTGTGTGAATTCAGAAACGTGTCGGCCGCAGAAACAGCATTTTTATGTGTTTTAGCATGAAAACGGTGCCATCGAGAGGCGTCTTTAGTTATATGATGAGAACCTTTATATTTTAAGCATGTAAAATAAATCTCTAGTTCCCTTAAATTGTACAACCATTTATATTGATAAATACTATAGAGTTATATATACAATAATAATAATAATAATAATAATAATCATCATCATCATCATCTGTCCTTGCAAAAATGAAGTAAAGAATTCTATTAATTAACTATGTTTTATTTTTCCAAAATAGAAATAAATAATTCTACTAATTAACTATGTTTTGTCATCTTGTGCTTACTTACTCAAATGATGATTGAATATTATGAAAATTGATGACATGAAACTTAAGTGATAAATACAAAATGATTTGAAATAATAATTAAAATTATACATTAATGGTGGATTTTTCCATATCTTTTAAATTAATACTTTATGCATGGGTCTGTATTATGCTGTGTGTCATAGAATAAATAATTAATACTAATCATTCCAATTAGTTTACTTATGAACTTGTAATAAATCATAATACAGATGAAGACAATGAACAATCAAGCTTTAATCACTAACTTTACTACAGCTGTTTGGTGAGAAAATCAATTCTGCTTTTATTCTTTTTATCAATAAATTATTTGACACTTGGCTATAAGTATGAGATGGAAAAACATTCCATAGGCACATGGGATAAAAGATTTTTACAATTCAAATCATATAAATAACAATACAACAACTTCCAAGTCTAACTTCTGAGACTAAATAGACTGGTGGGAATAAATCTCATCACCAAATAATCAGGGAAATAAAATCATTGGCTTCATATCTAATTTATAATATCAAATATCAAAACTGGAGGATTCAATCTACTCATATCAAATACTTCAATAAACAAAAGGGAGAGATTACTCGATCTCATACAGTACACTAGGCAATCTACCCATGTCAAATATTCAAATACAAAAGAGGGGATCTCAATCTCATAAGATACTATAAAATATCAATAACTTTACTCTATTATAGCCACTAAATACTTTTCTATTCAAGCATAATAAAGATCAATAAATTCATACTTAAGTAAATTTCTAATCTTTCCAAATCAATTAATCCATTCTCTTCCTCTGAAACTGATAGACTTTATATCATTTTTACTTGCAATTTACACATTATTATAATTGAATTTAATAATAGACACGCATATACAAGCATAATACACATACAATTTAAATTCCAGTAAGCAAAGAACTACTGTAAAAATATCAATTACTAACTGTTATAGCAATAATGGATAAATATTTTATATCTGATAATATATTTATGATTTGGTAACATACTAATGATGGTTGAAAAACAAGGCAATAATTTCTATTGGCAGGGTAAGTCAAAATAATCTTTTTTATAGTGCATTTGCATTAGCACAAATTTAAAGTAAAAGATTGGCTTAGATAAATAATAAATCTTTAATTCTAGGTTAAATAATTATTGAAAATAATTATTTTCTAATCTATTGAAAAATGCAGAGATATACTATAAGAATTTATATAATGAGCTTCTTTGTAAAAGAGCTATTACCCTTTCTAACATTAAATGGACGTTTCCCTTTTTACCACACACGTATGTTTATAATATGAACACATGATAAAACTTATATTAAACTAATAATAAATAACTGGTATAATATTTCCCATATTATACATTTAATGAGATGTTCTAGTAGAAAGCAATAATAAATATAATAATAAAATCATAAAACACTTCTTAAACTATCTATCTATTAAATATCAAATAACAATAATAATAACTACTTCTTTTTTTCTTCTTTTCCTTGGTTGTAAAAATGAAAAGTTTATTGATAGTTTGTAAATGACATCCCTTGGTCATATCTTAAATAATGAAAATTATTAGCACAAAGATAAATAATGACGAATACATAACACGTTCCTGCAGGAAGACAACCAATATTATTTTTAATTCATAATAACAGTATTCAATTTTCTTAGCAATAAGCTAATGAATTGCTGTTGACATTATATAAGAGAACTTTTTATTAAGCAATAACATTTTATAACGATGCAAATAAAGTAATAATTCATTATTTCATTTGTGAGATATATTAAGCATTTATTTCATATTTTTCCAGAGCCATTCCTAAACACATATAATTATTTAAGTGACAATATTTACTTAACTTTCTGTGAGTTGGTTGGCTATATTCTATATAAAGAAATTCCACTGCAAATGAAAAGAACAATTAATAAAATAAAGTCATATTCAATTTTATCTATTTTCTAAATTCATTTCTCACAGTAATTGGGATAAATAATTAGACAATCCATTAAATTATACATTTAGTCTTATTTTACTAATAGGCAAAAATATAAATAATCAAGCAAATGTTCCAATAATAATGACAATAAAAATACATGATTCATACACATCCTTCTCAACCTTCTTCTTTGATAACTAGCACAAATTTATTATTTAGAGTTCTTGATATATTTAATAAAGAGTTGCACATTTTCCAACATAATAAACATATACAGTTGCTCCATTAATGCTATACTTAAATTTTAAGAAAAATAATTTTGAAAAATAAACAAACATTCTTCTTTCTTCTTTACAATTAGGTTTAAAGTTTAAATAAAGCAAATTTAAAATACTATTGCACATTTCCATTCTTTCTTTAATATTGGCAATTGAATTTAAATAATATATAGTATAAACAATTACATGCATTTTAAACAATGGTTGGAGAAGCTTAAATAGTTAGCTTAAAAATAGAATAAATGTACCTCTTAGTGTTGTTTATGCTCTCATATTTGGAAACCAATAATATTTTTTTATACTTTCAACTTGAACTTTGAAAGAATTTAACTTATAACAAACAAAATGGTACTATTAAATTTTGTTTCAGTAGTAGAAATTTGTCAGCAATTTCCAGTCAGCAGTCTGCAGTCCCTTATAGAATTGTAATTAATCCTTTTATAGATTTTAAAATATTACCTAACATTTATTCTTCCAATAGTCCAAGGTTATTTGAAAGTTCAAAGGTTACCAGACAGAGACTTACTCCCCCCATTGCACCGATGTTTTTAATTTATGCAAGAAACTTTCTTGTCTTGAAAAAGAAAGAAAGAGGGGAAGAAAAATAACTATTTTGTCCTTTAAATAAATAAAAAATATTAAATATTAAATTGAACTAAGAATTAAATATTCTGTATTTTTAAAATAACAGAATAAAATTAATGACAAATATTTTAACAAATAAAATATTTTATAGTATATTTGTTGTTTAATAATTCACCAGTCAAATAATCCATTAATTCACTTAAAATGTAATTAAGCTGGTTTTTAACACTATTAGTTATGAAATTAAATATTTGGATATGAAATATGATACTTGATGGTTTAATGAAGCATATGAATGAAAAAATGAAGTTGAATAATGATACATACATATATGAATATTTACAAATAATGTACTACAGATACCAAACTGATATGACTAAATGACTATTTTAGTGATGATGAGTGAAACATATTTCACTGTTTATACTATAAATTAAAATATGAAAAGCAAATAAACTAGAGAATCATTCAAACAAATCTTAACTACTTCAGCTTCAAGCCGCCATATTGAACTTTTTAAAATAATGGCCTGAGACACAATTTTCATAATAACTTCAGTTTTAATTATGTTAGAACAAAAACAATTACATTGCTAGAAACTAGAAAAATTAAGAAAAACAATAAGCATAAAATAAATAGTGATAACTATATAAAAAATAAGGAAAAAAAAGAAATTTTCACATTTGAAATAATTATTATTTTATTGTTTGTTCATAATTTGGAAATTAACATTAACTAAAATTCAAAATTCATCTTCAGTGATAATTTCTTTCTATTCCTTACAAAATTATCTTTCTAAACATGTATAATATGTCTTACCTGAGATAATTCATAGCTTCACAATCTCCAAACAAAGTCGGATATGACTTGTTCATTTCTATCTTGTACCCCAAATGTTCTAAATGTCAAAGGCGTCTATAAAGAAAAAGATTCATCCTAATAAAAGATACAAAAGAAATCATCATAGCAATTGGCTTCTTGTATGTCTAAAACTAGAAATTGTAGGCTACTTTCTATATCACTGATAAAATGAGTTTTATCTCTTCATTTTATATTTTTTGTGTGTACAATAGTGATGTTTATATTCATTGTGATCACCAATGATGTTTATATTCTTTATGCAGTGCACAAGTGATGTTTATATTTTTTATGTAGAGAAGTGATGCTA
The DNA here is from genome assembly GCA_028023455.1 of Epiperipatus broadwayi. Lineage (NCBI taxonomy): Eukaryota > Metazoa > Onychophora > Udeonychophora > Euonychophora > Peripatidae > Epiperipatus > Epiperipatus broadwayi. Next base: position 635,567 of record JAQFVV010006504.1, read on the forward strand.
TCTTGTTATATTTATTGTACCACAGATATAATTTATTTGCATATAGTCTATAGACTTGAAAATAATGTTATGAAACATATAGCAAAAGCAAAGCATGATCAAGCATAAACATAAACAAGAATCAGAATTGGATTATATGTTTGTGTATGCAATGTCTGTCTGTATACATTTGTTTATTAGTCTTATAACTCATTGCTTGTAAACCATATAATATAAACATAATTAATGGTTTTCAAAAAGTATACTTTTGAAAATCATTATTTTTATAAAAATAAAAGGATTAGTGTACATAGAACTTTAGAAAATTACGATATGAATTATATACTAATAAGTTAATTACGATATGAATTCTATATGAGTAAATATATAATTACAAACTAAATCACACTAATTTTTCGATAAATATGAATTCTATGTGAGCATAAATAAATGTATTACAAACTACCTTTAGAAAATTATGATAAATATGAATTCTATATGACCATAAATATATAATTACACACACACCAATTTTTCGATAGATATGAATTGTATATGAGCATAAATAAATAAATATATAACTACAAATTAGCACACACTAATTACAAACTAAAATTAATAAAAAATATATTTTTTCAAAAAATTAAAAAAAAAAATTAAAAAATTTTACTTACGAATAATTACGTTCTTAGTCTGTTGTAAGCCTTGTTTGAGAATAATACCGAAGAAAACTTCACTTGCAGCCGTAAAACATTTTATGTCTTTTATCGTTTCGTGATAAGTACAAAAATTACCAAAAAAACAAAAAAATTAAATACTGTGGTTGATTAAAAAATTCGCCACAAATCTAAATTTCGACCGATTTTTTTGAAATAAAGATCGTTTGAAAGCTAACATATATAGCTAAAAACGGCCATATTTTCTTCGACGTCATCATTATACTTTTTACGTCAGCAAAGAAAGAAAATAGCACATCATCAAATGAGCACTGAAGGGCGCAAATGACACCGACAAACCGGAAGTAGTTAATACTGTTCTGTAGACAAATAAAACAACTTGGCATTAACTCAAACTAAACTGACTATTTTTATGACAAGCCACCCCCTATCCTATCATTAATTATACCCTAAAGTAAGATACTAAACAGCTAATAATTTTTAAATTGCATCTACAAGTACATCTAATCATAGTTTTAAGTCATTAGCAAAAAATTTTAAAAATTTTACATTATTTCATTTTTTTTTAAAATAAGATATCAGATGTTACTGATATAGTATTATACAATTCCAATTAATATTTCTGGGCCAAATCAAAAGGTCACAATATATATATTACATACATCTAGAAAAATCTAAAACTCTTCTCTGTAAATCAGATAATATATTATCAATATATTTTTATCTTCCAAATCCTTTTAACATTCTTAAAAGTTTTAACTGTAAATTAGATCTCAGCATTGTTTGATCTTTTTATAATCTATGGGAATGTGGGAATGCATTAGTCCAGTTCATTCTTTCCATATATAAAAACAATTCAACTGTTAGTAAAAAAAATTGAAAGTCAACAATAATTCCATACAAAAAAAATGAATTTGAATTACTCATTATAATCAGATTGTGATTAGTATAAATATTGATAATACATTATCAACATGTTTTTATCTTCCAAATCCTTTTATCATTCTTAAAAGTTTAAACGGTAAATTAGATCTTAGCATGGTTTGAACTTCTTATAATCTATGAGAATTCATAGTCATGTTTATTTTTTCCGTATATAAAAGTAATGCAATTGTTGGTAAAAAAATTGAAAGGAATTTTTAAATTGAATTTTAGTTAAAGTTTTTGAAAGATTTAGTGAATTTTTTCACAGAAGTATTCATTCCATTCAATACATGAGCACTTTGTTCCTGAAATATATATATGATAAATTAAATATTTTTATGGATTGTTAATATAATAAAGAACATAAATGAGATTCTATCCATATAAAGAGAAACAACTTTTAGCTTTTGACATTGTTAAGAAAGCATCAGTTACTACTAATTGACAATCACTGAGGTTAAGCTTCACATCCTCACACCTATAAAATGCAGCTTTCTGATTTAAATCTATATAATAACTTGGGTTTGAAGTAAAAAAAAGAACTTCCTTATACTTCAGCAAAACACTCCAACAAAAGAATATTGTAGGTCAGTGGTGGTGAATCTATGGTATGTTTAAATTTTTTATTGGCATGGGAACTATTTATATATCATAATTTTCTTTAATATTTTTTGTTACTAAAATCTATACTAATAAAAATTTACTGTAAACTAAAAGTAAAATAAATAAATATAACATTATATTAGAATTCAATTTGCAATTGAACTCTGACTAGAAGCAATGAATTATATTTTAAGTCAAAGTGGTACCGGTATACTGTGGTATCATATTCTATAAACTTGTCAAATGATTCCAATAAAACTAGAAAGTAAACTCAGTGAAATATTTTATAATTCTTTGAAGTAATTTTTTTTTCTAATCTAAAGTAAAATTAATCAAATGGTTTTCTGCACTAATCTTTTTTCACCTAAATGTGTTGACACCATTCATTTTTTAATGTAATCAAAATCATGATCAAAGGAATGAAATACATAATCAACACATCAAATGACTTTTTTTTTTATTTAAAGTTTTACTGTAAAGGTGAAATGGTAAATCTTTGATTTATAAAATTATTGAAGCTCATTTATATTTACTTTTAAATAAATGTGTTTCCATTATATTAATATGATTAGTGAAAAAAAAAAAAAATTATCAAGCAGTAGAGAATTTCAAGTGTGGAATGATTAACAAAGGTACCAGGGTAGGATATGTTTTATATTCTAGAACAGTTTTATTGAGAACATCATAAGTAAAATGGCATTGTGAGACCAATCATAAATCACTCTATGAAAAAAGTAAGGATGAACAAAAAGAATATATTTCCCAAACATTTAAAAATATAAATATTCACTCAACATCTATAAAGAAATTTATCAAAAATCATTCAAATATAACTGCTTCTAGTTTTTTTATTTCAAATGTAATTGCAAAACATGGGAAACCTTTTAATTATGGAGAATATATGAAAGAAACTTGGATGAAATGTGCACCAGTTTTTTTTTTGAAGATTTTGAAAACAAAGCAAAAATTATTCAGAGCTTAAAAGATTTATCATTGTCTAGAAATACAGTTGAAGAAAAAATCCTGAAAATGGCTAACAACATAACTTACTAACAAAAAAATAAATATAAAATCATCTAGTTTAATTTCTCTCTACCTTAATGAATATACAGACATAAATGGACCAGCTTGTTTGGTTATTTTTATTTGCTATTGTGTTGGGAATAATAGCTCAGAAGAATTGATCGGCTTAACCTCATTAGTAACAACAAAATGAATAGATATTTGCAACATAGATGTTACCATTGTTGTATCAGTAACTATAGATGGTATTTATAACTGAAAAAGAAAATTGTTTTCTCAATTTATTTATCAACTATATTGGACATTCAATTTTAGGCTTTGATTGCATTATACATCAGCAGGTTTTATGCAAGAATTCCAGCTTTAAGCCAATGGATGATGTTATGAACATTGTGACTAAGTTAATCAATTTTATTTCTACACATTGAGTGAGGTGAACTTAGCATATTATGTTTTATCTATGTACAACAATGTCCGATGGTTAAGTTGATGAAAAATTTTCAAAGATTCATTGAGCGTTTAAAAGAAATTAGACTGTTTATACATAATGAAAAAATCCTTGGAAAATATAATGAATTAATGGATGTTGAATGGGTTTCAAAATTAATGTTTTTTATTAATATATGTTAACATCTCAATAAATTAAATGTGAAACTGCAAGGTTATAGTAAGACAATTGTTTTCATGTTTGATTTGATCAATGAATTTGAAGTTAAATTACAACTTTTCAACCATAATGTTATTTCTTACACCTTCACATATTTTTCAAATCTAAAAAAGTTCTTGACTGATTTAGAATCTCATGAGAAACCAGATCAAGTAAAATTGATGCAAGACTTTTGTGCTATTATTCGATCGATAACTGATGAATTTTCTTTAAGATTTACACAGTTCAGTCAATTTTCAGAAATATCAAAATTTATTTTATACCCAGACATAATATCAATGGATAGTCTCAAAGTTAGAAATTTTTGAGTGGTTTAATGTGAAAGACATGGGAATGCAATTAGTTGATTTTCAATCCAGTTCTATAAGGCAACAGAAATTTGGTGACTTGAGAAATGAGCTAAAAACAATGGGAAATAATTGATTATTGGTTATATATAAAAAGAATATTGAAGAGAAACTACTAACTGTCTGGAATGCTATTCCTGAAACATTTAATTGTTTAAAAAAATTACCGACCACTATATTATCATTTTTTTCTTCTACATATGCATGTGAATCATTGTTTTCAGAAACAAATTTAATTAAAGACAGTTTGAGAAATAGAATGCCAGATGAATCTAGTTCAGCATGTACATTATTAAAAATGACAAAATATGAACCAGATATAAAATATTTGGCATGCAATGTACAACAGCAAAAATCTCATTAAATAATATTTATTTATGTTGATTTTATATGCAAATTTCCAAAATTTTATTGTAATTACTATTAAGTTTTTACTATTACATTTTATTCAACTTGTGCTCTTCTAAATAAATAGTGTTAACTTGCATTTAGTTTATTTAGAAATTTCTTCTTCTTCTTCTTCTTCTTCTTCTTCTTCTTCTTCTTCTTCTTCTTCTTCTTCTTTCTTCTTCTTCTTCTTCTCTTCTTCTTCTTCTTCTTCTTCTTCTTCTTCTTCCTTCTTCTTCTTCTTCTTCTTCTTCTTCTCTTCTTCTTCTTCTTCTTCTTCTTCTTCTTCTTCTTCTTCTTCTTCTTCTTCTTCTTCTTCTTCTTCTTCTTCTTCTTCTTCTTCTTCTTCTTCTTCTTCTTCTTCTTCTTCTTCTTCTTCTTCTTCTTCTTCTTCTTCTTCTTCTTCTTCTTCTTCTTCTTCTTTCTTCTTCTTCTTCTTCTTCTTCTTCTTCTTCTTCTTCTTCTTCTTCTTCTTCTTCTTCTTCTTCTTCTTCTTCTTCTTCTTCTTCTTATTATTATTCATTTTTATTACTTATTATTATTATTATTATTATTATTATTATTATTATTATTTTGTTATTATCATTATTATTATTTTGTTTTATAAACTTTTAAAAAACTGCAACAATTAAGTTGTTTATATTTGGATTTAATAACTGTATGGCACATCAATCATCCAATAAATATTGTTTGGACATTTTTGGCACACAAAGTTTGCCACCACTGTTATAGGTTAACAAGAAAACTTGCTTAGTCTCAGGAATTGTTAATTAGTAGCAATGCATAATTTTTAGCAATAGCAAATGCTAAAAGTTATTTATGTTTGCATGAATATATCATTTTTAGTCTTAATTTTATTAACAATTCATGAAAATATTTAATTAAACATACATAATTTTTGGAGAATTGTAAAATATTATTTGCAGAATGTCAAGAAAGATATTAAGTTTTAATCCATATAAAAACTTGGAATCAAACAAAGGAAGCTCTTCTTTTACTTCAACAAAAACTCCAACAAAAGAATTATTATAGGTTAATGAGAAAACTTGCTTGGCCTCAGGGATTGTCAATAAGTAGTATTTGACACAAAACCTAAAAGTTAGTTTTGAATACATGGATATTTCTACTCTTTATTATAGATTGTAAATTTAAGTCCTGCTTGTAAAAACATTATGTTAATTATTTGTGATAATATATTTTTAAAAAATATATATATAATTTATTTTCTATTACATAAATGTTAGTATCATGTTAAAGATAGAGACGCATTTTATAAGCTATGTTGCTGATTTATAATTAATATGAAATATTATTACTTAAGGCATATTCCTATAAGTAAATATATATAATTTTAGCTTATCGGTCAAGCTTATTTAATAATTGTAGGTGTATGAAATCTTAAAGTCAATATTTTCAAGTATAACCTATTATTAAATATATTATAGTTGAAAGATTTAAGTATGCTCTTAACGTATTCATTACATCTGTTTTTCAAATTAAATTATCATAAGATATACACTTAAATAAGTTTTTAAAATGATTTATTCACTTTTAGTAATATAATTAATTAATTTGCAGCTTATTTTAAAAATATACCTTTAAATACTTCTAAGATTAATAATAATCAATAACTTTAAAGTAGTTATTTCTAAACAATTATTTTAAATATATTTAATGGTGAATGTGCATGTAATCAATTTTCATTTAAAGTTAAACTTAAAAAACAATAATTATGTTTTAATTTCCTTGTTCAAAAGAGTTCATATTTAATGTAACCTAATGCTTTTATTTTATATTTTTCTGTTGAAAAATTTTTAATATTTTAAAATAATAAAGTCATTATTCTGAAAATTTAAAAAAATAAGATACGTTTAAATAAATGTATTTTTATTGATATAATAATTTTCATTTTATTAAATAATTTGTAAAAGAATATTTTATACTATGATGATGTAATCTTTGTTTAGTCTAGATTTCCAGACCATGTAACTAAAAAGTTATATTAGAGTCATTTGACTTGTCTTATAAATTAGGTCACATAAATTAATTGAGGATTAACACCTTAACTATCAATCATTTAATTAATCATCTGTTACATGTTTTACAATATTTAAGCTTTCACCATGTGTATTTTTTACCACTTCATCATTTTTCTTTATTGCTAAAAAGTCTAACTTTTTTATTTATAATGTTGCAACGTTTATGCCATGGCAGACTAAAATACTTGAGTCTCTGGTTTTGGCTTAGCAGTCACTTCAAAATGTCTCCAAATTTATACACCATTTAGAAATCTCTGACAATACATAAATAAAAAAAATGAAGCAATATACTGCTATAGTGATTTGTGACAACAGAATTTTTTTCTATAGAAAGTATAAATATTGTTCAAACTTTTAATTAATTTTCAATTTGCTTGTTTAATCCATGCTTAAAATTTATATAGAAGTAATAATTTTAAATGTTGAATGTCAAAACTGTATATAACTTTGCATTATAGATGTTATTTTTTTAATGGTGAACTTTGCTATTGTTTACCAAATGTTCTCATTTAAGCTTAATTTGATATATTATTTTTAATTAGAACTTTTTCTGAGCTTCTAAGACATTGTGAACGATAAAGTATGTATTAAATAATTATAAATGCTTTGCCTTCTTCTGAAAAAAACCATTCTATTGTTATGTCTATGAATTTTGAAATAACATTTATAAAATTTATTATTGTGCTATTGTCTTCAAATGGATGAAATGTTTGTTTCATTGTTTATAAAGTTGCAAAATGGATATATTATATTTATTATGAATTGTTTCTTAAAATGAAATATTTTATAAAAGAGACAAATGTCTTTTTCATGTATTTAACTTTGAATGAAAAATATGTGATAAAATATTAGTATGAAAATATTTTGTCATATTCTAGTAATAGAAATAAATATAATCATACCTTAATGTACTTTATTCACTAATAAATATTTATCTGACTCTTAAAGATAAAATATAATATAAGGTAAACTTCAATCTATGTATTGCTGATAAAGATTACTATACTAAAAAAATATTTTGTTAAATATTTTCTTGCTCATGAAATATAAAATATTGTTTATTCTATGCTTTCTACATTCTACTCATAATTTTACAATGTGTATTGTTTTAAAAATATTTCTGTGCTTATAATATAAAATTTATTTATTTCTGTATAAGATTTTGCATTATTTGAATAGAAATATATTCTACTCTATGTTAATGTCTTGTTCCTTGAAGCTATGAATTGTGTTTGTAAAGGAAACAATATTTTTTATCTATGTGCTACTTAAAATTAATAATATGTGTTCTACCTTTCATTTCTTTATATTTGAAATGCTTTGAGAGAGATTATAGTTTTTATTATTATGTTTGTTTTAAATAAATACTTCATTATTACTCAGAATGGCTTTTTAGTAATGCTGGTAATTATTCTACATACATCAGATTTTTAATTATTTGTTTGCTAATATTTAATATTCATACAACAAGTCCCATGACTTACTATTGGAACTGTTGTCCTACTAAATGGTATGGAAATCAATATTTGACTTATAAATTATGAATTATAAAAGTGTATGAATATTTAATTATAAAACGTTCATATTTGTCTTCTATATCTGATATTGCCTATATATTAATAATATATTATTTTTAATGTATTTATCATGATAGCTCTCAGAATATTACTGTTTTTGAAACATAATCAGTCCTGTATGGATTTATTTAGAATGTGTATAAACAAATGATAGAATTAGTGGAGTAGATGTATATTTTACTTATCAAATTATTAAGCTACAAATTTATATGCTTAGCTATATTTCGCTATGATTGTTATATTTTATCAGTTTTTCACATCACTTATTTTTTATTTCTATATGAGATAGAAGAATGAACCCTATTTTCATATATTGTTCTTATCATACTAGTGAGATACTGTTTGTCTTAGATGATAGTTAGCAGATGATGCTAAAATTTTAGGCAACCCCTTTTGTGATAGTTTATTCTTCATATATTTTTAAGATTAGAGAAAAAGTTCTAATTATTTATATTCACTTTTGTATATGTATTTACTTTAAGATTATTATATTTTAATGTCTATTTTGTATGCTGTGATGTTTATCTTGGTGAGAGTTCTATTAAAGTCATGTGTGATACTGACCATGTCTTTAACCTTTGCTCATTAAATATTTTAAGGTCATGAGTAATGCCCATCATGATTTTAATTTGTTTTTGATGAAATAATAGTACTTTATTAAAGTTTATATTGTTCATATGCTCAGTTTGCATATCTGATGTGTATGAAAAAACTTGATAAAGTATTTTCTACTTAAGTTTATAATTATTTATGTGGCTCTAAAATTATACATTTTCTTCCAAATTCATAGCTATTATTATAATGGTAAGATTTATATTTCTTAAAATTATTAAATACATTTCCTTCAGGGACATATGTAAGTGAAATTTGGATTAATAACATGTGAGAGCAATCTGTACTCATTTGTAAATCATATTGAGATTATTTATTTATTTATTTTTCAAATTGTAATCTACAATTTTATTTTAAATTTGTAAGTTATTATAATTTCTGATTTTATTAAAATATTTAACGTGTAGTCCTGCTAATATTTATTAGTATTAACAAATATTGTTTTAATTATTAATTTTTGAATTTGTATTTCTCTATTTTCAGAAATCCAAAAAGCACACATATACTTTATTAGTAAAATGTAAGAATACAAGAATAAAAAAGTCACTTTTATTAAAATCAAGTGTTGATTTATTAATTAACATTCATAAATAAGATTGCTTTATTTTATTTGGAATAAGATATATAAGAGAACCTTTTGTGAAATGTATGGGTAGAAACAGAATCCATTTCCTACTCACAGTAGCAAGAATGCAGTCCTAGTTTGCAATATCATTATTTTTAATTAGAGTTTTCATGATTAATGTTAAAGTAATAATTATTTATTGCATTAACGTATTATCCAAAGATGGATTATGTTTTATTATTATTATTGTTTATTAGGATCACATTCATGGTTAGAATAAGAACTTCAAATGAATAATAAGATTACATTCGCTTATTAAAGAATTTTATAACAAGAACCGTGAGATATGTTTTGATTAAGAAAGTTTTATTTAGCTTGTGAGATATGAGGTGATTAATAAAGATTATCTTTAATTAAGAAATGTGATTTGCTTAAAAAAGATTTAAATAATCTGATTTTCTGTTAACCTTCACTATAAGATTTGTTTAGAGAGTAATAGAACTCTCCTGATTAGATGATTTTGTTTGTTATAAGCAGCATCAGGGGTAGGCTACCCACTTTTGGTTACATTTTTAGAATTAATTGATCAATTGTTTGATTGAACATTCATCATTCATTATTGCTTTTGGTTACAATTTACAAATGGAAACAATACAAAATATATTTAACCATCAACTCCAGAGCTGAAGATGCTTCCCAGAGTCTAACATTCCTTGAACTTCAGCTAATTCGTAAAGAGAAAACCATAAATTACTCCATGATTATAAAGCCCCCTGAAATCAGAGGCTTTATACACCTGCACTCCAATTCCCCAAGCTCTCACAAATTTTCAGGTCTCTATACATTCTTATACAGAAATATGCAACTATGCAAATTTGAATCAGATAGAAAAGACAATGTATAACTTTACACTAAAGACTTATTAAAGCAGGCTTCAAACTCAATACCATTAATCACAAAATTAAACAATTCTATAAGAAAATTGTAAACAATAATAAAGATCTTAAGCCTCCATATATTACCCTCCCACACATACCTAAAATCTCCAACCAAGTGATTAAGGTCTTGTCTAACAAATTTAAAATCAGCTTTCACACAGCCTCTTGTACCAATCAGTTTATCAGTAATTCTAAAGACAAAATTACCCTTCTCAGACCCCCTATGTTGTTTATAGCATCTCATGCCCTCAACCTGGATGCCATGCCATTTATCATGGTGAGACTAAAGCTGGCATTACCAACAGAATTGCTCAAAATAGATATACTTACAATAGAGCTAAGAAAAATAATGACAATTCATCAACATTTTAACTGAATTCCAAATTTTCAAACTTAATGTTACATATATTTCCATAAGAGTATAATTCCTAAATTGCAAAGAAGTAATATAATTTATCAGATTTCATGTGGATGTCAAAAATTTTACATCGGTGAATCGAGATGTTCTGTGGAAAAAAGATTAAAGGAGCATCAATAATTATATAACTGAATTAAAAATAACATAAATAGTCAATTTAATACAGCTTCAGTATTCTTTGACCATGAAAAAACTTGTAATTATAAGTTTACATTTAATAGTAATGAAATAAAAATATTAATGGAAGAAAGAAATCATAAAAAGATTAAAAATTAAAGAGGCAATATTAATTGATAAATATAAGAATGATGTTATTAATAGGCAAGTTGCGAATATAGCCATACACATCTTATGGAAATACACGTAACATTAAGTTTGAAAATTTGAAATTCAATTAAAGCAGACAAGGATTACCATGTAATTGAAAGCGCTACAAAAAAATTTAAACTATAATATTGTATTTACCATTAAAATATATATATATAATATAAACATCAATATATATATATATATCAAAATACAGTAAAATTTTATTGTATTTACTGTATTTTAATATATATATTGATTTGTATATTACATATATTGAGGAACAAATACAGATATCAAACTTAATTTATTATATATATATAATGAATTATAGCAGTGATAATATATTTTATACAAAACTTGATTAAACCATAGATATACTTTCAGTTAATTTTTTAACCTTCTTCACCTATATTTGAATTTAAATGGTTTTTAATTGAAGAAGATTAAAAAAATAATTGAAAATATTTCTGTTTTATTACAATTATTTATAAAATATATTATTCCTGTTATATTTCAATATATATAATTTTGAAAAACACTTTGGAATCTTTTATTTTTCATAACATTCTGATCTTTACAATATATATATATATATATATATAGTTGGGTATTGAGTTCAAATCTTATATTACAAACCCCAAAGTCTTCAGAAGGAAATGGGAGAAATTATTATTTTTTCTCTCTCTCCTCAACTAATTTTGTTGGTGAAAGAGGACAGTATATATTTTGAATAGTTTAATATGTATATTTAAGAATTAAAGATTACACACATATAAATAGTTGCCTGTAGACACATACTTCATACATACACTATTAGTTTTCTAAGTCTACTTATTAATTCATTCCATTTCAGTTTATATCTGATAAATTATAATATTCTTTCATTATTAATAGAATTTTTAATACTTTTTCATTACTAATTTATTCTATGACTTTAATACTAATAATATTAATAATCTGTAGCTTTCCTGATTGTTTAGATTATTTTCAATAAGCCTTATAGATATGAGTAGATACATGAATATATGTGCTTGTATGTACAAACATTAAATTTTAAACATTTACAGGTATATCAAAAGGTTTTTAAATAATTTCATATTGTCTATGTAAAAAGGTTTTCCTTTTATATTATTTAAAACCAATTTTTTTTAAAGGTGTTAAAAAAGAGAGAAATGATCAATTTTAAAAATATTAAAAAAGATTATCAATTCTAAAGATTTTAATCTAGTGTTAAAAAACTTGAGACAGATAAAGGCAATCTTAAAATAACTTCAACATTAGAAAAGTAGAAGTGAGAAAATAACTCATTAATAAGCAATTATAATTGCAAAGAGAACCCAGATTGTTTTGGACCAGCCAAAATAAATTTTAAGGAAAATACCCCCAAAACCTAAATCACACACGTGTGTGTATATTTCACATATAATGTTTTTTAGTTTTTTTGGTTGATTTTTAGCACCTCCCCACCTCCCCTGACACCTCTCCGAGGGGGCCAAAGCACGTAAGGGGGGGGGGGGGGGTGGGGAGGGGCCTCAAGTTTTTATGGGCGGCCTTTTCCTCCTCTTCTCTCAAAAATGAAGAGGGGAGGGGACTCCCCACCCTTTATATATATAACAAGCAAGAGAGAGGGGGAGGTGTTTTAAATATTTTATTTGTTTTTTTTTTTTTTTTTTTTATATTTCTCCCACAAAAAATTATTCTTATTTATATTTTTATTTTTCTACCTATATGGGGAGGGGGAGGAGCTATATCCCCCCCCCCGCTATTGGAGTTGGAGAGGGGGGGTTGAAGAAAATACATGTCTAAAAATTTCAAATTTTCCACTCAAAAGAAAACTTTAACTAAGGGGATGGGCTTGGGGTGGTTATTTTTAATTGAGGGGGCGACCCCTCCCCCCCCCCCCCCCCGAGGGGGGAGAAAAAACACAACAACGGGGGGGGGGGGGTTCGCGCGCACAAAATTTTACAAAAAAGTTGGTAGAGGAATTGGCAATCCTCACTGTTTATAACTTACAAGCTTAAGAGATAGGGTCATGTGATCTATGAATTGATCTATGACTTTTATTTTGACTATTTATCAGATATGTATGTTGCAACTACACTGATAATATATTTTATAGATAACCAGGTGTTTCAGTAGATAAATGTGCATGATATCATAAAAAAAAACAGCAAATATATAGTCTGAAAGAAAAATTTGGGGGGAATTAATGTCTCATTGCTTCTTGGATCCAACACATCATTATTATATCTATATTTTGAAGGATTCTACAACAGAATGGAGGGATAAAAAACAATATTTGTTTGGATGGTCCTACTGACTGATCCAAACTACTCTATGCACATCAGAAGAGTTAAATCTGAAAAGGAAATTAACAAATGGCATCCTATGATTGATTTCCAGACTAAATATGACTGTGAACCTTGCTATTGCTTTACCTTTGCCACTGCTGAATTCTAATTGAACACTGAGTAAAATGCTAGTAAAATATGTCAAGAGCAGAAAGTATTCATTTGTCTATTTAGCATGCATACAAACAGAAATGAAGAATCTATCTCATTACTTAAATAGTGTCCCTGAAGAAATGCAGACTGTGCAATAATATCATCATCACCTCAATAAAAACAAAAGAATTACAAATTACCCTTAAAATGGAACTTTTCCAGTAAAACTGCTGTAATTGTATATCTACATATGTTTAAATAATGGTATGTTGCTGAATTCAAATTTTAACCTTGAACAAGCTTACTTCAAAATTAAATTCATTAATGAAATGGTCTCTACATTGGAGCTAAATGATGAGCCTAGTAATATCAATTTTATTTTCTCAATGACTCTTAACAATTTTCTTTTAAATCTCTCTCTCTCTCCCTCTCTCTCTCTCTCCCTCTCTCTCTCTCCCCCCTCTTTCTCTCCCTCTCTCCCTCTCTCTCTCTCCCTCTCTCGCTCTCTCTCTCCCTCTCTCTCTCCCCCTCTCTCTCCCTCTTTCTCTGTCTGTCTGTCTGTATTAAATAAGAATCAATTATTAGAAAAGATTTTTCAATAATGATGAATATTGACTTTATAAGTATATTATGTGTTATTTGATTATCATTACATGTAAACAGTTATATATATATATATA